>OY365783.1:16759674-17959674 GCA_959347405.1 Napeogenes sylphis | reverse complement strand
ATACGTTATAAGTAAGAAATGACAGCAATGTTTTAAAAAGGTATTTTGGCTTCAAAGTAACATTTTATATTTGTTATGTTTAACAAACAGCATGGAAATAAAAAATAATAATAAACGATTTAAAAGAAACAATCTTGTTTGTTTAAACGGATCTTGAAATGAAATAATAGCAGGCAATAACAATAAAAATAATAACAAATGGTAGGAAGCCATTGTTTAATACAACAATAATTTATAGTCTATCTTAAAAATGAAAACTATATTCGTATGATTGTTGTTTTATGTACAATTATTATTTTTTTTTACTTGAAGTTGCAGTCTTTTTATTTTACTTGTAATTTAAATCAATAAAATTATTAAAAATAAAGGTTAAATAGCAATTTAATTGGAACTTTTTTTTTATATATAATATGTACATAAGCTTTCGTAAGTTTATGTTTGCACAACTTGAAAAGTAGTTAAAGAATTATAATTGTTACTCAATGTTGCATTTCTACACAAGAATGTTTTATAACGATGTTCCCACGGGAGTCGGGACTTGGGACAGCAATTACAAGAATCCAAAGCCGATGAAGTCACAGGCTACAACTATATAATATTACTTTTATCTATACCGTACATTTTCAACATCTATTTAGGCCATCTATAATTATCAGTAATGTATATGCAAAGCTATTATTATTTAAATAGATTTAAACTTGTTAGTTCTTGTTTAGAAATGGATTAAATATTGAACTTGGGTATTTCTAGTTCGGGAATCCCTCACCTAGCCTCGTCAAATATTTACTGAATGTTTCAACTTCCTCGGTATTTCAACCTGCTTCTGCAAATTAATCGAATATGATACATCGAATCGAATATACATAGTATATTCCACGTTTTCTAATTATATACAACATGTTAGTGAAATTATTATTTGTTGCTATTATTAATATAATAAAAATACAACGACAAAAAAATTAATTTGTATCATACTTAAAACTGTTTTGAATATGTAGGTGTCATCCTAACTCATTATTTATATTAATATTAGGTATAAGCTGAAAAATTATTTGTTTGTTTAAAAACGTTCACCTCTGGAATTAGCAGTTGGATTTGAAAATATATTTTTGCATAACTCAAGTAAGGATAAAGGAAGGTTATATTATTATATGTCATCACTCATCACTCATCACTCGATTACAAAATGCCTTTATAAAAAATATAGCAAATACGCGGATAACATTATTTAGTGTCTGAATTCCACCAGGTGTTTGTAAAGCGCAATGTTTTCTGTACTTTGTAGCCCTGCGGACGGAGGCGCGAGAAAGATTGTATAAATGACTTTATTTTAATGAATTTAATTTAATTTATAAAGTTATTGCTTATGGTTTTAAATAAACTTATTATCTCAATGAATTTTTCGCATTCTTTGTTATATTCTTATCAAAGAATATCGACGTTATAGTGACTGTATCAACATACGAATAATCGTTAGAAAAAATATATTATTCTTACTTATTTGGACAATTAATTGATAACAAAATATTTGTCCAACAGCTTTTGTTTGGGAAACTTCAGAAATAAACTAAGGATAATAGTTTTTAATGTCAAATTATCATTATATTTATTCTCTGTTGTTGAAACAACTGAATGAATTACCAATGTCATAGGAACGAGTTTTTAAGTTTATTTGAATTGGCCTAGACTATTTATAGTTTAAGAGGGAGACATTGAACAGTTATAACGGCTCTCAGCTTTAGACATTCGATTAAATATAATTAAAAATAGATTAAAATTATGCTATTGATATCACTCGTTTGTTTGATTACATCATATACCTACTTAGTATATAGTTATCAATCGGAATCTGTTTAGATATAAAGTAATAAGATAAGAAACTTACTTATGTTTAAAATAATCCGATATTTGACTGACTTTCCAGAACATTTGCACCAACAGCATTAGTAACGTATGGTTGATCCATGTGTACAGTTTATAACAGCTCTCCATGGCACCTCTTTCACGAACCCAAAAACACTTTAAAGAAACCTCAGTCATTCGTCAATTCTCAATTTGCACGTACAGAGAAACGACATTAATTAGAACTTAGAAAAAATGCTAACTGGCCAGAGCTGCGATTTCGAAATGTGTTGCGCGTACAATGTACTTAAGAAGATTGTTGCTTATCAGTGGAGTGCCTTGAACGAATGAACGAATATAGATATGCTCGAACGCCGACAGTAAGTTTGACCGCACTCGGGCGCCGGTACACGCGAACTGATGGCCGAGCCCCGAGACCTGAACGCCAACGCTCAACTCGCTAGCTGTGATGACGACGGATGACTCAGACACTCAGTATCGACGGTTTGATATCTCGGCAAATGAATTACTGTGAACATTCTTATAAGCTCAATGTCAAGACAATAATATCCAACATTTTTGACCGATATGAGTCTTAGTTCTTTTTTTTTTGGGAAGAGACGATAGTCGATATGTAGGAAAGAAGTGAGGCACGTACCAAGCGCTTCGAGCGCTTGAGATAAGATAGTATAACAATTTAATAACATGTTTTTTTGCTTCATTGTTTTTTAAGGTAGCAGCTATCTCTATTCTTTGTTAAGTATTCTGGTTTCTAGTAATATTTTTATTTATATAACAATTGTTTTATTGTTTATATCCGTATGCAGTTAATAAATTGCTACATAAAAGCCGAACATAAAAGAATGTACCAAGTACAAGCGAAGACCATTAGCAGCTAGGTGTAACCGTCAGACCGTGAAAGCTATAGACGCTATAAAATCTAGTTTTACTTGGACTTCATTATAATAAGAAAACTATTAAATTATATGAAGTTTATGCAAGTTCTCGTAATTTATCTTATTCCAAATCTTTAAAGAATTAAACGAATACTTTAACTTAATCTACATTTGTTGTAAATACTTTATTATAAATAAAAAAGATACCAAATAACACATATCAAGATTTTTGAGTCGTGTAAGAAAATCATTTCTTATAATAACAACACAGTAGACACACCTCAAATACATTTATAATAGTTCAGGAATACTAAACTGTCTAAAACCTAGGTGTAGCCAGTCCATTACCGGCAAGGTCTTGTTATTTATGGAGTATTTTTGCAGCTAGACCAGCTTAAAACCTTACCTTCCTTTGGTCTTTAAAAGAGAAAATGTTTAATACTACGCTTAACAATCCCTAGTTGTAAAATATACGTAGGTATGCTTAACGAAAGTAAGCCATTGAAGTAAGTATTGTCCTAATTATTAAAGCAATTTTTGTTTGTGGTCTTATCACATAAATGAATGATTCTTCCTTATTTATTTAGTTGATGCTATAAATACTGTATTGTGTGATGAGAGTATTTAAAGAACAATGACATTATGTTCTTTATTGTGAAAACGGAACATTATTTTTGAACACTTTTTTTTGTAATCGTGGTGTATTATGGTTTCTGAGACAGGAAGGAGTCTGAAGCTTTACAACTCATCCTGACTTTGTTTTTGTCTATATGACGTCGAAAACTGCAATGTTCATGACTGGCCAGACCGGCCTTGACAGCTAAGTTTAACCTGCACAGATTATTCAATCTATACAGTTGCATAATATAATGGATAACACAGAATATACATAATATACAATGGCTACATGTAGGTATACAACGGACAAAAGCGTCCAGGACTCTAAATTCTTATTAAACTCTCCCTCTAGACCTTCTTCTTTTTATAGTTATGTAAAATAGTATTATCTACCGGTTCTTAAGGTTAAAAATTTTTGTATTTTCCATTCAAACTTACTTATTTTACTTCTCAAATAATGTCTTGAGCTATGTATTAAATAATTAGGAAATACAAACAAAGTAAACTGGCTCTATTCGGTTTTAAATAGCAACTGAAGGTCGCCATATATTTTTTTAATATTAATGAAACACGAAGATTAAAACATAAGTTATTATATTAAATATAGATTATAGTTTCGAGAAAGTATACTATATCAATGACGAAAATATAAAAATAATAGTGTTAAAATATAATTCTCTTAAATAGAAACACAATGCATTTCCATTTAAATGTTTTTAAAACATATTTCCACTTTGAAATTAGTTTTTAATAGATTATAGGAATACTTAATTATATTAAGGTAACCTTTATTATTATATCAATTAATACATCTTTTCCTTAGAACGGTATATGTAATTACTCTCGCTTAGGTTTGTAGGCACTTTGGTCAGAAGCGAAACCTATTTGGAGCAGCCGGTAAATATTTGTTTTGGAGTGAGCACAAAAGACCGGCATCCACAATGGCTTTAAAACAATACTCTACAGACAGTTAACACATTAATTCAACATTTATTTTATACACTTTTATTTTAAATTTTGGCCCACGGTCAAAAATATGGACGATGTTTCCTTAGCTACAAAATTATTTTTATAACAGCAACAGTACTTGTCCTGAAACGTAAACAAATTATTTCAAAATATACTTTTATTATATTTAAAACTAGCTGTGCCTGCGACTTCGTACGCGTAGATTTCGATTTTGATAAAACGTTCTCTTTGAACTTGCCAATGTATGTAAAAATTATAAACCTCGAAACTGGTAAGTAGCTATGGTATGACAATAAGAGATTATTAACTTCTTTATTTGTTAACCGTTCTTTATTGTTTAAAAAATAAAAACAAAATATAAAGTGAATCCCATAACAATACATTCCTGAATATCGCATTCAAATTGGTTAAGCCGTTACAAACATACAGACATACAGATATACAGACAAACAGACAAACAGACAAACTGAAAAACCATTGTTTTGGGTTCTCTTGCTCTTATAAAGGCCCCCTATGATGTTTTTTTAATATTTTCCATGTACAGAAATGGATCAGTGACTGGAGAGTGGATTTTATTATATGTATAGATTTGTAAAAAAAATTACAAACTTGAATTCTAATTTCGGTTTTGCTAAATGCGGATTTCAATGTCGTACCTTTGTCAAAGCTTTACCATTTTCTCTTAATGATATAAGCATTCATTTTAAAATAGGAATGTTACAAATACAAGCATCTTAGAATAGGGTAGCCATAAGCAGGCCTATGAGTCTCAGTATCTGAGAAATAATAATAGAGGCAAGATGAGACACCTCTACTTATCTTTCTCTAATCACACATGCAATAAAGAGAGGCAGATAGGTAGCCTGAATTGGTTTCTCTTTTATTTCAATTTATGGACATATTTGAGACTGGTGTCTCTACTCTATTATAATAACTCTATGACAAGCATGCGGTACATCTGATTTAGGGTTGCCATTGTCCACGGGCATCTGTAAACATAAAAAGATGCAGATGTTTTGCTGACTAGACTAGACTAGACATACGGAGAGGAAAGCAGGGGGTGTTGGCATACGGCTTTTGACCGACACTGACCTAGACATAGACATTGTAATTATAGCTTTTTCAGGCCAAGTTTCTATGAGAATTTGACTACCTAGTCGAGCCAGCCCATATAAGAGCTCAGTCAAATTACCCCATAACTCAAGAATGGTTTAATTGCGTTTCTAATCGTAATAGAAAACAACGGAAATCATAAAAACAATGTTACATTAAATACATACCAATTCGTTCCCCTAAACTCATTTTCATTATCTTTATATTATCATCTTATCTGTTTGTACATAAAATAAGATAACCATTAATAATACCAGATAGCTTTTAATATTTTTTCGGCAATAGTGACGTCTGTAATTGGAACAAGGAAGAGGTGTTTTGGAACTGTAATTGGAACAAGGAAGAGGTGGAACGTGAAGTTTTTTTTTTTATTAGAAAGACAACTCCCTTATTAGAGATCATATCGACGGTTACAGGGCTATTTTGTCTAAGCGACATATTTTCCGAAATGGAGTTATATACATATTTGGTATCAGAAAAGAATGCTGATTAATTAAGAACGCTGATTAATTAATAAAGTTCCACAAGATATTTTAGATCTTCCTTTTCTTGGGTTTAAATCTAAAATTAAATATATTTATTAAATAAATCTTACCATACCATTCCAGAGTTTTTGGTTGATAGAAATGTGTGGAACTTGGGTCATTGACTCATTTGCAGGGTTGATGTTATAATGTATCAGTCAAACATGGTGAAATTTCATTTAAAAAGAGCGACTGTTGAGTTTCTGGCCAGCTCTTCTGAGTAGAACAGCATTCCGAGCTAGTGGTAGCTTACTCACAGACTGACTATACCAATTAAATGTAATTGACGATTCAAAAGTGCGTGTAAATGCCTACTTGAATAAAGATATTTTGAACTTGAATTTGAATTTGGAATTTGATTTCAAATATGTCTTACGCCAAAAAGGTATCTTAGGTCAAATAGATCTGGAACTGTCCATATTATCCTTGTGTCGAGGGCGTCTTCACAAATATGTAAAGAACACAAAGTAGACACTGAGTCGGACGACAAGGGATCAAACAATCTGTAAATCAAAGATTTGTTTCGTGTGGGAATCAAACCTACAACCTTTGGTTATGCACTTAGGATTACTAAGCGTAGTGCTACCAACAATTGTAAGTTAATTTAAAATGTAGTACTAATGAATTAAATTACTTAGTTCTAAACATCGTTTAGTAAGTAACGATCGTCCTCAGAAGGTCAGTGGTCTCTATCGACGCGGAACATGGAAATTGGTCACGACTAAACCTATTTATTAACCTTAGGGGACAAGGTCATTGGGGACATTTTGGGAACTATAGCGTAATATGGTGTACTATCAGCCAAAAACTGTAATACCTATACAATTTGTTGTTTTTTCTTTATAAATTCACCAGTAAGAACATTTTTAGGAGAAACAATGTATTTATAAGTTATATCTTAATGAAGGTATTTATATAATGTTGTCAAATCGAAAATATAATTGGAAGATGAATATTATTTCTTTACGCTGACAATATTTTTCTTGAATTAAAAACCATTCTAAGGCTATGACTTATTACGAAAATAAATTATTAAAATTAAAAAGCACAGGAGTTCCTTTTTTAAATTTATAAGGGGTTCATAGTATACAGTAAAATAATCATTAAACTATTTCAACTAAATCATGCTTGAACATTGAGTACATGGCTGTTACCTACCAAGTTACAGTAAATTAACATTATTTTTGTTATAAAATTTTCGTGAACCATAATAACTATTAATATAAATGTAAAGGGGTTATTTGTAATTAATTGGCCACCTCTTGCAGGTAGCCTCTCTATATCAATCCCAACAACATTTGTTTTACGACTTTTTAATATTTATAGTTTTAAAAATTTAAGTTTGCCTATACAAAATTTATATATTGTCTCTGACATTAACTCTGAGCGTAGTTATAACGCCCGGGCGTTGACCTTTTAGGTACTTCTTACAAAATACAGAATATTACATAGAACAAATGTTGTTGGGATTGATGTAGAGAGGCTGCCTGTAAGAGGTGGTAAATTAATTATAATTAACCCTGTATATTTACGGAATTTATTTATAATTAAACGGAATTTGTTCAACAGTTCGACCTGCGAGTCCGCCAAGCTTCGAGCTCATGAATAGGAACCCCTTATGGGTTTAAAACTAGTCTTTCGAATTCGGATTTATTTACGTAAATACGAACTTAGCAGGTATATACATTTAATGTGCATAGTTTGTTGATTTGATGGTTCATGCCTAGCTTCTGCTTCTGAGCCGAAATCCAGGGATTTGGTTCCCACATGGGACATTAGTTTGTGTGATCCACAGTTTGAAGATCGGAATCGAATCCGTGGAAGCAGAAGCCACGGATTCGATTCCGAATATTTCAAATCTTGGTGTTTTTGGGTCTATATATTTGTTTGTAAAACCATAGGGATTATTTTTCTAATGCGGGATTTATAAATAAAAATAAGAAACCTTGTAAACCTATTTAGGGACCAGCTTCTTAAGCCAAGTATTTTTATTGGGGTCATCGTCCTTATTACGATAGTGCATTGTATTCAGATGTAGCAGTAGTTGAAAGTGATGTCAACTTTTTGAATTCATGAATAATATTACGTTTAATGTGAGAAAGTAGACAGATAAGTTATTACAAGAATTGCCTGTTAAATTAATTATGAAAACAATTCAATACTTTAATCTATACATATAAATAAATTGTAGTGTCTGTATGTGATTAAAAATTAGCAGCTTTTTACTAAATGTACGTCAAGGTATATACGGCATTTACATCAAAAATAATATTTTTTAATTTTATCTCACTGTCCGTCGTTCTGTTTGCTCCAGATAATCTCTAAAACGGCTATACCGATTTTAATAAGAATTTCATTTGAGGATAGCAGTTGTTAAGCTTCATTTATTAAAAAAAAAAAGTTTTAAATACAAAATTTAAATCAATGAAATATCTGATTCAGATGTGTATATAAAATTTCCAAACAGACGACGTCGCGTGTAAGGGCTGGTAAAATAATATAAAATTGTATATTGCGATTAAAAATCTCAGCACTTAGATTACACATTCAATCTCAACATTAAGATACGATCTTCTCTATAACACCTCTAAATGTGAATACCTGATATTTAAGGTCCATCGTTAACAAGTGCAATACGAACCTATAGAACTTAATGGAACGTTGCGTGAACGAGTTACACAATATAATTATAAATATGTTACCTAGGTATTAAGAGGGAATGCTGAGTGTTAGTTTGGAGATGTGTAATGTTGGCCTGCGAGCTTATGTTTGTCCAAGGTTTGGCCGAAGTTGGTCCAATGTAGTAAAATTATACTGTCAAACTTTCATATGGCTGTTGTGTTTGTGTTCAGCTTCAACCATGTTTGTACTAGAGCAGTATTCGAAAAAGACCATCATCCCTGCTGACAATGATACGGTTGTATTCTAACAGCACCCTGGGAATGTAAGCTATAAAAACAAATATCTTTTTGTTACAGCATCTTATCAGAATACTAATGTAGTTTTTGTAAAAATACAAAAAAAAGTTTTTAATTGTTTTTAAACTTATTAAATTAGATTTTTGTATTTAAGTTACGATAAATTCGAATTTAATTATGACATTATATTAAAAATATATTCGTTATTATTTTATTTTTATTAAATTTTATTATTACTATAACTTTTTTTCACTCAGTACGAATAGGGTAGGGCTATGCCCGTGGGTCTATCAGGTTGAAGACACCATTACCTGTAATTAATTATTATTCAAATAATATTCAACAACTATTATTGGTTATAACTCGATAAGAATTATTTACACGATATAATACATAAGATACGTTTTTATCTTATTAAATATATGCACATCATTCGCGTCACGTTCTTAGGAAGATCAGATGGAAAATTTCCTTTAAAACATTTTTTTGTAAGTTTCTTATCAATAATGAGGTTTCATTGTCGTTTTTCCTAATAATTATTTTCAACGTACAAACATTGGTTTACAATGAAATCAATAAAGAAATCTTTTATTTTTTATGACTCATCATATATCTTCAGCTATTTGTCTCATATTTAATTTAAAAAGGATCTAAATGCAAACGAAGACAGAGGATTATTCTAGTTTTAAATATCATACTCACAGTAGCAGGTGTGTTCGTAATGACCCATATTTTTGTTTTGAAGTCGTTCAATCAATACTTCATCGCGTGACTTCACTGAACCTGCATGTTTATATGATACCTACTTCATATTTATATCAGACACGAGTCTTACAAAATCATAGCTATATGAAATAGGTCTTACAGGTAATATTTTATAATTTTAATTTTAAAAAACATTTTTATTCTTACCTTACCTCCAAATTAGTAACTAACTATTAACAATACAAAATTCCTCATGTTTCATGATAATATAAATAATAATATATATTTTTTTATGTACAAAGAAGAAGAAGTGTAGAAATATATGTTATTTTATATTTACCTGACACTACTAGGTACGGATTTTAATAATCTTACTAGGAAACTGACGAGAACAAAACATTTGGTATAGATAAGTATTTACATGCTTCAAAGTATTAAATTCAATAAAATAGTTATGGTTATTTGAGTGGTTTAAGTTATTCGCCATATTTATCCACGCTTAACGGCCAAAATTAATAACCGATCCTAATCCGTTTTGTACTCCTAAGGATTAATATTTCTTTGTGAAATAATTGACGCGTGGATTGAGTTTATAGGAAGATGTGTAAGGTTGTGTTCAATAATATATATAATTATATACAAGTGTATTATATATTATATTATGATATAGTCAATGTATTTTCTTATTAATCTTTCCTTAATAATGTCTATCTCCGTTGTTGATTTGATTTCGCTTACCAAGTGGCTTAACATTTCTTGAAAGATTTTATACCTATACTAATTCTGGAACTTAACTAACCAATACTATTTGAATTTGAATCTGTCATTCTTATATATATAACCATTGTGTTTTCTCATTTTCGCGCCTATCGATGTTAAATATTCTTTTGTGTGTGTGCTGTGATAACATAAATCGAACTCGTAAGTAGGTATGGAGCCAAATGTAATTTTTGAAACTTTCCATCAACTTAGTATTAACTAAAAGATTGTAAACCAAGCTACTAATAGGTATAATAAATACCTCAACTTCTTGTCACAGACAAATATCTGCAGATAATGGTACGAAATAGGCGATAAAAGTAGTAAAGAAAACCATGCAATAAATCTTATACCGGGAAATTAATATAACAACCAATAGCCATGTCGCGTATTTAAAAGGATGACTTAGAACTTGTAGCCCATAAGAAAAACAACCATTATTTAATTAATAAATTAAAAATTTATAGTTTACATCACAACTTTTTAAGTGGTATTTTTTAGACTTTTTTTTTATATTTAAGCAAGCACAATGAATTCATTCTGAAATCTCATAGAAGCTTCCCGATTCCACAGTACAATGTGTAGCTTGTTCGATATCAGTGTTGGTGTGGTGTGCGCTATCAACAAGCCATATTTTAGTGATAACGTTGTCAAAACACCGGCACAAGTGTATCCGAATACAATTCTTGAGTGGATGTTTAAACCTCTTAACAATATCATGTTCCATGACTAAGTATGATCCTTTCAGCAAGATGCAAGCAAATTCTTGGTAACGAACATTTCGGACTTCAATTGCTTTAGTTATTATTCTGAGTCCGGCCCTGGTATGAGTTTTGACGTTACTTTCGACGTTACGAAGACTGTGACAGTTTACCAAATCGTAAAATAAAAACATTGAATTATTAAATACACTCTATCAACATATTTAAGAAAAATGTATTAATTTATCTTAAGCTTTAGCATTTTATTATAATTTACAGTAATTATTACCGATTCCATGTATAGTGTGGTATTATGTAAGCAAAATTAATAAACGAACCTAACCCAATTTACTTAATAAAAATTAAGTTTCTAGAGTTATCAGAACAAATAAATAAAATGTGGATTGATTTTAGAAAACATCTAAAATAGAGTTAAATCTCGGATTGTAGATCGATTATTAATACATTATTTTTTCTAATATATTATTACATACCTCTTTGCCGTACGGTTCTTAGCTTAGTTGTAAGTTTGACTTGCTCTACAAAATTGTTTATAATTGTTACAAAGATTTTATATATACCTACAGGTATAAATATAGTACTATTTTATAGTGGGTGATAAATTACTTGGTATTCCTATTTTTAAGATATCCTTTAAGAATTTTAAGATTTCATATACATATACAGGTATCCAAATTTAAGGTTGAAACTAACACGCAATTTCAAAATCAATCCGTTCAATATTCTTTCCACTGCACCATAATTCATAATAGCCTTAAAACCTACTAACCAATTTGACTTACATTAAAAAATATATATTCAGTATAGTATTCGATCAAAGTAGCTTAATAAAAATCGTAGCTTTCTTCGCCGTCTTACAAAAAACGGGCAGTACCTACCTAATATTTCTGTTACAATTCGGCTGTCATTTTATTGGGAGTTTGACATATTTTTTCCCCCGCAAAAAGTATTCCTTAGGTTAAATGACGCTAAGGTGAAATTTCAAATAGTATTCTTTGTTTTCTTAATACACACATTAGAAAAATAGACCAAAGTTGTAACAAAACTATTGTACCTGTAGGGAACAGTATGATACACATATATTAACATTAATTACTTATTTAAATATAAAACATATCTAAGACCAAGCTTCTTAGCATTCCATGGATTCATCGAGCGGGTGCCGGGCCCATCGCGTTGCAAGGAAAGGAGTGCAAGCAGTGCCTGGGACTTGGTTTAAGGGGCCGGGACCCGGGAGTAGGTTTAAGGGGCCCCTTTATTATGCGCAAAAACGCTCTCCTTCACCCTCCACACTCCTCTCCCTACCTAAACAAATTTCAAAAGAACCTACTAATTCCTAAAACTTATTCATGATTTAAGTATTTATTTAATGCGTACTTGTAATTGATGAAACGTAGTTATATAAGAATGAATAACAAATGTTTATGTATTTACGTTATTGAATTCAATAGATTAAAACAAATCTCAAAATGGCGTCATTCAAGCCGCTTCAATCATTTATGACTAACAATAAGAATTAATGAGTCAAATTAACAGTTGTTTTAAGTTAATATATACACAAACATCTGTATCTATAATGAACTATAAAAACTATAATGACATTATAAAATGTAGTAAGTACCTATTAAAATAGTTGTAAAATAGTAATAATATTTTTTTTTCATAAAAAATTAAATGCGCTAATAAGAACATGGCCGACCTTAAATTACATTATATAATCAATATTATTAGTGACTATGTTCAAAATAACCGCGAGATACGAGGGTTTGTAGCATACCGTTATTATACATAGAATAGGGAACCCACCCTAAAATTTGGCTAGCGAAAAAAAAGATAAGACACATGGGGTCACCTATCTGTCCCTTTCTTGCATATGTGATTAGACAAAAATTAGTATTATTCGTCTCTCATCGTGCTTCTTTTATTATTTGTCAGACACTGACATTAAGGCTCCCTATTCTATGTATAATAAGTCTATGGTTTGTACAAATTGACGATTGGACAGAGCCAATTGATCAAAAAGGTCTCTAAGAAATAAATTATTTTATTTATATATTATCGAGGAAAGTAAGGTGACATAATAAACATAATAAACCTTCTTTAATTCAGAACACGAGCGCGTATTGTGGTTTTAGACTAATCAGGTCCACGCAGTTATGAAGTCATCTTGGAGGACCTTGCTTACAGCATTACGCCATCTGAATAAATATTGGTCAAGTATGTATATCCCCGACTACTTAATGGAATATATAGAAATATTAATTATGCTTTTATTAAAACAAAGATTTATTTTCGACAAAATTTCTTAAAATATTTTACTTAAATTTCATTTCTTTCTGTCTTAACTTTTGGTTTTATGGCTTTAGTTTCTGTGTTTGCCTACAGATAGTAAATTATATATACTTTTAATTATATCATATTATATCTTCATGCTATAAGTGGAAAAGTAGAAAAAAATTAAGGTATGTAGGTAATGCATATTATCAAGCACATTTTTTTTGTAAATATTAACTAATAATCGACTCCGGGAAAGACTTTCAAACAAACAGACAGACAAACTCGATTTATCCTCCTTTACCATGTTTTAGTAAAAAATACTTCAAACTTTCTAAAATTTTCAGAAGGTATTAGAAAGCAGTAAACAGAAACTTGTTCAGTTACTTCACTTCTTCAGTACTTTCACAACGAACCACCAATATGTGGAATGAATTTCATTCGGCGGTCTTTCCAGATCGGTATGACATGGATGCCTTAAAAAAAGCCCCTACTCGCTCTTCAACGGAAGACATCACTCTTTCTATCTCGTTCTCGTTCATGTAAGTGTCACCGCCGGGTGGCGGTGACACTTACATCAGTTGACCCAGATATTTTTTTACCCTTATATTTTTCTAAATCAACTGTTATCTCTAAATATCAGCACTTACAAATTAAAAAAAACAAACTCTTTAGAATAATTGTACATGAAAAAACTGTAAAGGTTAAAACAGCAATAAATGATGCAGGTGTTGAATAAAACTAAACAGCTTTTTTTTTATTTTTAAGCAATGGCATATTTTCAAACAATATGATGTATGCTGGTAATGGTTACGCATTCAACATAAATACTATTTTATTTATCTCCTAATGGTTGGCTATTAAGGCATACCTACATGATAAAAATTTGCATACTCATAAGCATACACAGTAAAAATTATCATAATTTATATATAAATAAAGATAATATTTTTCAAGAAAATGTCATAATAATATTTATTATTAACATTTACTCGAATATGTGTTTTTTTTTTCTTTCCTTATTCATCTTAAACTTATTCTTATGTTAAACGTTACACATGTTCATAATCGGTGTTATGTCCTCATTCGAATTTCATAATACTCTATCCAATTACATAATAAAGTATTAAATTACATAACAATTTTTACATAAACAATAAATCATTTGATGTAGTCTAGTGTCTTGTTACGAATCTATCTGTTGTAAAACAAATGGTGACAGAGATAGCAAGATGTTGGCATCTTTTTCTCTATCGTTATAGTATGGGAGACGATGTAGATTGATTATCGTTTATAGACAACTATCTACGAGTACCAGTACCTACTGTAGAAGACTGAGGGCATTGAAGAATAGGTATTGTAAAGTATTAAAGGATCCTTATCATTAGTCCTTATTATTGTGTTTTTGGAAGATCTTCTCTTCTCACTCAGGAACTCAAGTACTGAGACCAGGATCCCAAGAGACGGAGGTACCGCCCGACTGAGATAGTCATAGAGTTTCTTCTCATCATATACCAAGTTGATACCTCGGTGGTGGTATAATTCTCTTCCTAAAAACATGTAAACATGTTGTATGGAACAGAATGCTAATTTATCAAAGGACTAGATAAAAGGCAAATGCATTCTGAATGCTGATGTAATGGCTGTTGAGATGGATGAGTGGCGTGATGAGAATAGATAAAATAAGAAATAAATATGTAAACGTTAGGTCTTGTAGTTCGCCGCAAAGGGTCCTTGCGGTGAGGGTGATCAGGGGGTACCGTACGGTGTCCTTCACTGCGGCCAAACTCCTGGCGAGTGATCCGCCCTGGGAACTACAGGCGCGGGTGCTCGCCGGAGCGTATTGGCACCGGGCGGAAGCCAGGAGGTTAGGCTCGAGGCGGAGCCCTGATCCGAAAGTGGAGTAGAGACCTAGAGTCCCCGTCGGCTGGTCTAGCGACAGGGGGGGTTGTTTCCCCCCACCACGATCGTTCGATCGGCCGGCGGCACGGGACTCTAACGTTCCGTCTTGTGCAGGTGCTCACGGGGCATGGGTGCTTCGGTGAGTTTCTGCACAAGATAGCACGCAGAGAGGCGGCCCCCTCCTGCCACCACTTTGGCGGAGTGCGCAGCCTGAGACCGTCAGCGTACTGAGCTGGCGGCCATGGTTGGCAGCGACCTCTCGTTGCCGAGCTTTGTTGCCGCGATGCTCGGCGGCGAGAGGTGCTGGGTCGCTATGGCCTCCTTCTGCGAGCAAGTCATTGCCGCGAAGGAGGCCGCGAAGCGGGACAGAAAGGCAGCCTCCTCTGAACCGCTCCGTCGGGGTATTCTGGGTCGAAGGAGGCGGGATTACGCCCGCAGCCGCCTTCCCCAGCTGTAGTGCCTGGACGGGAGAGGGGGGTGACCTCTCCCGCCCATTATAGGCCTACGAGGTGAGGACGTCCCTAAGTTGATCGGGGTCCCTCGCAGGGGCGTCCTACTAAGGCGATGAGGTCAACCGTTGGTTTTTTAGTGGGTAGCCTTAAAAATGGCAGCGTTATCTATGCTGCCGCGTAGTCCCACATACCCCCACGGCGATCATCTTCCTGGCCGCTGGGATGATGCGTAACGCATTTTTCCAACGATAAAAAAAGGTCTTGTAGTGCGAAGAATTAAAAAAGATGTAAATAGATGAATCTTAGGTATGAGTGTGGATGATGATTATGAAAGAGCGTGGAAGGATTCAACAGGGGGATGAAATTTAAATTTAAAATATTTACTCCTTTTTTTAAATCGGGTCAAAGCACCTACACGTGATTTTAAACATGTGACCTTGTTAAATAAATGTTCATACGAATTAAAAACACGTTAACGTTATCCAACTAGTTGACCTTAATACTAACGATTGAAATGTTTTAAAGTCAGCTTTAGTTTTTTAAATTAAAATTCATTGTATACCTGTTCAAAATGTAAATCCAAACTTGGGGGTCCATTGAAAGAAAAAATCACCCAAAAATCTGTCAAGTGGCTTAGGATAAGTTCAAGAACAAATATACGTTATTACTGAATGGTATTATTAACTGAGTTCTCATAGTCTATATATTTTGATATAAATGAAAAAATATTAATTATTCTACTCCAAATACCGAGACGACTTTCAATAAGGAAACAATTGACTCCAACGCAGTTGACCTTTCGATTGGAGTGATTCAACAACATTGTCTTTTTTAAATCAAGATGCAATATCATACAACTGTTAACTTCTTGGTTTTTTTAATAGTTTCCATATACACAACCACAGTAGATGTCTGTTGGTTGGTTGGTTGGAGTTTTACAAACATAGAAATAGAAATAGAGACACAAAGACCACTCAGGCTTTTAACAACAATTTGTGTTACAAGTAATTATGCCATGCGGAAATCGAAACCATGTCTTGTGACTCAACAGGCAGCACCATTAACCACTAGACCAAGAATGACCACAAATAACCACGAATCATCAAAGTTCTTATTAGATATTCATGATCACCGTCATCAGACTGAGACGAAAATACAAGCAGTCATTATAGATTAAAGTATTTTTTATGACGGTCGGAACTAAACCTTGGACTGCTATCGTCACGCCAGACAATCGTCATTTTTAAAGGAAATGATACTTCAATAATATTGAGGAAACAAACGGTTATTGGGTCATAAAAATCTTGTACATTATTTACATCGACAACCAAAGGACAAACTAATGACTAAACAAACAACATTTTATAATTATATAAACCATTTCATAATTATGTTCCCAATTGACCTAGCAGGGATAGGGCATAATATCTTATTGATTGCTCAAATGATAATCACTTTAGAGTTATTATCCAGGGAGTGAGGAAGCCAGCCTAAAAAGTATTTATAAAAAAAAAACAAATGATCATGTAGGCTCACTCTATCTAACTTTCAGGCTTTCTCTATCTAACTTTCATGTGTGATAAGAGTTAAGACTGAGATAAGAATAGGTCTTTCATATTGACTCTTTTATTATTTGTTGGAAACTATCACTCATAGACCTGCCTATGGCCTCCCTATTCTATATATAGTAAATCTATGGTAATCACTATCGGATATTAGTCAGATGACAATTGCTTTTGAACCGCCTAACTAAGTATTTAAAAATCGCATTGATCTAACTGAAATGACAATCACAGTTGTCATCAAAAATCGGTTCGCAACTAGAGATTATTACTAATTCACCAATAGTCTTGCTAACTTCGCACGGATCCATTCTAAGAGTTATAACACATAGAGTAGGAGAGCCGGCCTAAAATGTTTCTATCGAAAAAAATAAAGCTAATGAGGCTACTTATCTGTCTCTCTTTCTTACATATGTCATTAGACAAGGATAAGTGTCGGTCTTTCATCTTGACTCTTTTATTATTTGTCAGACTCTATCACTCGTAGAACTGCCTATGGCTCCCCTATTGTACGCTATGATAATTTTCCTAATGTAAAGTAAGCTTCGCCTAACATGAGGTAGAAGAATTGTCAAACTGAATGTTTCAATTTTTTTTTGACATTTTCATATAACATTACCAAGCTGATTTTATATATTTCATGTCAACCTTATATTAATAATTATAAACAGAAAATTCTGCGAAATTAATCCAGCCATTATTTCATATTAATTATTTTATATTTAGTTAGATGACTTTTATTTCTCGTTTCTTATCAATAGCATTTAATATTTATTATGACATTACTAATTACTCTCTTTCTTGACTAATCTGGTTATAAAGCATTATATTGTTGTGTTAACATATACTATAAATAAAAAGTAAGATTAGCTGCTATCCGCGTCTTAATCCGCGGATAAAACAGCGATGCACGATACTACGGCGATATCTATCGTTATCAGATTGAATCATTTCCATATTTAGTATAAATATTGACAGTATGAGTAATTTTAGTACATAAAAATACATATGATTTTTGAAACAATCCTCACTTATGAAAAAAAAAAACAACGATTAAATTTATTTGCTAAAACGTAAGCATGATTTTTAATTTTGAGTTGTTTTTCCACATTTATCTATTTACGATCTATTACCCGCCTATTTTAGTCCCATCAATATGTATCTGGTATTTATGTTGTGCCAAAAAGTAACTAAACAAAACTAGCCCAAAACTATCCATAGGTCAAAATTCATCACAATGGGCTTAACGGTTAGACCATGAAAGCGTAAAAGACAGACCGACAGACAAACAAAGTTATTTTAGCACTTATCATCTTAGTATGGATACAAAAACATTATAATTGTTAAGAAGACTAACTATACAATATAAATATATTAGTTTTGCTAATCCTCACTAATAGTACATTTACAAATATGAGTTTGTTTGTTTGTTAAATTTTCAGTTGTTAAAAAGTGTGTAAAAAGTTGTGATAGATAATAAAATTGCTTTACTATCTATACACAGTAAAAACCAATTAATAATATCAATACATATATCAAAATTACGGAGAAACATAAATCTATTAAAATAAACATATCTCTTAAAAAAATTAAATAGAAACGTTAAATTGGGATTTTTTTTATTTTTTTTAAATATTATATCTTTCTTGTAGTGAGATAAAGCTAATAATATTACAACTTATTACATTTATTTGCATCCTCACTTCTAAGATAAAAGAAAAGGTAAAACACGTCGTGCAAACACTAATTATTAAGTCAATTAAATCTCTACAAGTTGTTTATCTTTTATTAAAGAAACCATTATAATTAACAAGTGAGGTCATTATGAAGAGTCGTGGTTATTTAATCTATACATATAATGAAACTGTAAGGACACTAAATATGTATTCAACATCTTATTAAAGTAAATATTTGATACGTGTGCAGTAAATGACACTCAAATAAAAAATATTTTAAAAGAACTTTGTCCGTCTGTCTGATTGTTTGTTTTCGCTTCACGGTAAAATTAATGTACGGATGATAATTTTCGATTAAGTTTGAATGGTTGGTTTTTGCCCCTGTCAATATATAGTTGTCCCTTTACTGCGCAATAATGTTTGACACAAAAAATAGTTTGGACTATAATTAAAATAAAACGAAACTGTACGATGGACTTTTATGAAATTTTGTTTATAAGCTAAAATTATTCAATGTGACTCTAATAATGAAGTACTCTAAGTATTTTTCTCATTATTTTGACAGAAAAAAATCAGATTAATCATAATAAGATGCTTAATTACAATACAAAAAACTATTGCACGAATTTAGATAAAATGTACTGTTTTAGCATATTATTTAAGTTAACATATAATATGATTTTAATTCCTGGGGATTCTCTATATTTTTTGAGAAAAATCAAAAATGTTTAGGTATCTAAAATAAAACTACAAATGCGTGGATATACCTATACATTTAAAATGATGATCGATGGCTTATGCTTTGAATCTGATGGAGAAGGAACGGAAAAAGGAACAGATGAAGTAGCAGGCAATAACTAGTATATACAAAAAAATATAAACTGTAATTATATAATATAATAACATAAGTATACTAAAAAACAACTATAACTTAGTATTTGCGTATCTATTTTTTTTATATAACATAATTTTCAACAGTCAACACTCAGCATCACTTTTAAAAATATCAGATTTGTCAAATGTCAGCTCATTGAGTAATGTCAACGACCTCTTCGTAAGCCGCGTTACGTCACTACATTTCTGTAGTCCTCAAACCGTATTCCTTGGAGTTTGTTCTATCGTTTTGGAAATAAAATAAGGTACTAATAAAAAATGAATACCTACTATTATCCTAAATCTCTTTTACTCTTTGATAAAGAAGTGGCAAAAAAATAGATTGCATCATTCTTAATTTTTTTTCAATATTTTGATGCATTATCCATCTGTGTGAAAGATTATGCCATCTTCTCCTACCCTTCCCTTTTGTAGACAATTCCTCAGAAGGTAGTGAAAGCAGTAATGCAGATTATTATTATTAATATAGCATTTGTCAAGATATGAAATATAGCTTTTGAACCACTATCGTCAAATTTTAATGGGATTCTCACATGATGATGCACAGTTCAAAGGTCGCTTTTGAAGGGCGTCCTCCTGGGGGACTGAGGTTGGTTTGACCACGCTTGAACTTGTTATACCAGTTGTAAACCGTGGGGCGAGACAATCGTAAATTTTAATTAAATAACCAATCACTATCGTATATTTGCTGCCAACCAAAACTGATCATAAAATGCTTAACTAAAAGAGATAAGTTGAATAAGAAACAAAGGGCCAATTATAAAAGTATCGTATCTACTCTGCCCATGGAATAGAAAAAACAAACATTTCGTGATGTTATCTGTGCAAGGCTTGTAACATGTCGTGAATAATAATATCGATAAAAACTTTGCACTTGTAAAACATTTAAAGATAATGGTAAATCTTATATAGGTTATAACATGGACTCCTTTATCCATTGCGTAATATCTAAACCAATCCTAAGTCGTATGTCGAGTGCGAGTTAAGTACACCTGCACCGGTGATTCACGGCCTATGATCCTTCAACGACTTTACAACCGCGAGTGGCGCATTAAAAAAACAATTCAAATAGCACGTTTTTTAATATCTCGAACCTTGAGTATTTGCATTTATGCAAATATTGTTTTTCTTAAATATTGATATGTAATATGTATTTTTAGTATGTTGTCAGCAACCTTGAAGAGAAGGTTGTTTTTGTTTTCGATTTTTAATTAAACGGCATAAAACGTAGACACAAATATATTATTATATGTTTTCTTATAGTAGATTTTATGATACTAATGTGAGAAGTATAAAATGTATAGCGTTTATTTATATACCTAATTGGTTATTTCTTACTTTTACACGGTTAAGCCAACGCAAAAAGAAATAAAGCATTGGTAGGAAACATTAAACTTACATAATACTGATAAGGATTCCGGTTGCAAAACCCCGACATTATTCTCATTTCTGTTTTTTTAGGTTTTTGTTACTATCAATAACATTAATTTATCTACTCTAATTTGTGTCAACCGTGGTATGTATTTTATTATTCTAGTTTATTATTACATCCATTTTACCTCCAATGTGACTGTCAAAACCCGAGGAATTTTGACATTTTAAATTAAACACCGAAAAAAAAACAATTTCAAGCAAAAAACCATTCTTGACTATGACATAAATCAGACAACTATAAGATATAAGATAGTATCGTGAGAAAATTGTTCAAATATAGTTATGTTGCGTAGGTTTAAAATGGAAACAAAATTTCACAAAGTTCACTAGTTATTTCGTTCTAGACCAAGTAGCTAGATAAATAAAAGAAATATGTCTATGACATTTTACCAGCAATATTAGAAGCATAGATTACATAACTTTCCTCTATAACAAATATTCTATTAAAAAACTTAAATAATATAAGAAGTTAAAACATTTCACGAACCGTAACCCTTCAGCTTTCACTATCATAGTGAAAGGAAGTTAATAATTATATAATATTTCATAATAGGACCTTCGAAAACCGGATATTGACTATGAAATTCGATAACCGTTATTAATATTTATGTAATCCTAATCTTTTTTGCACGCAGTTTTGCCTGCAAGTTCAGATTTATATGAGTTTAGACAAAGTAAATATCCGACCGTAAAAAAATGCGTTAAGTAGGGCATTCCTTTTTCTACCACTATTTCAGATATTTATTTCCTTGAACAAAAAGTTTTCATAATCATCCACCCATCTGTCTGTCTGTTAGCTATGAAATGACAAACACACAAACTAACACTACCAAATTAATTATACTTGTATAGATTTATACTTAAACACTTGTTTCCCTAATGATTTTGTTCGTGTTTAAAATCAACTGTAGCTAAATAATAAGTTATGAGGATATTATTTAATATTGATATCTAACAATCAGATCCCCTTATGTCTGGTGGTACTTGACCATCGACAGCTGCAGGGTTGTTAACACCCTTAGAAAAAATGAGAGGGGTGATAGATTAGGCTTCTGGCTCTCACTCACACTTAACAAGTCGCAGCAAGCTACTTTGCAACGATCTAAATTCTAGAACCATTGTATAATTATATAATTGTATTACAATCCACCCCATTCTGCCATAGGGACTAGTGTGGTTACGTTTCATATCTTTTGACTTTTACAAAATTGGATAATGTAGTAATGTATATAGATTACATTATTTCATTATTTGTGTTGAACATGATTCAGGTGGGCTAAATCATATTTTTTTCTCGTTTTACAGTTAAATTAATGAGATGACTCCTCGTAAAAGAAGGCTCCTCCAAAAAATCAAAAGCGAAGCCTTATTCAATATTAGGCGCGGCTCCTGATTGGATTCTCATGATAGACACGTATGAAAAGCATTACAAAATCCCTGGGGATGTTGGTGTTTCGTCATCCAGACCGGACTTATTCCTGTATTCGAAACATCTGAGGCGCGTGATACTTGTGGAGCTTACTGTTCCTTGGGAAACAAACATCCCAAGGGATCACACATTCAAGCTCAATAAGTATTACGAACTAACCAACGAACTGATCAGGAATAAATTTATAGTTAGTTTGTACGCGGTAGAAGTGGGAGCGAGAGGTATAACAGCAAAATCTCTCTATAGCCTACTTAAAGATCTTGGCCTTTCTAGAACAAGCATCGGTTCATTTCTAGAACGTACTTCAAAGGCGGCATTAGTAGGTTCTTTCCAAATTTGGTTGGGTAGGGAGAGGAGTGTGGAGGGTGAAGGTGAGCGTTTTTGCGCATAATAAAGGGGCCCCTTAAACCTACTCCTGGGTCGCAAGTCCCAGGCACTGCTTGCACTCCTCTCCTTGCAACGCGATGGGCCCGGCACCCGCACGGTGAATCCATGGATTGCTAAGAAGCTTCGTCTTATCTAAATTGACAGCCCGGAGAGACGGGATGACGCTGGAAAGACAGTTGACGCTGGAAAGACAGCTGGCAGCTGGGAAGACAGCAGACTGCTGGAAAGACAGCCGAGGGCCTAGCAAGCCAAGCCCGGGAACGTCGATAAACGCTAAAAGTCCAAATAAGAAAAATACCCCTAGGACAGTCCGAGAGGGGGGGCGGAAGAACTGTCCACCGGTTGACAATTACGGCGAAAACGGCGCGATAACGGAACTGAAATGCCCTACGTGCGGGAAAAATTACAAAAGACGAGCCTGGTTTATTAAACATCTTAAAACACACAATGGTGCTGAAGTGCGGCAACCGCCGGTAAGATCTTCAGTTTTCACTGCGGATAGAGTTTACCCTCATATATCTCATGGTGAGCCATTGAATGAAAACTACCAGGAGTCCATGACCATCCGGACGCGTCTTAGCATTCCAAATACTAAACAATCGACCTGGAAAGTACATGACCAAAATATAGCGGCCCTGTTAGAGCACCCGGGCTCAAATCAGGTACTCGATGCGCAAGTAGAGACTTTCCAAAATACTATTTACGACTACTTTAATGAGCACTATCCACCTACGAATCGTTACGCTCACAAAACTAAAGAAAACGGTTTTAAATTGAAAATGAGGAGGAAAAAAAGAGATCTTATAAAGAAACTTCGTATAGCCAAAGCCTTAGGCGATAATCAACTTAGTCACCAACTGTCTAGGGCATTGCGATCAATTCTTAAACTTATCCAAGGTATAACAAATCAAATAACGAAAAATCGTGATAGCTTTGATCGGGCAAAACATGAAGTAGACTTTGATAAAAATCCTTTTAAATACTCAAAAAACATTTTCAAAGATCAAAAAGGTAAGCTTCTCTTGACCAACGAGCAAATTTTCGACCATTATAAAAGCACATACGAAGTGCCAGAAAACCAAAGACTATATGGGGATCCAAACGAACACAAACCTGAGACTCCTACTGAAGATTTTCAAGCCAACCCACCAACTTTGGAGGAAATCAATAAAATAATTAAAATGAAACCATCTAAGTCAGCACCAGGTCCGGATGGTATCCCTTATATAGTTTACAAAAAATGTCCGTCGCTCCATAAACATCTTTTAAATATATTCGGTAAAATCTGGTCAAGAAAGCAAATACCGGTATCGTTCGGAAAAGCCCTTTTTGTCCTCATTCCGAAAAACGACAATGTCAATAATCCCAAGGATACTAGACCGATAGCCCTAACAAATACAATTTCCAAAATATTTTTCTCTTTTTTACAAACTAAAATGACGCAATTCATGATTAACAATAGATATTTCAGGCCTAATCACCAGAAAGGGTTTTTGCCCGGAATTTCTGGATGCCTGGAACATAATACGTTAATATCGGAAAGCCTTAAAGATGCTAGAACTAGCGAGAGACAAATTACGGTTTGTTGGATAGACTTAGAAAACGCCTTTGGGTCGGTACGACATGAACTAATGATGTTCGCGCTTAAATGGTATAACTTTCCTATGGTAGTTCGCGACATTATTGCATCATATTATTCAAAATTAAAATTCTCAATAATTTTTAATGAAAACCATTCAAAACCACTTAATTATAACGTTGGTTTATTTCAGGGCTGTTGTATTTCTCCTATTATATTTAATATAGTTATTAATATTTTAATAGACAAATTAATTAGAAATGAAAAAAAGTGGGGCTATCGGTTTAAGTTCAACAACAAATACACAGAATCCATACTAGCTTTTGCAGATGATCTCGCGATACTGACACGTAATCCGAAACAATGTCAGGTACTTTTAAATGTAGTTGAGGATTTCTGTACGTGGACGGGCGGATTGAGGACAAAACCAAGTAAATGTTTTAGTCTGTGTCTGGGTAGACGGAATACCAAATATACCTCTTACGATCCGGGTCTTATAATAGGCGGTCAGTGCGTTAGTACGGTTACGGAAGCAGCTCCGTTTAAATTTTTAGGTAAAAAAATCGATTACCAAGGCCGTACTCCATCGTTGGATGTAATAGTCGATAGCTTTTTAAACGATCTCAAAAAGGTAGACAACCAACCAAAAAGTAACGTCAAAAAAGCTTGGATTTACGATAATTATTTAACATCACGTCTAAATTGGCCTTTCCTCGTGTATGATATAAATAAAACCCTTTTGTCAAAGTTAGATGCAAGCGTCATAAAGACATTGAAGTTATGGCTCGGGTTAGCGCACTCAGCGGACTCTTCAACCTTATTTAGAGACCGTAACAACTTTGGATTAAAATTAAAGAAACCATCGGAGCTCTACAAACATCTAAGAGTTACCAAAAGACATATCATCGGAAAATCTAAAGATGATACTGTAACTTCTCTCCCAAAAGACAAAGTTGCCTCAGAGCTCGAGTCACGACTTCAATTCCATAAAAAGTTTATGATAGGTGCTCAAACAAATAAAGTAGGGCTAGGATCAAGTAGGAAAGTTCAAGACATAGACATAACAAAATCTTTTATTCGACAAGACGAAAACGATAATTACCGACTCCACGCGATGAGCCTAGAAATTCAAAACGAATGGGTGACCATAGGAGATTTTTGTATTCCACTAGCTTTGAAATGGCGCACCTTAATTTATGATTGGTCCCCAGCATTATTAAAATTCTATCTTAATGCATTCCAAATGACTCTCCCAGATCAAAGTAATTTAGTAAGATGGGGCAAAGCCACCGAAAAGTCTTGCAACATCTGTGGGGAGGCAATAGGAACCGCGAAACACCTATTAGTGGGGTGTAGGGTACTTCTAGATAAAGGTCAATACTCGCGTCGCCACGACAAGGTATTAGAAATTATACGGGAAGCGGTTAGTCTTTCAGTAGCAAGAGCGCGGAAGGGTATAACAACCACCGAACGATCTATAGAATTCGTAAAAGAAGGCTCCTCCAAAAAATCAAAAGCGAAGCCTTATTCAATATTAGGCGCGGCTCCTGATTGGATTCTCATGATGGACACGTATGAAAAGCATTACAAAATCCCTGGGGATGTTGGTGTTTCGTCATCCAGACCGGACTTATTCCTGTATTCGAAACATCTGAGGCGCGTGATACTTGTGGAGCTTACTGTTCCTTGGGAAACAAACATCCCAAGGGATCACACATTCAAGCTCAATAAGTATTACGAACTAACCAACGAACTGATCAGGAATAAATTTATAGTTAGTTTGTACGCGGTAGAAGTGGGAGCGAGAGGTATAACAGCAAAATCTCTCTATAGCCTACTTAAAGATCTTGGCCTTTCTAGAACAAGCATCGGTTCATTTCTAGAACGTACTTCAAAGGCGGCATTAGTAGGTTCTTTCCAAATTTGGTTGGGTAGGGAAAGGAGTGTGGAGGGTGAAGGTGAGCGTTTTTGCGCATAATAAAGGGGCCCCTTAAACCTACTCCTGGGTCGCAAGTCCCAGGCACTGCTTGCACTCCTCTCCTTGCAACGCGATGGGCCCGGCACCCGCACGGTGAATCCATGGATTGCTAAGAAGCTTCGTCTCTGTCTTACAAAATAGACACGCAAATATTAATATGGAATCTGTCACTGTCACTCTTATAGAATCTTAATTAGCCCTCGATGTTCTTCCTTTTCTTTCTAAGATCTTGAGATAGTCCAAAGACCATAATTATACGCTATAATCATAAATAAATAATAAATAAATATATAATATTTAATGTACAAAAAATGTTAATAAATTTATTGTTTAAGGTTTATTTAGACGGCTGACAGACATAACAATACGGTTTTATATAGCGTGGGCGAAGCTGACAAAGAGGTAATATAATAGTGATTTATTTATTTAATAACTATACTCATTAGTAATATATACAATTAGATTGATTTCACAATATTTAATAAAGTTTGGTAATATCAGTTCGAAGGCCATGGCTGAAAATATATACTTGATTGTCAAATATAACCAGTTAATTTAAATAAATCTAAATATGTATATAACAAAATATAAAATAAGACATAAGTTTTTAATTTTAATGTAAATCGTGTGTTAAAACATAGATATCTAAGTAAAAATATTATTTCATTTATCAAATAATACTATGAAATTTGTTACATTTTTTTTTATATCCTTGGAAAAATGCGTTACGCATCATCCCTGCGGCCAGGAAGGTGATGACCGAGGGGGTATGTGGGACTACCCGGCAACATAGAAGACGCTGCCATTTTTAAGGCTACTCACTAAAAAACAACGGTTGACCTCATCGTCTTAGTGGGGCGCCACGGGATCGCTTTCGCACTCACCGTGACGCCCCGGCGGAATGAAATTTGTTACATAAACTAACTCGTAAAGATTTAATATCTATTGCTATTTTGTCTAAACATTTACTATTATTATTGATTATTATAGGAAATAACATATTATTTTAAAGTTCATAATAAAACTAATTAAGTTATAATATTACGTAAAAATACAAAAAAATAAGTATTTTTACGTAATAATTAAAAACAATAGCAATATTTAATCAAGAAGCGTTGAAAGAAAAATCAATTAAGTCGTAAAACTTTATAGCATTCTTCTATTTGTTATCGTTTGATGTTATTTTGCAAAATTGTTTTATAAATCACGACTTGTTGTTACAATTTGTTTACTAGTGACGTTCTTCATAATGAAGTTTATTTGCGTATGACGTTTTTATTTTGTGACAACATTAATTTGCCGTCAAAACAACGAAACGGAAACTTCAAATATCAAAATATTCCATAAAATATCCTTGATATTGAACAACGTATTTAAGTAATAATTGAAATTAACGTGTATGTGGTCATCGTAAACAATATTGAAGTTCATTGCGATGAATCAGACACGAAAATAGAGGCGTTATTACTTTATAAGGAACTAAAATAAGGAATTTTAGTTTAGAATCTATTTTTTTAGTTAGACTAAATAAGAATGTTGATCTAATACATATTTTTTAAGTAGAATAAATCTACTTTAAGCTGAACTGGCTGATATATTTCATTTTAAAGATTTTATAACATAATGTAAAATTTAGTCAAAGTACGTAAATTTGAGCGTGCTTAAATGCGTAGACTTGTGCGCATCTTGAAGAAGCGGATGAGGTAGGAACTAGGGAGAATACCTAACGCTTCGCATCTAGAATCTGTAGTCAGCAGAAACAGAATGTTATATGTATGTGTTTGTTATTTTATCAATATTAGAAAAAAATGTACTGATGATATGCGTAATTATTAATATAAAACTGTAAATAACTACATATTTTTATCTATAATTTGTTTTGTGTTGCATCAATGTAAAACATTATCTTACTATCAAAATAAAGAAAAACACAAAACGTTTTTTGATTGTCAAAGCAACCAACAGTTTAGAATAATTGCTAGAGACTTGAGAAGAGCTGGCAACATAAATTTATAGACAACTCTTCTTAAAAAAAAAAAAAACAAGTAACGCTCAACTTTAAACTATATATTGTGTCAAAATACTGAGATGGATGGACGCTGAATAAACTTAATTATGTTAATATTTTGATTATAACTCACCTCACATACAGAACGAATACCTACGTTAAAAAATCTTGATATTCGAAGAAAGTCGGGGCAAGAGCTTCGTTTATGGCTAATATTTAAGATAACTTTAGAAGTCTTAAAAAATCTTCTGTCTGGAATAATTTATTTCTATAAAGTGTTGACCCATACAGTACATTTTTTGTTATTTTGAATGAGATCACTCGTCAATCAAACTAATGTTAAAGGAATACCTATTTGTCTGTGGTGTATGTTTCTTGCTTTGATTTCATAGTGACTAATCGGATTTATTTTTGAGGCATACCTACATATAATAGATTAGAAACTGAATTTAGTGAATTTAAATGTAAGTCAATTACAACGTTCCGATTTTTAAAATACCTTAATTATTGATTTATAAATGATCTGATTTCACATATTTTAACTATTCAAATATGTTTAGTATTGCTGTAATAATAATTGTCATTTCCTCGCAATAATACTAATTTATAAGCATAGAATTATCATTACGAATATTAAACAAATACAATATCTTGAGAATGACTGTATTGACTCTGAATCATTAGTTTCTTTGAAATAACTGTGACAGAACAGCAGCAGGTTAGTCTTTGGATATGTCTTATAAAACCGCAATTTGTATTATGTAGGTTTCCGGTGATATTTAAATATACACAGACTTCTCCACTAACCACTGAATGACTTAGAATGTTGTACCACTACAATAACATAGGATTAGTTTCTAAGGAGGTTGGAGGTTGGATTGAGATGATATTAAAAATCTTATAGGTAGATAATGGTAACAGGTGGATTGAAAAGACCTCGGTGATGACAGATAGATGATGCAATCTTTAATGTCAATTGGTAAACTATTGGCCTGGAGCGTCCATTTTTGATCTGGATTTGACAAATTTGTTCTCAAAGTTTAAAACAATTTTGCAAAGCATTATACACTTTCTCTTATAGTTAACGTGTGTGACGTGTTAAGGAAGAGATTTTAACAGTTCATTATTTATAATATCTGTTTACATAATACATTGAATACATTCATAAATAAGGAAGTTGAATTTATTGTTCCACCCACGGGTCGTTGTTACGTGGGAATATTAATATTTAGTAGTGCCATATTGTCCCGAATATGTTTTTCATAATAATTATTAATTATGTATATTCACACGTTATGTTGTATCTTATATCAATTTATTATCTTGGATAGCGAAAGGTTATTGACACCAATTTTTTTTTATGTTCCAAATGTTTTAATACTTGTTTGAAATTGTCAATAAACGTGTTTAAAAGTGATAATGTAAAATATTCTTTTATTACTATTCATCGCCATTAGGAAGACATCCTGCGAAGCTCTGGGACACTGTTCCGTCGCTCTGCCAATACCTTGATGAATCTAGCATTACTTAAGTTTGGTTTATCATTCATGATTAATTATTTTAATATAGAGACCCAGCATAAAGATATAATTTATCGAAAAAAACTTTAAAAACAAAGCAACTGTCGCGAACTGTGATGTCATCTCATGGCCGTGCACAGATTGTTCACAAATTGAATTTTAATTCAATTTATTATCTATCTTGTTGCAAATAAGGTTTAAAATATGTAGTCATAAATGTCACTGAGAGTTGTGAAGTGGACGAGGCGAATTATCTCGTTAACTCTGAGATATCATCCGGTACAAACTCAGTGTGCGAGCACCTGAAACAATAAACTCATTTTTAATAGAATAACAATAAAGTCATTTTTTATTAGAATAACTGGGTTTAATAGAATAATAATAACCTCATTTTTAATAGAATAACTGTGTTTAATATAATAACTGAAACAATAAAGTCATTTTTAATAGAATTACTGGGTTCAATTGAAAAACTGAAACTATAAAGTCATTTTTTTTAATAACAATGAAGTCATTTTTATTGGAATAACAATAAAGTCATTTTTTAATAGAATAACAATAAAGTCATGTTTTATTAGAATAACTGGGTTTAATAGAATAATAATAACCTCATTTTGAATAGAATAACTAGGTTTAATAGAATAACTGAAACAATAAAGTCATTTTTAATAGAATTACTGGGTTTAATGGAATAACTGAAACTATAAAGTCATTTTTTTTAATAACAATAAAGTCATTTTTTAATAGAATAACAATAAATTATATTTTTATGGAATAAGTGAGTTGGTACCTACAGGTTGTATGTCTGAACTCTAAAGTACAGAATTCACTTAAAAGAAAATTTTAAACTTAATAGATTATTAACTTAGTTTTAATACAACTGACAACATTCATTGAGTGATAACTCATTATTTTGAGTGTATCACAATGACTTTTACTTTACACTTTCAATTTTAGTTATTTTTTTAATGGATAATTGAATAAATTAATTTCAAACTAATGATCGTAAGACAAACTTTTTAATTTAACTTTTTTACTAATTTTCCAATTTTATCGACTACGTTAAAATCCATTCGGGTCCCTATTCATAAAATCCGAAAAATATACATGATTAGGTACTACAGCCAGGTGATATATAGATATATAATAATATTTTAATGAGCTCAAACGAAATAAAATGACAGAATGATCTGTTTGTTTTCTTATAAAATGTAAGGATAAATAAAGTTAAGAGATGAGTCAGTATACTTTTGTTTAAACATGAGGTTCTTATTTACGGTATGATATCAGTTTCTGTAGCTAAGTTATGAGAATATTAGTTACAAAAGCAATGTTTTATATTATTCAATACAAGAAAGGAAACTACTAATATTCAGTGGAATTTATATGTATATAGGTATTTATAGATTTTCAAATAAAATAAATTTATTATACTGATATTTTTTTCACAGTTTACGTGGTTAACTAATGATATTACGAATTTATTTGTTGCAGGAACACTTGTGATTTGTAAAAATGATGACGAAATGTCATGGATACGTCCATATTTTTTGTTATTTTTGTGTATTATACATAAGTTAAATAATAACAACGTAGAAGTTTCAATAAGTACGAAGTAACGATACTTTATCCATTATTCCTTTGTGGTGAAACAAAATCGTGATTGTAATGCTAAATAGATTGTATGCAACAATGACATGTATAAATTACACTCCATTTTGTTTTTCTCTGTCTAATACCATTCAATAAGTAGCTAATAGGTATATGTTTTAAAATATTATTGTGTTTATTTATCTTACCATTTCTACAACAACGTATTTAAACTATTATTTATATTAAATATAGATACCTAGTAAGGTTCATATAAGTACATTTTTATTTCCTTTTTATGCAGCTAAAGATTTACTGTGATAAAAATGTAATGGTGCCATCTTTTGAGGGATCACTAAACTAAAATGATATTATCTTTTAGAGGTAAATATTAATGTTGATGTTTTATAAAACGAGCAATAGATGGCGGTGATACTTTTGAAAGAAGTAATTAGTATTGAAGTAAATTTGTTTACACAACAAACGCGGCCTCGGCCTTTGTACGTAGATACCAATATTCGTTAGATAATCACATCACTTTATTTAAACTTGTAATAAAACAAAACCTCATACATACAATGTTTAAAATCCGAACTCAATTGTTATTAACATTTTTTTGTAGAAAACATGGTTTTGAATATTTCAAAGGTTTTTTTTGGTTTTTAGGATTATCTTAATTTCTTTATTTACGATAATAAAAATCATCATAATTTTTGTTTCATTATTAACAAGTCAACAAACATGAAAAGACTTAGTAAGCTATTGTACGACAAATGTTTATAAGTGTCAGGACTCAGAAGGGATAATTTGATACCATACTTACAAACACAAATATTTCCTTCAGTATTTGCAATAATATTTAACTGCCGAAATTAAAATTAAAGCGAAGAAAGTAGCGAACACGCCTTGGTCTGAGAAAAATCTCACAACAAATTCAGCAAAAAATAAAGTTTAAACCAGTTTTCGTTGGGCCATGAGATTTTGTTGTCAGATTTTTTTTTTATATAATCAAAAAATATATACTGTGCTAAAATCCATCTGCTCGGTCAGGTACCCATCAGTTTTATTCAGAATAAATACAATTATAAAGTTAAGTGGTGTATTTCGTAATAAAATAAAACATCAAAGCAATGTCTTTAATTTTTTTATTATAATTATTGGCACATAGGCCAAAGTAAACCTTTAATAATAAAATATGAGTTCATAGTAAATACATATATCCATTAAAATATTTCATTTATTTAACAGTTAATACTGAAAAATTAACATTTTTATATTTTTTTATAATTATATGAAGGATACCTATTTACGGTAAATTTAAAAGGATAACAACAACGGAATGATAAGAAAATAACAGTTATCTATTTGATAATTCACAAATGCATTGCTGCCGCAAGCAACACACATTATTGAAGATATTATAATTTATAACACGTATTTGACAAATACTTATTTTCTGACATATTAGATTTAATGGCGGCTTACAAATTGCCGCCAAAATGGTGAATTTTTAAAATTTACATTACCATACTTTATTAGTTACAATCAGAAACATTTTACGAGACATTTTTATAACTATCGGTTGTAATTTAAAAAAATCAGAAATATAAAAAAAAAACCAATTGTTTAAAAAAAAATATAAAATGTTAAGCGGCAGCTTGTGCTATAGATAAAACGGTTTAAAACTATTAAAGTTTGACATAACAAAAATATCACATAGTCTTTATAAAGAAAACAAAAAAACTTAGCAAGCTAGACCGCCTCCCTCGTTGCGGTCCAACTCGCGCCGAACGTATTCCGCCTGTTTCTCACTCAGACCCAACTGGATCACCTCTTGTTCGAACTGCGTCTTCCCGCCCATCCCCACGAGGTAGCCGTTAAGTCTGGCAGCTAGGTGTGACGTCTGTAACTTGGCGGAGTCCAAACCCAAACTACGACAGAGGTCTTTGTGTCCTTGCAATCTATATTTTTGATGGTAACTGAAAACAAAAACTTTTGTAACTTCGGTAAAAAGTAAATAAGATCATAACTTTCTATTTAAATATTATTATACAATTGATATTTTATGGTAGTACATGTATTCCAATTTTTTCAAGTAAATTATCTATGGAACATATTTCAGCTTCACTGGGCATTGTAACTTATTAATATACAGGGTTATTTTTTATTAGTTGACCACATCTTGCAAGCAGCCTCTCTACAATCTCTCAATACTCTCAATTCCAACAACATTTGTTCTACAACTTTTTACAAATCTTGATAAACAAGACAAAAAAATGAGACAAAAAAAAATTGCTCTCTCTTTTATTTATTACTCTGTATTTTTTAAGAAGTACCTACTTAAAAGGTCAACGCTGATGAAAGCGGACACTGAGAGTTAATGCCAGTTTAAAGACAACAAATCAATATTGTATGGGAAAATTTAAATTTTAAAAAGTCATAAAACAAATGTTAGGATTGATGTAAAGAGGCTGCCTTCAAGATGTGGTCAACTAATTACAAATTACCCTGTATATAATAAATAGCAGCAGTAGAAGCGATTTCCTTTAAATAACTAAGTTTCTAGAAAGTCAAAACATTCAAATTAATTATTTTTATTTATTATTTAAGTGCTTGGGTTTGTATTCTGAAAGTAGAAAATGAATAACTTCTTTCCAAATAAGATTTAGGACGAACCTCAGATACTTTCAACAATCCACTTAATTCTAGAGATTCACTATTACGTTGTAGTAAAATTTAAACTTTATTCCTTATATTGTGTGGCTAACATATGAAAGACTAATTACCCTTAATCGATTTCTTCATATCATTCTCGATGCTTCATATAATTGCAATGAATCAATTTTATTATGCAATGACATTTGAATAAGAAAAAGGATCAATATAATTTAGTCTCTACATATTAAAAAAAATTGCTTTCAGGGTCCAGGGACTTATACTTAAAAGTCAATTGATATTGATTACCGATAAATGTAAATCAATGAAGGAGAATTACGTTTAAATCAAAATACATTACTTACTCTTTTAGATATATGTAGGTAAGTATGAATAAATATAAAGCAAACTATTTAACTAAGAATATTATAAATAATAAAGATTGAAATAATTCGTTGGCCTTTTACCTAGATTAAAAAAAGTAATCTGTCAGTGACTTTTGTATTAAGTATTTTGGCGGTACATGCTTTCTTTATCTTCTGAACAATGAACGATAAAGAAAATTATTATTATGAATGATCAACGTGTTCAATTAATTGTCAAATTCTCGCAAATTTATTGCGAAACAAATAGAACAGGAAAATCAATGAAATTTAAGTGGAGGTTAACTGACAATTGACAATCAGACCAAACTAAAGGGGATGGCCGTGACATAATTATTCCAAATACTCGTATGCATTTGACACTGTTGCTAAGTTTGGATGTAGATTCTAGGTCATATAGATAGATACCCTAGCATTTAAATATGTATTTGTAATATAGTTTTTATATAATAATAATAATAATATCACAGGACAAATAGCACAAATTGATCTAACCCCTAAGTAAGCAAAATATTTGCTTGTGGTAAGGTTGTTAGACAACGATTTAAATACTTAGAAATAAATATAAATACTGCGAATATGTTTGATTAACCTATAATGCTCATCATATATATATGTTTGTATGTATGGTTTGATTGCCGACCGGGGCTATTTACTCCCTTTGCGATTACCACTCGACCAACGGGGCGGTAGTTTAAATATTAATAAGGTTCAAATAAATGTTATCTTACTCTTCAGCAGCATAGAAAGGGCCAGCGGGCGCGATGTCGGTTCTAAGTTGTTCGTTGCATCTCTCTTGTACTGCCTTGTAAGATAGTTCTGCTGTGTTGCGTTGTTCCTCATCGTGCCAGAGTATCATGGATTGGTACTGGAATCAAAGAGAACGGTTTATTGGGGTTTGTTATTTATTCTTATTTTAGATTTGTGTTTATTTTCTTCTGTTTATTGTACATTTGTATAAAATTAATATATCTATGATATTTTTCCTTCATATTCTTCGCGAATTAATGTTAAAGAAAAGATATAAACATATTTGAGAAGAAAGAAGTCACCAACATTTACATTTTTCTGAAATTCGACAGAACAACATTATAAGATTATTTACAAAACTATATTAAAATAAATTAACTATATTTTAAAGAAATTAAAATTAAAATTTCAAACGTAAATAATAATCAGTATTGAATAACACGTAAAAAAAGATAATGACAAACAAATATCATTAAGATCTATTTAGAATTTATAAACGTATTAGTTTCCTATTTTATTATCTTTATCTACTGCTGCATGATAATCCATTATCGCGACTACATTACTTAATAATACCATTTAAAATATAATTAAATAAGTATAAAATAATATGTACGATATCCTGTAGATATATTATTATTTTATTTGAACTTGATTTTTTTATTATTCCCTCATTGTCGTCAGTTGAATAAGAGGTACCTTTCATAGCTTATAAACATGTCTCACAATCGCAGACAGACAACAAATAAATCTAAACACACTAGCTCCCCAGGATTAATAATCAATCCTGATCCAATTTTTGTTACGAAATCTTTAAATTATATCTATATTTTTTTTGAGATCAATGATTAGTGCAAATTATCAACCTGTGGATTTAGTTTGAAAGAAGCAATATAAAGTCGATCATAATCGCGGAATGAGGATCGGTTATTAGTTTCGGCTGTAGGTAACATACCTAGGTAGTTACGAAGATCGGATTTGAAAATTTACCTCATAAATTCTGTTATATAATAAAAAATAGATATATCATAGGTATTGTAGATGTAGTTATATATTAGATAAATCTATGTACCTGTCTCTTGAGTTTAGTGGTGAGTCCATATTCGTGGTTGGCCCAAAAAATGTCAAGTAGCTCCTCAAAAGTCACTGTTTTAGGGTCAAAATCCAATTCTATAACTTCCGTGTGGTCACCTCTGTTGATTATAAAAGTTCATTACATAACATTTAATACATATATCTTTATCTAATTTATTAATATAACTTATTTCTTTTTTATAATTGATCTTTAGAACAATCTCAATATATAAGATTTCAAGAAATAATAATTAAAATAATAAGATACCTATACTATGGATTTTAGATAACATTTTATACGCGAGTTAATACCGTCTGAGGTTAATTTAATAAGTTTATTTTTCTACATTTGTTTGTAATTAATATTTGTAGTTATAAAACATTAGTTTGGAACAATTAATTTATTATTAATAGATGTTCACGGCCATTTTGTTTAATAATAAACCTGACAAGCATTACGATAAAAACAGCTGCTATTTTCCCTAATTTGAAAATGATTATATATATTTTACGTTGTTTTTATTCTTATACTTATAATAATTCTTTCATTCAGGATATTGTAGTTTTCTATTAGTGAGGTAATTTTGGGTGATAAGATTTTTAAATACGGCTCATCATGGCCTTGACAATACTAGCTCGACTAACCTTGACGAAAAATTACTAAGCCAACCAAATTATTATACCTATTAAATGCTTCTAGAATATTTATTATTTTAAATTATTATAATCTTACAATTTGTTTAGATTATAAAATGATAAGTGGCAAAGTAAAAATATGTAAAAGATTTCCTTCATACGTCAAAAACACATTGTGTAAGATGAAAGCAATAAAACAATGTAATTATAATCTTCGTTATATATTTTTTATTAACGACATAAAACGTTCACGTTCGTAAGTCACGAAGTTATTTCTTTCTATACACTAAGTTATTCGTTATATAAATAAAATATTATTTGGATTGCTGTTAAACTACACTATTTTCAAAAAATATTTGTATAAGAATTCAGTTATTTATTAAAATCTTAAAATATATTATTGTAATTAAACCATCGTCAACCAGGATGATTATTAAATATATAGGTATTTACCCGGCTATGTTCACGCCGTAAGTTCACTATGCTTCGAGCTGATGAATAGGAACCCCGAATGGGTTTGAAGCCAGTCAGTCAAAATTTCGATTAATTTACGTAAATACAGCAGGACAAATAAATATTTAATAATCTTAAAATATAATATTTATGTAATATAAAACGATTAGTTATAAATAATTTGTTAGGAAATAATAAATATATTTTGTATTTTATCGTGATACCTAACAGATTTTGTAAATATGTAATAAGTACTTAAAAAATAACTAAATACCTACATCATTGATCTATTATAAAGAAAGGTTTGTAACAGTCGAGTGTTTATTTATGTATTGTGTGTTTATTATGTCTTGTGACGTCAACGGTGGTGTCAAAAAAATTCAACGTCTTGAAACAAATATAACATATTTGAAACATACAAGATCATCGTTAAATAACAAGAAAAATGTTGCTAGTCATAGCATAAAAAAGAAAAATCAAAAGTCATGCTTAAACAATGAGTGGATTTCTTGAAGCACACTCCAATATATAGAACTATATACTTTGATTGTATATAATCCTGGCAGATATAATATAATTTGATTAGTGAAGTGTTTTATTAATTAATCTCACATACAACCATTATTAACTGTATCTTGTCTGTGGCATTAGAATTATAATCCAACATTTATTGCGTCTTCAGACTTTAAGTAGTAGTTAATGGAAATATAAATTCATAGAATACTTTTTCATATATTAAAAAAAAATCTCAATGGGCATAACTTTATTTACTCCACACACACAATAACAATTTCTTTTAAAAATATATGTTAAAATGGAATCTTCTAAATAATATCCTAGTTTTCGTAAATCAAGACGTGAAGAATGGTTTTAAAAGCTACAAATATTAAAATTGTATAAGTTTTATTGAGATTAAAAAATATATTGTAATTTATTTATAATGAAGTGCAAGTTACAATTATTTTATTGTAGTATTAAATTACGATGACAATTTATATTCGTTATTGCTCAACAATCTCTTACACGTGGATAAATCATAGAAATAAACTTAGTCATTTATCAAACGTAAAAAGCTAAAATAATCTTAACCTTGACTTATATAGATCGCGCGACTATGTGCAAGGTCGACTGTTCTCTGACTTGATAAGGTTTTCGTGGAATAGAATATGATTTTTAAATAGAAATAGCGTAAATAATAAACTAATACGAACAGGGATTCATGGTATTACATTATTATTTATTACATGTAATATACATATATTGATATATGTATAGTATCGGTCTTATTTTACTTTCTAAATTTATTTAAAATATACCTAGGTAAATAAGTGCAAAGTTTACAACAAATGTGGTACGGAACCCTTCGTGCTCAAGTCCCACTTACACTTGGTGGATTTTATTTTAATTTTATTGCTTGAAACTAATATCTATTGATTTACAACTAATTTTGTTAGATGTATAAAGTATAAACATATATTATTAATGCTAATTATTTGCGCACCTGTATTTATAACAATAAATTTAAAGATATGATTAAATTTGACAAGATGGTATTTACATAAATTAAATATGTATATATAAATTGTCTAAAATAAAATTTTAAGTTATACCTATTAGCTTATTATTTGAGTTCCTGGAGGTGACGCAAACAACTTCGTATTTTATGAATATATGAAGATTTTTATGAAGATTGTTTGTTACTACGAGGTATTTCGTGGACCTAGTATTTCAATTTGTATAACTAGGTAAACTACTTTCGAATAACATCGTTTTTTGGGGTTTTAATTTATTTTCAATATGAAATAACTGAAGGAACAAAATGTTTAAGATACTAAAGACAGAGAAGAACCAACGACGCTGTTTAGTAATTAGTCAGGTAAATAAAAGTATTGGAAAAAGCAACATTTCCTCATCAGCGAAATTTTATAAAGATAAGACTTGCCGTTTAACTATAAGTATAGTTTAGGAGATAAATCAACATCATTAGAAAAATACAATAATTTATTTTTAAAACAATGTGTTTTTTATAGCAGTGATTTTTTTTTATCATCCTGAATATCTTCATCAGATTATAAATATACATACGAAATATTATGTATTATACAATAAATAAAAAACTTTAAATGAATATGATCAATTCTGGTCATCATTTGTAAGGACCTCATCAAATCAACACTTTTTTTTAATGTTCCATTAATTTTGAAGCTATACTGAATCGAATTGCCCATTTTTGGAGTCGGTTAAATACGTTTAAGTTTGCAACGCTGTAGGTAGGAAAAATCGATTGCTGTACTAAATATAAACCAAGACTTGTATTTATCGGATGTTTGAAAGGAAAATATGTACTTATAATAAAAAAATATCGTGTGGAAATCTGAACATAAATTGATATTATTTTAAATAATTGGTAAGTGATCTGTTTATAACAAGAACTCAAGACAAGAGTTTAATTTTTATATTTTTATACTATTGTTCGCTCTTATCACAATTTTTTTTTTTAATTGAATTATGGTTTATAATTTGACCTGGGACAGATTTGGGGAAGGCGGTTTTCGGGACGGGGAAAGGCTGGCTGACATCAGCTAGTCTAGAGTATATTAGTATCTAAAATTTGTTTTAAGAACGACTTGAACCCCTTTTTAAAGTGGTTTTGACAGTTATTGCATTCTCAGTTCAATTAATCAATCATTTACTTGTTATATAATATACCTACATTTCTATAAAAATATATATAATAAATTTTGTCCTTCAGTCAGCTTCACAACCACAGTGCTTTTATAGAGACTAAGACCAGATTTAAAAACAATTATCATCTGCCAATTACTTCAAAATAATCAGAAGTTTGACGAACCAGATAAAAATAAAAAAGACGACGTAACGTTTCAACTTATAATTTTTTCTATACCTATTTTTAATATTTCCTGCAGAAATAATGTTAAAGTAATTATTGTATATTACACATATTCTTATATGGGTGATTTAATGGTAGAGGATACGTGTATGGCAACCATTATACCCTTTTTAATATACATATTACAATTGTATGCAAAAAATCACAGCATCTTAATATACTTTATAATTACGTTTCAACGACCAATTATTATTTTTTTGTAATTCCATATTTAGGCCGGATGTCTCTAACCTGATCGGTCTCTTTGATTTTTAGTCAAACAAGTACAAGTTTTTATCAGAGTTTCAAAATTAAAGTATATTCATCACAAATTTAAACAAGTTTTCTCAAATATGTATTGTCTCGCTTTTTATCTAACCTGGCGAATTTTCTTGTATCTACCCTGGCGAATTCTGATTCGTTAATAACTGCATAAACATTAAACACCCATATTAAAAAAAATGAAATTTGTACTTATGTATACACGCGATCTTATAATCGCTGTCAATTGTTGGTTGGATATAACAGTATGCTGTATTGGTTTTGAAAGGTATTATACCTTAGTCTCATGTTTTTAAACAAATAATTTAAAAAAATCCTCTTCCTTATATCTAATATACAAGTACAAATAAACTGACAAGGGTAGGGACTATAAGATGTTGGTACAAAATAAAATCGATAAAATCAATTTACTTACTAGTAATACTAACCTTAAAAATTAAGGCTTACTAACCGGTTACAAGTAACCAGGAATATCTTTATATATACAATAAAAGATTTTCAGTTAACTATGAGGTTCCAAGGGTCTGGAATATTGATGTGTACAAAATGATTTCTATAAGCTATATAAAAGCTAGGTGTTTCTTTTCTAAATTAAGAAAAAAAAATGGAGTTGTGTTAATTTGATGAAAAAGATATTTAATTTGTATAAAATTTCCGATTGCCGATACACTATCTATTATAAAAGGGCTAAATAATGGTGATGATGACGTCACATATGACGGAGTAGCATCAAAAAGTTTGTAAGAGTGTTTAGGAAAGCATATTAGCTTTTTTATATTATATTTGTGGTCTTATTGACGAGAGAGATCCTTTAATTTTATTGTTATTAGTTTAAATCATGAGTAGAAATTATGAATGTCATGAAAGTTTATCGAAAGATTATTATTTTTAACGACCTACTCTTCGTTATAATATAAGAATATTCTATTACTGATTGAAGATCAATGACATGCTAATTTTTAGTCCCAGACACCTATGAACTTTTAACTGTATATAGAACTAATATTTTATTATTAGTTAGGCACAAAGTTTAATACTCGTTGATTTTTTTAATGGCTTTAGCATCTTTTTTGATCAAAAAGGTATCCACTCTTACTCTGATGTCTGTACCCTGCTTTATTTATGCTATTTAGCAAGGTCTTCTGAAAAGTAACTAGATACGTAAGTAGTGTTTTGGACTTACATGTATGTCGATTAATGGAACTAAAAACTGAATTACGTATGTATTTATTACAAAAATCTATAAAATCTCTTTTGGCTTCTAAGGTCTCAAAACTTTTGGCTGTCAAACTATTAATATAATGAACTGGTATAAACAATTTTTGATGATAACAAAAACTTACATGTTTCTGTAGTTAGGATTTTTGGTGGTACCACCAGAGTAGCCAACTCGGGTGCGTATGATGCCTGGGGTGGTGCCGAAGAGGGAGTCGTTGGACCAGAAGCATCCCATTCCGAAGGTAGCCTTCTTTGTCGGAATATCCACATCGTGAAGAAGTGGTGACTGGTGGAGAACAAATAAATTAAAATAAAAATGTGCAACAATACATTAATTGACACCTATATTTTTTAAGCATTTTCACTTTTATTATTCTAATCAAAATAATTTTTAATCGAATCGTCGAACAGTAATTTTGGTTAAATACTTATTTCTTATTATTATTAATCTATCTCTCGAAACTGAAAAAAAATTGTAGCCATTTAAGTTTAACTTAATCATATACCTAGTACTGTTTAGAACTGATATGTTAATTGTATGTGGTCATTAAAAAAAAACTTTTGTGGTCATTAACTTCTAAAAACTAAAGTATTGTTATACAAAAATAATAGAATTACTTGTTGAAGAAGTTATCAATAAAGGTCACTGATTATAGACAAGAGTATTATTTAATCAGACCTCAATAAACTATTATATGATAAGCAATTTCTTTGATGAAATGTGTTCAGAATGGTACTCTTTTGTTTATGGTATGTCAACTGTCATTATTGTGTTCGCAGTACTTTCAACGTCACCAGAATTGGACGACGTTGAGTCAGATTCAACTTATCACTATAGACTTTAATAATTTTGACTTTGAAAATACAAAGATTTATATTTAGGTATCCTCTACAGAGGACGTATTTGAACCTATATTAATGTATTGTTAGTCAATCAGTGTAATTGATAGTTCCTGATCTTTGGTAGTGCTTCTCTCGCGTCTGGTGATCCAATCTATGTTTGTACAAATTGTTATTTTCCTTTGAGTTAACATTTGATGGCATAAGTTCAAAAATTTGTTTACCTATTATAGCAGTAAAATTTTCAATTTTTTTTCTGCTTTTTAAAGTTATGTTACTGGTTTCTTAATTGTACTAAATGAACCTACAGCCAAACAAATTTTCAGTTGTTCTATTAATCTATCCTAATATTATAAAGAGGAAAGATTTGTTTGTTTGTTTGAATTGAATAGGCTCCGAAACTACTGGACCGATTTAAAAAATCTTTTAGGATTAGAATCCTACATTATCCTTGATAAACATAGGCTATATTTTAGAATCATCATCACTAATATTATAAAGAGGAAAGATTTGATTGTTTGTTTGTTTAAATTGAATGAAACTACTGGACCGATTTAATAAAATGTTTTACCTTTAGAATCCTACATTATCTCTCTGATGAACATAGGTTATATTTAATACGAGAAAAAATAAGGATCTGCGTGAAAATTTAGACAATGTAATAAATTATAAATGTATTAAGAAACATGATTAAAGACTTTTTTCATAAAGGTATATACGAATATTAATAAATATAAACATTTAGAGTTAAAATGATTTACAATCACTAATAACACTATGATGAAGGGATTTGTATTATCACTAGCTGTTGCCCGTGATTCTTTATGACTACGATCATAAGCCATATAAATATATTTTTTAGTCTACGGGGACGTATTCACGGGCAACAGCTATCCCTAATTAAGTACTTTACATGAGTAAATAAGTGTAAAAACTAAAAACCTTTTGGCCTACATATACATAATAAAGCTTTTTTTTTCTATGCAGCGCGGGCGAAGCCGCTGGGAATTCATAATTATTGCATAAGAACCTTTCATCAATAAAACGTCAATATCTTAGGAGACGACTATTTCTATTTCGACCAATCATAGCTACGAACCATCTCGTTGAACATAGCTTTCGATTAAAAAAACCGCGTTCAAATCCGTCCACGCATTTGACTTTGTTCCCCACATTGCCACAAACAGATTCACAGATCGACAGGTCAAACTTATAACACCCCTCTTTTTAGTGGGGGGTTCAATTATAAACAAAACGAAAAAAGTTTTTTAAATTCTAAACCAACGCATTAGGACCTAAGTATCCAACCCAAAAAACGCATTAGGACCTATAAATATTAAAAAAATAAACAATTTGCTAAATAAGAAACTGTTGAATGTTAAAAACGACAATCCTCAACAACGACAATTCAATCCCTCGTACTTCTAATCCTTAAAAATGTAAGTAACTCATCTTGATTAGGTAGGGCTATTTTGACTATCAGTAAAACCCATATAGAATAAGAAAAAGGACTTTTAGTTAACCATAGTATCAACCATCACATTTTTTTTGATAAAACGACCCAAATTTTATACAATTAAAAAATAATACATAATAAATATTCATATGTACATTACCTATAAATTTCTTTTAAAAATCAACATAAAAAGAAGATAAAATCAAAAGGTTTAATGGTCTTCATGTGAGTCTTCCAGTTCACAGAATTATTCATCGAAGTAATTTAAAATCATATAATTGGTACTACCAATTTTACGAAAACAAGTAATGAGGCTTCCCAGGAAATTTTAAGTCAAGTTTTTGTCACTCTTCGTGTACATATTATCTAAAGTGTCGTAGCTTATTTGTTTGGATATTCTATGAAAACAATTGTATGAAAAATAAATCGCAAAAAAGAATTAGGACGTCACCTTATGACAAGATTGAAACTTTCTGGCAATTTTGAATGACCGATTTGATGTTCTACTTTCTCATGCAAAATCTACCATGATTATTCAGTAATTGCGATTTGTGTATAAAAAAAAATCGATCATTCTTTGAATTTGTTTAAAATGTTACATTACTGTTTCTTTCTAGTTAGCAATAATCTATAAACAACATATTTATAAATATTTTATTATACCTAATTCGAGAATTAATAATAATCTTCAATAAATATAGATTTTTTAATAATACGGATTAATCTGATCTAACATGCCCATAAATTATTTATTGGTATGTCAGATTTTGAAAGCACAGAAAAAAAAGATCTTACACTAAGGTCAAAAGGTACTACTTACATTTGTTGGTGGCTTCATGGTGCAAATTTTTCTTATATGGGCCAGCATACGCGAGGGAGTTAGTTTTTTTTTTAATTATGTAAACCGGCTCAAAATTAATTTTCTTTAGCCGCGTGTTCTGTGCGGATAGGCGGAGTAAGCTCGTGACACGTCCTTATTAACTAGCGGTCCGAAGAATACTGAAGTTGACTGTTATGTTATCTGTTGAACGGTGGAAAACATACGTCATGCCGCTCATGCGGTAATTCCGACGTTGTCTCAATGCCGCAATATAGTTTTCATCATACGTAACTTCAAATCGCTTAAGACATTGACACTGAATACGTAACCAAAAAAAAATATATTTATAAATATGATAGCTATGACTTCTCTGTAAAAACCGAATCAACATAAAGTATTCCCGCTTCCTACTGTCTAATATTATTTTGAAATATGAACGAAACTGTACTAATGTACCTAGAGTAGATTTTTTTTTTTAAATTTTAAGTATAGAAGTTTGTAAAACCCAGTCAGGTACTCAACACACACTAAAATTAGTATTCATTGATCTAATTAACAGTTATAATTTGTAAATAAAAAATCTTCGTCACTAAAGACTATCAAATTTCAATTACGTTCAACTTTAATCTACACACGGTTTTCACACAATATCTCATTTGTAGACAGTTGATGCAATTAGATGTTTAGGTTACGCAATTCTCTTACCCCTTGCTTTACTTGTCAGGACGTAAAAGGAATACTATTTTAATTTTATTATATTTATTTTAATATTTTTTCTACTTATCTAATACCACTAGTGGATTCTAAATAGATAATACGTAACCTTGTTTGGCGTCGTAGATAAAGTCAAACTAATAAAGTGCGACATCTTTGAGTAAATGTAAAAAATGAATAAAACACAAAATAATTTAAACAATTGATTTATTCATATAATAATAAGAAAACTAGGAATCATCTTAACATATAACACTACTGTTTAAAAGTCAGTCACTAAGTACGATATAAATAATTATAAAATATTATTATTATGATCTCAATACTTGAAAGTGCGTAAAATACAACAGACAGAATGCATTATATATTATGTAACAATAATTTTAATTTTGTACATCCATAAAACATTTAAACAGCAGTGTAAACATAAGTACAAATCTGATATAAATCACAATTTAGTTTTTTTACATCCAGTGAAATATGTATTGTAACTACCCAGCATGTGTGGGAACATTACCAACTTTACGAAAAAAAAAAACAATTCTATAACCATTTTCATTACTGATTTATATATATTACATATAATGTGCGTTTTTAATAACTATATGTGATAGGAACAGTGGTAGTTTGAAATAATTAGACGATAACATTTTTAGATACAGGCAAGAATTTCTATGGCAATACAATTTCACATTATTAAAAAAAATCGGATAATTTTGCTATACGTATGTTCATTACGTCAATTTAAATTACATTCATTTACAATAAAATCGAATTTTCATATTAAAATAATATATCTTATAGGAATATATATTTGTAAGGCAAGACGAACAGAGGCACTATTTAGGATACATTAATAAGGTCATAACAAATTAGGTCACAGGGATGAAACGTGCCTACATTTTATAATTACCAATAGTTATATTACTGTATAAAGTTTATTATTAAGATATGCAATATTTTACACGATTTGAACAAAATCTGTATAAGATTCTAATACAAGTAAACGCTTTTAAATTCAATAATAATGATACATTTTAAATATTGATTACTTAACTTTCTAAATATATATGCTTTTGATATAATTTCTGAAATATTTTTATCACAAAATTCAATCTGTAAAATGCTTATAATACTGTGAAAAACAGAACTACAAAAAAACCATGTTTGTGCTTATTTCTATAAGGCCATTGTATATTGCTCTGTTTGTTTCGTATAAATTCTTTATATTTTTGCGACATTTTATATAATCTTAAACAGGCTTAAGTACTTTTTAAATACTAAAGACACTAAATTATCAAACTACACTACACTAATGACTATGATATGGACGTAAGAATTACAAATGGATGGGAATTAATGACTTCTACATAAATATATTTTATTTACATTATTACATATATCATCAATGGAATGTTAGCGGCCTTTACAATATCACCATTTAGAACACTGGATTTTCTTTATCTTTACAAAATAAGCAATAGATAAAAGATATATCAAATCAGTTCACTCATAGGTACAAAAAGCATGTCAAAAAATTGGCACTAAAGAGTATTTAGCGATGTAAAATATATAATGTAAAGAGGAAGTTTGTAGCGTCTTGCTGAAGAACAACTTTGACCATAATATACTTATCGCAAAATATGATCAATAATTTGTATATTATAAAATCACAACACATCAAAACCTTATCATTCATTACACAGAAATTACCACAATTTGCTAACATTAAATAACAGCAATAAGAAAAGATTTAGGTAAAGGCACACGATTCTTCCGAGTATTACAATATATAGAATAGCTCTGGAAATTTCTAGAATGTTCTTGATGTTTCTAGAAATTTTATTCTATTTATGGGGTTGTTATTTTTACTGTAATAGTGGGATGCAAACCGTCGGAATGCCATGGCCCCTCGCATCGTCAACAATCAGCTGTTCATCATTTAAATGCCACAAGTAAAATCCAATATTGTATATATCAAAGTTTAAAATTACGTATTAAATCAAAATCTGTTTTGTCGTTTCATTGATATTACAATATTAAATTTTACTATCTACAAAGTAACAAAATAACAGTTCCAGTCCAACAATATTAACAATAGTTTAGCTACCAAAATTACGAAATACGAGATATAGCTAATAGAAAATGTAAAATATATAAAAAAATCAGTTGCGTGTTTGTGTATTATTTTTTTAATAATATATTTTTGTAATACTTTCTCAGTTATACCATTTTTAATAATAAACCTCTTGAAGTCGTTTTGGTTACAATTTTTGAATACATAAATATATAAAAAAATACAAATTATTTCGACTTATCATTGAAACAAGTGAAAAATTCAATAATAATATTAGGAAATGCGATATTATTTTTAAGAAGAAATAATTGCATTTCAATTTTGAAAGAAAAAGTAATTCAGACAGAAACTTTTAAAAATTAACAAAATAATATCAGATAAAGATAAAATGTATTCGAAATCACAATAATCATGGGAATGTTTAGCACTTAGCGTTTTGATTTTGCATTAACGGAAAATATAACGGAATGTTTTATGAAAATATAATACAATTGAATATTAAAATTAATTTCCTGTACATTAATCGATAACGAAACGTCAACCATATATAAACCATTGAGCTATAACATTCTCATACAACGGAAAACCCTCGCCCCGTGAGCAATAATGGCAATATCGTATCAATCTCAGTGTTAGACGCCATATTTGCGGATTTCGAAATATAATATTTATCAGTACCGATTATTTTTTATCGATCGAACATACATTTTGTACTCAACGCTTTGACATCACAAATATATCGTCTAACACTATCATCCGTAATCCTAGCCCATAAATAAATTTTTGGAAACACGATCAGACTTGGATCGAATGGTTACATATAATTACATAATAATGCAGCACCGACGAGATTTACTATCGCTGACCACATCACTAGTGTTGCCGGAGAACCGAGGCACCGTCAGGGAGGCGCCGGCGGGGGAGGAGTGCGGGGGCCCGGGGTGTGCGGGGCGGGAGGGGGCGGGGGCGAGGCCGGGGAGGGGCGCGGGGGAGGGGGTCGCCTCGGGCTTAGCTTCCGGGATGGAGTTCAGGCTGTGGTTGTTCGTCGAACTCACGCTGTTCTCGACCGGACTGCCGTTCGTTCTTATCTGTGCTCGTTGCTTCTTCAAGTCCGCTAACGTGCCTGGAATATTTGATATATGAGATATTATATTTATTTCGTGATAGTAGGTTTTTATTAATAATAAATAGAGAAGTGTAAATAAAAGAGCGCAATAGATAAAAAATTAAAAGGTATCAAATTAAGCAGATATTGCAACAAAAGAGCATTCATGTGAATATTGACGTTAATTTATACTAATGTATAAGATAAGCGTATTTATAAAGAAATGCGGTGTTTCTTAATTGGACCGTCACTTTCACGAACATTTACTAAACATTACATAGAAGATGCTATTGTAATTCAAATGTTATGTAAAGTTACATAACATTTCAATTAAAAAATAAATGTACAACTACTTCATGCTATTTAAACTAAAATACGATTAGAGAAAGAACATACAGTGTATGAGACAAAGAAGGAGATTGAATAAGAAAAAAAAAGAGATAGAAATAGAATCTAAATACAATATAACGGGCATGCAACACGAGACGCCTTGCCTCAATATGCATCCTCCATAATGCTCCCAGTTCCCATCCTTCCAAAACTGTGCAAAATTGTTAGAACTTTACAATGTTAAAAATTGTGCCTTACATTTATGTTATAGTGCTTACGGAGATTGGTAAGGATGCATATAATTACCTGCGTTTATCATGACGGTGACATGAACATTGATTTTACCATTATTGTCTGTGGTGTAGGTCGCTGTTCCGCCATCAGCTATCGCGATGGGGTTGGGAGTCACTAGCATTTCTTTCCTACCGTCTATCCCGTCTTCATTTTTGAAGGCCTCGTTGTCTTGACCCTCGGGTGCCTTCCGGACTCCGTTGGGTAATGGTTTATCATAGTGTTTATCTGTTTCGTGTATCGGTCCGGGAGAGTAGTGGGAGGCTGCGTTGACTCCGAACAGTGGGTTGGTGATCTTGGGCTGGTAGGTGAGGTTATCGTTTGAATCGATGCCGTCGTTTCTGTGTTTCGGAAAGGAATGTTTTGGTACTGCGTAGTCTACGTTTCCGGAATCGTAACTCTGGTTGGAGGCTGTGGAGCTGATTGACAACCTCGTGTGTGATAGATCTGCCGGAATGTTGGCCGTGTTCTGATCGTTCTCAAGGCCGTTGGTGATTCCCTGTAAACAATAATAATTATGATATAACAAAATTCTCTTCCTTAAATATTTATTTTATAATATTTACATCATCTCTTTATTAAATTTTATAGTTAAATATAATGTATATTTTCCGATTAATAAATATTGAATTGTATTTATATAACTATATTAAATAACTAGAAATATTAACCAAGTATACAAAATATTAAATATGTTTTGTATAATATAAAATATAACATCATTATCCCTAATAATCAAAATATTTTTAAATAATCTATTAAAAACTATATTTATCTTTAGTTATTTATGTCATCCTAAATAAATAAAATGAGTATAATTTTTTAATATGTCAATAGATTTTCATGCATAGAGTGTGTGTAATAATTCTGTTTTTATTTTATGATTTGGTAAACTATCATAGTTTTCGAAACGTAAAAACTCGTCCTAGGAGTACTTGTATAGTAAATCAGTTTTGACTATGTTTACGTAAAACCAAGATGGTTTGGTTAAAATTTGTAGTATCAAAAGTAAAGTAAGTAACAACGACTAAGTTTTATTAATTTCGATATTCAAATCAAAAAAATATTTTTGCATTTACGGATGATTTCTAAAATATTGTTTCATATCTGTTGTAATAAACAAAAACATTATTTTTTTAATCAAATCAGTGATCACACGAGTCGAGTGAACGCTGCCGTGACTACACGATATCCCATTAGGTATTATTAAATGTTAAAGAAAAATGTTTCAAAAGAAATAAACCTTTTTTATGTACAAGAAAATTATTCTAATTATTTTAGATATATCACGTAAACTTGTCTGGTAATGGGGTCATAAAGTCTATGAACTTTCTTGTCGATTCTTCTTCATTTTGAACCGAGCAACTTGTCTGATATCTCATGTAAGATTTGGAATGAAAAACTTTGAATAGGTTTATGAATCTGTTTTGTATTTCAATAACAATAATACATAATAATAATAATATTCTTTATTACTATCTATATTATAAAATAGGTCTTTTGTGACTGTCTTTAGAGACTTTTTTAAGTATCTATGCATATTTTTGTTTAGGATGAAATATGAGAAAGATTCAACATTATGTATGTCACTGACACAAATAAACCTTTTATCAAATATCTGCGAAACAAGAGTATGATAAGAAGCATATTCTTATCATACCAATATAAGATACTTATCGGAACGAGATCAATAAAGCCAATAAAAGAGCAATACTAGTAATGATATTGAATATTTAATATATTTAACGTACCCGGTACCGAAGCCCCAACACCTGCGGCTCCCTGCGCATGCGGTGTAGGTTATCATTAGTCAAAAACATGATGTCCAACGACATTTTTATAAACGCACAATAAACATTTTCACTGTATCACAATATTTACGAGATGAGAACATCGAGTAGATCATTTGTACATCGTAATGCATTATCAGATGTTAAGTGCGTGCGGGCGGCGACCGCCGACTGACGCGTGCGCAACAACCCGCCCGAGACGAGGGAAATCAGAGGAAAACTATGTGTGACTTGTTAGAATAAATACTATATATTTAGTTCGTTTCAATTTTACTATCTCTGTCGATTATTCATTCAATTAATAAAATAATGTATTCATTGGTACGTAAAAAATATACATATATTATGAACTTTATTATTTAACTAGCTGTTACACGCGAATTCATTTGCGTCGAATTTTTATATACACCTCTTCTACTTGAATCAGATATTAGTCACTATTTCATTGATTTCAATTTTTGTTTTTGTCGATTTTTTTCTTTGTGAAATATAAGTAGATCAAGTTACTCCTTATAACATGAGCCATCCGTTTTAAAGATAAGTCGAAACAAATAAACAGGCAAAAATAATAAAATAAAAAAATTCTCGTCATCCACAAATACATCTTATTTTTAAAGAAACATAATATTGGAATTTGTATATTTCTTTGAAAATAACATGTAGGTAGATGAGAAGATCATGTCCTCTCAATGTGTTTGAACAAAATTTTGTTTATTTTTTATTCAGTTTTAACAACTTTTCAAATAAATGTAGGTCGCACCTGTGGACACAGTATGGACTTTCATTGTCGTGACAATTTGCCAATTCAATTACTAGTTGTTGGTATTCAGGCGTGTCAAGGATTGTACATAGAGGCCTGACAGTCACCAGTTTATATACTTTAGGTATATAAACAACAGTGCACTGCACTTTACGATCGTTAACATATGTTTGAAAAATTATATAAAATACAAGCAGTTACCCGCGACTTCTACTGCGTGGAGTTCTTATATATACCCCCTTATTTGAATTTGATATTGTTTACTATTTTATTAATTTTCAGTTTTTTTTTTTTAAAACCTATTTTTTTAATAAAAATAACCAATGTTACTCCTTATAAGAACAATAAAATTATAATATTTTGCAGTAAAAGTTATATTAAAATCGGTCTAGCTATTATTAGAGGTTAGCCAGAACAAACAGACAGATAGACAACATAAAAAAATATATTTATTTGAATAATTTACTTACATATTATGCATTTAATAAAAAGTTGTTAATTTGAAAAAACAAACAGACACTTCAATTTTATTTATATATATGGTAATTTTGTTTATATATATGGTGTTGATAGGAATGTGAAAATATTGTTAAAGTAAAATTACATGGGTAGAGTGAACAATTAATTATCTCAGTCCGTATAATTACTATCGGCCGCGTCGAAAGTAGAGAAAGTGTATATAAAAACTGCCCACCTCATAAATAACCACGTACACTACTGTCTTATTAGAGCTAGTAATCATTGCATTCATACATAATATTACAAAAGGAAAATAATAAAATAATGTTTAATAATAATAATAATTGCCTTTATCAATTAAAATTAATTACAATCTAACATGGACCTAACAAAACCTATACAAAAGCTAACAATAAACTAGATTCGATTTTTTTTATATATATAATATATATAATATAAATAACAATATATTATAAGTCGTTTAAATTGCAATACATAATTATAGCCCACAATCAAAATTCCAAATATCAGTCATTTTAAAAACATCTAGAATAGAAAGATAATAATAATATAAAACAGATATAATTAAGCTCAAACATACTTTCAGGCAATTAGCTTTATAGATGATCTTGATACTTGCTCAAGCTGCACATCCGTTTAAAATCACTATCAACGGATATATCACAATTATTATATGATCTAATTATTATATTATATATATGATGACGGTGATTTTTTATTTATTTCATTCATTCATTGAAAAACAATTGTTTTTGGTTTGGTATTGAACCCAGATCTATCAATGTAGGCACGCACTCGAAGAACTACGCTATAAGTCTTATCTTATGGCGGGAAAAGGAGTTTAAATGATAATATTTTGTACAGAAAATGCTTTTAAGAACTACCATAATATATGTATTTAATTATTTCGTAAATCCATTTGTAGAACGAAGGAATCTTAAATGCTTATTATACTACAATATTATATAGAGAGATATTTTAATAATATTTAGTAATAATGCGACAATATTTTAATAATTATAATTATTCTTTTTTACTACAGCACCATATAATGTGTAAGTTTAAGTGTTACTTTTGTTCACAAAAAAGATAAAGAAGAGTTTAAATATTACCTCTAGTTAACTTACTTACCTTAGAAAGATTAAGGATTAAATCAATCACAAACTGAAGCGAAGATTACGAATAAGTAAATAATACTAAGATCTAGTTTTATAAGATCATCTAATAATGAACAATATAAATTCATGCTCGTTACGAAACAGACAATTTAACACAATTAAAAACAACGATTGATATACAACTAGCGAAGTGACAGATAAATTGAACGTCGTAACACACTACACTTCTATTTTGATATAATTGTTAGTTTAGACGCTAAATGATATACCATGTAGATATTTGAAAATATCTATAATCATGTATAGCCATATTAAGCTTATTTAAATTTATATAAGTATAGAATGAAAAATAAACGGATACGGGCATGGATTGGAACCCGCGACTACTGAAATAACGTCCCGTCGCTCTACCAACTGAGCTACCGTATCGCTGTCCGCCTCGGTGAATTAAGAATTCTATATGTCATCGTCTTTTACCGGGAAGGTGGTGACATTTATTAGGTTTCTAGGTTAGGATATTCCAAAAAGAAACTATAAATATCTATCAACATGTAAAGCCATATTAAGCTTATTTAAATATATATACAAGGTTATTTGTAATTAATTGGCAAACTCTTGCAGGCAGCCTCTTTACATCAATTCCAAAAACATTTGTTTTACGAATTTTTACAAATCTTGATAAACAACACAAAAAAACGAAACAAAAAAATGTTTGCTCCCTCTTTCACTTATTACCCTGTATTTTGTAATAAGTACTTGAAAGATCAACGCACAAGCGCCATAACTACGCTCAGAGTTTATACCAGTTCAGAGGCAACTAACTAAACTATTAATTTTAGAAAGTCGTAGAACAAATGTTTTTGGGATTGATTTGGAGAGGCTGCCTGCAAGAAGTGGCCAATTAATAACAAATATCCCTGTATAATGAAAAATAAACCGATACCACGATAAAGACGACCACATATAGAATGTTTAATTCTGGTAGGTAGCGATACGGTAGCTCAATTGGTAGCATGACGGGACTGTTTCCAAAGGGCACGGGTTCAAATCACTGCTCGTATCAGTTTATTTTTCATTCTATATTTATTTAAAACCATGTAGATAGCTGTGATACCGTATCTTGAACACCTGTACATCTGTACATACCAGTATCGTAAAATCAAAACATAGAATTATTAAACACTGCATAAATCGAAATCTATTGATATATTAAAAAAATATTTATCTCTAGTTATTTAGGATCATTCTATACATCATCTTAAATACAGGTAGACGCCGCTTATTGTGATCACTTTTAGCCAGCCCGTTTCGATAACAATAACCGAATGATAACATTATGCGGATGGTACTTTTTCATGCTTGTTGGGGGATTTAAGTACATATTAAGTTTCATAATAAGAAATTGTGTTGTTTGCTCAAATTTTCTATTTATTTACACTATTAAAAATATTCTAACATAAGATTAATTTGAAATATCGATCTATTTTTGTTTGACACTTGTTTTCATTCATAATCATTTGAATATAATTCTCAAAATAGTATACTTTTTCGAAGTTAGTTGCTCGGTGTTGAACACCACGTCGTATCGTCTTCTAAATCGATAACAATAAGCGACTTTTGATCACAATAAGCGACTCTTTTCAAATGTATTACTAAGGAGAAATTTGGGACCGACCATTTTCGGTAACAATAGCCGGCTGATAACATTAACCGTGATCACAATAAGCGGCGTCCACGTAATACTTTTTTTCAAAGACTTTTTTTAAACATGTTAATAAATTTTCATTCACAGAGTGTATAATAAATAATTCTATGTTTTGATTTTACGATTTGGTAAACTGTCATAATTTTCGTAATGTCAAAACTAGTACTAGGGTGACAGAAGTACGTATGGTATAAATTTTATAGACCGCCGCCTCTAGTCCTCAAGCAGTTCTTCCATAATAATCAGAGACTGTAACTATGAAGATTGGACATTATATTGATTTATTTACATTAATTTTACGAACATTTATGATATTCCGCTTGTGTTATTGGTATTGCGTATATAAATTTAAGAAATAAATAATTAAATATTAATTATAATTGGTATTTAAAAATTGGACCTAAGTTGTAGTTATGCAATAACATATTAAATGACACAAATTGTAAAAAAAGAACAACATGTATAACTTTAAAGATAATTTACTCTTCTTTAAGCTACAGCATGTGTTTAATAATAATTAATAACATTATTTTACTCCTTGTTTATTTCATACTAAACTAGTGTCTATTTTTGCTAGATAAATTTTAGACTGTATTCCAAAAACATTTGATACATTAGTATTTAATAATTTATTTATTTATATGTAACTTGAGTATTGATCTAACTTATTGTTGCGTTAAAAAAGCGAATTTAGGATATATTTGTAGTAGACAGATATTATTATGATACGCAAGTATTAAATTGCGACTTGTTTATCGACGTTTCTTTAGTAGGTTAATTTTTTATAATAATAGTGATTATTTTTCTAATAATTATATGGAATTAAATCGAGGAAATTTTACTATTTTAGATTTAATAGGTAATAAAATAATAGCATTTCTCATTTTATATTGTAGGGAAATTATAATGATCTTATAGTATTGTAATATTACAATACTATGGATCTTAGCTATAGTTATTAAAATAGAGCTCTTTAACGGGGTGTTTCGACTGAGCACCCTCAGAGATCAGGGTGGTGTTGCTAGTACAGCTGCATTTCAAATGGAAAGTGAGAGAGCAAAATACTAAGCTACGACTCTCTTCGATTCCTTTAATAGTGGCAACATTACAAAAACCATATTTATTGTCCTCTTTGGTTTTAAAACATTCGGATTGAAGGTTTGTTTACTGCGGTTAATTTTTGTGAAAATCATTGAAATCATAGTCGAACGACCCACGCCAAATTCCTTCCTTCCTTCTTTCCACTTCTGATCTGTATATTATTGCATCTTTCTCAACCGTAAATGCTTTACGACGTTGAGATGTAATTTTTTTCATAAGACATCACTAAAAACAATGCGTGACCTTCAAGAGTCAATTACTCACTGGGATTGCAAAAAAAAAGCAAGTCATGTGCTGAACGTCGTCAATATTCAATGAATATTAAACTTTATTCATATTTCATTACCATTAGGAGTAAAGAATCAAGTCGGTCAGTCTAACCGGACATAATTTATTAAAATAGGTCATACTAAGCGACATGTCACTTAGGAACCCGAAGTCACTATATCCAATTTTTTTACAAAGAGTTTCATATGAAAACCAAATTTAGTTGCGTAATTAAGTCATAATAAGCGGTTGGTCAATATAACCACCGTCATAATAAACGGATTCTACTGTACAGAAAAATTCCATACTGTCCATCCATCCATTCATTCATTCATCATTCACAATCTGGTCCATTCATTCATCAAATGTATACATCGATAATCAAAATACAAGTATAATGAAAGAAAAAAAAATAGACAATAAAGAACTGTCTCGTACCGTGTCGTCTCCTGCGTCGAAGGTCTCCCGCAGTCTGGCCTCGCCGCGAGCATCGGCCTTCGCCGCCAACTGCTTCTCACGAAGAGACGTGCGACGGACGGACCGCACTCTGTACACGTACAATATTAGTTATTAATATAAGATACTTAGGGTACTATAAGTGGCGTTTATATAAAAAAGAAAAGAATTAAAATAGATATGTATAAACGATGTTGTTAAGACTTTCTATGGAGGGCAAGAACAATCTATTTGTAACAAAACTAAACAAACAAGGTTAAACATATAACAATTAAAATAAAGTGTTTTATATATAATATAGGAAATATGCCATAACTATCATATCTGAGCTTGGGTATTGAGGACTGTAAAAGGATTTATGCCTTGTATAATGTGTTATATGTATTTGTTAATAGTTATTGTAAGTGTTTCATTTTTCATATTTAAAAGGACGACAAACCTAACCCAAATTTTTTCAGTTAGTTCAGGAAAATCTCTCAAAGAGCGATACGAAATTTTTCTCAACTATTTCATTCCATTGAAAGAGATGTAATTTATTATATTTCAAATTTTCAGTAAGGAGATTTCAAGACACAAGTTTCTTTCGACATTCATAGACGTTTTCCTGAGAAAGTCTTGATATCCTGCATAACCAGTGCTATCATCTGAATAACAATGAATGTTGGGAATATTTAACATGTCATTCTTATGTGGAAGGAATAGAGTTGGCGATGATATCCAACCTTGGGCAACACCAGAGTTTCAAGCAAAAACCGTCTAAAACGATCTGTATGCTCGCCCAGTAAGAAAGCTGGTGATATAGTGTGTGTATGTGTGTATGTGTGTGTGTGTGTGTGTGTGTATGTGCGTGTGTGTATTTGGTGGCGGTGAGTGTGTGTGTGTATATCTTGTGACTGTGTGTGTGTTTATATATATGTACCTGGTGGCGGAGGCGGTGGAAGAGGACCGTCTGGCGGCCCGCAGTCGCTCCCCAGCGCGGCGCCTGGTCTCCTCCTGCTCGGCGCCCAGCCGCACGATGCGGCCGCGGATCTCACCCTCCTCACATATATCTACAACGTATCAAGAACTCATAATGCTGTTTATATAATACCCTTATATAACACACGCCTTTAAGAATTATATTACATCTGAACATTTGGTTTTATAAGCGTGACTTTGAAGTATTTTAAATAATAACTAACATGTTTGATACACCCTTTTATACCTCATGATTACTTATAGGGGATACTAAAGCGATAAGACGATTCTCGTACTTTTTTTTAAGTCTCTTGTAGGCGGACAAAAACGAATATTATTATGTTAAGGAAAAAAACTACAATCATCTTGTTCGTGCATTATACGACAACCTTCAACAATAAAATCAAGATTACCATAAAAATATGGTGTTTATGATTATTCCAAATAACTTGTACAAGTGTAAGTGACGGCCATGTTATAATTTGAATATCTATATACTAATGTCTCACCTGCCGGCGTCTCATCGTGTTTGTTTCTGACGTTGAGATCAGCTCCGTACTGTACTAATAGCTCTAAAACCTCTAACTGTGAAAAAAATATCTCATTATAATAAATTATTTACAGTTTCACTCTCTAAATACTTCATACGAATAATTAATTACATAATTATCATAATTAATAAGGTTTTTTACCACCACACTGATTTCTTAAAAATTAATAAAAGCCACGCGAGATAAACATTAAGTATATTTAAATATTTATAACATATTGAATAATTGAAATTTTCACAAATGTAATAGAAACTTCTTGCAATGTCATTATGAGGATATCTTAACATAAGCTGGCACTCGAAAAACTATAATTACATCAAACTTCAATTTCATTATCAGTCCCCGCCTCCCCTCTATGTGAAGCGGCCTTACTCACATGTCCCCAGCAGGCGGCGGCGTGCACCGGCTGCCACATGTCGTGATCCATGACGTCAGTGGACGCACGATGCTCTAATAGGAACTCTACCACCTTCAGGTACCCGTTCGCTGAGGCTATGTGCAGCTGGAGAATTATACATATAAGTTTGATGGATTTATAGTTGCTAGTTTTATAAATTTGAAATGATTTTATAATAAATATAGAATACAAATTAATCAAGCAGGACTCGAACCCGCGACCTCTAAAGTCTGCCTGGCGCATCGTCAACTGAGCTGAAGTTTTGTTACTTTTTGATGATTTAAACATTTTAAAGTAATTAAAGTATATTTCACATGTTTATGACAAATATAATTATTAACTATATATAGTTTATATATGTATTTAACTACGATAGATAAATTCAAGCTTTTGTAATTTTAACTAAGACACCATCAGTTAACCTTCCACTGAAGCTAGTTTAGTATATCATATTTCCTATATTTTCAGGCGTATTACACATTAAAATAAAACTATGTATTTATATATTTATATACATAGTTGAGTATAGTTTAGTGTGATTTCTTTTGGTTCTATGAAGCACTGCAGAAATGAAATTGCTAGATAGAATCTTACTCTCCTTAAGAAGATTAATAAAAACGGACATAAGAAAAAAACTATAAACAATTGCATTGATCAATTATTATATAATTTTCAAAGATCTATTATTTTCTACCTTTTATTAGGTTTGACATCTAAGCCGAAGTAAAGGCTGAAGAAACAATATATCTCTATTAAGATGTAAATTTCAAAACGTTGCGAATAAAATTTTAATTACCAAACATAATAGCATGCCTTAAGTGAATAGTTGCACCAATTATCATAAAACAGACAGTTGTATAAATAATAATGTATTGTCTTTACCAGTCATTTAATATCAGTTTCAAGTTACAGATACAGTTCATCATTGTTGTACGTTATTAAAACTAATAGCTTCAACAGACGTAATCGTTACTAATAGATGTGATGTGTTAGATAAACTGTACATAAACACGATAAATATATACTTATATATGATAATGTAATGACTATTGACATAGGAACTCCATGAATTTATCATTTCTGTAAATGTATAAAGCATACGATTTATTATCTCTTTTATTTTACTTACCAATGTCGCGCCTTGACTATCTCTAGGTTCATCCAAATCCATTCCTTGTTTTATCATTTCCGCTACATCCAATAGCATTTGCATTTCAGTAGCAGCCCTAGTTTCATCTATCAGCCTTTGTGTCACACCCCTAGCTGCCATCTCGCTCTCTATCGCATCTAGCGTTCTCTCTTCCTCGCATATATCATATGGCATATTTCCATCTCCGTTCACGGCAAGAAGATTGGCTCCGCATTGTATCAATATTCTAACTAAATTGAGGTTGCCGCAAGTTGCTGCCGCGTGTAATGGCGTCCATTTCTCGCTGTCTTCAGCATTAACATTAGCTCCGTGGTCGAGCAGCAACCTCATCATCGCTTCATTATTATCTATACAGCACTGATGTAAGGCTGTTAAACCGTCTTCATTTGTAGCATCCGGTGTTACACCACGTGCGAGTAATCTTCGGACTGAAATTATATTTATTTTTACTTACATATAATAAAACAGTAACGAAGTCAAATCTATACAAAAAATAACAGTTTTAGATTTTTGTCTGATTATTTGTTCTAATCTAAAAACTAAAAATAATAGACGGATTTAGACAAAGTTAGGTGTGGTGAAATCTTATTGTCTGAGTCCTGTAAAGGTCACTTTATGCCTCAAAGGTTGGGAAAACAAAAAAATATTTGAGGGTTACTTCCCACACGTTCAACGAAAAGTTCATCGATTGAGCTAATACGACTTTTTATAGCCATTAGTTAAACTTAATTTAAATTATTTGAGTTAAGTTTATTTATGAGTAATAATAAGATAAAATAGTTGAACTCTTTAAATAATTATTTATTGTACTTTTAGAGTCAGCAAAATAAAATATGCTATAATATTATGTTATTTATATACATCAAAGCTTTATCGTTTTTATTGTATTGTTTTATTGTAGTTGACTTCTTCAACAAAATTGTATAGTTTTCAAGATCCACTTGTCGACGTTATAAAGATCAAGTATTTTCAATTGCTTACTATCGATAGTTTGATTGTATCTCGAATAACTTAAAATACTCCAATGATAGCTTTATTTAAAAATACAAATAAATAATGTTTATCATTAATGATTTTAAAATTATGATTGAATGAAGAAAGAATGAAGGAAATGAATGAAAACCAATTTTATTTTAAACTCCTTATTTGATGACAGCCATTTCCTTTGCTACAAATCCCCAGTCCCTTCCCCCCACTTCTAATTCACATCATAAATATATTTACTATCATATAAAATGTCTACAAATCAGATATAATATATTTCAGATATACAGGGTTATTAGTAATTAGTTAACCATCTCTTGCAGGCAGCCTTTTTACATCAATCCGAACAGCATTTGTTCTAGGACTTTTTAAAATTAATAGTTTTTAAATATTCCCATACAAAATTATTTATTGTTTCTGAACTGACATCAACTCTGAGCGTCGGTATGGCGCCTTTATTGACTTTTTAAGTACTTCTTACAAAATACAGAGTAATAAGTAAAAGAGGGAGCAAAGATTTTTTGTGTTGCTTATCAAGATTTGTAAAAAGTTGTAGAACAATTAATGTTGTTGGGATTGATGTAGAGAGGTTGCCTGCAAGAGGTGGTCAACTAACTGAAAATAACCCTGTATAACCAGCGACATTACGATTATTTTTAGGGTATTTTATAAGTAGGTATGTATTTTTTGATATTCAAGCTGGTATCCTAAATACTTTTATAAATATTTTCTATTGAAAACAAAATATGAATGCCTGAATGAATGAATATACTAGGCGTTAATTATGTATTACTTTAATATAAATAAAACTAGTTTTGCATACTTCTTGACAAAAATTCGGAGGAATGTACCTATATGTAGTCCTAGAAGCTTATCTATCTTCTAGAGAAACTCCTATTAAAATCGATTAAGCAGTTCCATATATTTAGCGTGACCGAGACTGATAAACAATTTTAAAAAGGTTGTTTAAGATATAGTATCATGTAAATAACTATAAACACTTGAGAAGGTAAAGTTATTTTGTAATCACAGACGCACTTCAGTTTTAATTAAATGTACGTACATATTAATGATATTTGAGATAATTAAAATCATTAAACCGTGTTAACTATTTACTTATTTAATTTGTAATTAAACTAAACGAATAATGTTTACTTAAAACTCTAGACAAAAACTCAATTATATTTAATCAGTTTATCCATTTTGTTTTGTTTGCTAGTTCAACTCCTCAAAAGATTAACATGAAATTGACATACTGAAATTAATATCTCAGTGATTCAATCGTGAACTTACACAGTTGAGCAAGTGGGCATAAATATCTCAATAGCTCAATAGTTGATCTACACAATTGATCTAGTAGGAATAAATATCACAGTGGTTCAATAGTCAACCTGCACAGTTGAGCTAGTAGGAATAAATATCTCATTAGTTAAATTGTTGAGCTATACAGTTGAGTTAGTAGAAATATGTATCTCAGTGCTTCAATAGTAAACCTTCATAGATGAGCTAGTAGGAATAAATATCTCAGTTGTTCAACCGTTGACCTACACAGTCGAGCTAGTAGGAATATATATCTCATTAGTTAAATAGTTGACCTATACAGTTGATCTAGTAGGAATAAATATCACAGTGGTTCAATAGTCAACCTACACAGTTGAGCTAGTAGGAATAAATATCTCATTAGTTAAATTGTTGAGCTATACAGTTGAGTTAGTAGAAATATGTATCTCAGTGCTTCAATAGTAAACCTTCATAGATGAGCTAGTAGGAATAAATATCTCAGTTGTTCAACCGTTGACCTACACAGTCGAGCTAGTAGGAATATATATCTCATTCGTTAAATAGTTGACCTATACAGTTGAGTTAGTAGGAATATATATCTCAGTGCTTCAATCGTGAACCTTCACAGATGAGCTAGTAGGAATAAATATCTCAGTTGTTCAATCGTTGACCTACACAGTTGATCAAGTAGGAATAAATATCTCATTAGTTAAATAGTTGACCTATACAGTTGAGTTAGTAGGAATATATATTTCAGTGCTTCAATCGTGAACCTACACAGTTGAGCTAGTAGGAATAAGTGGGTCAATCGTTGACTTATAGATTTGAGTTAGAGTTAGTAGGAATATATATCTCAGTAGTTCATTCGTCGACCTTCTCAGTGGAACTAATAGGAATTAATATCTCAGTGGTTCAACCGCTGAACTGCTTAGTTTAGCCAATAAGAATAAATATCTCAGTAGTTCAATCGTTGACCTACACAGTATAGCTAGTGGGAATAAATATCTCAGTGGTTCAAACGTTGAACTGCTTAGTTTAGCCCATAGGAATAAATATCTCGGTAGATCAAACGTTGCTCTGATCAGTACATATAAATATCTCAGTAGTTCAATCGTTGTATTACTCAGATGAACTACTAGCAATAAAAATATACTATTTCAAACGACTACTTATTTGAATTAGTGGGAACTAACCGTTTTGAGAGATAATTATTACAAAACTACATAGCATATATTTATACATAGTTTTTTTTACAAATAGTATAAAATTATAGCTGTTATTTCTTGGGAGGGAGGGTTTAGCTAATGTCGCTAGGAACAGCCACTTGCCAGTACACATTTAAAGCACTTGAGATTACTATGTAAAGTCAAATTACTAGAACGTTCAGAGTATTTTAATTATAATACAATATGCTAATTTAAAGTACATGGTATATAACTAGATTTAAGTATTGATTTCGTAAGCACATTGCATACAGTAGAAAGGTGAGATCACCCACAGCAGCGCTCGTAAACGCCTAATCTACATAATACGCTTAGATTTACTAAAAGATAAAAAGATAGTCTACCTGGTGTGGATATTATTTTCTTTTATCTTAATTGATTACTGGAAGTTGAAATTACCAACTATTTCTAGAGTTATAATCAATAGCTCAACTGCATAAGTTACTACTCATGTATAGATTAAACTTGTAGTAAGTTTAATTCAATATTACATTATTTGTTAGTATTTTTTCAGCATTTTTAATATAAATTTTTTATCTATTAAATAAGTTCTATCTAAATTATTATCTATTATATAAGTTCTACCATCCTACTCAAATATCTAAGATTTGCATTTATCATTGTAGTTATCGTCTTTATTGTAGTACGTGCAAATCTACATCGATTAGACTGAGTATTAAGTAAGCTAGTAATAAACAAGGATTTTGCCTGAAACAATGTTTTTCACATGTATAGATAGCGAGGCTTAACCTCAAGCAAAAGTTAGAGCGCAATATTTGAATATTAAAGTATATAGTGTATGTTCCATTTTAAAATACATAATCCTTTGTGACTTCCTATGGTAGGTACTTCAAATGCCAGCCATGGTGTTATATCATTGTGGCCATGGTTGTTTATCTAAGATTAAGTTTGGAGTGTATATTGTAAAGAATATTAAAATGTATTTATAGAGCATTACAAAAATAATGCAAATAGAAATATATAACAGGTCAACGAACTTTACAAAACGTTTGAACAGTGGAATAGAGCGCTATAACTTCCAGTCCCCCCTAATTTGTAGCCAGGCTGTACACCAAACATATAATTTACTTCACGGTATTACAAATGTATACACATTTAGACGTCGATATAAATGGTTGCTATATATAAAACATATTATATATGCATATAAACTAAGACATTTATAAAAATATAGATTATATAGTTTTTTATTATTTATCATTGTAATGTCTATTGTTAGTTATGTCAAGAATCTCGAGCATTCCAATAAACAATTATAAAATAAATGTATTATAAATATTGTAATTACCTTCATCAATATCATTCCTCGCCGCAGCTTCCAACAGCATAACACTATCATTGAAGAATATATTTCTTTTGTTGCTTTTCTCTCGTTTTGGTTTTGTTCTTGCCCACTCTTTCTCTCTTTGCTGCCATAATTTTAGCTGTTGCATTCGGCGTCTGTAAGCCAAGATCATGTTTTTTATATATATTTGATTTATATGAGGTAACTGAGTACAAGCTTTACCCTTTAGATATAACGACTGCACATTTTTGTTACACGAACGGTCGTGACCCAAATTTAGAATTATAGACGCATTTAATGTTGTACTCTTTGTCACACGTAATGATTTTGCAAATCGAAGATAGTTTAGCTTACATCAAATATAATAATATTTTTATATCGCTTATAAATTCTGATGCCTAGTAATATGAGCCACACCAAGTATGACCGACGCCTTCACACCTCTTATTGTATTAAATGATAAGGTCAGATGTAGTTTTATTTTCATTGTGAATATACGATATTAAATATAGTCAACTTACTAACTAAAATATATTTTTTTGCAAATGCTTTTTTGTGCAAATAGGCTTTATCTTTTTATTAAATTAAAAGTCAAAGGTGTCAGGGCCTACTTATCACAAGTGATTTTGTATAATTTTAATAGAGTTTTTAAGTATGAAACTTTTTAAATATATTAATAAAAGTGCATTTAAAGCTCGTAAAAAAAATCCAAAGGCATACGAACGTGTCGCACCAGTTAAAACCGGTTCAGGTATGGGCATACCAGGATACAAGTGTAACAAACCTTTATCCAAAAGTAGGGCACTTACACACTGTCAACGGTGACAAAATATAAATCTTATTACGTTATAAGTCAGTTCGCAAAAATATGGATCTTACGAATGACAAATGAGATGATTTGTGAGGTTTCCTCGTGTTTCGTCTATTAGCGTTGTGATACGAACAATATTTCTTATGTTTGTATGTTATAGTGACAATTGAATATCAATTGGCACTGCGTGCTCGCTAAATAGTTTATTATTACGACCCTCATACATATTGTATCCGATTAAATATATAACATTTGTAAAAAAAAATAAAAAAAATAGTAAATATTAAATATATATATATGGGACCAAGTTAATTAATTATATACGAAAGTTCTGTTGTAACCGACCACAGTAACATTTAGAGTAATTACACATATTTAATTTCCTTAACAGCCTCTCTTATTTTACGGTTATTCCCGCATGGGGTAACAGTAACAGTACGTCGACATGCAATCGTAAAAAGTGAAAACATTATATCAACTAATGTAACATATTGTTTAAATTACCTTAACTGGGCTTTCTTCATATTTTTACCATTATACATGATTTTAAGTTATAAAAACACACTATTATTATATATTTTAATAAAAATCTATGCACGTATTTAAGCACGTTTCCACATGAACGTCTAAATTGAACAAAATGAAAAAATCATGTTTAAAGAATATGTACCAATAATTTTAGTATTCTATTTATAAATTCATATCTCATCACAATTCTCGTCGATCTATATTAGATAAATTGGTACGAAAACATCAATGAATTGAGATTGATTTATGAAGATTGATCAACACTGGTATAATAATTCGGCAAATATTTCTAATACTAACAACGGACAAATTTAACACAATAATAAGCCCTTATCAGTAAAAGATTATAATTAAGTAAAATGTTCTTCATTAAGGATTAACTTAATTTAGATTATAATATTAGAGATTGTGAACATCTGATTATATGATACGAAAAAATAACGCTAGTATCAAATAACTGTAATTACGTGTAATAAATAGATTGAAAAGCAAAAAGTTTTTTTTTTTTTTAGATCTCTCAATAATTTTTTGATAATATCTAACTTACCTACACAATCAGTAATAACTATATACTCTTTTCCAACACAGAACGAAAGAGCAGACTGATGGTAAGTAGTTATTAAGTGGTAAGTGTTAAGCCAAGGTCATGTATAAACAGTGGAGAGGACGGAAGTCATGATAACACTATCTTTGGTCACTCTATATATATATTGATTTATTTAACAAGTACCAAAATAATCAGCTGTAAAGTTAATACAACGTCAAAGTTGATATGATATGGTATCGGGGATTATTATATAACCAACAGCTTCAAAACTTCATCTAATCTCGTTAGATTAGATGATTTGTAGATGATGTAGTCCGTGATGAAAATACACAAGATATTGTTTATATATAATAATTAATAACAGGGGAAAGCTATAATATATACCTATAATATAGCTATAATATATAAAAGAGTTGTATTTTTATTTTCTCTTTCTCTAGTTCTATTTTCCTTTATTAATTTGGATTAAAGAACACTTTTGAGAAGAGGTGTCTCTCTCCTTTTACTAATTAAAACAGTATAGACCGTACAGACTCTAGTACTAGATACTAGTACATCAGCTTTCTTTTAAAAAGTTGTACTTAGACACAGTAGTGGTAGGCATTAAAAAGCATTGAATAAAAAAAAACTATAAAATATAAAAATACTTTGTTCTTGATTCAAAACTTTTAAATATTCTGAAAACCATTCCATTTTTTTTAATACATTGCGACGATAGACGATTTTCCGTTAACGTATATGTACATGTTTTATTCCGTTCTGATATCCGGAATGGCAATTGAACTATCACTACATAAAATACATCCATAGTAAGTAGTTTTTTACTTATTAAAAATTATTAAAATTAAAAGGCGAAGAAGATAACAATAACGTAAGAGATTGAACGTGCACCTGAATTTATAAAAAATATATAAAAAGTCATAGTTCAAACCCTAAACATCGCAGACATATCCATAGATAACGTTTTTCTTATGAATGAAGTTTCAGAACAAAACATAAATGTTTCGCCAGAACAAAACAAGACCAAGGTGACTCTTGACAAGCATTCAATTGTTACAATTTCAAAATAAGATAACGTGGTCAAACGTTTCTCTGAAATTTTATAAGATTTTATCCTCAAATTACAAGTCCTTGCTTTTTTATTGTGGGAACTATTTCATATTTTATCTCCATCTTTTAACCTATTATTTCATACTGCACTGTGATTTTACTTTGAACATTCCTAAAATTGTAGGTCTTTAATCTTTTACATTATTTTAATAAAGAAAGTACGACTGGATGAAAGTAGTTAGCAGTGATTATACATAAATTATTTTGTTTTCTAAATTTTATCTTCTGCGACATGATGAGTAGTAAAATCAAAGATGCTGTCCTAAACGTTCTACAAAGTCACGACAACCTTTGATCTATGGAGACGGAAGTAAATTTATTTCGGTTTATCCCTATGAATCATTAAATGATTCATGATATTTTGCACTAAATCGAATCAAATTTGATTCAGCTGTAGAATCAAAAATAAAAACGACAATATAAAATAATAGATGATTGATTTGTTTGCTTTAATTTTATGAGAATATAATAATGATATTTGATCTGCCGTTGTTCATTTATACTAAGCATTATAATAAAAATACTGCAAAAAAATCCGAAATAGTAATAAAGTAGAATATTGTTGTGGAGTCCAGTGCAAGTGGCAAAAAGTGAAAGTTTATAAAAGTAAGAATCATGACTAACTCTGCATTTTATATGAAATTTCTTAAGATGAGTCTTGAGATATGTACCTACAATGTAAAATATGATCAATCATTTTTTTATCACAATTTGTAATGTTCTGACTTTCGCAGGGAACGATTTGAGGGTCAAACTATTTCGTTTATCGAGATATTTTTTTTTATAAATAATAAAGAACCAAAATAATTAAATATTTATGATAGCGTAATCAAAAAAATATATAAATAAGGAATTTAAAAAATTATAAAACAAAACAACTCATATTTTGTAAGCGAGGTAAATTATGCAAAATCGTGCAATATATCATATTACGAAATCTTGTTCAGCATAAGCTAATATGGCTAGATGATAAAACTAGCCGTTTCTCGTGACTTCGTCTACTTAGACTACAGATTTGCTACTCAGCTAAAGTTTTACGGCACTTAATGCTGAATGAAGGGTCAATAGTACCTATCCTAAAAATAAGTTTATTATAATGATAGTTATAATAAGCGATATGACATTGATAATAAGCGAGAATGCCCAACTCTTGATGTAAAAAGATCTGAATTTTCAGAAATTAGCGTGTTCAAACAAACTCTTCATTTTATCGCTTTATTATATTAGTATCGTTTAATTGACTTTGTCATTAAGTCGAGTTTCAAATGACTAAACAACACCAGATTATTTATTTGAAAAAAAAACTTACTCATTGCTGCATTAAGATTCGGGTCACTGGTATTAGGTTAAAAAAAAGGAAAATAACAACCGCGTCAACGTTAATAATATCTTAGTTTTGTGATCATTGTTTCTTATTATGTATTTGATAAAATAAAGTTAGAACCTATTTAAAAAACATCAATCCAATCACAAAATATTTAAGATTTAAAAAAAAATACAATTAAAAAAAAATGTGTCACCTTTTTGAAAGAACATAAAAAAACTTTACTGGCTTTATATAACCTTACAATATAAAACTGTTACTTTTAAAAAAATTCGAACGTCATTGAAATCCTTTCTAAGATCTGAACTGTACGTGGGTGAAGTGGTCGTAATATTGAAATATAATATGATTACTTAATAACTGGATATTACCATAAAACTTTTGTTTTCTTATGTTCCTCAGATATGTTGTTTACATTTGGGTAACTGTATAATATTTTTACTTTTCAGATGTAGATCTGATTGTTTTACCTTATACCCAAGACCTAATAATATTGTATTTTATTTATTATTGTGTACCTAGACTAGTTGTAAAGTAAACGCAATATTCATTATAGCTTTTAAAATAAGATAGTTCCAAAAAACAGTTCATTGTCACATTTATGAGCAGTAACTATTAACATAATTTGCATTGTTTCGTCTTTTGAAACAAATTTAAAATGAAGTTCAATGTACGAATTACTAAACGAATGACACCATAGGTAACATATCTGTCGGTTACTAAGCTAATTAATCTAGTTACTATTAGTAACAATTTAGTTAAACTAAGTATTATAGTTTTCAAAATCCTCTACTATTATAGTAATACTGGCTGTTACCCGCGACTTTGTCTGCGAGATTTTTTTATAAACGCCTCTTCTATTTAATTATTTGAATAAGATATTGTTCACTATTTCATTGATTCCAATTTGATTATTTTTTCTTAAATTAAAGTAGCTAAAGTTACTCCTTATAACATCAGCTATCGGCCAGTGAACGTTTTGTTAAAATTGGTTCAGCCCTTTCAGAGATAATGATTAGAGATATAGCCGGAGTAACAGACAGACATAGTATGACAGACACAAACATTTAAATAATAAATTATACAATTGTCTTTACTGTTGTGAGTTTGTTTATATTTTATAAGATAAACATTATGAATTTTAGATTTAATTTTAATTACATTGCAAATTTTTCCAACAATAATTTGTAATAATATTATGCAAACAAAATAAATAACAAACTACAAAAAATATGATTTTGTTATAAATAAAAGTAGCAAAATTAAAAAAATGTTACTTTAATTATTTCTATCATTTCCGTACCAGGTAACCAACAGTATACAAATCTATCTGATTCATTATGCAGGTGGCTAATGAATTATTAGCACACAATGCAATACTACAATGTATTAAATCAAGACTAACAAAAGACATTGATTTATTTTGTTTAATTTCATACTGCATAAGCTTAACTTGGAAAAAGTAATAAAACACTTGGGAGTCCAGAAAAAGTAATTTAAATTAACCTTTTTAATGTGCAATATTTTATAAAGTTCTACATAAAGTATTTATAAACTTGCAGTACATTTATTTAAATTTTATTATTATTGTTTATATGTCAACATAGAAATTCCACATTACAATATAAATATATTATTGTTTATATGTCAACATAGAAATTCCACATTACAATATAAATCTATTTGGATTTATATGTCTATCTTACCGTCTCGCCAGGTGAAGTCTCTCTTGGGTGGTTAGATGCTCCACCTGAGCCATCTCGGCCACCAGATCAGAATGCTCCATCCTTAGCTATAATAAATTAATAAAATAAGCATATTTGTAACATTATGAGATCATTGCAAGGTTATATTAAAGTTATTCTTTGGATGACATGTAATTTGGCTTTATTGGAATAAACATTTATCTTAACAATTTATCTAAATAATGGTTTACTAATCATATTTAAATATTTATTTAGTTAATATTAAAAATAAAGTACAAATATACATTATCCTTAATTTCAGATTGAAAATAATACAAAAGTCTAGTTCTATGATTAAAATAACAACTTTTATTTAAAATATACCCCAGTCAGTGAATTATTGATGGTAGTTTTTATAGCTTAATATTCACTAGAAAAAATAGTTGCATGTGAATACTGCATTATCAGAAAACATGGAGATAGAACTGTTTATTTATTTTGTTTCCTTTGCACTAAAAAGTAAATAAGTAATAACATATTATAAGCAAGTCATCTTAAATTATATTATATTTCTAAATCTTCAAATTTTTAAATGGTTCTATACATTACATCTTGAAAAGATAATTAATTGAAAACTTGATAACTTTTTCTTAACAAACCAATGATAATTGTTTTTTTTTTTTGTATGAACAAAACAAAACATATGTAGTTTTCAGTTAATTTCAATTTATTGGCCAATAAACATTTATAATGAAATATTAAGACTATTACTTAAATTTTTGTAATCAACTAGAAATTAAGTAATTTAATAACATAAAAGATAATTTAAAAACTGTCAATGTATATGCAATATCTTAGCTATGAAGTAAAGTTTGATGTAATACATTTAAAAACATTAAAGAAAAATTAAGACAATTTAAAAATTTACTTTTTATTTTACTTAGTTATTTCAAAGATTTGCCTAAATTGCATTAAAAGAAAATCATTCAAACAAGGTTTATGAATTTTTATCTAAATTAGATAATAGAACTCTATAAAATTTGATAAAATAGAATAAAAAAATGTATGAACTGTATAAATAATTCTATTTTATTTTGATAAGACTAATATGGTCAGTAGCAGTTTTAACACCTTTAAAATGGTAAGAATGTATAAAATAGTTGCTTATAGATAGCTAAACTGATAAGATTACAAAAGTTGATAATGTGATCACTTTTGACAACTATATTTATCTTGTTTGGATTTTTACAAATAGAAAATCTTGGAATATTAATAATAATGTCATATTTTCCATAGATATAATATTATACATAGTGGGTAAAATTATATTATTTCTGAGATAATATTAAACACAACAAATTAAAAATGGACATTTACATTTCTAGTCTGTATAGAAAATATGCAGTGTAAATTTATTATTTATAAATTTTGATGCCACTTACCGTTTTAAATTATTTACTAGATTGCAAAAGTATGTTTCATTCTCGTCTTCATAGATTTAAAACACATATCACACATCAACAGACACCATTTACTTGCCGAGTATAAAATCATTAAATATTAAACGAACTTAACATAAAGCTTTACAGTTATGACACATTTTCCGTTATTTTTCATGAAAATTATAAACAGGAAGAAAAACTATAAGACACCAAGCAATAAGTATACGGGCTAACGAGCGAACTACAGATAAATAATAAGTTATTACAAATTTGATAGATGTCTTTACGGTCACGTGACAACAGTAATTTAGAAATGTATAAACTTTACAATTATTTAAAAATATGATATAATTAATTTTATTAATTAAAATTACTGATTTATACATTATAATGTTACTTATTCCTTATTATGAACAAAATAAACGGAATGTGCGCCATCTAGTTTCAAGAAAAAAAATAGAATTGATTCTACTCAAAACGTCATTTGTCAAAGCGGGAATTTTAAACTTCTTATTTGATATCTACTATTTTCTTTGTCGAATACTTTTTAAACAACATAAAAATAAATATTAAAACGAAATTAAATCCATTTCCATTTCATAATATTTATTCAAAGTAATGCTTTACAATCTATTTCCTAGGATTTAATAGTAATTATAACAAGATTCAAAACAATGACTTGTGGTACTCTAGAGCTAGGCACTATTTTTTTTCAATTGACACTCCATAGTTTATAGAAAGCTTATAGATTTTAACTTGCTTGGTTATGTTATTACTGTACCTGGCAGGCTAAAAATAGCGTTACCGTCATCCAGGAATTGTTTCATATTATACGATATTTTGATAATAAATAATTATTCAGCAGTATGTTTTTCTTAAATAATATTACCAAAATTTTACACTAATAACAAAATTATTGTGTGTTGAGATAATATATTGTATATAAATAATATATTGCATCAAATTTTTCATTGTCTAATCTGCTGTTGAAACAAAATAACTTAGATCAAATATATATTTTAACTAGCACAATATAATCCATTTCCTCTGTTATGTTAGTATGAAAATAGCAATACAATATGTATATATTGTTTAGTGCCTGCTTTTTAAGCAAAACAGACAATTTGCGTAAATGATACCGATGCTCACAAAAACAGCTTTTTTTATATTGAATATATTACTTAAGATTTAAACCCACTCACATATGTTTTACCTTTCAGTCATTTAACAAAATCTTAAGTAGTTTAACATATAAAAATTAAGCTGCCTAATGATACAAAACTGGCATTTTATAAACATATTTTTTTATTTGTTTTAATAATATTTTGGATACTGAAAGTGTATGAATATAATATTCAGAATTGTGAAAATGGACACTATACGCTTTCTAAGTAGCATGGCACTCCAGAATGCCGCAAATATTAAATGTTTATTTTGATAAACCATTTTTATATTAATCATAGATTAATAAAATAATAAAGGCTACTCTATTGTCGAATTTCTATTTTCATTTCTTTTTCATCTATACTACACAATAACATTTTATAATTATACCTAAATACACAATTTTACAGATATATTTACATTATCACAACTCTCCGTGATCATAAAAAATAATGTATCTTTAATCAGGAAGAAGCATGTTGAAATTATTTTGATTTTCAGTTGGCTGCTAGCATAAGCAATAATTGGGTGCATAAGTATAACGGACAAAAATGGGTGGATAGGTAAATTTTGTTTAATAATTATTTTTATGATGTAATGTAAAATGCTATCTATTAAAAAAATGCTGTTGTGCTCCGAGACCAAATAGGCCATGTGTTTTTTTTAACTAAAAATTAAATCTAGGAACAATATCAACGGATTAAACACTCACTATTAACAAACTTTTTGAACAAGCATTATTGTACTAGATTATCTTAATTTAACCATTTGTCTTATTTTAACTACTTTACAAACCATTTTACTAGTAACAATAATTTTTTGAGTATCTACTTTTATGATTATAGCATTTAATTGAGGTAAGTTATAACTAATTCTTATTATTTATACAATTTCCTGCTATAACATCATACTGGCAATGACAGTAAAACAAACAAAAAATAATTTAACTTGCCGAAAGATAAAACGGTCCAAAATAGTTATGGAACACATATACTTGTCCGTTAAAAAGATTCAAATATTTTATTATTGTGTGTTTTATAACATTTTAAGGTCATTGGCAAGAAGACCTAAATAAAAATCTCAAACTTTGGCTTTCAGTCCTATGGCCCTATCCAAATATAATACAAATTTCGATAACAAGATGCAGTGCCCAAAGAGGCGTTCAATATGAAAGATATAATCACGTGATCATTGCGAGAGCTCCAAATATCAGTAAATAAACATAACATTCGGTCTAACATCATTTATGACCAAGGAATATCCTACTCTTTCTCCTCAATTTCTGAATCAGCAGACATTAGAGAAAATCCTGTAAGGTTATTTATAACATAATATCTTATTTATAATATAATATGACATTTATATCATAATATCATCTTTGTATTAAATTAAAAATGACACACTTTTTGAAAGAACACTCTCGAAACCAACTTATATTTTAATTATAGTTTAATATTATCTATAGACGTTATTATATAATTGTGTATTGACACATTTTGCTGTAAATAGCGACCTACTTAGGAGTAGATATCTAAGAAGCTTAGTATTTTATTAATTAATTTGATATTAGAGCTCTATAATGTTTACAACTATTTTGCTGAAAGATTTTTATTATTGAGGACCTGCCTAAAGTAATAATTACACGTTTACTGTACTGTACTGTACTGTATAACATTTATGTTAAGAAATAATTAGAAATGTATTTTTTCAATTGCCTAATATAATATTTAATGTCAAACAAAACAGAGCAGGGAATACGTTAGTACAAATTACTAGCAATCCAATGTTTATGGGCTAATAGCAATGCCGTTATCACCAATCAAAGATGTTTACCAAAAACTTGTCCATACAAAAATATCCATTAGTGCATTTGTATCCTTTGAACTATTCTAAAGTCTTATAATGAAGCAGTGGCAACCTATCTTGGTTACCACGTCGGGGCACTCAGGTGTATTCGTCGGAGGACTCGTCTGATGATGAGCTAGTTAGGAGGTTCGATGCCATAGTGTGTTTGCGATTGAAAGGTTCTCTAGGCAAACTTTGTTGGCCCAGAGCAAGTCGCCGGATTCCCATACGCTCACTTTCAGGAAGCGATTTGCTGCATTTTTCCTCCGTAATTGCGTCGCGAGATAGAGATCTGCAATAGATATCGGCAAAGTGTTGTAACTAAATAAATGTGATTTCAAATTTGTTTGGCATTCAAATACTATTCTATTGTTATTAAAACGTACCCAGTAAGCTCCAACATAGATCCTCTTCTGCATTGTCCTCGATGCGGACCTTGCATGATACTGGCCGGTCGAGAAGAAGCACCTAGAGGATCAGAATGAGCCACATCTTCCATCAACAAAACTGAGGGTCCTCCAAGACTCGTACTCCGTTTAGACAATAAACTTGGCCCTTGTCTTGCTTGTGCTAATAAAGACTCCCCTTTCGTGGATGAACACATGGACGAACATTCACCTTTGAGCGAATCAGCTCTGCTTTCTGAATCTGATACAACTGGCAAATCTGCTGCCTGTTGTGAACTAGAACTCTCTCTTCGGAATAGACCTATGATAGATTTTGGATGTTTTGGCTTCTCTATACCACCTAGCGGGAGTATGAAGATGAAAAATGGGTTGGAAAGAAAATAGAAAATCAATAGAAGTGTTTATAAATAGGTATTAAAACTAGGAAGTAATTAATAAATTATTATTAAAAGTGCAGGTTAGGCGTTACGCTATGGGGTGTTATTTTTTTGAAATGATACAAAGAAACAAAATCTAGTAAATGTGCAATTATTTTAGAAAAATCGAAGAGCCTTGCTATTAGGCGTGGATTATTGAATAAGGCAAAAAACTAAAATTCATTGGGCAGTGTTGCTTATAATCGAAATATTTTATAGAATCAGGTTACCATGAGTCGCATGCATTATTGCAAACGATGACCATTAGATTTCCAGTCCATGGTAGAAAAAAATATGAGATTAAAAGTTATGGTTTTTGTTTTTGTTTTTTGGCAATAAATTAAATTAAATATAGTAACAATTATATTTTCTAAGATAACATGTTTTCCAAACCAAAAATAATACTTTTTTTACCGAGAAATAGACATTGAACAAAGAAAAATTATTTTTTTAAGTTTCTGCTACTTAATAATAATATTTTCTACCTTACTTAAAAGGTTGCCAATAATTTAAGCAATGATTACCTAAAAAGGTGGCTGATGGTGAGCTGTAAGCTAAGTATTCCTTGTTAGAAGCCCAAGAGGGGAACTCTGATTGTTTGACAGCCATTGTTCCCTCTGCCTCCTCACGTTTCCATGGCAACATGGTTTCAGTAGCTGTAGGAGTAGCGACGCGGGCTTGTTCAGCTATCGTCATATATGTATCTGTTCGAAAATGATTACTGTAGTACCTAAAAAAACATACACATATTTTATTTACACTATTACTCACCGTTGTCATCTGACATTCTTCTTTCGTCTTCTTCAAGAATATCTTCATTGGGTACTAAAAAAAAAAATATTATATACTTTCGAAACATCTAGATATATTAATTTTCATGCGTCTAATATTTGGCAATAGTCGCGTAAAATGCATTTCTAATTCTGATGTTGGCAATAATTCAAATGGAAGTGATGTTATTTGTATGGACCAAAATTTTGCAATGGATTTGTAAATGGATGACCGCACTGACTATTATAAAATAAAGTTCATCTAATGAATAGTTTATATATCTAGGTACTCACAGCCATCATGCGTTTTCATAAATTAATAACCGTAATTACATAACGTATTCAATATATCCATTAACTATCTTATTTTTAATGAAACAGTGAGACTTACAAACATTATTTAACAAAATTAACAGGAATCTGAAATATCTACACCGAAGTACTTACTATTAGCAACAAGGATGAATTTTAGTATTTACTAATGTACAATAAATAATACAATACTTATAATATTAAGTCAATAACTAACAATGGAAATCCCACTATGGAATGTAAGATATTAAATTGTTTTTTTGGAAAATGTGCCAAAAGAAATACCTATGTAAAGAGATTTAACTATTATCTTTTCAGTTTATATAGAGAGTAAAGATTTCCGATAATCACAAAATTTACTAACCAGTAGTATTCATAGCTACAGTAAATATTTGATAGTTAATCAGCATGCAGTGGAACAAATCTAAATAAAACCCATGCAATGCAATACACGAATTGTTATGACAGTGACCAAATTACACCAATAATAAGCATAAAGGGTTAACATAATAAAAAAAACATTGCCCTTTGTCATCCAGAAGCGAAAGTGTTGAGATAGTTTGTTAGTACACATACCAAAGTTATACGTGGACCTGTCTCTTCTCCACGGTAAAGATTTCTCAACAGCTGTAGGCAATATCTCTTCTGGGGTTTTAGCGTACTGCTTAACGATTCTCGCTTTCAGAGGATTGAAGCCAGGCAGGTTAGCCAATTGATTAAGAAGAGAACTACTATTCTCCTTATGTGAGGATGTCGGACTGACTTCATTATATCCAGCTGTATAATGTACCACCAGTCGATATTGTTATTTTGCGGTGCCACATGAAGTTGCCAGAAGGGAAGAAAACGACAATCAAACACAAACAATGATAAGAAGCATAGAGCAAGTTAACAATACTTTTAAAGGATCATTACAAAATTACATTAGCAAACTGAGCGGTAATCATTAAATTAAACGTATATTTTCTCTCATGGACATATTTTAAAATTATAAACGATGGTTTAAATGTCTTCAAAAAGATTTTTGTAAACGTTTCAAGACTACGTTTAAAGTAACTTAATGATAAAGCATTAGCCTTTACAACAATAAATTTTTAAAATTGTTTTTAAACATGTCCATGAGGGTACTTACAAATTAAATGAAGAAAACCATACGCAGTGGTACCACAAGCGACAAAGCTATTTAAATTATTTTCATTATAAATAATGTTTAAAATAGGACAAGATAAAACATAATTTAATTATTAAATATTTGTTACTCATAATGCATTTAAAACATTCGTATCCAGCGAAATGCAATGCTTATGTTAGGTACAAATGTTAGTACAAATATACTAAATTTACTCCATATTAAAATAAATTTGTTATACTTTTTTTATAAAAGTTGCAAACAATATATGAAAACAACATCAAGAGCATCTGAACTTGAACATGTTATTTTTAGGTTATGTCACACATGTCCAAATTTAGAAAAGGAATTCCGTTCATGCAAAATACCTACGCGGGGTTTTTGCAGTAAAAGTAATACCGCCATCGTCGTTTTCGCGGCGCGGCTGCTCCTCATCCTCTTGTAAGACTTCATCTATGTAGTCTGTTAACAATATAAACCACGTTCTATCAACAATTCCATGTTAAGTATTTCTTAGCTAGACATTTCTGTCCTCCATTTATGTTAAGATTTAAATTTACTTTTAAACGTCTTCACGTTACACCTAGTTTTAGATAGACGGGCATATTTATGGTTTGAGTATGTTTGTAGCTACTTGTTTTAAAAACAAACAAACCATAGATATATACTTTAAATAATTACACTTATATATCTAACTCTATATAAAATCAACTAAATATTCCTTCTAGAACACACGCTTAGTTCCAGTAAAATCTTTCTTTCAGTTATTCTTGTAACTTTATGTAGCTCGTTACACAAAACTTATTTCTAAAACAAACTCATAAATATAGTACAATTTAAAAACAATTTTTATTATTATTTTTAAATAACAATACTAAATACTGAACAAATCATAACTTGACTAAGCATTTATAATGATGTTGTCATAAAAAAATATGAAAAACATTTAACGTGTTTGAACAACACAAGTACGCTGAAACTTAGCTACAGTTTTTGATAAATTTACACAAAATAATATATCAAAGCCAACAAACAAATGTAGTCTTATATACAATGTAGAATTTGTTTTTTTTTATCATAACTGAAAATCTGTGTGCTGCAACATAACTAGAACAATGGTGTAAAAAATAAAATAAAGAAATTAACCCACACGTGCATGCGATTGACACTCGTGATAATATTTAAAAATCATTAAGTACCTAATCTATAATATTTTTTTTTACCGTGCGTGAACTGTTTGGCCGAACCGTTTTGCTGGAATTCGGGAAATGTTACATGATTTTTCCCATCCTGTAATAAAATTAACATTGTTAGTTCATAAAAATATAAAACAACATTTATATGACACCGAACGACTCACAACTACCCAACAATTTTGTAAAAGGAATCATTCATTAAACATTCAAACGGGCAAGACAAGGTCCTATGGTGACAGATCACCTATGTGGAATGAAACGAACAAATGTAACGCCATCTAGAACAACATCGACATTTCATTCGACTCACTTGCTTCCCTCGTTTACTGCGTTTGTGATGGTGCTTCCGGTCGCCTACCAGCCTCCGTATGTTCATATGTGTCTTGTAATTAACCTGCATACCCAGATCACGATCATTTACAGCGTGTCTACTGTAGCTTAATCGACGATGCTGGCGACAAGAGAAAGATATTTTTTTATTGTTAAAAGATATTTCTCTTTCAGTCTTCTACTGGCCTTGCTTACAGTCTTTGAAATGTATATCCAAATATATTCTGTCGGCTTTTGTTCACAAATATGCAGTTATATAACTTGTGGTGCCCCAAGGGGGCTGAATGTTTCACAAGTAAACCAGGCCCTAATGCCAAAAATATTTAACTTATAAAAACTACTCACTCGTCGGTATGGCTTGCAGAGTTCTTCGGCGAGAAGGTGGTGAATTCTAGCATCAGTTAAATCCTTTTTGGACGGATTATATTCCAATTCCTGCATATCTATGTTCCAAGTTGAAGAGTCTAGCTGACTAAAACTGGGACTGAAAAATAAAAAACGTTAAGTAGTTTCAAGAGGCCGACATTTCTAAGTTTATAGATCTTTAAAATATATCTAAACATGTCATCACCTTGCATCATACCTGCCATTAAAATTAGCGTTGGTGTAGTTCTTAAAGATAGCCGACATTGACTCAGCTCCGGATATGTTTCCAATTGTCGAAGCATTCCTTTGCATATATTCTATAGCGTCTCTCATGGCTAGTTTCGAGTATGTTTCTAATATCTTTGGCTCTTGGCCCTGGAACGTTAAATTTATTTATGTTATGTTTAATTCGTGCGAAATACGTACAAAAGCTTGAACATTAAGATATTATTACCTGATAGTTCCTTAACAAAAACGGTCTTATAAATTTATTGTCAAATCTTTTAAATTTATCTCTCATGTGGTGGTTTCCATGTTTACCTAAAATATCTTCTACCCCTGCCATCAAATGGTCCATAAACTAAAAAGTAAACATTAATTTATTTCATATAAGATTAAGACTGTTTGATAATATGTGAAATAAACATTACCCTTTCATGTATTCTTTCGTTCATCGTTGGCTTTCTCTTTTCTACAGTTTTGACATTTAATATCTTTACTAAGGGCTTAATCGTGATCCCTTGTATGAAAACTGTGAAGTATATAACAGCTATTGTTGTTGTGACAAACATTGGCTGAAGCTTCACCACCTCGGGATCTATTAATAGCACCAATGCAAAGGCGACTGCGCCTCGAAGACCTGGTAAACATAAATAAGAAATGTGGGTCATGGTTATAGTCTTCCATAAAATCATTATTGTCACAAAAAACATTTGAATCAAATAGGCCGAGGCCATTATTTCTGGTCTTAAAATATACTATTACTTAACATTTCTTATAAACTATCCTTAAAACATCTTACCTCCATAGGACATCACAAACTTTTCAACCGTATTTAATTTGTGCAGTCGAAATTTATTAGCTACAGCACTAAATATGTACACTCCTGAAATAATATGGTTGGTTAGAATATTAATTTAAATTTCTAAAAATTTTAGAATACTATTACTTACCTATAATACGAAATACTGAGCAGAAAACAATAGTCAACAAGACAAACCAAGTGTTCCAGTCATGATTATTATTAACAGTGGCAACTCCTAGGAACATAAATATAATCGTCTCCGAAGAAGACGATAACATTTTCATAGTATACTTTATTGTTGTATGTGATTTGTGCGATATGTTGCCTTCTACATAGTTTTTCATTGTAATTCCGCAGAAAGTTATCCTAAAAGACAAAAAAATAGATATAAGGATCGACCAGGTATAGGTAGCTATAAATAATAGTAATGTTCTTACGCTAATATTCCACTCATATGAAACATCTCAGCATTAAGATATGCCAAATATGCCATCACAAATATGAAGATGGGCTCGATAACTCTGACTTCATTGGTGAAACGCGTAACAAGACCGGTACCAAAGCCCCAAACAACACCAATACAGGTGCCACCAACTGCTACCACTAAGAATGATGCGAAACCCGCCAGAAAGTCTGTATACATTAGCCGAGATGGTCCCATCTCTCTGTAAATACATGTAATCATTACATGATTATTCAATAAAAAACAGATTTAATAAAACATAAAAAGTACTTACGTATAAGCCTCAAACATGTGGTAAAGTACAACAGTGACCGCATCATTAAGTAAGGACTCTCCAAAAACAACAATGTAAAGCACTTCATCTACATGAATTTCTTCAAAAACTGCAAGCACTGCTACAGGGTCCACTGCTGAGATAAGTGCTCCAAATAACAACATGTCCAATAGTGGTGTTGGACATCCAAACATGCCGGTTTGTCCACATGCCCACAATGACGCTCCTGACATAATAATAAAAAAAAAATTGTAATTTTATTTTTTAAGATTTTGGAGTTGCAAAGAATATTCATTCGGTTTTCGTCCTAACTTACCAATCGTAAGAGTGTTGAAGACAGTGCCTACAACTGCGAAAAGAAGAATAGTTCCTAGATGATCAAAGAACAGTCGGTTAGGCATGAAATATCCAGCATCGAGGATGATCGGTGGCAGCATGTACAGAAAAAACGTATCTGGTGTCAATGGTTGTACGTGGACGCTATGGGTACTCAGCAAAAGTGCACCAATCAAGACTCCGACAAATATGAGAAGACAGGACTCCGGAAACATCTTGGACAGTTTTGGTGCCATATGGAATCCTAAAAAAAATATATAATAAATATTTTGCAATTATATTTAGTGATTATGAAAATTTTATATATTCACAAGATTTTATGTTATGTAATATACTAAGAAACAATTCTGAAATAAAAGATTTTTTTGGTTTAAATTAAAGTATACTTTCTTAGATATATGTGCATAAACAAACTTAATAGTTTTTAAAACTTTAAGGCTTAAACCATTACCCCTGTATAGAAGAAACAAGCTATCTAAAAAGATGCTGTAATATTTTCTTTAAAGAGGATAAATAGCATTAATTATTCTGTCATAATATTGAAGAAAATTGACACAAAGTGACAAGTCAATTTACTTTGTAAAGATATAGTATGTGACTTAAAAAATAAAAATAGCAAAATCTTCAAGTAGTATGAAGGCGTAGTTTCTAAAACAATAATAATAAAGGGTTTAAGATTTTTTATAAAATGAATGATTTACCTAGAATGACTAAAAACATTCAAACACGTTCATTCACGAGTATTCATGATATTTTATCCCCTATGCCGCTTAAAAGTGTTCATCGATTAGGTTCACAGAAGATTAAAACTAGTACACCAGTTTTCCAAACAAGTTGTAAGTCTAAATATAAAACTATTTACAACCAGGAAGAATCAATTTTACTCAATCAAACATCCTACGTTACAAGTGAAAACTATCATGTTTTAAATAATATCACAAGTGATAAATCCGTAATAAGATCAACAAGTACACTATTTTATGACCTGGATATAATAGCTAAAAGACATTCTTATCATTGTATGGCTGAAGGTCTTGAACTTAAATATAATAAGAAACCAAAAACAAAAGATCATAAACCTTACAAAAGCGGCTTCGGAGCAAAGTCAGAAGCTATAGTTCAGGAATGTGAAACAAAGTTGTTGCCTAAACTGAAGATACGGGATAGTAAACAAACAAATGCTAAAAAAGTTAAGAGAACATGTGTCAACGAACCGATGTTATCTTCAGATATTTTTCTTAATGATGATTATATTAACAAGAGGTCCAATTCTTATGCACAAAAGGATCATCGACCGCAAAAATTTTGGTCATATGCAAAATACCAGACCGAATATACTAATCCTTTATCAAAAACAACCAAATCATCCAAAAAAGTTCGCGGTAAGCGTACTGAAGATCCCTGTCCTTGCCAATTGTTTTCTTACGCTTGTCCATGTACTGATCAAAAATCACTTACAGAACTAGCCAAAAGTAGTAAAACGATAGCAGTTGCAGAACAATTTACCGGTACTTCTAACCTATGCCTCCCCGAAGGTCAAGCGCATAAACATAACAAGGTAAAACAATCAAGAGGTAATGATTATTACGACGATAAACCAACGAATACAGATCTCATAGAATATAAAAATAAATATGAGGTTGTAACTGCCTCTGAAGGTCCAATTACAAAAGAAACTGAAAAAAATGAATACTCAAAAATTGTTGATAACAATTCATATTTGAAAACTAGTCCTAAAAGTACACCGAAGTCTAGAAAAAAGTCTAGACAAATAATGTGTCCACATTGTAATGAAAAACTTGACGTTTTGAGCACTACCGAAGAAGAAGATAGTCTAAAATCAAGAAATTCTCCCGCTTATCGTAATCACGGATTTTCATCTCCCATGGATAATAATTTTAATAGCAATGTTCCAAATGATACTGAGACGTGCAATCATAATCCTCCATGTGAATTGGTACCGGTTTGTCAAATTTTACCAATCGACAATGTTTATTTCAACTCTAAATGTACAAATAAATATCCCATGCCCAAACACAATCAAAAATCAATAAGAGTAACTAAAGCATGTAGACACCATCCACCTTGTACAGTTGTGCCATCTTGCCAACGAGTAAACGTGTTAAATAATAATTGTGAGTTCATTCCACCCTGCTTACACCGTCCGCGTTGTGTAAATCTGCCTCTGTGTGTCCCGTTTTCTAAAAGCTTAAACTATGAAGACCTCCTAGCCAAAAATATTGAAGAAATTGATAATTCAGAATGTTCTCGTGCTCGATGCAAATATTTTCCAGGATATCAGCATGACTCATTGAATAATAGTATTGATCAGCAATTTAATACATCACAAAATACATGTGAATACTTTAGCGAATATAGTCCAAGATTTATTTTGAATCCTAAATTAGCAAATGTCATACCTGCAACATTTTCACCATGTAAATTACCCTCTCCAATGCCATGTCATTGCTGCAGATCTAATAAATCTTGCCAGTATGATTGTATAGATTGTAAATGTACCTCATCATTTAAACAGAAAGTTAAAAGGAGTGCAAGTAGTGATGCCGTAGTATATATAAGGGATGTTGGTTGTCAATTTAGATACAAAAACTTCTTCCCAAGAGACTCGTTAATTCGATCAAAAGATTCCAGTGCGTCCTTTGATTTAAATAGCACCAAGGCTGCTAATTATTACACAAATTTTCATACTTTAAGATATGAAGATAAATATACAAATCCCATATCTGGTGATGAACTATCAATGTCAACTTTCACAACCTCCTCTCTAGAAATTGATATCCATTGCCCATCGCATGGAAAACAGGCGAAAGAAACACGAAATTCTGGATTTAGTCCAATATCAACGACATCACCGTTTGTAGCCGCATTTACGACACACAGTAATCCATATTACGATGAAAACAAACACATCAGCAAAACAAACACACGAACACGTCTTAATACATTCCCGAAATCTCGCCGAAGCTTTTCCCAAAACAAATTCAAAAAAGTTTTTTCTGTACGACGACGAAGAAAGTCTAAGGCGAACCACATCTCGTACTCGAGTTCAAAAAGAGTACCACTCAACCTGAAGACTTTGTAACATGTTTCAACAATTTTTTTATATTTTTGTGTCTTAACTTATAAAGTATTAGTTATTACATTCGGATTTTTTTTCCTAATAACTATATATTCTTTAAATTAACCCAGTATAAAAAAACATTTCTTTAATGTTTTAGCCCATACCAATAGCATATCAGTATCTTGAAAATACATACTAATAATAGTAAAAACTAAAGCCTTTTTCCTCCCGGATTTCCTGGAATATTACCATAATCAAAGAAATAAGAGGCATAGAAAAAAAATAACAGGCACACTTCTCAATTCTCAAATAAAAATAAAAGGTTCTAAAGAGTGTGCAATTCGACAAATCGAAAATGCAATTATAATATATTTTCATCTACATCTGTGGAATGTTCTTATTCCATTATAACAAAAAGGGGGCAGTGGATAATAACAGAGTTACTTGATACTATATCTATATTTGCTCAAATCTTATACATTTCGTCTACTTAATAAGTAATGTTATATCAATAATATATAGCCATTGGTTGGCGCCAATTATAGGTCTAAAGTCACTCTTTTTAGGGATGGGACATATGTAGTGATGTGACGATCGATTCGCCACACATTTACATCCACATAAACTTAGCGTAATACGAGGAATATCTAATGTTTTTTCCGTCCCACCAATGCCCAAACATTTTACATTCGAAGTAAACATTTGTGTTGACCTACTACGAAAACAAATAAAAGCGTAATAAAGTTATTTTTACACCGCAAAGAACTATGTACACACAGTTCATGCATACATACCACCCAGATTATACACGTGTGAACGGTTATAAATTGAATGAGTCGCCGTTATATTTAGATGTTTGAAGTTCTTTAATAATAGTAATGAATGGATTGTTAAATATTATTGAAACATTTGAATGATACGGTTCTTAAGGAATTATTAAGATTATTATTATCTGTCATTGTAGCTATAAAATGCTTTTGTCTATAACTAAGAAAGTATTAATAAAATTTTGATTTCACGGACTTAATTGTATTTTATATTTGTTTGGTCCTGAATTGCATCAGTGAAATATATTCCTATCTTAAGTACATGAAATATAAATAAACGGAATTTAAATTGTTAATAAATATTATGGTAAAAGATTTTTTATTGTTATTTATTTACATATAAATTCGTTATATTCTTACCAAAACTCTTGTAACGACTTACTTGTACACTTATAACGACTCGGTATTAAAATAATACATTACCTATTTTGGCAATGCTAGCGAAGAAAATCCATACTCCAATAAGAAACGGAGTTTCAACTCTGTGAAATTCAACCGCTGCAATCACGATTTTTCTTTCTTTCTTCGGCTTGGGGGTCGTGGATGCTTCCTGGGTGGTAGTTTCTTGCTGCTGGCGGAGTTGGGTGCCGGGAGGCTCTCCTGGCAGAGGTGCCACAGGCCCCATAGGCCCGAAGCCGAGTCCGGGGTATGTCGAGATTCCATCGGCGATTATGGACGGACTTTGTTTCGTAGTAGTCTAGAAATAAATAATAAAGATATGAAATGTATGTTTGTTTCTGTGTCTAAGTCGTTCATCACATTGTGGACCTTTGGTAGGTTGTTTAATTTTTTTCTTAATTTATCATTTTCTTAATTTTACTAAGTAATTAACTGAGGGTGAGTTTCAGTTGAAACAAATGACTTCATTAGTGAATTATGTGTCATTTCTATTGGCGATTGAAATTAGTAAAACATCCTGAAGGGGTTTTTACAATATAAATATTTAAATGAAAATAATAAAACTAATAATTGTATTATGTTAAAACAATTTCAAGTATTATTACTTGTAAAGGGTTGAAGTAAATACTCTATTATTGTAGGTGTTAATACATTTATCAAATCCGATAGATTCATATATCACCTATGTGTCTGCCGTCTGGTATTAAGAGTATTACACAATAACTTAGGTAGCTACAGAATACAACAAACGGACGGTCCCTTCATACCTTTTTATATGTTCCATCGTTTTATCATCCTATTCCATTATAAATAATGTAAATAATAGAAGTTTTTTTTTATTTGACTATGGTTCATGTTTTCGTATAAAATATTTGTGTTGGTTACTCTGTGTAATAAAAACGAATCAGGAATTCAATATTAATAATCTCAACTCAATATTCTATTCTATTTTAAATGTATGAAATAGCGTAATCAAACAATAAAATATAATTAAAAATTCAAGTAAGTAATAACAACATTATTGGATTTTTTATGCTCTTTCTTTCAATTTTTACTAATGTTATAAATGCGATATGCCTAAAGACAGACAGGTGACTTTGTAGCGAAAATAAAACCTGTTGATGAAGAAATAACAAATTTTAAAAGTGTTGAGTTAGTTGAATTATTTAATAGCGAGTAGAGTCGCAGGTCGCTCTTTGGCTAGTTCTTCAGTTGGCTAGAAGTTCAGCAATTATAACAACATCTTAATAGATATTTAAGCCTACCCATTGTGATACCAGCTAAGTAATGCTAACAAGATAAGTTCCACACAATGTACATATACCATGTAATATCGTCATAACTCTAAGGTCATGTTGGGTATGACCCCCAAAATAAATAAACCCCACTTGCTTGGTTCAAATTCATCAACTTGGAATTTTAATTTTCCTCTTCGTCCCTTAAAGCTCAATAAAAATTCGGATTAAAAACATAAAAATAGATTCGTAATGAAGTGAAAAGATAAAAAATATAAGATCGAGATATTAGAAACATGAAATGTAATATTTAAAACTTTGCTGAAAATATGCTTTCTTGTAATACAATACTAGAGAGGTTGAAAAGAGTTTTGGAGCACAAAATATCTTTTCGTAAGTTGTATAGACAATAAGGTTGTGTGTCATTATGCCATTAAAAATATATATATATATATAATTTGTTATTACCATATTGATTAATTAATTCTTATCCCCAGAAGCAAAGACGGGGAGAGTTATAAAGTTAACCATCTGTATATAGTAATTTTATGTCTCTCTGTGACTATATAGTTCCCAAATGAATAAACCGATTTGAGTTCTGTTCTTCTAATCGAAACTTTTTAGCTATGTTTAGTGCAAATCAATGTAGTCTCTTATTTGCACTGGGGACAGGATCTCGAGAAATATTGTTGAATGTTTTATTATATTAAATTTTGAATTTAGTAATTGTTGAATTTTATCAATTAATAATATTTTTTAAATCTAATAAAATAATAAATTTCAAACGATTTACGACTACGTCTATTCACGTAAAATCTTTAGACGATTTTAATTTAGAAGCAAGGGTCTGCTTCGCTAAGAACGGTCTGCTTTTCTACTTATATGTGTGTATGTTTAATATCCTTCGAGTACAATAATATATATACTTTACTATCTCACATATTCCTAAAATGGCGCTCAAATCCCTTTCTCTATTTCCGCACCCTTTCAACCGCTAGAATTTGAATAATGTTATAAAAAAATAATTCTCATTTACTTATAATTCACAACATACTAATAGGTTTATTTCAATTTATGAAAACTGTATTGTTTTCGTAAAATAATTTAGATAAAATTACAGTAAAAGTTAGATTTTTATAAATATTCAGTTTTCTCTGGTGCTATAATGAGAGATTATGCAAATATCTATTTTGTCTTCGATAAAAGCGCATTTATGAAAGTGGCTTGTATCAGCAGTTAGAACACCGTGGGCGGCATAGTTAAACTAAAATGTATCTGAAAATAGGGTTGACAATTCAAAATTTATAAAAAATATTTATAATTAAAAAAATATTATTAATAAAACAAAACTAAACGTTTAATTTTAAATATCGGTTGTACTATATAAGAATGTACTTTATTATAAAATATCATTTTTACTATCCAAACATTTTCATTCCATGGTAAAATTTGGGAAATTTTAGGTTTTATACGTTAAAACTTGCAGAGTAGTTGAAATCTTGGCAACTGCGGATTATATCTCGATTCTTGACCTTGATGCAGACACTTTGTCATTTACGACCTTCAAATCTTAACTTCACCATGAAATCTAAACTTATAATTAAATGGTGCATTAAACTCGGATATCAACTTCACGTCAAACTTCACTTCCACTTCACGTCAAAGTCATTACCCAATATATGATCCGAAATAGTTTCAAGAGCGCTATAACCAAAGAGTTTAGTTCTAGTTTAGTTTAGTGGCGTAGATAAATCAAAATATCGTTAAAAATATTACTAGCCACATTCCATTGCCGTTAATATTCTTGAGACTGACTATAGACAGACTGACAACTGACCAATAAATACTTATATTTATAACTATATTTGACAATAAGTACAGTAGTTATTTTAAAATTTGAAACCTAGGTATGTTTGAAATGTCTAGACAATATATTAAGCTATTCCGTTGTCAAATAAAACTCTAAATTACAACGATAACGTTTAGTAAAACAATATTCTTGTTTCTTATTATCGGTAACTTCTCGCAGGATTGTGATATGAATTGATTGATAATTATAATGATGTTTGTATCTCAAATTTTATTTATTTATATTAACTGAAGTACTATAGTAAAATGGTCTGTGCTTTGTAAAAAAAAAATGAGTTTTTTTAAATTTTAGATGTATTTATATTTTAGAAAATTTTAAATTAATTTAGCATATGTTCAGGGTTATTTGTAATTAATTGGCCACCTATTGCAGGCAAGCTCTCTACATCAATCCCAACAACATTTGTTTTACGACTTTTAACAAATCTTGATAAACAACTCAAAAATACGAAAAAAAAAATGTTTGCTGCCTCTTTTACTTATTACTCTGTATTTTGTAAGAAGGACTTAAAAGGTCAACGCCCTTGCACCATACCTACGCTCAGAGTTAATAGCAGTTCAGAGGCAACAAATAAATTTTGTATTGTAAAACTTAAATTTTAAAAAGACGTAGAACAAATTCTGTTGGGATTGATGTAGAGAGGCTGCCTGCAAGAGATGCCCAATTAAATACAAATAACCCTGTATATATGACAATACGCGCAGGGATTCGAACTCGCCACTTCGAATCGAAACCGTCCGGTAAGTATACCTAGAGGTAAATATATTTTTTTAAATAAGGAGCTTTTTTGCCCTTCCCTTCATATTTAAGTTGCTTGGTCTAATAATAGGTATATACTTCAACATTTTTTTTAATAACCATTTGTAATATTCCCCTGATTTCGTCCGACAAACAATGAGCTAGGAGATTATTACAATCATTGGCATAATGACACTATATATGATTTAAAATTAATTTGACAAGAGATCATGAAAACTGAACATGAAAAAATTTAAAAGACTGAAAATAAAGCATAAAATAGTAAATACCTAAGCAATTGCTTGATATAATAGAGTTGTTTACTTTTCTATATCTATACTAATATTATTAAGAGGAAAGGTTTGATTATTTTTTTGTATGTTTAAAATGAATAGGCTCCGAAACTACTGAACCGATTTCAAAAATTCTTTCACCGTTGTCAAGCTACACTATTCCCGAGTGACATAGGCTATGATTCATTTTCAAAAAATTAGGTATGATTACTAAAACTTGGATATTCTAACGCAAGGTGTAAAAAAATAAACAAAAAACTGCGTGCGCTGCGAAAACGGTATTAGTTACGCAAAAATGATGTTCTATGAAATTGTTTCACAGATTACGCGAAAAGCGACCTACACGCGGGCGGAGCCGTGGGCAACAGCTAGTATTAAATAAAAATGTAAAGCTGAGAAACAGTGTAGGTACATGTTATGAACACTGAATTTTGAGAAGTTTTCATACTTACATTATTTTGAGAAGACGTAAACTAATGAAGACGTAAAATTAAATTTATTATGTTGTTTTATTACTATATATAATTATACATTTAAAAAGATTGCTGTAATAATTGATTTACTTACTTCGATAGGGTTGGCGGATGCGACAGTCAAAAATATAGCAACTGTCAGCACGCTGACTCTCTGCCTACACGCACGCCGGCTTAGATTTACACCATGCTTGAGCGACGTCATTTTACATGGGTTCACCTCCAACACATTAAACACTCCGATCCCTTGATAATTTGTACATACTAATTTTATACTATTTCACATTTGTCAATAAAGTGATTTAGTTGAGAGACTGCAAGAAATTCTTATTCATTTAGTGTTTCGAATTTAACATTCGTTATGCTGATAAGTAGCTACCAATGGCAACTTCTCTGCCAAGGTCATGGAAATATTATTATGAAATTAATTTGTGTTGTTTTATTACTGGATAGCATGTTATAATAATACAATATTATGAACTAGTAGTTTACTTGCGTTCTCAGAGTGCTCTTCCTATCACATAATACATGCGATACAAACATATTAAATGATATTATTAACGCCGATGCTGAATTTGTAATTCCATTATGATGTCAAAAGCAGGCAATGTACAATTTGAATATTTATTTCGGAATAATCATAAATGAAAACATTGTTAATAAACGTTAATAATAATAAAAATATTAAGTATATATGTTGATGAATGAGGCCAAGTATTCGTAGGACCGACCTAATGGCGGCTAGGCGCCAAGAAGCCTCGCCTTAAAGATGCTAAGTCCGCTGAAATGTCAGGATACTAAGTTTATTGACCTCCTTTATCCTAATTGAAGTCGATTATAAAGATAGATAGGCCAGCAATGGAAAATATTTAATTATTTTTGTAGTCCGTTGCTTTTAATCATCTGATAATTTTTGATTATAATGTAAAACGGACTTTTATACGTCTTTAGACACATGCTTTTTATTTAAAACCATAAGTATTTAATGAATAAATTAATAAAATAATGAATAATTTTCTTACAAGAGACAATTACATCCTTGACATCGTCTTTATAGATTTTGTTTTTGTCTGTTATTTCTTTGTTGTCTATGCTACGGCCAGTCCACGTGCCATCAATGTCTTACGTCAAACGACACAGACACGCAATGCAATAGATCAAACAAAGGTAATAAAGAATTCTCATTATAAACGAAGTATATAAGTTAGTTTGTAATAGGTACTTGGAAGTTTCATTTATCATAGATTTGTATGACTACATTTTCATAAGCGTATTGCTTTTAACAGGAATTTTTAATCAACTACATAAATAAATTCATCTATGAAGTTGAAAATACAAATTATTTTTCCTTATTGCACTGAGATTAATTTAAAATTTCCCTACTAACAAACTGTCTTATTAAAACTTAATTACAAAATTTGTAGACTTTCGCTACACGTTTCGTTTAATGAAACTTAAAAACAAAACCTGAACATGTTCAAATATGTTCAGGTAACTGTCAAAAACATAATATTTGAAAATAGCCAAACTAAATTCTATCATGGCATATTATTTCTACAATTACATTATATTTACTTGAATTTTTTTACTAAAAGTACATAATGAAATTTTTAATACTGAAAAGATAACAAAAGCTATTGTTTATTATATAGTTATATTATATACCTACAAAAATGGAAATAAAATTCTTTCTAAATAACGTTAATTATCTTGCACATTTTCCAAAATAATGACAGCAAGGAATTATTATTTATGTTTTAACTTCAATTATTAAACTGGAAATAAATGCAATTAAAATGCATACACTTTGATGATACCATAATAATCAGTACTTTAACATAAAATAGATTGTAATTACGATACAGAATATAATTTGTACCAGACCATTAACTGTTAAAAACAGTGATCGATTTATAAATATTTTAGCTGACGGTGTTCAGGGGTGACAGCACGTGACACTGAAGTCACGTTTAATCTTCGTTCAGAAACGTAGGCAGATTTTCACTCAAACGAAAGCTCAAACGATTTTGATTTCACTCAAACGAGTACTTCGTTTGAGTGAAATCATGATAGTATCACAATATAATATTTATATCTATGAGAATTTATATATACATATATATATATAGAAGAAAAAAATATTTGCGATATATACAAATTACGTTTTGATACAATACATTTTCCTCTTTTATTTACTCAATTTGACAGATCATAAGTTTTCAATATGTATACAGAAAGAACAATACTATAACTCTATTACATTACGTAATGTTCTCTACATAAACGTATACTCGTTGAGCATTTATGTAATGCATATAACAAATTATTATTGCTCAGTTTGCCAATACGACCAGTGTTGGGTCGATACCACTTTGATTATAGTACTCATTCGTGTCAACTGACAAGTACCTAATCTTATCAAGGCAATCTTTTATTAATGTTAAATAGATTATAATTGTGATGGCTATTTTCTAAGGCTTCCCTGTCTATTCAGATAGGTTCTATAAAAGGGAGGAAAGATAAAAAGTAGGGATTTTTTGTCCAACTTCTAGATACAGTCAAACATGCGTTGATTAACAAAAATATGTATATTAGGTTGAATTGTTTCAGATTTGTTTATATCATAATTTATTGATATTAAAGATTTTAGTGCTTTTATTTTTTGTAACACAAAAAATAAATATATACAAACATAAATACCAAAAAAAGAAACTATATTTTGTAAAGATGAATAGATAATATACATAGAGCAATTACATCGTGAAAAAAGGTTTATGGTTTGTTATTTTTTCTATTGGAATTATAACTATTTTATATTTTATTATATCGTCTAACTCATGAAAAATATAAGGTATAATAAAAATGCCTTTACAATAATAATTGTGTAATTTTCTTTTCTTTACCTTCAAAAACTCTTATAGTGAGTCACAATCTTTTCTTATTTAAATGATGTATAACAAAACGTATTGTTGAAAGCAATTTTTTCACACAATTACCGACCTTGAACTTCAAATACCCAAGTTTCGAAATGTACATATGTTTTAAATCGAGCGAGGCCATATGAAATGAAGCGAATAAGACGAAGTCGTATTATATACGTAATAAGAGCTATCTTAAATATTCAAAAGGTGTAGAATAACATTCTTCAATATACATAAAAGTCTTCAATGTCTGTCGAGACAAACAAAACGTTTAAAAAACTATAATATAAACATTAAATACAGAATAGTAGACAAACCCTTTTTAATAACACTTTAGCTGGCAATAACAGACTGTAGAGGTTAGGTATGCGATCGGTTTTGTTTCGCTTTTAGGGGGGTAGTGTAGAAAGGGGAAGGAGAGCAGGGCACCGGGTCGGAAGAGGGCTCTGACAACAAAACCATAGACTATTGATCTACATTTTTTTGGTAAGAATATTAAATTACAGCAAACTTCGGAGTTGTAATTTAATAGAATCCATTCCCTGGAAAGTTTTCTATCCGATTTATATATTTATTTATTTTAGTTACACATTTTTCTAAGAAACGGTAATCATTGAAGGTATTCCCATAATCAGTGAAATTATCTCAATAGCCTAGTTACTAGTCTAGCTTTATTATGCATGCTATCTTAAAATTATAATTTCTTTCTTAAATACTGACTTGCTTACTCTCCAGTTATTTCTTAATAATATTTCTTACGTCATTTCATTTATTGTATAAAGTTCAATCCTAATATAAATCTTCTTCGGAAATAATAATAACATTGCATTCCCGGGAAAAAATACTCAAGAAAAATTTATTGTGTTTTTAATAACGCAACTTCAAAGTCCAGCTCTATTAATGGAACTATCAACGTTACTGGAGATTCAAAACAATGAAAATGCATTTCAGTGTTTAAAAATAGCATTCAGTGCACAAATTATACATAGTATATCTACTTTTCATTTGCCCAACCAACTGTGTCCGGTTACCCTGGCCCATGCTACTATAAAGATTGGTAACCCATGTTCAAATGATCATAACGCTTTTTATAATTATTATTAGATTCATTTATAATTATTATTAGATAAGTTAACAAAAACATAAAACCAAAACAAAACGATAGAAAACTTAATTTAAATTATAATTAAAGATAGACAGAGTCAATTTAATATTCCATTTATATTATGAAAGTTAGCAGCAAAAATCTCCGGAGTGTTGAAATAACATTCAAACCATTTCAATTCTCACATCAAGTGTCCAAAAGAGCATTATCCGAGCTCTTTGGATCTCTATTTTGTTTATCCAATATTCAATAACCATATTTAATAATAAACGGTAATTCGTTATTTTTTTTTACTCAAACTTCGTTTTAAAGTAGGTTCGGTAATAAGATATTTTACTTTATTATCGATTTTACATGTTCAACAACGTAGATAGATTATCGATTCTGGGAATCAGCAGAATATGGCTGTCATATACTAAATTAAATATAAATTAAATTAAAAGAACCAGTGCTCACTGATTACCGATTCTGCAAGGATGAAATACGGTATGCGAAGGTTTTACGGTATTCAGTAAGAACAAAACGAGCATAACAAACGAAACGAATTCAGAAAATATATTCCATTTCGCAGTCCGACGTAAGTATATATAATAATATATCGAAAAGACAGTGACACTAATAAATGCTTAATTATATCCGTTATAAATAGATTTATGATATTATACAAGTTTATAAACTTTGTAGATTCTCGGATAAACTTACCCTTTCGTAAGGTTTGATAAATTTTAGGATAGATTGACTCTTATTGTTTCTAAAGATAAACTTCAGTTACCCGCATGTTGGGATAATGGCGATGAAAGGGTTTGAAATAATTGTTGCCGAATATTTTTATTTATAACTTTGAACTTTATGATATAATCATATTAATAACAAATATATTTCTAATTACGAATTCAGCGTTATATTTTTGACACAAAAGCCTTTACCGTGATGTACATTAAATAGCTTTTCAAATAAATAAATTCGGTAAAATAAACAAATAGCAATAAATCAAAAGTTCTAATATATTGGCAACGATTTTGTTTATTTTATACGCGGCCTTCAGCTGGATTGCATTAATGCTAGTGACTTGCAAAGTAAACATTGCAAATTGTTAGTCAACGTTTGTGAAGGGTGGATTTTTATTCTAGTGTAACTGACACGAGGCGGTTTGAACCTACTTGTAGTTATCTTCCCTTTCTGGTTGATGTTGGTAGTGACATTGTGAGAGCTAATATTAGTTATTTAGGACACAGTAAAGTATATAGTAAGGTAAGGTACATAAGCTAATACCACATATTTATTCCTTTGAAATATGTTCGCTACACGAATTCGTAAGGCTTTAGTGGCCATGAAAACTTTTCATATATTACCTACCTACGACCTCAATGTCGAGGGCACATGATTTGGCACAAAATATAAATCAGGATTTACTCACGCCAGGCGATGTAGCAGAACTTCATTTCAGTAGACAGCAAACCAAAGACAATGTATTTATAATTTATTTACAATTTGGAGTAATTACAAAATAAGTTTAAGGAAGAAAGTGTGAAAAATGAGACATAAAGTAGGGTACGAAGGCTGACAGATGATACGATTCAGTCTGTTTTGAATGAAAATAAATTTATTTCAAGTTACTTTTTACATGTTTTATATGTTATAAGATTTCGAGAGAATTTTATACTAAAGTATGTATAAGAATAAGGGGCTAGTTAAAAAACCATTATTTTTAAATTTTACGGTGAAAATTTATCCCGTTATGAAGAGCCTTTTATAAATTTTTATGATTCAAAACCTATAATTTATGACTCATTTCTTCCAATTCTTGCAATTAATAATGTGAGAAAGACTTCTGCCACGTGCTACAACCTCGTCGAGGGTCATGGATTCTCATATTAATTGACTAAATAAAAAACCTATTCTGTCTCGTGACTATAATGACAAAGGTATCGCTACACCTAAATGTAACATGTCTGAAGTTGAAGGTTATAAGTGCCGCAGGATACCGAATATTTTATTCTATTGATACATCGTATTTATGTCTGCCGAAGATATTGCCGACCTGAAACATGCTTATATAAACCAGGCGGTAGGAGTTTTAATCACACTTCAGTACTCCTGTAATAATCACATGAATAATTTGTCCTTATTAGGATTCAGAAGGGAAACAGATTATAATAACATAGGATCATAGCCACCCTTACGTCACCAGGATTGCATTATATAATAACCTTGTATATAATAGTATATATTTATCATATCTAAACAAACATTATATTAGTTAATAATATATTAGATTTTACAATACCAATTTACGAACGAAAAATATATAGAATATTAGTTTTGTTGTTTAAATTAACAAATTATAGGAGCACTCTGGATCTATATACCGGTAGTATTTGTTTTTTTTATAGATCATTTGACTTTAGGACGTCACTACTCCCTGCGTACCATTTACGTAACGCTGTTACCGAATAATCAAACAAACGCACAGACATAAACTGTTCAAACAGGAATAACTTACAACCTCTGTGTTCGTTACTGTCGGCGATCATGTGTTTGCTAAGGTAGCCATATTTATTGTGTCAGCATGTCGAATGTTAAAATTGGAACACCGGGAAAACTGTTTACGAAATGTCAAATTTAAATGAATGATTGTTGTCGATAGTTCATATATTTTAATTATAACTGCATTTGTGGTATTGATCGCGTTAGGGCGCGTGGATCGCGCGAGACAGCCAGTGCCGCGACTGGTCCGCCCGCCCTCGGCCTCCGCTGAACGAGCCCTTCACGACTGCGCGCCGGCTCTTGTTTTGCCCCCCTTCCTTCCCCCTTCACAGGGATTCTTGAATACAGATCCACGTGAAATGTTGTCAATAAACCAGCCAGTATTTATCTCGAGCTTAAAATAGTTTTGTATACTATTGTCATTAAAAGCTTCTTACATATTTTGATACTCATATTATTATTTAAAAAAAAATGTTTATAGAAAAAAACAAGAAGGTAGTATGGTTATAATAAATTTATTATTTTTATAACATAATTGGGACTGCTTATCCTACTAGGATGATTTGTTTTGATTGCATTTTGAATTGACTGAATAATGAGAAAATATCTATTAACATCAAATATTTCAAGATTATATAAATGCACATACACTCAACGGACAATAATCATTATAGACCGGTCACCTATTTCTGTATTCATAGAGTTTCTTGCCGGTTCTCCACACGTATACTTTAGTAGCGCGCAATCAGAGTTTGACTTTTCATATTGGCAACAATGTATGGCCATTAGAAATAAAATACATTAAAACTTTAGATTTCTTTAAAACTACTTTCATAATTTTAAGGCAGTTTCATAAAGGCACTGCCTGCCTTAAAATTATGAAACTATGTATCAAATATGGAGCAAAATGTATCAAATAACAAATATCGTTTTATATTATCAAACGGTATATTATTTTGTAATATACTCGAATGATTGTATTTAACATTTGATTTTGCCGTACTGAGTTTTAATATCACGTTAAAAAAATAGCTACAGACAGATTGATGCGGCGAGGATATTTATTAAATATTTAATATAGGAGCGTTACAGATAAGATTAATTAAATTATTATTACTTTACTTGCCCTTCTCTTCTAATATAAAAAATATGCAGTATAACAGTAATAGCACAAAAATTATTGAGTTACATTTATATGTTTTGCTATATTTAAACACCTTACGCATTTATAAAGATAATTGGATTTATAGCTTACGTTGTACAAAGTATTCATATTATTATGATATTGTGTATTATATATATATAATATATATTTTTATATATATAAAATATATATAATAAAATATATAAATATATGATATATATTTTTCACGGGTGTTCTTATATAACAGACACTTTATTTACGATGATAAAGGGCAACATTTTTTGTCCGGACCTTTGGTTTTTGGGGGTCAGTTAGATCCTCTCTCAGGATCATTAAATTCTTTAAATCAAATTACCTTTTTTCTCGCTTCTTTTATAGGGATGGTATATTTATATGTTTATATGTGTGATTATGTGTTTTTGTTTTTACATACTAATTTCTTAGTTGTGTATGATTCTTTTATTTGAAACCCTTGCAGGTAGTGGGTACTTTTCCATGTACAAGCGATTCTAGCGGTTGCTTCATAGATAATATGGCATATTTCGCTACGAAGACCGTGGTGACACTTGTAGTGAAGATTATCGCTTATATCTGAATAGGTCTTTAATGTTCAAACCTACAATCGTGGGAATATACGCAACTGCTTTCATTTCAAACTAAAGAGGTCTTTTTAACATAAACTAGTATTTGTCAGTAGATACAACCAGATACAAAATTTCTGGTAAGATTATATGTTAGATAATTTATTAAGATTAAATAACCTTATTTTCACTTGACATAATGTTCCCTAGGTTAAACGAATTTTTAAACTTTTACGTGCTTTATTCAAATCAAATCATAAAACTTTTATGAACGTTATTGAACGAAAAAAATGAAAATAAAAAAATACATCATTTACCAGCCTATCCTCGCAATATGTTCGCTTATCATCAATCTTCTTTTATATCTCATCCCAGTGGAGACTTGCCTCTATTTCGTATTATTTTTAAAACACACCAACATCTATTTTCCAACGACACGGTGACTGACACACATACATACTTTTTATTCCCAGAACATACCAAGACAAACGACTACTTTTTATCATTTATATAACCGATGCTTTCAAACTCCCTCCTACTAAGTCTATTCGTTTCTTACTTTAATTCAAACTCAATACCGTTTCCACCTCTCTGTTTAGAAAAAAAATGTTTTTTTTTAATTTTATAAAAAAAAAATATAATTTCAATTACATCTAACAACCCTATAGCGTAACGCAGATAATTAATAATTGATTTTAGAAATCGTTGCAATGTAAACTTAACTTTTTTTTTATATTACCGTGTTTGCTTTCATAAAATAAAACAGTATAGAACTAAGTACCTCGGACTTATTGACGACTCTTCTAGTAAGTAGCAGACTGTCGTACTTAATGAGGTACTTACTAATTTTATTGAGTGCGTTTTAGTGTTATTAGTCCATCTCCAAAGAAGGGTGGGTTTTGGGAGTCTTTTCCTGTTTCCACTAAATTCATATGATTATTAAGACGTTATTGATATTTTATTTTTGTAAGAGTTATTTTGCACTTAATATTTTTTCATAAAAAATATAGTTATTGTAAAATCTCTTTATTTTACTGTTTCCAATGTTTTTTCTCCACAGGTGGTTGATGGGTTAGGTTTGGGAACAACCAGCAATAATTTTCAGAGAGGTTATTGTAGATCAAATTTATAGCATTTTATGCTTTATATGTCGTAATATAGAATTATATTATCGACACGCACAAAACTTTTTTTTAAATTGTGAAATCCGAATAAAGAAAAATTATAATCTTATGATATTAACGAAATATATTTGATTATTATTATATTATATTATTATCAGATTACAAAAATTGATACTTGAATTTATTGCCTTCTTTTAATTTATAACATTCAAATAAATAGATGTTTTTTATAGTGTTCTTATTATAAAATAATATTTCCTATTTTAATGTAGATATACATTTTTAAAATTCTTACCTTTATTATTAAGTATATTAAATATATATTATAAATTCATGTAGTTTTATCAAGCTTTAAATATATATGTCAGATACAGACAAATAGAACGGATGCTAAACGAAACGCGGTTCGAAACACGTGACATGTCATCTGACTAACTTCAAGCTACGATAGAGTATAGACTAGAACATGGAGAGCCGTTGAGACGAGTCTTCTGAATGATATGGAAGTCGTACAGTAAGGTCTAGTAGGGTAAAGTAAGGAAAAGAAAAGTAAGTTAGAAACTGAAATTCGTTTCTTTAAGGTTCAATAGTGCATTTGGAGTTACTTTGGTGTTGTAAGACATTGCCTGGTAATTGTGATTATGGTGAATCGCTATTTCTCTTCTGCTCGGTTACCCTATCTAGCTTACAAGATATCTGACGATAGTGCAGGCCGATTCTGTAGTTCCGACATATATTTAATTTTATATTTTATACACTAATTTATACGATAATGTTAAAGTTTTTTATTCTTTTATACCCAATAAAATATATTTGATTATATTTTTATTGCAACAAGTTGTTCGTTTACATCACGCAGAAATTTTAGCAATTCTTCACTGTATAACTTTAAAGTCGTCGTTGTGACAGGTCTCCTGAAAGTTTAAAGAATAATTCTGACACAGGACCACACACACACTACTTCATTTACTTTAGGAGGGTTGGCTTTTTCCCCTTACTCCAACCATTTCGACAGTCATTCACTTGTCATACAAGTTCCACTTCACCTCACATGATAAACGTATATAAGTTGATTTTTGTATTCTTATAGCTCTAGGTTCCGAAAGGAACAAAATGTCTATCATTATTTGCCGTTCATGGTTTCGCCGAAGCGCTAAAAAAGATCAATTTTTGAGAAAATGAATTGAAGATTTCGGCAAAAATGTATCAAGAGACAGTCTGGAATCGCGTCATAAAATGTCTTAACAATTCCCTTTTAGAAAATGTACGGTGGACTGTCCAACAAGATTACAAAGGCTGTATCTGGTTATAAGCACACAAGAAATAGTCTGTAAATCCATAGATTCTTAACAAAACAGAACCAAAGGTGGCCATTTTAAATAGGAACCTATATATTTTTATTTATTTTTTGTACACATAAGTTAAAAATCTTATAAAGGTTAGGATCTTCTTTTTTTAAAAATGCGTTTTCTTTGGCAACAGAGTATAGTCAACGAGGCAAAAAGACGTCTAATAAAATAATGTTTAGGAAGTTAAAGAGAACAACATGCTCTATGTGAATCACATCCACTACACATACAATACGTTGTAAAGCAGAGAACACTACTTATCTACAGGTTGTAACATTATTTTTTCATTGCCAGACTATTTTAACTTAATGTATATATATAATCCATGAACTAAGCTTTGTATACACACTGTATAGTATCTAGGTTGGACTCTTTATTCATTAGCGCGTGACACCAATCCACTGTTAGCGTGCTTGAACGAATCCAATTACGATGATGATTTAGAACACGTCGGGGTTTAAAACTAGTTGGATCTAGTTTTAACGTCTGTCAATCATTTAAGAAATTTGTACTGATAACACTACTAATATGGCGTGACACTATTTATATACATTGTCCTATTCATATACAGGGTGTCCTATTTATATGCAGGCTTTTGTACTTAAAATAGAATAGCTTCACTATTAAGTTTAATTATATTGCATTGTTCAATATCAGTACCGCCCTTGTTGTTTACAGAGAATATAGCTTTAATATTAATAACACTTAGTGACGTCACCGAGAAAATAAAGTGACGTCTCTAGGGCGCGATCTAAAAATATCACTAACAGTTTTAGACGTACTTGTACGAATAAGTTAACACTTTTATACATAGAAAGTAATTTGTTCAGATATATATCTGATTATCGATTAAAACGCAGTGGATATTAAATAAAAATAATAAAAAAATATTTATTACTACCTGTGGCTCGCGACTCCGTCTACGTGGACGGTAAATATATTATTTACTTGGCTTATAATGTTGCCCGTGATGCCCGCACGCAAATTTTGTGTGCAAACTATTTAAAACAGGAACTCCAATTACGCCATCGCGCAACAACCTATGTTATGTCACAGACAAAACCACGTGAAAAGTTAGTATTTCTATAGTCTATGTGGTGTACTGGGACATAAGCTACAACATTGTAAATTTCCATCTAAATCCCCTCAGTCTTTTTGGCGTGCTTGAGTAACCAAAATCCATATATCCAAACTTTTGCATTTATAATATAAAGTACAGATTATTATTATTGTTTGACATACATTTATGATTTAAGTTTTTTATTTTATTCCCCTAACAAGTTGTAAAGTTTTAAAATCACGAGGTTTATTTCTTCTTATAAAATAATTATTATTAGTCTTCCATGAAATGTATATAAGAAATATTAAAAAAAAACATATTGACAATAAAATAAAAGTGATAACATCAGGTTAATCAACGAGACCGTCTTCCGTTATTAACAAACACTGCATAATAACTTCAATTAGCAATTATATTACCAGTAACTTATTAAACGTTTTAGACATTGAAGTTATACGCAGCATCCCATTAAGACCCGTGTCAGATGAAGTCAAAATGCCTTCCGGTGTCGTATTCCTCGTATATATCCCATCAAGTAATTTCGAACATATTTTAACATTTGGTAAACCTAAAGATCTGATAGCGGTAGATGATTCAGGGAAGGGGACGCATTTGGAAGTTGAATTGCGAAATACAAAAGCAAAAAGTATACCGATTCATTTAACTCAGACTTACTACGATGGCTTCAATCCTACGTTGGAAAATATTAACGAGAGTGACGAGTTTTTTACCATGGAAAGTGTACGTATGAGTTACTACTTTTATTTTGCATTATTATTAGTATATGTTTAATATATGTATATATAAATAAATATAATAAAGCTGAAGAGAATGTTAGAAACGCTTTAGTGTTTTAGAATTTGACAGTATTTAGATTAGGAATGTTATAAAGTAAATATAAACTAAACTAAACTACCATTTTTTTGCAAGAATAAGAAAAAAATACAAATATGCGCATATAATATCAACTCTTTATTACCCAGTTTTGAGAAGTAGTTCTCAACTAACACATCCTATCAACTGCTGATAAATAATAGATCAATGCGTTAGGAGATATAAAACTAATTTTAAAATATGATCTAAAGATTTTACAGGAGTTGCTAAGAAAATTGGACGTGGAACACGCGATATGGACCAATGATAAACTAGGTAATTACCACGAGGTGGTCTTTCCATTGCCAACAGGAGATCAATGCGAGACCATGCTGCATTGTCTCACACAATTGGGTATTGGGGTTCGAAATAAATCAATTGTCAAGTGAGTTAATTACTCCTTGTATCAATAGTTTGGCACAGTTACTACCCGTACTAATAGTTATTCATAATAATTACGTATTCACCCACAAAATTATGCTTACTTAATACTACTATTTGTATTAAAAAATAAATTAGCACCTTTTATTTTGTATATAAACCTTCGTCAAACATAATTACTATGATATATATTTACCCGGCTCTACCCAAGTTAATTAATATGATATATTATAATTTGATATTTCACGGCAATATTCCATGTTCTTAACTCATAATTAAGAACTCGGATTGGGTTCGAAACTAATCGGGTGAATTCCGATGATAATTGAAATAACAGCCGGGTAAATATGTATAAAACATGATTTGTTATTGAAAGGTTTTCAATTATTATCATTATAGTTAATATAATTATAAAACTAGAGTATAAAAACATAACCTTATTAGACAAAACCTTATTAGACCAAACCTTATAAATATCAACTGTTTGTTGCAGTGTTCTTCCATGCAATGTAGTACACACAGCTATCGATTCTGATATTGATGACGACGACTCAATGCTGTAAGTTTATTAAATTGTATGTTGCCAAATAAGCCAGCGCGTTGTCTGAAATTTTGAGGTTAATGTGTACATTTCTATCAGATTTAAGTACTCAACCTTAACCATTTAAGAAATAATTGGTAACACCTTCAACAATTGTTGGTCATGTTTTCTTGGTATATATATTTTTTCATAATCATATCTTAAATGTTAAACGGGGAATTACATTGTATACTCAAAGCCATTATTAATCTTTATAAAGAAATTCAACAAAACAAAATGTGTTATTTCATTATCATTTACTATTTTTTGAATTCCTTACATTTGCAAAAAAATATCATAACTATGTACAACTTTCTAAAGTATTATTACAACAGATTTTTGAAGTTCCTAGATACTTTACACTAATATCACATTGTGTTTTTGGAGTATAAAGCGTAGGTCATAGGTACCTACTTAAAAAATAGTTTTCTTCTACGTTACTTCTACTAGTTTACTTCTACTTACTTATTATTTTATTTTAGTTTTTTATACTATCTAGACGGTTATAAATAATATTATAATAATTATATTCATCGACGTGTGTAGCGAAACGGTAGACAAATTGTTAGAGCGACGGTAGGTATGGTTTTTCTGAGGTCGCGGGATCGACATTTTTAACTCAATATTTAACATATAAACAATTAGTTTACCGCAACTTTCATTTTAGAAGAAAGACGGAAGAAGCAAAACGTTGGCGTAGTTTCGTAGAATCTATTAGATCCAAACTGACAGTAAAGCAAGTTGTAGACGGAGTTCGCGGCGGTGGCGAATTGTCGTTTGACTACCTAACACTCATCATAACGGCCGAGTGAGTATCCAATGAAACTGGGGACTTGAATTGGATTATATTTACGAGACGAGAATTATTTTTGCTTAAGAAACAAAAGCCCAAATTAAGTAGAATCAGATTAAATAAATTTGTATTATTCGTAATTCAGTTTGTATTTTGTACAGAAAATATTTAAAACCATAATCTCAAATATTTGTTTTTGTTATAAGCTCCATCCATAGACAAAGGATACTAATATATTTTTTATATTATTGCAGCTCTTTAGCTGCACTGGGTCTTGTTGAAAACAACGCATCAAATATTGTTGCAGCCATGTTGGTTTCCCCATTAATGGGCCCAGTTATGTCTATTACATTTGGAACTATCATCGCTGATCGAAGTCTCGTCCGCAGTGGCTTCGAGAGCCTTATATTAGGCATGTTTCTATCTCTTTTATTTGGTTTTATATTTGGTCTTATTTTGGGAACTACGGCAATGCCCTGGGGTTTTGGTGATTGGCCCACTGAAGAGATGAAGTCGAGGTATGTAAGAATATTATGTTTCTTCCAAATGTTAAGTTACTAAGTATATAAAAATATACGAAGATGTATATTGTCATTTAGTGCGAAACAAAAACAACAAACAACAAAATAAAACTTTAGCAAAGTGTCCATTATTCGTAATCCTTAATTCGAGACCATTTTTTCCTAAGGTCAGACAATCTTAATCCGTGCAATTTTTCAGAGGAAACGTGCGGTCATTATGGATGGGTGTGCTCTGGGCCTTGACCTCGGGGACGGGGGTAGCTCTGGCCCTGCTCCAGGGTAGCGCTGGACCTCTAATTGGTATCGCTATATCTGCGTCTTTGTTACCGCCTGTTGTTAATTGTGTTAGTATCATTATTAAATGCTCACTTTTCCCATTGCGTAACCTGTAATATCTATACCTTTTTTATTTATACATAGTTTTTTGTTATTAATAACTATGTATATATAAAATTTTGAAATTATCAACATACCACTTAATTACGTGATAGGTACTGGTAATTTTAAGCATATAAACAAAAAAAAACATACTGTGAGATTTAGAATTACAGAGTCTTTTTTGCTCTAGAATTATAACACTCATATTAAATTCAAGACAACATTCCATAATTAACAAGTTCTTTAATCTAAACAAACAGTGATATACACATAATTAATAATTTACGATACTTTCATATCCTTTTTATCTCCATAACATGGTGCGAGGTATACATTTATAATTCACATTTCATTACGTTTTCCCAAGGGGTTATACTGGGCGCTGGCTTGTATATGGCTGTTGTATCCGGGTGTTAAAATCCCACACATCAAAGGAGAACAGTATTCTGGTAATTCATCATACGTCCCGCTCTATCACACCTACTTACCTATAGAATTTGCTGTTAACGGTGAGTGTATGCCATTTATGAATTAGTAGGGTTACTCTGTGTGTTCGGACGTATAATCAATACCCACTGTCCATATATTTAAATAACTAGCTTATATCAGCGGTTTTGCCCGCGTTTTGTAAGTAAAAAAAAATCTTGTTATGTCAGACGGCTGTTCAAATCTTTATTTAATAACAAGGTTTAAGTAAATAAATCTTTACAGGTATAGTAAGCTGTTGTCTAACCATTGTAAACGTGATTTGTATATTCATAACTGCGATAATATTCCTGAAGATAAAGGAAGTGGCAGCACCTTATACTTCGACACCAGACTTGAGACGGTTCTGGGAACAAGATATCAAGGTAGCGCGGGAAGCTAATCGTGCCAACTTACAACGAGCTGAAGATGATGAACGAGCTGAGTAAGAAGTTCTTAAATTTAATTATTAGTTTTACTTTAAAACAAAATATACAATTTTGAAAAAGTATTTATCAAAACGAATGTATGTATTATTGAGCTGAGCGTAAGCGAAGCTCTTAACCGTTTGGGAATCAATTTTTCGAGGCAACATCACAGGAAAATGACTTGACCAATTTTAACCAAAATTGGCACGCATGTCAAAGACGTGACTGGGCTTTCACTCCAAAAAACAGAAAAAAAATATTGTTTTGTTTTAAAGATATGGTCAAAAAACTTAATCTCCCATAGACTTAAGCTTAACTAAACCTGTGCGCGTTCGCCAATCGTTACTCTTAACCTTTCTGGTGGAAAGGTTCGTTACTCTTAACCTTTAACTTCATTGGAAGTCCTTAGGCGCGGTATGGACCTACTTTAGTACCATAAAAAGGGGGAGGGCGCTCAGCTCTAATCCCGCAGCGCTTTGTGGCGGATCCTAGTTCCTATTCAAAATATTTTAGAACCTCATAAGCTTACCACTAATCTGGTATCCGATAATTACGAAATTTGTATATGGTGATAACTGGTAACCTTACCTCTGTATGGGTAGGTAGGAAGGGTGGGACATTATAGTAAAATTTTAAAAAATATAACTATTCTAGTATTAAAATTAATAATTATTATTAGTTTATTACCGAGATGCTATTATCTAATCGAAATTATCGCGGTGTTAACATTTTGTCTAATCTATACATATAATAAAACATCATAAGCATGAGCAAGAGAACCCAAAACAATGGTTTTTATGTTTGTCTGTTTGTATGCATGTTTGTGCCCGATAATCTCAGAAACGGCTTAACCAATCTGAATGCGGTTTTCAGGAATATATTATCACAGTCTCTACTTAACATTTAGTGTTTATTTCATCTAAATAGGTTAAGAAATAAAAAAGTAATATCAATTTATGTCAATCACATAATAGGTTTTATGCAAATCTTATTCTATACATGTAATAAATCTGTAGAGGAGTAGTCTGTGTACATTAAAAATATTTTTAAAAATATACCAGGATGTGAAGTGATAACTAATAGAATCCTTTTTTTAGCATTTTAAAAATCTTTGTCTGTTTATCTCTTTGTATTTAAGTCGTGCACACAAGGAAATAAAATATTTTCAAAATTCATGCACGGGTACCTTTATATAAGGAAGAGAATCCAAAACAATGTTTTTTTCATTTTGTCTGTTCGTCTGTATGTATGTATGTTTGTGCACGCTAATCTCAGAAACAGATTAATCGATTTGGATTCAGTTTTCGGGAATATATTGTCATGAGATTCACTTTATATTTTGTTTTTTTTAACAATCGGTTATCAAATAAAGAAGTTAAAAATCTCATATTGTCGTACCATTGCTGCATACCAGCTTGAACGTTTAAACTTTTTACATACATTGGTAAGCACAAAGGGTACGTTTTGTCAAAATCGAAATCTACGCGTACGAAGTCGCAGGCACAACTAGTAAATAATATAAATCAAACAGATTTCGTTTATAAGAAAAAATGTACCTAAGTTATATTAAAAAAAAAGATAAATTGTGAATGTATTATGTAATCTTCCAAACTTATTATCAGATTTCAAAAATACTAGTCATGGACTAATAGTTAGACATCCATGTACCTTTATCATCAATATTGGTAAAATAAAGATCTTTGTTGAGACCATTTCTGTGAGTCGAAAACACGTTTGAGGAAATTCGTTCTCACAAATTGGAGTTTTCTTTCTTTTGTCTATAAGTATTTTATATTGTTCTATTAATTAAATAAAATATTTACAGATTGGTATTAGAAGATTTGAATAACACCAACGATGAAGACGTAAGAGAAAAACTAGAAGCGGCCATCGAAGAAGCACTCGACGACGAAACTTACAGAAAAGTTAAAAGGATGAGCTATCAGAGTCACAATGCTGACGAGGTTTGGCCTATTTTTTTGTAGTCGTTCTTAATTCAAAATAAAATATTAAATATGTGAATACTCAGTCGTGTGGTGGGTCGATAATGTAGTTACTCTTCGAAATAATAAAAACTGGTCACCTGTGAATTATTATATCAAGGGATAAAAAACCGTTAAGAAAATATCAAATACCTAAATATATTATATAGCTAAGATTTTGAAAAAAAAGTGCACTAGATTTTTTTATTCAAATTCAACAGTTTCTTTTAAATGTATTTTTTATTGGCGATATAAGATTTTTCATTAGGTTGGTAATATGAATCATAATAAATATGTTTTTGTATCTCATGAGTAGGTTAACAATTCGACAAAATAAAATACATGTTAAATTATTATACTACTTGGCTGTCAAAACTTGTAACAAAAAAGTATGAGTAACTAAGCCGTACATAGGTACTTATATTACAATATCATGTATCGTGTTTTCCATTTCCTGTTATTTAAAATATACTGTCTCTTTAGGTAATTCGAACAATCGGCCTGCACCCCCGATCCCCAACATCGATCCGGTCAAGTACAATCGCTTCTGGTGTAACGACCCCTCGTAATAAGGGGTCTAATGTCAATGACATCGCAACTCTGGATAAACTTCTCACATCCTTGCTAGGTCTTCAGAATAGAAGGACAAGGTCATTTAGGTCTCATTTTGGAACCCCGAGAGCCAGCAGATTGGCAACGTTAGAAGAATTTGGACGAAATAGACAAACTGGGTCGTGGCCAGAAAAAATATTTGAGGATTCTGTGGTCAAAAATGTTATCAGCAATTTGAGAACTAGCAAAAGAAATTCGAAAATATCATCTGAAGAACTCTTTTTAACACCAAAATAAATAAGGTTTAAAATTGTTACTCATATAACTTTAAGGTTTAACACATAGACTATAGATTGTATAAAGGTGACAATTGACAAATATTAATCGCGGCTACGGTTAACGATAGTTTCAAAAGATTAAAAAAATAGATTCTAATTTATTAGAGAGAGTGAATTATTATTAAACTAACTTGTCCTGAGATAATGACAATCTGTCATTATCCCCTTTTTAAATAAAGTTTACAAACGAGAATTCCATTTACGAAAATACCTAAATAATAAGAAGTACGTATATACTTTACGTTAACTTATTAGGTAGGTATATATTCTTGCAAAGTACTCGATTCCGTATATAGATACTTTATTTAAAATATTTATAAAAAGCAACCCCCTACTCAGGCTTTTTTTATAATCAAATTAATCATATTATAGTTAGTCTTATTTTCACATGATTTTCTACTTTTTGTTCGGGTGTTATTATAGCTTGTTTTACGAATATAGTTTTGTAATTGTTTGTAGGAAATTAGTAGGTATATTGTTTTATATTTGTATGTTGATGTTGCATATAAAATACGTAATATTTTATTTACGTATGTTTATTTAATTTAACTGTTTATTTGAAAGTCTACATCATGTGTTTTGTCTTATTTTTCTTTATACCTATAAAAAATACTTAGTAAAATTTTGTATCTTTTAAAGGTAAAAAAACGAAAATGCCGACTTGTCATAAATATACATAACTTTAAACAAATATAATTATAATTGAATATGTATTTATTAAATTTATTGATATTAAAGGATAAGTATATGCTGTTAATTCTAAATTAATTGTTAAATTCTAAAAAATATATAAGTTCTTGTTAAATATTATCTTTACAAATGTAATAAAGCTGAAGTTTCTTTATTTTACTGGAAAATGATAATTCCTGTATATGATATACTATTAAGGGTACTAGTAGGTAATCATTCGAAAGATGATATTTTTTATCTGGGTTTTAAGAATTCGATAAGAATGAAGTGGATTATACAAGACACAAATAATAAATTCAAAAAATTATATTGAAAATATAAATATTGTTGTTGCTTATAATATAACACTAAAAAGGATGTCCAATGATAAAAAAAACAGTGTATACCTAAAATATAATAAGTACTAACAATTAGTTTTAATACTATTTGTAACAATTATATTGATTGACTAAATTTTATATACCTAGTACATATTAAAAATGTTTACAATAATCACAGTCGAGTTTTATAAATCTTAGTGTGAGAATGTATTCATATTACAATAGCACCTAGCTGCATAATTATATTAAAGTTAGGGGCATGTTCAATAAAAGAATAAAAAAAAAATCCCCGATTTGGCAAACAGCTTCATAGTTTAAGGGAAAAGGTATGGACTGTTCAGCCTTCATTTCAGGCTGCGTCCCTTTCTTGTAAATTGACAAAACTTCATCATAACATTTTTGATTATTTTGATTTCGTATCGTGAGGTACTTTTTTAAGCGATTTATTGTGTTTCACTTGAGACGTGTAAACATCATATCCTAATGATATCGTGTTGTCATATAAAACTCTGAATCTGGTCGGTAAGAAATAAAAGTTAATAATTTGAGCTGGTGGCCACACCATCCATTCCGCTTGATACAATGTTACAAACTTGTCTCTTACTTCTTCTTTAAAATTACCAACTGGATCTTTTTCAAACAGTGCTAAACTGCCGAAAAATGTTGCTATCATTATTGGCGAAAATATTAATTGGTCGAGAAGAAGTTTCTTAGTAACCATGTCAAATGATTTACCTATAATAAACTTATCTAACACTTTGTACCAATGATGGCATAAGACACCTAATGCCGCACCAGAAAATCCCATAAGTCTTGTCCGTTTAAAATCATACTTATTTATCTCCCCCGTATACATTTCGTACGTCTGTTCCATTAAATCGCCTACACAAGATAGGCTCACAGAAATAGAAACATTTGTATATAACAAATATTTATCACTAAATGCCACTTTCACTGATCTTCTTAAATGAGCGGTTGTGTTTGAGGTGCGAAGGTTGTCTGCTATTTGTCTCCAAGTCAGCCTTATGGCTTGCATTTTTTGGTACACCTGAAAATATATAAACGTAAAAACGCATGAGTTTTTTCAAATAAATTTATTATTCATTTTCAAAACACTATTATATTATAAAAAAAGTATTTAAAAATGTATTATTGGAGTTCCAATTCTTTAATCATGTGTTTCTTGGGTTTGCTGTGTTTCACATGAGATGTATATATATCATAGCCCAAAGATATTGTGTTGTCATACAGTACTCTATATTTTGTGGGCAAGAAATAAAAATTTATAATTTGTGCCGGAGGCCAAACAACCCATTCTGCTTTATATAATTGCCAAAACTTGTCATTAACTTCATCAGTAAAGTCTTCTAAAGGATTGTCTTCAAAAATTGCGACGGTAGCAAAAAATGACATTATTATGATTGGAGAGCAAATAAGTTGATCAAGGAGGAGTTTTTTTATAACCATATCAAATGTGCGACCAGTTATTACTTTGTCTAAGAATTTGTACCAATGATGACATAAAATACCAGCTGTGCAACCAGAAAATGCCATATGGGCAATCCTTTTAACATCTATGTTATTAATTTCTTTTAAATATAATTCATAACTTTGCTCTAATGTATCACCTGAAGCTGAAATGCCTATTGATAGTAGCACATTTGTGTAGAATAAATTCTTTTCATTAAAGGCATTATTTACAAGATGTTTGTATGTATTACTTGCTTTACAAAATAATCTTCGTATATTAGTAGGTATCATATGGCAACAATTGCCCTAAAACAAATGAATAAATCTATATTTAACATTTTATGCGCAATTTTATTTGGCAACTTTCAACATTTATAGCATAGCTTATAATTATATACATAAAATAATTGTATTATACAAAATAAATTAGATTAGATAAAAATTTTATAAATATTGCATTTTTCATCTTAGTGATCTTTCATATAACAGATATGTAATTTTATCAATTTCTGTCCTTGGCTGTTAATAAGCTAGTACTTATATAATATTATAACCTATTAATTATAAAACCATACAAAAGAGAGATTTCATAAATGATGAGGTCAAGATTATGTTTATAAGTACAACACTTAAATAAATTTGTTACAGGAGGGACATGAAAATGATATAATGGTACATTTATGTTAATTTTATCCATTTATGCTTACCTTTCGTCGTTAGTGTAGAAACTTTTAGAAAATTATATTTAATAAATAACCAGTTTTACAGTTATAGTTATATATTTATATCACAAAAACTATAAAGTTTATCTACTAAACTTTGTACGTTTAATTCATAGAATAAAATGTTGTAAAATCTAACCTAAAAAAAAATATATATATTTACATAACAGCCTATAGCCTATAGGCTGTGTGTGTGTGCGGTATGGGAACCGTCAATTGTCAAGTTTTAAATGTCACTTGACATTGATAAACTCAGTAGCTGGTCGCTAACTGCACAGAGTACTATAAATTAATGGCCAATGGTTAATGTTTAAACCACGGATTTTATTTAAATTTGGAACTTCTATAAGCCATACTTTTTAGCTTTTTTTATTATTTTTTCTTTCTGAAGATTGGTGATGAAATTGTATTTAAGAAAAAACTAGAACCTCCTACGTACTGTTGTGTTGAGGGTTGACTAGTGTGGTAGCAATTACAAAGCTCCATACAATAATATTTCAATTCAAGTACACTGGTTTATATCATAATACAAGCACCTTGTACAATATGAATATAAGTGATTACAAGAAGGTAAGTGAAAGGTATTACAAGAAACAATATAAATAAAGATATAATATATCTTACTTATTTTACTCTAATAATGTGTGAAAATGATGATTTAAATCTTATGTTTGTTTTTATAAGTACAATGATGGAATAGCAGTGCTGTCAATTAAGTGATTTATGATGTTAATTTGAAATATTCCTCCTTGTCTCTAGACGCCTAACTGTTGACAATTAATTGTTTGCAGTTTGACATTTCGACTAACTACTGAATGCCGACAATTGACTACTGGGAATTGGGATTAATGAATTTTCTATTTTCAGTGATAGAAGTGTATTGTTATTTTAATTATTTATTAATTTCAAGTATTGTACGATTAATTAATTATGGCTGGTAAGTTAAGTTTCTATTTAAAATCTTTTGATTACCGCTTTTAGTTTAGTAGAACATCATCAACCTAGGTTATTTGAATTATTTCTGTAGTTCCTAACTTAATTTGTTTCATTATAGATAAATTAACTCTTGATAAAGTGGCCATGAAGGATCGTGCTACGGCCCACCTACGAATATATGTTGGTGGGTTAACAGATGATGCCAATGTTGATGAACTTTACAACCACTTCATAGAGTATGGACAAATCGACGGTATAATAATAAACAGAATATTCGGGTTTGTACAGTTTCAGCAAGAATCAAGTGCTCATGACGCAATTGCTAAGGCAAATGGAAGTGTATTCCAAGGAAAGAAAATTACTGTCAGAGCTGCACTAAGAAATAGTGCACCAAAACCGTAAGTGTGCAAGGACTGTTTTATAATATTTAGTATATAAATTACGGTTAGTGTTTTTTTTTTGTAATTACTTTATTTTAGGCACACAGATATAGTGACTGTCAAAACAGATGTTCCACCTGCAGTTGCCTTGAGTGACACTAAAATTCCATTAGAAGAATCCTTTGAAGACCAATATGATAATTTTGGGAACTATGATCAGAGTAAGAATTATTATTTAGCCTAGCCATAAGATTGTTTTGAGACTTAATATGTCTAGAAATGGTTACCTGAATTAGCATATGTATATCATTAGTTTTCTCAAATTATTATTGTTTACATTATAAGGTCTAATAATTCCAATATAGCTGTACTGTATTAACTAAATGGTTTTTTCTTTATAAAATACATATTCTTTTAGAGACAATGTTAAAAATAATTGGTTCATTCAATTTTCCATTAGCTATTAATTAGAATAATAAATGAAATGAAACCCTTCATTGTAGTTTTTTGTGAAATTAATGTCTTGATTGCTTAATACATATTTTTATGTGCTTTCACTGCTATGGAGTTTCAAGAAGTAGTCTTGATTTTGTTTTATAATTAATCAAAGATACCTCTAGGATAACAATGGATACTACTTCCATAATTCCTAGAATATGTTAGTATATGAATAGATAAGTAGAGTGTAATTGTTAAGTTAAATTAATTAAAGACATTCTTTATCATTAGATTACCAACAGAATAAAGAAGATGAATTTGAAGAGGGTTACAAGGGTTGGAATGAAAGAGACAGGGATGTAGGTCGTGGGGGAGTGAGAGGAAGGGGCCGGGGGAGAGGAAGAGGAAGAGGGGCAATGCCACCTACAGATACTAGAGGATTTAGGGAGCGGTCCCCAGTAAGAGGTATTACCATTATTTAATTATGGTTTTATACTTGCTACCTTATATAAGTAAATTTAACTGTTACTTAATTAAGTACTTGAAATATTATGACCTACAGCATGGTAAAACTAAACTCTGTATTACTTAATTCTTTGAGTTTCATTTATGCTAATTTCTTACGAAGCCTAAAATTTAATGTTAAAAGGGGTTAAAAAAACATGAAAGTGTGAGCTTGTTGCTATTTGTAAGATATAGATTTGCTCATGCTCTCAATACATTATAGACATATAAGTTTTATTTATCCTATGTAATATTTGTGAAATATATTGGCCACAATTGGTTTTCTACAAAGTCACAAAAGGAAAAATTATAATTAGATGTAAATTTATTGTATTCTAAATTAAAACAAAAATGATTCTATTCACTTTAAGGTGATTGGCCTGAAAGGAACTACGAACGCTACTCGCAGCCCGAATACCCTCGAGCTTTACCCGTTCCGGAGAGAAATGATTGCGAAATTATAGTCGTTTCAAAAATGTTGACGTAAGTATCTCTATAATCAGATTAAATGAGTTTTGTTTTGTCAGTATTTTTTAACTATATACCGTTTACAGAGAATATGCAGAATATATAGAAGAACGTTTGAAGAGGCTAGGCATCGTTGTAGACCTTCTTTTTCCTATGGAGGATGTACCGATAGGTAAAGTGCTGGGAAACATCGCGTCTCGTGGATGCCTCTATGCCATTCTCGTCATGCCCACGAATCTGGAACACAGATCCCTCACGCTGACCATCCTACACGGGTTACCGCAAGGTATTTTCATTTACCTTATATTATATTAAAATACCTAAGTATAGTAATAAAAAAAACTTAATCGAACCCCTAACTCTTCAGAGCACCGCAACATGCCGCTGGAGGACGCGCTGACACTGATGTCGCGCAACTTCCAGGAGGTGCAACGCGGCGGCGCGCGCGGGCGCGAGGCGGTGTACGCTCTGCTGGGGCAGCTGGCCGACGGACGCGCTCTCACCGGCCTGCAGTATGACAAGGTTATCGAGTACCTGCAGGTATGTTGGCCCTCTCTTGTCAGTGTGGATATGTCCACGTAGAGGATACGTTCCTCAATTATTTCGCCCACCTGTCCACGATCGCATTATCCTTCCGCATACTTGTCTCCTTTTTTTTTTATTTCAATTAACAATTTTAAAGTATTTAATCTAGAGTTAATTGTGGATCTAAGAATCATACAGATATTTCAAGGTGTTAAATTATATTGAAGTTAGCAAAACTACATTTTATCAATGTATATCTGTTTACAGGAACGAAGAGAACATCAAGTCAAAATAGAATTAGGTGAATCTACTGCACCTACAAACACTAAAACACAAGTAGATTTACAGCAGAGAATTTTAAGTATACTCAATGATAAGAAGTCTTTGCCAAAACCTGAGTCGCCGCCCGTACAAGCGCCCCCGAAGCCGGAGGAAAATAAACTTTTAAATGATCCCACTGTCAGAAAAGCTTTAGATTCCATTTTGCAGAAATTCGTATGATTAATTAAGTGAACTTAATTAAGTGAACTTAATTAAGTGAACTTAATTAAATGATTAAAGACTTCATTTGTAAGGATTATATTCTAATTAAGTCGCTAGTTAGTTTAATTGATTTATAATACATGATAATAGATGTTTAATTAGACTAGTTTAAGTGAAATTTGTTCTCATAACCTACAATAATAGTTGCAGTTTTTTCAGAATAAACTTGAAATAAGCTGTAAATCCATAATTTTATGTCTATAGAAAATTTGCTGTTAATAGTAAATTGATTATACCCGTTTTATCACCTGTGTGATATTTCATTAGAAATAAACCAAATAGAATATATATTATGTGTTTCATTAGAATATAAAAATTAAACTCAATTCAGTTTAATATTATTTTTATAGTTCACATATATCAGGGTGTACAATGTCTTTACAGGGCTAGCAGTTGATTGGTGATTCAAAGACAAACAGGTGTTTTTTAAATTTACAGACAACACGAAATAATTTCATAAACATACTATGAACTAAGTTTTGTTATACTGTACATATTATTTCAGAATTATATTAACTGTCTACATATATTATGGTATTGCATACAGGACATCAAGTAATCTTACGGCTTCTCTTGTTAAATTGAAAATAAAATTTTTGCATGCATATAATCGATTTGTATTCAAATGTTGTATATATATAATATAAAGGAATTTTATATTACAAAATTGATTGCTAATATTATAATAATGAAACACCGCCAGCGGTTCTCGTGAACTTTTTTTCAACAAATTTAAAATACGAATCTTGAATTAGGAAACCATTTGTTACGGATCCATCATATAAATAATTTTGAATAGCAATAAAATTATTGCAAAGTCAATGATTTTGCCTTTCATAATTTAATTTCAAATAACACGAGATCAAGACCTCCCCCCATGTGTTTAAGTCTGAAAAGCATATTTTTCGTAGTTAAATCTAAAAGTTATTTGCTATACAAGATATTCAATATACTAGGATAACATTAGGAATATCCACATCTTACTCTATATAAACAAGTCCACATACTCCCTTACTACTACATCAATTAAATGCGACCACACACCATTTGATCTCCTTAAAACTATATTTGGAAGATTTGGTGTCAATTCGGAGTTCGAACGGTGAGCGCGTTATTTACAAGGGATATCAGTCAAATGTGACTACAGCGCCGACAGGTATCGGCTATTCCGTAACTTAAAATTGCTCGTCAGTTTATTTATGTCGGTCTTTCTGGCGGATCTTCTTGCTTGGATGGGTCAAAACCTTCTTTTATATGTCCGCCAGTGCCCTTAGGATCTAAATCTGTCGCCCAGCTAAAGTGCATTACGGCTAGGTGGGAATTTCCAAGTTTGTCGTGCACCTTTCCAAGTAAATAATAAACTAACGACTCTCTTGGCGCAATATCTTTTAAATGATGCAAATCAGTCAAGGCATCTTGAGGTCTGCCGGCCCGCAATAGGATTGAAGCTCTGTGAAACCTACACAAGGGATTTTCTGTATCTAAAGCTACTGCTCTTTCGAGTGTGCCAAGTGCTCGATCCATTTTACCTAATGCTGCTTGAGCCAGCCCTAGTTGACATCGGAGTATACCAGAATGAGGATGAACAGCCAAGGCCCGACGAATATGAACCTCCGATGCTTTCCAACGTTCTTGACGAGCGTACACTGTTGCTATTCCAAACCAGGCGACGTAATTTCGGGGATCAATACTGACAGCGGCACGAAAACTAGATAGAGCTTTATCGGTTTCCTCAGCTGCGGCATATTCGTGACCTAAAAGTGCATGTGCATAAGCAGCTTCAGGGTTTATTTGAACAGCTCGTTTGAAAAATTTTAAAGCAGTTTCACGTTCTTTGTGCAGTGAGAAGCAGTTTCCAGCTGCTAACCATGCAGTTGAATCATTTTTATCCAATTCAACTAATTCTTGTGCTAAGGCCGATAGTTGTGCTTCTCGTTGAAGATGCCATAGACATGTACTATAAATATCCATACCATCAGTCCGATTGGGATAATGTTTTCTTATTTCTGAAAATATTTTACATGCTGCCTCATATTGTGCTAGTTCATAGTGAGCTCGGGCAATCATAGTTTGAACCCAAGGAGATGCTAGTTGTTTGGGCGGTATTTCTTGGAATAAGTTAATTGCATTCTTACAGTCTAATAGGGATAGAGATTTATAAGCTTCACCTAAATCTTTAAGTAAGTTTAACAATGCTACACCATTGGTATTCTTTGGCGTTATTGTAGGTGTTAGTGTTTCTATGCTTTTAGTTCTCTCGTTAGAGTCAGAGTTGGTTTTAATATTTTTGGCTGTCCGCTGCTTGTTTTTTCTAGGACTTTTTGGGGCTACAAACTTTCTACTTGGTGATTTATTGTTTTCTTTTACTGAGTAACTACTATTGTTATTACTAAACAACCTAGATGATCTTCGAGGAGCTGGTCCTAATGTACATCTTGGTCCTGGGCTAAACACAGCATCTTTAAGTTGTCCAACATGTGCTCTTAATGAATTAACTATTTTCGGTATTGCTTTCTGCTCATTTGAGTCTGTAAGAGTTGGAGTGTATAACACAGGAGATTCTTCCATAGGTAGCATTCCAAATGATGGAGAGAATGGTATTGGAGTCATGCCACTAAAAACACTGTGCATTCTTTTCACAGGTGCTTGGGTTTCGGGAGTAATGCTAGTTGACATTGTCATTGGAGTACGAGCTGACAAATTATTTGGAGTAACATTAGTATTTATATTAGCATTATTAGGAATGTTACTATTAACAAATGATATATTTTCAGAATTGCTGACTAGATTAACTACTGTGGATACACCAAATGTAAATTCAGCATTATTTATTTGGAATATATGATGTGGATCTACTTTTTCACCCATATTGCAAAGTTGGGTAAAACATTTCCACATAAATGGGTTTAAGGCAAGCGCTCTCCTGAGGGCATCTCCTGCTTTTGCTCTTCTTTCTGATGTATTAAATATTTTAGCAAGAAGAGTCAATGCATAAGGTGCTTGTTCCCCAAACTCGGAAGCAACTATGTCTAAATTGGTTCCTATAGTAATTTCAGCATCTTTATACCTGCAAGAAATGTTAGTTAGTTAATTTGGAAATGCTTCTAGAATTTTTTTAATTTAAGGTAGTGTAAGTAAATTTTCTTTTTTCATGCCAATATAAGGCATGTATATACATATATTTGATCACTGCTATGTCTTTAATGATTGTTAAATACTTTAAAATAAAATATTTTGGATTTTGTCCATGTCCATGAGTAACATTAGTAAATTCCATTTTCACTAAGATATACATAATAATATAATATAACAAAAACTGAGAATGAGTCTTTATAAATATTAACTAAGACCAATTTTCTTATCAGACACTATTTGAATTTTAAATCTACTGAGTCTGTATGCAAAAATTATAGCATTTGAATGTAAATTACTGAAAGCATTCATACACACACACTAATTAATACACACATCTATCAAGTCAACCTTATTGTTGTGAGTATAACTACTTGTACATAATAAAGAAAAACAGAATGGCAGGCAACATCTTTTAAAATGTAGTACAAGTTCACCGAAAATGTAATGTATTTTTCATGATATCACAGTTTTTGTAACATTATGTATGTAAAAATAATATAATAACATTCAAAAAACTTACAATTTAAGATCTACTGAACATTTCGCTAGAAGAAATCGAGCCTGTGGCAATGTAAGAGATATATTTTGTAGCAAATGATGAGCTTCATTCACACGTCCAGCTCTATAGTAACAAGTCCCGAGCAAAAATGCTGTTTCTTCCGATGCAACTACAATAAAATTTAAAACAGGATATTAAATTCGAGTATAATGCAACAAAAAAAAAAATCGATATAATTTAATGTTTTTTTTTTTAAACTGATAGACACAATGTTACATTCGAATATTACCTTCAGCGTGCAATCTCTCTGCCAGGAAAATAGCATTGTCATATTCATAATTATTGAGACAATCCCAAACGATAACCTGCATAAAAATTAAAATGGATTATTCTAAATTTGTAGTAGTACGAATTGTGACAGGTTCAGATATATATTGAAACACCCACCTGTATGGGTTCTTGAACGATCATTTTTCTAGATTATTGTACACTTTGATGGAAGTAAATACTATAAAATATTTCACATAGCTATCCACAATCGTTACACAGTCACAATGTAAAATAAAAACGTTTCTTTTACGACGGACATTTTCATTTAAGTTTGTTGATTGTCTATGGGCGGATGATTGTTGTTGCGAAAGCTAGGGCTCGCTCGATAGTCGATAGTGTTTGAATTACTTATTAAATACATTGCCATTTTAAAATATTATTTTCCTCGTCTGATTAATACGATAGATATTAATGTAATTTAAGTATAATGTAAATTTTATAACACTTTTATTTGTAAGGACTTTCCCGTAACAAAGATTTAATCCCCATAAGTATATTACATTATTTATTAGCCATGAAAACATATCAGCCATAATAGATGAAAACTAAGCCTTATGAATTACTTGAAATTATTATAACTTTATTAATTTTATTCCATGTTTTATATACTCTCTGGCTCTTTATTGAACATGATTCAGTCTCCCTATCTCGCGAAACATTTTATTTATTTATAACAGTATTATCTTTTTATTAAAATTAAATTTGTAATTATTGAAACAGGAGAATTAAAACCAAAATAAAAACATAAATGTTGTATAATGTAGATATAGAAACAATATAGATAAAAAAATATGAGTTTAAAAGATTTTTTCATTAATTTTATTTTAATTTATTGGTCTTGGCATGACATTTCCATGCTTAAATGTTATGTGACTATAAATACATTTTTTTAACAACCTTTATGAAATGTATGCAAACTTAGGGTGAACATTTCTTATGAATTGCGGAATCGAGTTCACATTTTTTTTACACTTTAGGTATATTTTTTATGATAATCATGAATGATAGCCATTGACATGTAGCTAGATGCTATCTTTATTTTTACTCTGTATGGAGATTGGCTAATAGGTACCTACCTTTATTCTCATTACTCAACTCAAAATGAAATGGCAATAGTGAACGAATCGTCACCAAAGAGACGAGTACGAGTGAAGTGAAAATAAAAATAAAAGGAAAAGATATAAAACAGGCACTTGGAAACATTTGATTTTTGCATAAATTGCTATACGGGTGATTGTTTACGTTTAGTGTTTATTGTTATTGTTTCGTTACTAATTGTATACAAAATCGATGAGATTGTGTGTACAGTAAATTCAGACAATATGTGCTGTGTTGATTACGATTGACATCTACGTGAAACAAAAGGAAAACGTATCTGAAGTAAATTCGCAAGCCAGCAGGTAAACCTTTATAATGCAACTAAATAGTCAAAAATTCCAAGATTTCGAAAATCAGTCACGCATTTAACGCCATATGAGGTTCTAAACATTAATTTGTACTGACCTCCACTTAAGATCCGTCTCAAATCTCAATATGCGGGGATTTATGTATATAAATTACTTTTGCCGTTACCTTGTCTATCGCAAATGATGCATTAATGCCCGAATTGTTCTACTTATCATGTAGGTGAAATGAAATGGTGCCTGCACATCTTAATAATATGTGGTTACAAAAAGGCACTTTTACATTCATACTTAAAATTAGATAGCTTTACACAGTAATAGTTGATAAGATGTTACCTGTTTTGATTTATTAAATTGATGTAATCTACATAAATGACACTAATGTGTATATTCTGTAATAAATTAAATATATATTTTTAATTCATATGTATATTCATGTATAAATAAAAAGTTGATTTAGATATAACATTTACATTGATATTAACTTAATTAATACCATCCTATACAATATTTCTTATTATAAGAAGACCAGAAATATGCATATACCTAGGTATATTTTAAATAATAAACCCATGATACAAGTGACCTTCTTGCCAGCCTTGAGATTCATCTGAACAGAAGGGGACATATTGAAATATATCTTTTAATTGGTTAACTATTATTAATTTTTAAAATAATTTATTATTAAAAGGAAGTTCTTTTAAAGTTACTACTTTTTTATTTTGGTCTGAAATATTTTAAATGTTCACTTTATTCTACATTTTCAGTTCATTTATTTTTTATTATATTGATTTAGTAATGGATGTTTCACTTTTTAACTTTTATAAAATGTTGGTTACATTTTACAATTTACAATGATAAAATATAAAACATATATTAAATCATACATGATGATTGCATCATTAATATTTATATCAAGATCACACTCTGAATCACAACATTGCTTCTATATAAACAGATTGATATTAAATCTTAAAATTTTATTATATTAATCAATCACATTTTTGTTGATAATTTACTTTTTTTACTTTTAATCATCAGAGAAATCTGAATAATGTTGTTATCAATTTCACTAAAATGGTCTCTTTATTAGATATAAATAAAACAATTACTCCATTTTTTTTATGTTAGAAAAGTTTTAGGTTTCAAATGAAATTATATGTTACCAGAGGGTCCATTATCAGTTTGGGGCTAAGGGTATTAGTTCAAAAATATAATAGCACAAGTAACAGTGGTACTACCTTTGCATACTTTCTTTTAGTAGGTTTCTGTCCTGATCATCATGCCATTAAAAAGCTACAGACTAATAACAAATTTATTGAATGGTTTGTTTAATATAATATCAAAATATTGATTTATTACAACAGCTTAAAAAAATAGCACAGGTCGATGTCTTAGAGGTTTTATAGATGGTTCATTTTGACCGATATATTATGTTTAAAATATACTAACTCCAATCTCCTGCCCCAAGATTATCTCAGTCATAATAATTCAAACTAAACCATTTTCTTGTTTTTGTTCAGAATAAAATTATATAAGAGATAAATTTTATTACACCTTATTACAGAATGAGTTCTACAGAGACCATCAATGTAACGGCTCAGCCACTCTCAAAGGCAGTTGAAGAGACTCTGAAGTCGTTACAGGAGCCTGTATTCCTACAGACCCGCAGTGCACAGGTCATTGCCGGGATATTTGTGTGGACGGCGCTATTCATTACTTGCCAACAGGTAAATGAAATGAAACTAAAAACCTTTTATGTCACAGGCAATGTGTCCCTTGGGTAATAATAAACATTAGTGTTCTATTAGTTTCATGAGTGTAGGTTTTATTACAGTTATACTTATATATATATATATATATATATATATATATATATATATACCTACATTTACTATTCATAATTATATACCATAATTAGAATCTTTTATGAAGATTTGTTATTAATATCCATTTGATATGTAATTTTAAATGTATATCAATTTAACATGGAAGTAACACATTAGGTTAATTTAATGCAATTTGTTATTGATGATATCATTCACCCACTATCTATTTATGAGCCTTAAACATTGATGTCATGTTAAGAATTTTTCTATACAAAAGACAATGGATTATTATTAGAAAAATAAAATTAGGTACAAACAAATTTTTCAATGAATGCAAAACATTTTAAAATTCTAAAACTTTGGTAATGATTTTATGAAGATTATGTATATATATTAGTCTAAATTACCCATACAATTATTGTTTGATAAGCTATCAATGTTTCTATAACAGTCTAGTAAGCTTTATCTATGGTGATAACTTTTTGTAATTAAACTACTAGCACCAAAAAAAATATGTTTTTAGTTTAAAAAATTGCTTATGCCTATTTGTTTTGGTTTCATTAAAAATATTCAAGAGTATCAAAAATGGTATTATCTAGAAGACTAAAGAAATATTCTATAAACTATTGATATTTGGTGGTTCAACAAGATTCAGCAACAGTTTTTACTAGTCTTCACAGGTTATAGCTTTATACTGTTATGGAAAAACTGGGATAATGTTATGTCTAATATATGGAGTAGATAAGTAGAGTAAACATATTTGTAAATTAGTAGCTCTTCTCCATAATTGCCGTTTGACTCCAAGCTTGTAATATCTAACTATATATTTCTATAGTACTTTCCTGGTTTTGTGAGGTACGTTTTGTGTTTTTCCGTATAAATGGGAAAATTATCTGAAGTAATAAGTAAAAACCACTTATTGACCCAGCCACTAGCTGTCGTAACACCAATAATTTATCAAATTTGGTTCAGCCGTTTTTGAGTTCTTCCGGAACGGATAAACAGATAAAATTGTTTACAACTCTGTATCACATACACATTGCAATTAGGAAGGTTCTTTAATAGTGATTATAAATTAGGGATCGTTACTATTTCATTAATATAATGTTAAGTTTATTTTGAATTCATATAAATATTTATTCTAATTAAAAGAGCTAGTAAACTTTTTTGTTTTAGTTGGCATTGTTAATTTTGTGAGAGGACTGAGATAACTTTGTACTAGTATCCAGTATTAAAAAGTTATTAAAGTGAAATGTATGAAGCTAAAAATGTTACGTTCAAATAATCTTTTAATCTTATTAAAGAATATAAGAAAGTATGTAACGCATTTAGTACAATGTATGGGAATGATATAAGAGACAAGTCAGTCAGTACCTCGATGCTCTTAAAATACATTTAAAAAGTGCCTTCCGAGACAAAATATTAGAGATATGTTATTTGCAAGACGATAATTAATATCACGACGATTATTACAAGTCGATAAGATGTTCCGATTAGCGTTAATTATTTTTCTTAGTAACTGTGTAGTTTCGCCATCACAGGTGAAAGTTATTTCACCTACGATGGTGTCGACTGTACCCCAACTACGTCTTTATTATACAATTTTAAAAGTTAGAACGTTGTAATCTTGTTATTAACATAAGTTATTTATTAGATTAATTAAAGTATCTTGATTACAACTAAAAATAGGTATTAATTATTATGTTTTCCTGCCTTTTGTTTATACAGTTTTCCTATTTATCCCCATTTGGATTGTATGTATGTAAAACAATAATTCAACTTGTCGATTTTAGAACAACATACAAGATTTTATTGAAACTAGCATCTTATCAAGGCCGTGTTAAGCATTCGATACGCTATTTAAAATACTAAATCTATTAATACAGGTTTAACTAATTATAAACAGTAACTTTTAAAAAAAATATCAAGAAACATTCATATTACAGTAAGTATTATCTTAAATTGACATACGTTATCATGATTAGAGTTAAAAGTCAAATTTATTTAGAGTTTAAAACGTTTAGACATTCATTTAAAACATTAAAAAAAAAACGGGAAAGTATGAAATTAAATGGTTCCACGTAAAATGTTAAAGTACCGTCGGTGGTTACATTCACCAGAACCATAGATCGCCACGGCCTTGACGAAAAGAAACAAGTTTAATTCTTTTTACTATTGAATTGGTAAACTGGTTCAAGAAGTCTCAATTTAGCCGAATATAAATACTCAAGACTATTAAAGGACCTTGTCTATTTATTTCTTTATTAGTACAGCTTTATTGAAATTATCGCCATTTAGACATTAAATGTCAATAAATTACTGTTTATACTACTATGTTACTTACTATTTTACGCAACTTTCGCCCAGTAGGGTACACTTAGTAAGAATTTTGACGTTACGAAAATTATGACAGTTTATCAAATGATAAATCAAAACATGAATTATTATACACTCTATGAATCAAAATCTATTGACGTCTTAGGATAATTTATAAGAATGATTCTAAATATAGAAATATAAATATATTTTTAACAGATCTTTTAAATAGAATAGAGTGTTTAATAATTCTTTATTTTGCGTGTACGATTTGGTAGTGTCATAGGTGTACAGGTTGTGTATTCACTAATTTCTATAACGAAGTCTTGATATTCTCTACTATATAAGAACAATAATTTAATATTCAATTCACATCAAAATAAATACAATTAAGGTTTTATTCACTAAAACAAGTTGTGAATAAGCATTCGATGAATCATTAATTAACGTTTTTATGGACAATTGCGTATTGTTTGAAGTTATTTAATATTAAATCACTAAGGGAAAATCTATTTCTATCGTTAAATTAAATTAAAATGATACAAGCAATGTTATCAAAACCGATCGTTCCGGGTTTTCATTCTTATAATAGACCGCGTTGTTTATGTCGAAGTAATAATACAATGTCCTATATACTTATATCTTGACGTAAGAGACACCGGTCAAACCGACGCACCTAGGTTTCTTTCTGTGTTCTAGACACTCCTTTTGTTTACACAGCTTGAGTAACCGTTTTTTTATTTACGTACTTTTCCAGTATTATATAGAGATATTTATATGTTTTTAATAATTAATACGTCAAATATTGGAGATGATTTTCAACACGTGACAATATTATATGACCTATCCAAAGAATTTATTATACACAAATAATTGATAGTCATATTATTATCAAGATAACAGCGATAAATATATATTGCAAGCCCACGCTACATAGTCCATTGCTTGTAGATAAGATGTCGAATATATGTTCTGTGTTATTAATCTTGTACAAAAACCATTGCAGATTTATCAACACCTACGCTGGTACACGAACCCATCGGAACAGCGATGGATAGTACGTATCCTCTTCATCGTTCCCATCTATGGCTGTTACAGCTGGATATCGCTGCTTTTCTTCAACGGAGACTCGTATTATGTTTACTTCTTCACCGTCAGAGATTGTTATGAAGGTAATTAATAAAACATTTTTTTTTAATTAAATTATTAAGGAACATTTAATTTTATTTCAGTAAAATACTACATACACTATTCTAAGAAAACGTATACATACATAAATATTAAGTTCTGCTGATTGGTATTTGGTTATCGATCGGGAATAAATACTTTTTGAATATGTTTGTTTCATGATTTTGGAGATTATTTAGTAGCAAACATATGTACAAACTAGTTTAATTATTATCTGTAAAAGATATGGAAGTACAACGATTAGTTAACTATGTCATGAGTTATGACTGTATACTCATAATTATGCTTGTTATTTTAAAATGGTTTGAGTACTAGTATATTTTTTTTAATTATCGTATATCTAAGATTCCGTGAAGATACTCAATTTGTTGTTTAAAAAAACCTGGTAGATTCCAAGTTAATAACTAATTTAATAGTTATTATTATATATATATTTAGATAACATTCAAATGATAACGATCATAGTAATATTTATACATTAAAAATTTTATAAAATACGAAAGCAGAGAGCATAGTTGGTTCAACCAAAAATAGATTATTTAAATATGGACTTTTCTTTTACTTAAAAAAAAACCAAATGCTCTATAATAATACAATGTCTACAGTTATATTGACAGGTACGTTTCGATGAATCGACACTTATTGTCTATGATCAATGAACTCTCAACGATATGACGATTTATTGATATCAACCTATACCTATATCTTTTGTAAAAAAAATGTAGAAAAAAAAACTTTACAGGATCTTTCTCGTTATTCTCAAATAAATAAACTTTAAAAATAAATTTCTCAATTTATTCTTTCCAGCGTTCGTAATCTACAGTTTCCTCTCCCTGTGCTATGAGTACTTGGGTGGTGAAGGGAACATCATGTCGGAACTACGAGGGCGACCAGTCCGGGCCTCATGCGTCAATGGAACTTGCTGTCTCTCAGGGGCCACTTACACCATTGGCTTCCTACGGTTCTGCAAGCAGGCCACCCTGCAGTTCTGCTTGATCAAACCTGTTTGCGCGTTCATTATCATCTTCTTGCAGGTATGTTTGGGAAATTATAACATATTATTAATCTATTTGTGTAGATTCTTTTTGTCAACTAATATGATTGTCTTACGCCCGGTTTATTGAAGTTTGACCGTTTCTGATTGGTTGATCCTGAAATAAACAGCTACAGACTCTTGAAATTGTCGTTAAATAATTAGTCGTTATTTTAATTATAATTCAATCACTATATGTATATAAAAAAGTATCTCATAATTTATATTGACATATATTTTCATATTATAAGATGCGCAACGTGTTTTATAGTGCTTGTTCACTATTTTTAGTGTAGTCAAGTTTTGGGTTTTCTATTTGTTTTTTTTAAATAAATGTTTGTTTTCTGCGTCGGAACCAAAGTGGAGTTGTTGGTTGAGCAAAAGTTCAGGGTACCGTGCTCGGTCGCTTAGTCTTCACAGCGTCTAAAATTTGTAGCAGTATTTAGTAGTGTACCACTTTGCATGAATGTTACTTAGGATTCCTATAGTGATACTAAATGTATATATAATGTAATGATACTAAGTGTAGAAAAAAAGCGGGCTAGAAAAAACTGTCTCAAAAAAAAATCTCTAACATTTCACTTTTGTAGGCATTAATTGTTTGAAACAGACATATTGTTGACTGGTGCTATGTTTCTGAATCATACTGATAAATCCAAGATTCCGTCACCTGTGAAGATATCGTAAATACGATAAGAACCTGTTGGGAAACTATTAATCATGTCAGTGACCTATACCACATGCTCCAAAGTTTGCATTACATATGAAGTAGGGTTACAAATTATCAATACCGCGGGATATCGGTATAAAAACCATTTTTAACTCAAAATCGATATAATTATTTAAAACTTTAATTATTTAGTTTGGTAATTTGGTCAGCTTTCAATTGAAAATGTTTGGGAAAACACAACATATCTTAAATGCTGTCTGCCATACTACTGCTTATTTTTGAGGCAATATAGCTGGCAGCAGAAAAGACCCTATCGGCTTCTTCCGGCTTTTCAGTCCCGCAAATCCTGCAGGGATCCCGCGCCCGTATTCCCGGATCACGTGGGATTGGAATATGACGCGGGACCCCGCAATGCCGAGATTTCGATATTGCGGGATAGGAAGTCCTAATCTGAAGTCATCACGAGCATCAGTGAGGTTGTGGGGTTACCAGCTCGAAACAGTCCTTCTCACGCGAAGTTCTGGTTATATAACATCATGAACACTTCCCGATCCCATTTGCAGATAATGATGAATGTATGTGATTGGCCGGATTTGTTGTATCAAAAGTTTCATTTGTAGCACGTTCTCTTCCGTTACACCCGTCAAAGGACGACCACACCTAAACTGGTTCTACCAGCGGTACATGGTTGCTTTAGTAGGCGTCTTGTCCATAATAAGTAATTGAAGTTGATTAAATTCTTCATGTTTCAAGTTGAATTACGACTTCATCATAAAATAACATTCTAAATGTTTCCGCAGATACATTTTCCTTTGACACACGATAGGTTTAGTATGTTGCTGAGAATGGAAATTTAAATTTGGAACAAATATATTTTTACTTTTTAATTGATTTTTTTATATCATTTATAACTCGCCAAAGTTCCATACGTTAAAACTCCTGTTCGCAAAACTTTCTTGATATACTTTATAACATTAAAATGCCATAAAATGAATAGCTGGTCTATATAGATAATTGGCCAATACTTATAGATGAGAATATATTACATAATAACTTTCAAGAATGGTTATATAAATATTGCAAAAGCATCGGCTTACATCATATAATCAATTATATTTGAGGTTAATTATATTAAAATTTACAATGTAACAAAGTTATATAAATCATATTTTTTTTGAATAATGTAAATGCCACAACATCTTGATTTATTATACCTACCTTTCAATTTTTACATAAGTCTTCATATCAGAAATATTACAAGGTTGAATATTTTAATAACAGTATAGTTAAAATAAAATTAGCTTGGTATGTCCAGAAAAATGTGGAATCATACATTTGTATTAATAAATTTTATTTCAAAATTATTTTACTTATGTGTATAGAGAAATAATACTAATTAAGTTAAATGAAGATTCTAGTTTTCTTTATTGAGAACTCGATCAGATAAAATAAGGCTGTAAACACACTAAAATCCTAATCATTAGTCCTCAGGCCACTACCACGACGGAGATTGGACTCCCAACGGCGGTTACCTCTACATCACCATCGTGTATAACTTCTCTGTCAGTCTGGCGCTATACGGTCTGTTCCTGTTCCTGGGTGCTACCAGGGAGATGCTGAAGCCTTTCGACCCGGTCCTGAAGTTCTTCACCGTTAAGTCTGTTATCTTCTTGTCATTCTGGCAAGGTTCGTGTATTTTGTTTATTTATTAGAATTTTTTTCTTGGTGGATTTAAGTTTTTATTTTTTTTGAATTTTTAATAATCTTCATAAAAAATTGTTTCCATAACATTACGTAAAATGTAAATTTTAAGTCTATTATATTTCATATGTAATTTAAAATCCGGGTGAGGGCCAATTTCTATATGTTAAAATCGTAGTACAGTATTTTAAAATAAACACCTCATACTCGTCACAGGTGTAGCGCTGGCCATAATGGAGAAAGCTGAAGTGATATCCCCGATATTCGACGAGAACGGCGTCCCCACGACTGCCGGTACGGTGTCTGCCGGTTACCAGAACTTCCTCATCTGCATCGAGATGTTGGCGGCGGCCGTGGCGCTGCGCTACGCCTTCCCAGCGGCCGTGTACCGCGCGCACCGCGACCCACACCGCTCCGTCACCATGCAGTCCATCTCCAGCAGCCTCAAGGTACACCACCACGCACACACACCAACAAACATAACCACGCTCACATAAACATATGCAGACACGTACACGCGCAACACGTTCACACACGCATACTAGTATACCAGCGTACACGTCTAATAGCGTAAATAAATGGAACACACAAAAATGGAACGTGTTAGGAATATTTACCACGCATAAAAAAAACTAAAATAATGTATGTATTATACGTATTTCAGGAGACAATGAACCCGAAGGACATAATGACGGACGCGTTCCACAATTTCCACCCCCAGTACCAACAATATACACAATACAGCTCTGGTAAGTGATGTTATAGTTGTTGCATGTCGCCGCCTGCTCTATTTATTTGCTCATATAAATACATTTTTAATTATACTATAGAAGGTAGAAGTGATTTTATATAGTAATAGGAGTAGGTAGAAAAAATCTTTTATGCTCGTCTGTAGAGTAATAAATAATATTCAATTTCCTCTCATTTTTATTAATCGATAAAATCATTAAAAAAGCGAAAATAGGGTTAATTTATTCTTCCACTGGTAAGAAGAAATCTTTTTTTGGTTTGTATATTCTTATATATTAAATTATTTTCAGTCAAATTTAATTGACAAGAACATTTACATTATCTTAATAATTTTGTGAGTATATAAAACGGGCTTCTAAAAAATATCTGATGATATTTTACAATACCATCTTAGTTTTGTCTGTTTATATAAAAAGATTCGTTTGGTTTCATTTATTATTTTTTCGGTTTTACTCTCTTTCAGATGTCACTTCTCATCTGCCTTATGAAAAACTATAAACCGCTGTGCTCTGCATGAAGTGCATTGCTGTCTATTCATTGTTAATATAACTCCCATTGTCACAATATACTACCATTTATATATATAAAAAAAAATTGTCTGTGGTATCATGTTGTGTTCCGCCGAGCATGGAAACCTTTAACTCACTGCATATATATTTGGGAGCTATCATAATAAAAATAAAGCAAGCTCTTCAGTTATTATATGTTAAATATTGGTTATTTCACCACGAGGCCTTATTTTAGGAATGTAAGCCATAATAAAATAATCTAAATTTAATCAATTAACTGTTTTATTTGTCATATGTAATGTTATTTTTCAGGCGCTGAGATTATATTTAAATTATAAACAATATGATAGTTAATTTCAAAATGGATAAAGCTAAAAAATGGATTTCGGTGCTCGGTTCTAATCCCCCCCTAAATAAGTGTATTTTAGTAAATATTGATTGTTAGGTTACTGGCTAGTCCGATATGCATTAGGTCGGTTCCACTCACATGCATGATATGTTTCTTGTCATCCATTGATATAGTTTTAATTAAAACAAAAATAAAAATACCACCTGTGTAGAACCGGCTTAACTTGCAAATTCATTGATGAATATAAAAAACGAATAAAATAAGTTTTATTTTTAAAGATTCATAATAGTTATAGATTTAGTTCGGACTAATCATTGCCATTTTAAAAACAGTCGTACCTTCTTTTGTACTTGAAATCTACATTAATGTTAGTGTGTTATAGTTTATTTTTCTGTGATTTTTCTTTTTTTTTAATATTTTTTTATCTTAGAGGATTAAATCCGGTAGTTTAGACTTCTTTTAAATATTCAGTACAGGTATTTGTATTTGGCTCTTAAAGTTGATTTGCCACAGGTAAGTTATTTTTTTTTGGATTTTGCCTGACCAAAGAAATATTGATGCTAATAAAAGTAACAATATTATAAGCAGGCAAAAATGTAATTAGCTTTGTATGTATGCGCCTTGTAAATGTTTTGTTTTAAATTGTCTCATTTAAAGTTAAAGCTATATAGTTTAATAAGTTTTTATTTGTATTTCATAAACATTGAGATTGCTCTAAAAATGTTAACGATATATTTCTTTACATAGTATTAAGGATAAATAAACTTAAACTGTAAACTTTTGGCATCTCATTAATAAACGATTTTACCTTAAAATGTAGATTTTATTTTTAATAATATGTATTTATATTAAATTTATAGAAAACGGCACTGAAAAGGGTAAGTATGAGCAATTTATTATTTGCTTGTTATATTATTTTGCTAGCATGTTGCTATGAGTGTTGTCAATTAAAAAATGTGTTGTTTTGTTTCGTAAAACCTCATTGGATATTCAAGTACCCTAAACCCCAAATATTATAACTCTCTTAAATTGTTTTGTATTTCCTGATTCTCACTGACATCATCTTCCTTTTTTTTATTTAAATACACTTAGTAATCCTTTTTTATTACAAATATAATATAAAGTAGCTATTATTTGGAACCAAAATATTTCAACAACATAATTTTTTAGGTTAATTATAATTATCCTTCTCAAGACTTTCAAGAATTCTTAATTAGTAAACTATTCAATGATTAATGACCCTAATGATTATACATACTAATTAGGATAATTATAATAATCTTATCAAATAGTCATAATAACAAATAATAATTACACACGTTTGCATTTATTACCACGCAGTGTCAAATACTTAGTACACAAATCACTTATAACACCACATAAAGATAACATACACAGTAGTAACACAGAAATTATCAAAATACGTTAAAATTAATCAATCCTACACTTTTCTAATCGAATTTAGTGATGAGAGGCGCGGGAATTGGTAACCGTGGGTCTGAAGAGGGCGCTGCTTTGGCGCCAAGACCGCCGCCACAGCGAGTATCCACCATTAGTCACGCCAACAACTATCATGAAAAAACAACGCTGCTCAGTTCTGATGATGAATTCCAGTGAATCCAAAATGATTTTAACGGTGGATAAAGAAATAATTTAATATTTTTTCTTTTTTGGCTTCGGGTAGTAATTGTTTTTATTTAGGTATATATTTTTTTTTTACTTTCCTAGCTTCCACAATTTTGGACCATTTCCAAATTAGATATTTTAGGTAGCGTTAATATGTGATAAAAGTGCATTTATGTGTACCATCGGTGATGGAAGTGTCTGCTCACATTTCCAACTACGAATTTAAAACGCTTCGCCTTTTGTATATGAGCAGAAATTAAATTAAATAATTGTGGGTAAATTTAGCTTTTTTTTAAGTTTCAATTATTTTTTAAAGTATATTTTATTGTTATTTGTTAAATAAATGTTTTAGAAATACAAAAAATGTTAATAGATTTGATTAAATACGACGACTATGGCGCACTGAGGATACTTACAATGTATAGTAATTTTAAGAATCAGTTGTAGACACTACATTCAGTCTGCAATATATTATTATACAGCTAAGTTTATATGTATCTATTATTTATCTTCATAATCTTGCTATAGGAAAATATGAGTAAAAATAGTTTCCTAGCGTATTTACAAAGAAAGAAATGAAAGTAACTTTTATCTGGATATAAAATAGCGCCCTATTTTAGAAGAGTAATATCAACTATGTATAGATATTGATTATTAATATTTAGAAAGTAACCATTTTTTAATCTTACTGAATAAATAAACGACTAGATTATTTTTTAATTCTGAGTGTAATCAATATATTTTTGCTTAATGCTCTAATAAATATCTTAATTTTTTACTTCTTGAAATTTCAAAATCTGCCACTGCCTGAATCTTGTACAGATAAAATGTAGATAGCCACATCAATAGATAAATAAAATTTACAATTACTATTCACGTGTAAACTTAAAATGGAAGACATAATAATGTGAAGCCGAAAGTTGTGTACATATTAGTGTTCAGATATAAAATTATATAGAATCACCGCATTTAACTTTATATAGATAGCTATTAATATTGTCAATATTGTCTCAGTCTGGGGCCCGCTTTAAATACAAAACTGCGTTGCTTCGCCGTCCAATAAAAAAATTCTGTGCACTTTGTTACCAATGCCTATTTAAAACACGTAAACTAACAAAATCTTATAATAAAAAGAGGGGCATATAAAATAATGACAAAATGTTTTTTTTTTTTTGTTTTTTTTAATGTCTGTCTATGCTGTTAGCCCTGTTGGCTATTACAGCGTCACCGGGGGAAGTGACAAAATGTAGTTGTGTTACAGAGATACCAGACGTTCAAATTTGGTTAAGAAAATCATGAACTTATTTAACGTTTATTGTTAGTTCAAAAACTATTAACTGTTCTAGGCAGACTTCTAGATCCTTGACTTCAGAATGTGTTCAGAGCGGACCAATCCGAGCATGGGCTCGAATCGTCTGTTAGTCCTATAAAGAATTCTTGTACGAATATAATCATTTATTTACCCCAAAGTAAAGTTAATTATAAACGAAGTTGTGGTTATTTTTATTTTATTGTGGTTCAGCTTAGATCGCAACTAATTTTAATATGTACGTAGTCAAGTGTACCCTAATTTTAGCGCAAGTATTTTTATACTTTTAACACTACTATATTTTGTCGTAATATGTGTATGTATTTTATTTTTGTGTAGATAACATGACAATAGAAGGTTTTGCATCAAATGCATTTAGAGACAATTTGATAAGCATTTCAGAAGTCATTTTGTAATTTTAGATCTTTCTTAAAATATTAATATTTTGAATTATTTTTCTTATTATACCTAAATATTCAAAAGAAATAATTAAGTAAGAAGTTGAGTATAATACTATAATATTCTAGTTCATTATATTTTAATTTTGTAAATGTAATACGTGCATCGTAACTAATTTTGTAATCAAATGTATTTTTAACTTAAGCTATAAGAAATCCTCTTCAATATTAAAAGTTATTTCTTTGTAACTTTTAATTTCTTAAATTATTTTTCAGTGACATGTGAACTTTTTGGTCAATTAACTCAACCCTTACCCAACACCAAAAAGGGTAATGTATGACATTTATCGTAAATGTAGATTATAAGAACTTGTTTTGTTTATTATATAAAAGAAATAAAATTATTTTTGTAACAGAAATAAAACAAGCGTAGGCACCGGGATCGTTGTTGAAAAATAAACAAATTAATGTTAGATATATAAATTAAAATGTTTTAGCTCCAAGTTTTTAAGAATATAAATACATAATATTTAAACAATTAATACCTACTCTTTTATTTTTTCCTAACAGACTTCAAATTGAATAGCAAACACCCTTGTATATAATTTATACACAGAGTATACAAGGTTATTTATAATTAATGGGCCACCTCTTGCAGGCAGTCTCTCTACATCAATCCCAACATCATTGGTTCTACGACTTTTTACAAATCTTGATAAACAGAAAAAAATTACAAAACACATTTTTTTTTGCCCCGGCGATAATTTATTATTCTGTATTTTGTAAGAACTTGACTACTAAATTGACAACGCCCGGGAGCCATACCTACGCTCAGAGTTAATGCCAGTTCAGAGGCTACAACTAAATGTTGACTGGGAAAACTTAAATTAAAAAATAATAATTTTATAAACTATTTAAAGAGGAGTATTGAAAAAAAACAAATTTTGTTGGGATTGATGTAGAGAGATGCCTGCAAGAGGTGGCTCATTAATTACAAATAACCCTGTAAATATGTATATAATTTTAGTTGAAAATGGTAACAACAAACACAGATAATTAATAACCTTATGTTTATGGGAGTTAAATAAATAATACTAATTATTATTCTGTATTTTTTTATTAAAAATATATACAGGTACAATATACCTAATTAATTTGTTTAGAATCGTATTATGTCCTCTTATTGCTTCATTCTTGATAATATATCGAAGCTCAACAAAATATAATATCTTAAATACAACAAAATACACTAAACTTGTCAGAAATATCAACATTAAACACGGGATTGTATAATTTACAACAAACAAATGATGTAACGATCCTTACATTATGAGTATAACTTAGAGTTTCGTTATATGTATAAAATGGACAAAAAATAGTGTTCATAAACATTTCTTAAAATATTGTCGTATTTGATCGTAAACTAGTGTGACGTCACGCACTCCTATGTGCAAAAGTGATCTTTAAAAAATTGTTGCAAAGATACAGATTTAATAATGACCATTTTCTTACACGTCTCTTAAAATCAACTCGAATGTTTCATTCCTATCTGTATAAAACTTTAAACAAAGCTGAAGTGGCATATAATAAATTGTTTTCGTTCTAGTTACTACTGGCCACCACGCTAAAGGCATCTAAATCACAAATTCTATCTGGCTAAGCCCTAGTGAGAAGAGAGAGATATGCAAAAATTCATAACTTATCATTACTTTATAGTATAGAAGATTAAACTTAGCGCTAGTAGATAGGGCTTTAAGGTAGAAAGTACGTCGTAAGTACTACTTGAGCGTAACATAAGTTAGGAATAATCGTTGCACTTTGGTTCTTAGAGTACAGCACAACCCAGTGTTCTAAAATTAGATTTTTAACTTACACTAGCGTTGACGCAAATGTACAAGAAAATATAGTATTAAAGCTTATAGCTTCGCGTTACACAACTAGTGTGAAGAAGGTTTTATAGATTTATTATTTACACCAAAGGGAAAGATAAATATATTTTAAAGCGAAGTAGGTACTGTGTAGTATTTTCTAGAAGTTTGAAATAACATTTTTAAATTTCAAATGGATAGAAATAATTGCGTAGTTAAAATATAAATTAAATTCTGCTTAAAAGGAGATCGGTCCGTTAATGTTAAAAGTCATTTTCCACTAAACGATCGTGGTACAAAAAAGTAAGAATGTAAATAATGTAATATATTGTATAATGTAATAGTATTTCATTGTGCTATTAAAGGTACAAGCGTTTTAGAAGACGAATTTACCACACATTATTTGAATTAACGAGAGGTGAGGAAGATATGATATTAATATACACATTATTCTAGTATAAAAGATATCACTGGACCAGCCAGTTGACAATCTCTGAACAAGTCAGAATCACAATTTGAAAACATTAAAAATTTTACTTGTACTCTTTATAAACATTATTTACGTAATAAAATATCTTTCATTATTTATCCCAGTTGTGCAAAACTAGCTTTTTTATATTATTCTTAGGATTATGCGTTGTTTGTATGTACGTATCTCACTTATAATATAAAATATAGTCTGAATAGAAGTGTTTATTTTTTAAATATAGAGTGTCGAATAGTGAAATGTTAAACAATGTAAGAGAAATTGTGTAAATTATTAAGTATTTCAAATTTAGAATGTTCATTTTATTATTTTCTTTTATTTCTCCGTAATTTTTTTTAGTATTCATTATGAAGTGTAAACTTTTTAAGTTCCATGCCGTCCATAAAACTTCTGTTTCCTTATACCAAAAGCAGCGCACGTGATATTTATCATTAAATGTATGTTGTAAAGAAGACATTAATAACCATAATCCCTTGTTGCGTTAATAGTACCCATATATTCCTATCAGGCATAAGCTCAATCCCAATAAATGAACACAGTACAAGGGACAATAGGTAAGGCGGACGAGTGTATCAATGTAGAGGGCGGAGCCTCGTAGATGTCTGCTACGAGCAGCGCTGCAGCGCGCGGGACCTGGAATGTAGACAGTTAATATAGCAGCTTGAAATAAAACATATCTACAGATATGTAATTATAGACAGATCTTACAGTGTAAGTACTAAGTATATAATAATTAGTCCAAAATATATATAAAATATAAATAAGTACTAGGTGTTTAAAAAAAGTCTATGTTTTTTAATTATGCAATGTTATATACAATATGTCATCATTTTCTAGCGTTCTATCTATTTTAAAAAGAGTTCTAGCTAATTTTTACATTTAAAAGATATTTAATGCTATGACTATTTTGAATCAATCTTTTCATAATCTAAATCTAAACATAACGACACAAAAAAATTCTTGAATCTACATAAAATTTCGCCTACGTTTTACACTTCACTTTCAAAGCAAGGTGAAATGATTTTCAATAAAGGAGGTTACACACTCCAGACACTCGGTCAAGCCTCTTACCTCCCTCGTAAGAACACAAGCCTTTTGTAGATGTCGCTTCTGTTATGACAAAGTTCTTTTTATACAAGAAAGAAATACTCATGAATAAGAAATAATCTATCATTTTTTACTGTAAAACCTCGGCCTTATTTTTAAAATAGAATGAGGTTTAATATGAATGTACCTTCGGTTTAAAAAAGTATTGTTGCAGTGAATAATAGCGCGAAAACCAAGCCACGGCTTTTTTATCTGTGTACAATGGAATGAATAGCGTGCCTGAAGCTGTTTAAACTAGGATAAAAGATTAGATAGCGCTGACAATGGGTTTAATCGGGCAAGCTCCACAGAATATAAAACAAATAAACAAAAGATAGAATGGAGTGTAACCTTGTGCGGGCGTCAAACTGGAGTCAGAGACAATGACGTAATCACAATGACTCGGGATCCCAGTTCACTGAAGGTATGACCCATGAACAACCGCCGCTAAATAAAAATAAATAAACACAAATATGAAATATTGCTTCGTAAATGAACATAAAGTTGCGCGATTGGTAATGCAAGACTGTGAAATTGAAAGATAGGGATGTATTGCGTTGTAAAATGTGAAGATTTAATCGTATTACAGAAAACAAAAATTAACATTGATAATTGCACAGGTACCTTACCCATGAAAATACCGTTTTGTATACATTTATAAAATAGTTATTTTTTTCATTAAAAACTTTTAGCTATGTTATTGTTGCCATTTTTGTGAAAGTTCTACAGTGCAGTTTTTCATAATATCGTATCAAGTTGCCTGTAAAAATTTGTCCAAATTCCAAATAAATTGCATTCTACGGCATTAAAGTTTGATAAGGTGAATTGGGGAAGAGTTTTCTCTCAAAGTTACTGTAAATTTAAACTTCCATGCGTCCTAGTATTGTTTAAAAAATGTCCATTGTTATCATTGTGATGGTCATAATCAGTGTAGCCATCAATATCAATATTGGGAAACTATACATGCAAATATTACGTAAAAAACTTTAATCATTCTAGAATTGAAGGCAAGCTTTGCTGTTTTGTTGTTAGGTATATTTCAGAAAGCTGTAAGTCTCGATATACACGCTTTTCATTGTGACATGAATAGATCAGTATCGATTCGCATCATCACTTAAATTAAGATTTTAATTTACTCTCATAGCTTTCAATTCTCATTTTTGATAACATTTCCGCTATAAATAGTAATCAAACCACTCCCGTATCTATTTGGGACTTGTGATACTATATCTATTTAATAATTCGTTGATATTGCTGTCTGTGCTGCGTTGGTGCCATGACAAAATTTAAAACTGCAATATCTGTTAGGGAAGCCGGGTAATAGGTATATGTTTAAGGACAACCTTACTTGTAAGAATATTCCAAACAAAGAAATGCAATCAATCTAACAAGTTGGTTTCTCTAAGCTAAGCTTCTTTATGTATGAAAGCATTTTTCAGCGATACCTTCATTGTGTTGTGATTTTGGCATTATTTTATAATAAATTATCAGGGATGAAAAAAAAGCCTTAGTATTGTTGCAATTGGCTAGGTTGCTACCATCTCATGAAAAAAATCGAATCACAGAAACACGATGGTTTCGTTTAATTTGCAATTTGAGATACTCTCTACTAGCGAGTATAAAAATTTGGTAATTCATAAGTAAGGACCTAATAACATATGCAGTTTCGGATAGGTTGGTTTGTTAGTGACCTTTCTGAACAAGATGCATTGTGTGTGAGATATATCATAGTGTAGGAAGTTGAACCAGGTAGAGGAAGAAGTGAAAAGCAGATATGATTGTTACCTATGTGGTGTCCGGTGTGGTGAGGTGGGCGGCGAGGCGGCGGGGGTGGCGGGTGCGGAGGCAGCACGTCTTCGGGAGTACTCGCTGCCCCCCACCGCCACCGCTGACCCGCCCGGGTCAGACACGCGGGTCATCGACAGCCCGGATGCGGACCGCACGGGTCGGGACGGCACTGGTGACGTATTGGATATAATAGAAAGTATGTAAGTAGTATGGTAGAAACGGGATGGATGAATTTAATTTTTCAACATGTCACTGCTTATTATGTGGCATTTCCTTCTGGAAATAGGAATAGGGACAAAGTCTGTTACTAGTTGATAGTTTGCATGATTGTATGTATGGTATGGCTAGATTTTTAATTCAACGTTAGACATAATGACCAATAAGAGTTGTTAACAAACCCGCAGGGAACGCACGGACCCAGATAGGATATGAAGATAGAAATAATATAGATAGGAATTATAGGATATAGGTATCCGCAACCTCTAGCAGAAGGCAAGATGGTGTTCTGATTACCTGTGATTTTTATATTTACTAAGCTAAACTAAACTTTCGTCATTAGTTGTTAGAATCATTGGTTGTTTTGTTAAAACTTTAAAAAAGTAGTAGTAAGTATCCAAATAGTAATACTCTAACTTAACTATTATAATACATTCATATGTTATAGTTAGATATGAATAAAAAAAAATGCTGTTCTTTTTCATGTTTACGAACTCGGATCTTATTTAACGTTCTTGCTATGCTAGCTTTTCATCTTAATGTGAAATAAAGAATAAAGAAAATTTGGAATAATTTATAACAGTTGAATTTTTCAACGCCATACAAAAATTAAAATATTATTTCGTGTTTATTAAATAAACTTCAAGGAATTCACCTCCAGTATAACTATAAAGACCAGCTGGGGATGACCGCGGCCGGTAGCCAGAGGCGGTAGAGGTAGTGGATAAGGTGGACGGCGACCTCTTCAACCCGGTTGGCTCCTCAGAGGACGCGGTTGACGGCCTTCGAGGTCTTGGCTGTCGTTTGGAACCAGTCCTGCATACACCTATGAGAAATAGACACCATAGAGTAAACTATTTAGTGGGCGATAAAGCAAGTGCTATATTTAGCCACGTCTTTATAAACTGTGCTGTAACTAGCGGTTGTATGATTAAAAAAAGCTTATTCTCACATTGTGTTTAATCTGTGTAAAAAATTGTGTGTAATTCTATTGTCTATTAAAAAAAAAACTAAAAAAAGAAGCAAGTAGCTAAAAATTTGGTTATGTATGTTCATTTTTATTCATAGTTATTTATTTGAAATATTAAAACACACTTTTAAGACATATAGTTATTTAATGATTGAGTGCGCGTGCTAATAAATGATTCCTTTTATATATGTTTTACGTTTCTAGACGATTTTTCACACATTTCTATTTATGATCTACGTAAATATTTAATTTGGAAAATATTTACCATTCAGAATATAGAATGTCGATCTGTCCCAATCAAACTCAGCTTCGGGCAACTATAAGTACTTTATAAATATTCAGAATAATTCGCGTTTCCTTTTTGATCTTTAGTAATTAGCGAAAACGCTTTGACAGCCTCGGTGTAAAAAAACGATGTTTAAATTATTAACGGTGGTAGTAAACATTTTATGAGTCTTCAGACATTTTAAACACTTTATTAATTTAAGTATCTGCCATTTTGAATTAATTAACAAATATCAAATTAAATTTCTAAATATTTAGCAATGTTCCGCTCATAAATATCACATCACAAATATATTTATAAGACTATTTGTACAGCCTTTATATACATCTAAATTCCATAATAAAAAGCATAATTTAATCAAATAAAACTACTCACCGGTTTTCATCTAATAGCAAATGAATAATTATTTCAAAAGATCATCAGACGTCTTCTTTTAATTATATTTATAGGATTTGGAGGGAATAACAAAACTGAATAAATATGATTTCTTTATTAAATAACAAAATATACACAAACAAGTTATTTCTTTTAAGTATTATTTTAATAAATTGAAAAGATTGAAAGTACATAAAACATACACAGACGAGAAAATTATAGAAGATTCAATGTATTAATAATGTCCCTACCTACCTAAGGCACTTAACACGATAAAAGTGTACCTATGTTTAATATTTTATGTACCTAAATAAAAAATGGAATCGCATTTCAAAAACCACACAATATTTATAACTTTTATTTAAGTTACAATTCCGTACATCATTTACGTTACAAAATAGTAAGTTTATAAGATAATAATTATATCTTGGTTAGGTTAGAACACACGATGAATTGTAATTAATATAACAAACCTCTTTTGTGTTACTTTTTAAAATTCTATGTGCAATAAAGTACAAGATTATTTTTTTAAAAATCGAATTTCATTCGAAAATTTATATACCTTTGAAAATGGAGGTTAATCCTAGATCACAAGGATACAGCAAAAAAAAATCTAAAACCAAATACGTTTCTTACGTACCGGTTGGACATTGGCGTCCCATAGAGCACTTTCCCTCGCAGATGGTTCGCTGGTTGAGCATCGTTTGATAGGAGTCAAGCATCACTCGGCACTCTGAGAGGTCGCTGTCAGCAAGTGCCAGGGACGGGTAGCGTTCTTTGAGACGTCTTCGTTCCTAGAATGGTATTTTTTTAACCAGGTTTTAAACTTTGTAATTTGTCGTTATTTGAAGAGTGTCGTAATATTAATATTTTAAATTGTTTTATGAAACAAAAATCTATGACTAAAATAAAGAAAGCTACGGGCTACCTTCTTTTAATTTCTGGTTTAATATTGAACATAAATCTATGACTAAACTAGAGAGGGAGTAAAGAAAGCTACGGGCTACCTGTTTCTAATTTCTGGTTTAATATTTAAAAGTAAAAAATCATCAATACAAGCAAGATTTAAATCTGCGACCTCTACGTCACCGTTTCTGTCGCTCTACCATCTCGGCTACCTTGTCATATATAGATGGTTGTAATATAATTGTCTATAACATGTTTATAGACAACTATTAATATCAGTTATGCTATCTTTTCAATGTTATTCTATACTGCAAAGGACTTGAAATTCCTGCCAGTGTTAATTAATTCTTCATGAAATATTTATAAAAAATTAAATATAATTTATTTTTACACATGGTAATGTATGTTTATAAGAGCTGATGTTTTATTTTTTATTTATATACATGTAACATCATAAAACTCATAACCCGGCTCGTCGCACTTGGATGACCCGGGGTCCTTAAAGTGCGACGAAATTAATGGGGCGAGGTGAAAGTTTTATTTATCTTTAAAGAACCACATCCATTTTCATTTTCCAAACTCTTTATTTACACTTGGGTATAAAAATTCGGATTATTCTTTTATTATACGGAACTTTTATTCAAAAACATTTTTCGGTAAGTTCGTGTATAACTTAACAATTTTACTATTACTCCCTGAAGAGGTAGGACTTCGGGACAAAACGTATTCTATATTATATGTGATAGTAAACATCAAAAGTTTAAAATAAACAACACTAAATTTCTAAAATAGTTTTGGAATTATTAAATAAAAAAAATAAGTAAAAGGTTATAAATTATAATATCAAGGTGATGTTTTAGATGAACTCACTCAAACTCAAAATTAATTTAAAACTTTTGGCAGCAAACGGTTAGTTGTTAACAAAATTTTAGTTACGTAAATACTAATAGACTCTCGAAAGTATTTCAATAAATATTTGTGTTACTATACTATATATATATTATAAACGAACATTTTACCAAGTTTAATAAAACGGAAAGGTTCCTGGCAAAAGTTCATCATAAAGGGAAATTATGCTTTAGATTATTGTATTTTTTTTATATTTCATCTCTTACATGACTAAAAATAGGCTTTCTAAATCTGTAAAGTTGAAAAAAGATATTATGATAAATTTATGTTTAACTAGTTATAAATAAAATAATCAAAATTATATTACAAATTAAAAAAACAAAAGGCAATAAAATTAAGTAAATTAGGCAACTTAAATAAAAAGATGCATTTTACTGTTTGGTTATGCAAAAAAAAAAACCAACAGTTTCCTTGAATAATTAACGCATAATATTGTGTCACAAGAGATAAGAGATGTTAGTTCGGACTTAGGAGAAGTCCGAAGGTAAAAGGTATATCATATAACTAAAAACAAAATGATTAATTTGCTTTTTTAACCAAAAGCATTCAAATTTTACTCTCCTGATTTCTAACTCTAATACGACTTTCTCCCTTTTAGTGACTTTAACTGGAAGTCATACTTTTTATTATTTTATATTGTATACTGCGATTATTTTGATTAATCGAGTTGTATCAAATACTAATTTAAACTTAAACAATTTTCAAACTTGTAATGGGTTGTTTTACGAATTATTACTTTTAAATTCGGTCGTTCAGTAAAATTTATGTTTAAGTATACAACATATTTTAATTTATCAAACATTTTTTATTGTCTATTTTTCTTATGTGAAAGGAAATTATCCTGTAATTGCAAAAGGAAAACTAAGATTACAATAAAAAAAACGGATCAGAAAGTTCGTAGGTATAATAAGTTTTCAGGAATATAATTAGATTTATTGATGTAAATAGTTTTTACAACAATAAATAGATAGAACGAAACGGTGGCGTCTACACTGAAAGCTTTTTGGTTTAAGTTCTCCTTGTGGTTGTATTTGTAAAGACAATGTGGTTAATGGTCAAACAATGGATTGAAACAAATATATTATATATATAAGCTATAATAAAATACCAAAAATAATAAAATCGAATAAAATATTTTTCAAATTAGCGCAAGTGAAGACGTAATTTCAAATTTATATTAATTAAATAAATTACCTAGATATGTATCTAAACAAATATTAATGTTAAAGTTTAAACAAGTATTAAAGTTATAACGTAAAATGCTTAATTAGTATATTGTATGTCTATGGAAAACCTAACCTAACCTAAAAATAAAACTACAAGAAAAAAATAATAAATAACTGATGCAAACTAAATTCTACCTAAAAGCCATTTGTCTCATCAAATATGCCTCCTAGGGGTCCACCGCAGTGCTACTGGGCATGTAATGAAATGAAATTTAATAATGGAAAGGGATGGGAGGAAGGCCCTTTCACTCACTTATTTAGATTTACACCATTTTTTAAGCTTTATTTTGTCTGTGGCATTCCACATATGTATAATGCTTAACCATAAGTATTCATAGCATTATTCAGTGAAAGACCCTTTTACATTTTGAATTGCCATGAGACTCATTACTTAAAGAAATTAAAAATATACAGATTAAATTTGTATATAATCTAGTACCATAAACATGCAATAATTTCCAAAAAATAAATTAAAGAATATTTTAAACTAACAATATCCATGGATTGGGAATGTCTAAGAAATTTCTATAAGCTAGTTAACTACAATATCAATAATAAGACAGAGTTCCAATTTGAAGGTTTCTGTAGTCTTGTCCAATTACTTAATTATACATCATATTATGACATATCGTCATAATATGATGTATTATGATGATATGTCATATCATAATTACGTTCTATTATCTAGCTTTATACATACCTTTGTTAGCTTGTACATAAAATATGTATTTGTAGCCAACATTGTTATTATATCTAAGATTAACCAAAGTCAAATATTTCTCAAAATTAATACACTTACTTCCATGAGCTTATAAGTTTCAAAGTCTTGCAGTTGTCTTTGAAATCCCAGATTAGGGTTGGCAACAGCTCGTCCTGCTCTAACGACTTTCAAAGCTTCACGCCAGGCGAGAGGCGTGACGGACATTATGTACGCCACAGCTACAGTCACGCTGCGGGACATCCCTGCCAAACTAGAATAGAAAATTAATATACATTTTGGACATTAATATTTGGATTCATTGTTGCTTCTTCTGGTACTGTCACGCTGAAAAAGGTCTGTAATAATTATGAATAATAGTTTGATTTTAGAAATATATATATATTTATATATATTTTAAATTGTTAATATTCAAATGTAAACTTATTTTTTCGCCTGATAATCTAAAATATGCAAGTCCTACCTATTGTGCAATTAATAAGTAGGTAGGCTATTGTGCAATTGTATTAACGGCTAAAGTAGCAAAAATACCGAATTATACTAAAGATTTTTATATTCTCTCCTACAATAATTACCTATTAATCAGGTTGTACATAGTTTTGGAAATAATAAAAACAATCTAAAAGAAAATGCTGAAAAATCACACATCATTTATTTACATAGTTAGTAATGTTGATTTTTAATGCCTTAGTGAAATTTCTAAATAATCTTTTGAGCGTTCAATTCTAAGCAAGTCGAGTCTAATCAATATAATACTATCTATAACCTATTTTTAATTATGCAAAACAATGACTTTACAGATTCCTAAAAGAACTGTAAAAAACAAGAATCTTTTACAACGCTAAGACAATGTCGGATCTAAGGAAAGTAAATGAAAAAACTCTTTGTTGAGGATTCGAAATAGCGATTAATCTAAATATCTAAAAGGTAATTAGTTCTATAGATCTATTATTTGTTAATTATAGCAACTAGTTTTAAAACTTAATATTTTTTAGTAATTAGCTTTATTAATAACTCGTAGGTATTTACCCTTTGCTAATTACAGCACAGCAGCGTTGCGGAAAATATTACGACACCTTTAGTGAGAGCTTTGGGCTAGGAATTTTATTCTATAAGTAATTAAAACGTAAAATTTACTATTCCATATCGAATGATAAATAACTTTTATTCCATAACTTATAAGACTTTACAACTATCTTACTTTGGGGATATACATATTATAATCATTGACAATGATTTCAAACCTATTATAACTTTAACTTACTTTTTATTTGTATATTTATAACCTACATTTTAATATTATTTTTCTAACTAGCTGTGCCTGCAACTTCGTACGCATAGATTTCAATTTCGATAATACACAATTAATAAATACCATATACGTACTATCAATATGTACTATCAATACGTACCATCAATACGTACTATCAATATGTATTATCAATAATAATAACAAAATCTTTTATTCGACAAGACGAAAACGATAATTACCGACTCCACGCGATGAGCCTAGAAATTCAAAACGAATGGGTGACCATTGGAGATTTTTGTATTCCACTAGCTTTGAAGTGGGGCACCTTAATTTATGATTGGTCCCCAGCATTATTAAAATTCTATCTTAATGCATTCCAAATGTCCAAATCTCCCAGATCAAAGTAATTTAGTAAGATGGGGCAAAGCCACCGAAAAGTCTTGCAACATCTGTGGGGAGGCAATAGGAACCGCGAAACACCTATTAGTAGGGTGTAGGGTACTTCTAGATAAAGGTCGCGTCGCCACGACAAGGTATTAGAAATTATACGGGAAGCGGTTAGTCTTTCAGTAGCAAGAGCGCGGAAGGGTATAACAACCACCAAACGATCTATAGAATTCGTAAAAGAAGGCTCCTCCAAAAAATCAAAAGCGAAGCCTTATTCAATATTAGGCGCGGCTCCTCATTGGATTCTCATGATGGACACGTATGAAAAGCTTTACAAAATCCCTGGGGATGTTGGTGTTTCGTCATCCAGACCGGACTTATTTCTGTATTCGAAACATCTGAGGCGCGTGATACTTGTGGAGCTTACTGTTCCTTGGGAAACAAACATCCCAAGGGATCACACATTCAAGCTCAATAAGTATTACGAACTAACCAACGAACTGATCAGGAATAAATATATAGTTAGTTTGTACGCGGTAGAAGTGGGAGCGAGAGGTATAACAGCAAAATCTCTCTATAGCGTACTTAAAGACCTTGGCCTTTCTAGAACAAGCATCGGTTCATTTCTAGAACGTATTTCAAAGGCGGCATTAGTAGGTTCTTTCCAAATTTGGTTAGGTAGGGAGAGGAGTGTGGAGGGTAAAGGTGAGCGTTTTTGCGCACAATAAAGAGGCCCCGTAAACCTACTCCTGGGTCGCAAGTCCCAGGCACTGCTTGCACTCCTCTCCTCGCAACGCGATGGGCCCGGCACCCGCACGGTGAATCCATGGATTGCTAAGAAGCTTCGTCTTGTCGTATTATCAATATGTACTATCAATATATACCATCAATACGTACCAGCAATATATACCATCAATACGTACTATCAATACGTAGTATCAATATGTACTATCAATACGTAGTATCAATACGTACCTACTATCAATATGTACTATCAACATATACCATCAACATATACCATTAATACGTACTATTAATACGTACTATCAATACATATCATCAATACGTATTATCAATACGTACTATCAATACGTACTATCAATATTTACTATCAATATTAACTATCAATACATACTATCAATATTTACTATCAATACGTACCATCAATACGTACTATCAATATGTACTATCAAATTTTACTATTAATATTAACTATCAATACGTACTATCAAAATTTACCATCAATACGTACTATCAATATTTACTACTAATATACAGGGTTATTTGTAATTAGTTGAGCACCTTTTGCAGGCAGCCCCTCTACATCAATCCTAACAACATTTGTTCTACGACTTTTTAAAATTAATAGTTTTAAAAATTTAGTTTTTCCCATACAAAATTTATTTACTGCCTCTAAACGAGCATTTAACAACCTCGCAACCTTGAGCAAAGAGAGGCCACGCACCTTGCGTAGGCAAAATACGTGCCAAGGACACGAGTAGCGGGGCGCGGGGTGGCGGGTGGCGGGGTGATGCAGCGGCGGAGATGCACGTTTGAACTTGATCCAGTCGTTTGTCACGGTCAATTAGATAAGCGTGTGCCGCGCGACCCGCTAGCTCCCGTTAATCGGTAACCGAATTTCGATTAGTGAAAACAGTACTGTGATGTCGTAACACGAATATCGAGTACACCAAGATAGTGCGAGTGCTGGCTAAGTGTGGTAAGAGGAGTCGGTGAACAGTTGATTTTTAGGTGTGGTCTTTGTGTTGGATATGAAGGGGACTATTTTGCACCGGTATCGACGAGATATAAATTTAAGAGGTAATTTGTAAATATTGAATCCTTTTGTAAATAACACATTGTATTATTGTAAATAATCTGATTCTACCTTAATAATTGTTAACAATTTTAATACACAATACGACGATTGGGTAATTATTACATACTGTTTGAAATAAAACAAAAAATAATAAGTTATAATAGTATTATGTGCGTGGTACCCTACAAATTTCGTACAGCGCTAGACTGCCGCGACCTATACTTTAGACTGCTTACAAAATACAGAGTAATAAATAGTCGAGGGAGCAAAAATTTTTTTGTTTCGTCTATTCTGAGTTATTTATCAAGATTTTTTAAAAGTCGTAGAACAAATGTTGTTGGGATTGATGTAGAGAGGCTGCCTGCAAAAGGTGCTCAACTAATTAAAAATAACCCTGTATACTATCAAAATTTACTATCAATATATACCATCAATACGTACTATCAATATTTACTATCAATATATACCATCAATATGCACCACCAATATGCACCATCAATATGTACTATCAAAATTTACTATCAATATTAACTATCAAAATTTACTATCAATATATACCATCAATATATACCATCGTACCATCAATACCAATACGTACCATCAATATGTACTATCAAATTTTACTATCAATATTAACTATCAATACGTACTATCAATATTTACCATCAATATATACCATCAATATATACCATCAATATGCACCATCAATATTTACTATCAATATGTACTATCAAAATTTACCATCAATACGTACTATCAATATTTACTATCAATATATACCATCAATATATACCATCGTACCATCAATACCAATACGTACCATCAATATGTACTATCAAATTTTACTATCAATATTAACTATCAATACGTACTATCAATATTTACCATCAATATATACCATCAATATATACCATCAATATATACCATCAATATATACCATCAATATGCACCATCAATATTTACTATCAATATGTACTATCAAAATTTACTATCAATATTAACTATCGAAATTTACTATCAATATTAACTATCAATATGTACTATCAATATTAACTATCAGTATGTACCATCAATATGTACTATCAAATTTTACTATCAATATTAACTATCAATATGTACTATCAAAATTTACCATCAATACGTACTATCAATATATACTATCAATATATACCATCAATATATACCATCAATATATACCATCAATATGCACCATCAATATGCACCATCAATATGTACCATCAATATATTCTATCAATACGTACCATCAATACGTACTATCAATATGTACTATCAATACGTACCATCAATACGTTCTTTCAATATGTACCATGAATATGTGCTATCAATATATACTTTTGAACTCTAATTTTACCCCATACCACATAATATATTTTTTGTTCAATATCATCAATTCTTTCTCTCTCATGTAATCTTATTTCACTCTCATTAGGATGAGATTAATAGTTCGTTGCTGCTTGATAATAAGAATTAACTTATTTAGCATCCCTTTTCATATAAATAGGTCTTTAGCTTTATTTGTTGTTAGAATAATACTGTTTAGTAATTAGGAAACCTACCCTCGTATACTAGAGTTGTTGTATATTATTATATATGTATATCAATATTGATCTTAATGATATATATACCTTATGAATAAACTTTTAAAATATACATTCAAGCTTTTTATTTGTTAAAATTTTAATCGGGTACTAAGGTAATTAGACATTTAAAAGTATTAAGTATTAGCTTAGCAAATGTATTCAAGAATTCAAGTGAGTTAATTTTCTATATAAAGTTTTTCTTTGAAACAGCGCTGAAAGCATTGCTTGATGAATTCACTAATTGTATGGACTGTTTTTTATTCAGTACACGCACGTGAGAGGGTAATGTTTCTGTATATATAAAAATAGCTAATAATTAACATTATAACATCTTTGTTCAATAGTTAAAATGCATCTAGTTATAACTCCATAATTTAATCTGTTCACGAGTTAGTGCATACCTACATTATACAGGGGTGGGAGGATGGACCCTGTTATATTAAAACTACCAAGTATCTAAAAAGAATTAATTATCCAACGACACGCTTCCTGACTTTGAGCTATACTCGTTTGATTCAGACTGATTCATTCTGCCTTAAAAAAAGGCAAATAATCTCTTATTATCTTTTATTATTTTTAATTGAATATATTATTAACAAGCGTCTATCTATTGCCTTTATTGAAATAAAAAAGCACCGTTTGTTGTATGGGAGATCCCTTATTTATTTTAATGATTTGTTTTTAATATTTTTTGTTATAGCGCCAATAGAAATGATTTTCACAGATGATGTCATCTCTGAAAGTTAATTGTCTAGCTATTACGGTTCATAAGATATAGCCTAGAGACAGACAGACGAACAGACGGTAAGCGAAGTCTTAGAAATAGGATTCTGTTTTAGCCCTTTGGGTACGGGACCCTAAAAACAGAATGTCACATTTACATGGTACTTGTTTATGTAAGTTATTATTTATATAACTCAAAAAGACAAAAGGTCCTAAGCTTGCTCCTCGAGGAACCCACATAACTTCTTACGACCGTAACTTTTGATATTATGCTATTAATATTCTTGTATAAAGCTTCTTAGCTTTATATATAACTAGCTGTGCATGCGACATCGTACGCGTAGATTTCGTTTTTGATAAAACGTACCAACGTAAAAACTATAAACCTTCAAACTAGTAAGTAGCAAAAAGACATTATTAACTTTTTTGTTTGTTAACTGATTGTTAAAAAAAAAAACAAAACATCAAGTGAATCACATGACAATATATTCCCGAAAACTACATCCAAATCGATTAATCCGTTTCTGAGATTAGTGTGCACAAACATACAGAAATACAGACGAACAGAAAAAATTAAAAAACATTGTTTTGGATTCTCTTGCTTATACAAAGGTCCCCCTGGATTTTTTGAAAATGTTTTATTTCGTGTTGTGTGCACAACTAAAAGACAAACAGATAAACAGACAAAGATTTAAAAAATGCTGAAAATGGATTCTGTTAGTTATCACTTTACATCATGGTATATTTTTTTTAATATTTTCAATGTACAAAGACTATTCATCTACAGAGTTATTACATTTATAGAATAAGATTTGCATAGTACCTCTTTCGTGATTGACATAAATTGACATATTTTTTTTATTTTTTAACCGATTTAGATAAAATAAACACTAAATGTTAAGTGTAAAGTATTATAATATATTCCTGAAAACTGCATTCAAATTGGTTAAGCCGTTATGAGATTAGCGTGCACAAACATACCGACAAACTGAAAAATCATTGTTTTAGGTTCTATTGCTCTTATAAAGGCCCCCTTGGATGTTTTTTTTTTTAATATTTTCCATGTAAAGAAATGGATCAGTGACAATTTTATTATATGTATAGATGAGAGAAAACATCTACTTTGAAGAGGCTTATTGGCGTTGCACCGGATGTCTTCGGATCTTAATAAAAAAACAATGTTACTAGATTTTTTATTTAGGTTTATGTTAAGTATAGTTATAAAATTGCATAAAATATAATGAAATATATTGTGATAAAAATGCATAAAAAAAGTTTTGCTTTATTATATTAAGTACCTGTACAAACTTAAATCCAACGACTTTTCGCTTCATATTAATGATTTTTGAAAGATTTACTTTTAAGACTAATAAAATAATAAATACCTACATAACCTAATAGACAAAAACAAAGTAACACATGTAAATATAGCAAGTAAACAACGAATGGACAAATAAAATCCCAAAAATATGGCCAAATATATAACTGTAATGAAACAGAATTGGCCCACCGCCACTACGATGTAGGACACCACATGTTCAGAGATAGGCTGACACACGCGATCGTAAAACCTCCCCGTACCTTAAGTTACACGTAAACACAATTAAGAAAGGGACACAAAATAGTCTATTAGTTTTTTATATATAGAGTTAAATGTAAATCATTACGACCTTAACATGAATAACATTTTTACAATTCTATTATAAAGTGAGTATTTTTTTGTATACGTATATAATATATTTATATGTATTTTTTTCAAATCGACTCTAGTGATTTTTATGAAATACACATGCAGGGGTTTCGGGAGCGATAAACCGTTCTGGCAAGGAATAACTACATTTTACCCGTGTTTTCAACATATGAAAACTATTATAATATGATTAGAATATGAAAATAACTTTTGTCACAATATAATAACTCAGGTTTGAAATCAGTCCATCCTGAAACCAGAAATGTCCGGTTCCAGTCTAGATGGCAGACTATTTTTTTTCTTTTATGAGAAGGACTACTATTCGAAGTCGTATATCAACGCCTCTCATTCGTATCTAAATATAATTTCCGAAGACATGATTCCTAAACCTAAATACCGTGCAAAGCATGCTCAACCATGTTTTGGAGTTACAGTTTATCTTTAATCAAAGCCTATTTCTATTCTGTCAATTTGGGTGTTATTGCCTGTTCATAAATTTGTGATGAACTGAAAGGCAGAGGTTTATCTCAGATGCTTAACAACCAACCCCAAAAGAGCTTACAATTGTCATGGATAATTATAACAAGAGACATTATAGTAAACGTAATTCATGAATGATAAAATACATAAATAAATAATAGGGGAATATTTTATGTAAGTAAATAAATATTTATTGCCGTTTTTTGTTTTTTTTTCTGATATTGTATATTTACAAACATATGTGTAAAGCCATACATAATTTAACTCTACACGCGACAGGGAACTCCTTATTTTAATAATTAATTATATTGAAATATGAATTCATTTAGAAAGTGAAACTTTAGAGTGGGTTTTGCGTACTGCCGCTGGTATTTGATTTGAAGTTAATAGTACTAGGCATGACAATGGCTCTCCAAATTTTCATAGTTCTATTTTAAAGCATGACAAATAATACATTATTTTATACCAGTTTCAAAGAAACTATAAAGAAAAAGGAAACTACTTTTATACATGTTTTTTTTGTCACTAATATTTTCCAGACAATCATTTAATATTACACCTGGAAGTCATCTGGCGGAGTGCTATTTACATAGAAAAAAGGGAAATTAAATTTATTTTACAATAACGAAAATGTATGAATGTTTTTGTAAATTATGTATACAGTGTTTGTAACTTTCGTTTACACCCTTAAGCATATTGGTTGTTTGAAACGCCATAAATAACAATTAAGGTTGCAGATCACTTAACGGACTTGTGTACTTGACCTAAAACGTTATTGCGGGGGTAAAGTTCAATGTACCCGCAGCTCAATAGAAAGTGAGTTTTAACTTCTCATATAACAAATCATTAATGTACCTAATTATTTACTTCAATGTTATATTTAGTTGTTAAATTAATTTTATTCCATTTTTTATTTACAAGAATCGTAGTTAGTTTACGACTCTTTAATTCATAATTAACTTTTTAATGAATCATAAATCAATTCAACATTGATTCAACGATCAATTTGCTATTCAATGTAGCGTACAGTAAACATCAGATAATCAATACGTTCCTGAAGGTTTTTTATTTATGAATACTTAATCTATGCTTTTCATTTCGCTTTCATGAATATTTAAAGTGAATTGGTTAATCCCAGCTCAAGACATTAATAGAAGCTTGTCTGCTGAGACCGTAATAGCTTCTCTCCGGCCGTAATATCATGTGAGAGCTTAAATTTACCGTTTAATATAGTTTAAATCGTTTTATAATAAACCGTATGTAATTATCAGTTTTGATATGAGGCAGTCGGAGTACATGAAGTGTTTGTTTTTTACAAATGATAGATATGTTTAATTTTTGCAGTGTAATTATAATTAATTTATATTTAAATTATTATTAATAAAAATACTCACCAATGAATTAGGACGTTGCCGTCTCGTAGTCGTGCCGCGTGAATGAAGTCGTTACATAGACTGAAGTATTGTGTTAAGTTCTGGTCAGGAGAGTCGGACGCCATTATGCAGAGATAGTGTTTATCCTGTCGAGCAGAAAGTGGTATTTGGATTAAATTACTTCCAGAGCACTTATGTTCAACAATTACAACCATTTATAGAATACAATCAGCTGTAATACAAGTATGTGGGGACAGACATGTATGTGATGAGCGATGTCTGTATTTCTGGTTTTCGCCGTTTATTAAGTATTTATACTGTGTATTTCTATATATTTGTATCGTTACCTAACACCCTTAACACAAGCAAATAATTGGTTAACTTAAGGATTAAATTAATTTGTGTAATATGTCCAGTGAAAGTTTGTTAAATAAAAACGAGAAAAATAGTTTATTCAAACAAAATTCTAACCATAACATATTTTATGAGAGAAATGTTGTAGTGAGGGCCGACATTAATTGCTGACTTAGCATACTCAAATCAAGTGAGAGCGCTAACGTTATGAGTCTTCATGGTTGAAAAGTCACTCGTTTTGAACATATCATTGCAAATAATTGAAGCGTAAATACTAGTGGTGTACATACATTTTATGTTTATCGATATCGCAAGACTGATTTAAAAAAAAATAAAAGATTTGTTTCGACTAAATTCAACTTGTTATAGTCTCATAAGTTGTTTGCAACAAATGGTCAATAAACAATAATTAATAAAAACAGTCTTTTCAACCAAATAATACGTTACGTTAAATAAGTACCGATAGCACAGTAGCCAAAATGGCGGGGACGGACTTTCAGTGGTCATAAGTTTAAGCTCTGGTCCTGGTAATAACTAATAAGGTCTTATATTTTGTTATAATTATAAAAAATATAATCATAACATTACTTATAAAATATATCATAACATTACTTATAGATTAAAATTTAAATAAATAAAACAATAAAAACAAAATTATTCAATAGTTAACGTACTTATTTGTATTAATATTATTCGCACACTATAAAAGATGAAAGCGAAGTTATATTTTAAAAAAATACTGAACTCAGCTTAGGCATCAAAAGCACATTTAAAAAGCCATTCAATTACAGGTAGGCATCGTAAAAATGTAGTGACCATAAAATTGTTTCTGGCTTCGACGGGACCGTTCTTATCGATAAAGTCGATTTTGTTAAATCTAAACACTATTTTAAGAAAGAATTTTATATAAAACCTATTTCACATTGAACGTAATACATTAAAAAAAAATGTTTATAAACCGAGGGAACGAGACAGAGATAGTAAGCGTTTATTACTATATTATATTTCTAGTTTAATAAAGCAATAAACCTTTAGATTATAATATCGCCAGTAGTTGAACTTACCCGGATTCTAGTTATTTATCTCAAGGGACTCCCAACAGCGGCATTCGCTTGGTATAAGTGAGTTATATCGGGGAACAAAATTGCAAAATGAGTTATTATTTATATACCATGAATTTTTATAGAATAACTGCATAATTTTATACCGAAATATATAGAAATTTATCTAAATAATAAAGTAGTAATATAATACTATTTTAACTAGTATAAATTATTTTAACTTAAAATATTTTCCTTAATTCATTGATTGATCTTGATTCACTGATTGCTTGCTAAAATAAAAATGAGCTATAACTTTTATTATCACATAGAAAGAAATGTATGGATGCTGAGATTAAACATTCTTTATGTATGATTTATGATTTATCGAACGTAAATCATTGTCAAAAAAAAACACAAAATAAAAAAAAAAAAGGGAATCAAGTATAGGTTACGGGTTACGTGTTGTCTTAAGACGTGGTCGTATCACCTACCATAATATTTTACGACTCATGTTAATCCATCGCTTATACAATAGTCGAGTAGATAGTAAAACATGTAGGTACTACTAGTGCAACATCAATAGTATTAAGCAAATTCAATTCTATTCACAGAAATCATGGCCATTAAATATATATAACAAGATTGTCTGCGTGTTACGAGTAATGCTTTGGAATGAAGCAATCGTTACTTCTAAATTATGTAACACATGTCTGTCAGGTAAACGAATGGATAGACGCTCACGGTATTTTTCTTTCGTTTGTTTTTCAAAGTCCGAGAACAATACCCGAGGTATTGTTCTTTCTGAACCGGCTGTAGAGTCTGTTTATTCTTTTAATAAAGGAAGATTGCACAGGCAAAGATTGCATAGGACACATATAATCATTTTCAGATTGGTTATAAAGCCGTGTTGATTCAAAAAACAGTAACTTAAAAAGAGGAGGGGCGATAATTGCAAAAATATCATGAAAATCATATGCTATTTAAACTTATAAAACTGTTCTGCTATAACTCATGCATATGCAAGGTATAATTAAAAAAAGTTGTAAACTATCTGTAGTGAAATAATGAACCTAAAGAAAAAAAGTAATTGAACATACATGTTTAGTACATGACTGTATTTGAAAATGTTTATGTCTGTTTGCTTGTTCGTTAATCTCGGAAAAAGTACTGCACTGTTTATGAAATTAAGTCAACGTGAAGAATAGTTTTTAATTCAGAATGTTCTGCTATTTTAATGATAAAACAGGAAAACTAATTTAGGCCTGAATTACAATACGCCAAAACTAAATGGAATCAAATTATATTTGGTGTGATTATTTTTATTATCTAACTTAACCACACCTAAATTGGTTTGGGCTATAATAACATTTGAAAACATTTTAAATAATAACAGATTTCTGAGTTAGTGTGAGTGTGAGTGGGAGGAGGCGGGTAGAGGAAAACGAAGTTGCTATAACCAGCTAATTTATAATAACCGTGAAAAAGAAACGGGAAGATTCAAAAAAGTACCTTATTGTTACTTAGTTTTGACCATAAAATATCATATACATATTAAGCAGATATTCAAGAAGATTTTGTAAAATTTTATATCCCAATTGTCATGAAAGAAAGAGTCATCTTTTGAATAAATAACTGGGTACGAAACTGGCAACTCCGTGTTATGACCGTCCATTATGTTGCCAAAAGTTTGGGGCAACTTTTGAATATCATAAATGCTAAATTAGGGGACCATTTCAAAAATCCTAAATTGCTAACAAGGGATTACAATACATATTAAAAAAATATATATGGGTGATTCTACAAAAATTGGGTAACTCACTGTCATCAGTCGATAAATATGAAATAATGTTATATTTTATAGATTTTATATTTTATTTTGAAATTATGAAATCTCGTCTAATTAGTCACTCAATTTCTGATATTTACTTCAAAAAGCAATTTTTTAAAAAGAAAAAGTATGCCCAAAAAGTCAGTCCTTTGGCTTGTCACAAGCCCAAAATCACTCAATCAATCGACTGTACATTAAATTGTACCATTAATTTAAGAAAAGTAAATATTTAGTAACAATCTATAAAGTACATAACAATGTATATTACGTTTTTTATATTACAATAATCTCTACATTGTTTTTTAAAAAAGAAGAAACTTTGTCTTTAATTTCATCCGTCAGTCCTCTGTGTATTTTTCAAATTTGAAATTTGCGCCAAATAACAGGGATTCAAGAGGATAAACCTGTTAAATTTTAAATATTGGTAGTATTGTTAGCTTTGAACCCAGGCATTTCCTGGTAATCATTACAAAGTCAGTGCTATTGCGTCGGATATGACGTACTCTAGTGCCAATCCAGTCAAAAAATCAGTACTGTGGTAAATCATTATTTCCTTATAAATCTTAGTTTTATTCTGATTTTTAAATAGCGTACTATAATTTGGTTAAATGTAACTTGTTGATATTCAAAAATACGAAAAGAAACATTAACTTTAATGATAACCTCAAATTTATGCCTTTTTCATCAGTCCGTTGGCATCACTCCTTTGGCACCACATCATACGATATAAGGACTGTGTTCAGGTTACTGATGTTTTTTCTTGTTTTTATCACTTCACTTTCATCCTTTATTTTATTCAATATTAAAAATCATGGCGTTTATAAAAACAACTAATTTGACTATTAAAGATATTATATAAAAGAAAAGAGAAACTGAAAAGGCTCCCTTGACGAGAATTAAAAGCGACCACATCAAATTATCTGCATACAAGGAAAAACATATATATTTCACCTTATATACTAAATCAAAGATAATAATACTTTAATTTCTATTGTTTGTACATTATTTATACAATGTATATACTTTAAAGTAAAAGTGCCTAAAAGTAAAATAATGTTATTAAAAAAGTCAAGACTGTTATGAATGTTGTGTTGGTTTATTTCTCATAGTAATACATTTTTTTTTAAATTTTAACTTACTAAGCATTAGCATAGCATTTGTTTCTAAGAGATTTAATAAATGTCATATATTTCCTATGAATTTGTGTTTTTTATCAGTACTGTGTCACCCTCGTCAGTCCTCTGGCAGTCAAATTCTGAAAAATCTAAATATTTCAGAAACTTCTCTGAAAAGTGACTGGCCCGATTCGCAACAATATAGTATATAGATTACCTATGTTATAAACCCAAATTTGTATAATTTTAACATAAAAACTACAGTAAACAAAAAAACCCTAAAAGTTACCCAACTTTTGTAGAATCACCCATATTATATATTTTATTTTCTTAACCGGTCTAGTAAGATACAATCTTTCCAATGGGATGTTTACATAATTATATCTTTGATAGTATAGTAAACTATTTTTAGGACAACATGGCTTTTATTAAATTCTTTCTTTGTATTTAAATCATGTTTTTGTATTTAATCAAAATGTATATGCAACTTGTCAAATAAATTCATATAGTTATATTTTAGATAGTTAGAATAGTTCGGTAGAAATCATAGATAAAAGCATTTTGATTTGACAAGATTTTACGTAGTCGAGTACGGTTTTTAAATTTTATATACAGAGAAAGGTCCCAATCTTCATTACCCAACTCAGCATGTTTGTTCTAGAGTAACATCTGTCCCTTGACAACTATTACACCAAATCCCTAGTTGACAAAGTTTATAAAGCAATACCTACTCCTGATTTAATATTTAGTATATTACAATAGTCGACCCTTTGTATAACTTTTTATGTTTAAAACACGACTTCAGTATTACAGTTAAAGTAAACCATGTGTTGGTTCACAAACATATAAATAAGAGTCAGAAAATACAGACTCGGAAAATTCTGTGGATCACACAAATAATGGCCCGGCTAGGAATCGTATCTACAACCTTTGATGCTCCAGTCAGGGTTACTAACCATTAGACCAACATGCAGTCAAACATGGTAACATTTGGTCCAACTGGAACAAAATTGAATTTCATTATCTTAAATTTTATGACATTTTAAAATAAGAACCTATAGAAGTTTCAACAGTATTTTTACTGCACATAATAATATTAACGAGCATCTGTTATATCAACATACATTATTTAAGAGTCATTTGTCTGTCGGGACTAAGGCCCGTTCTAATAAACTGAACTATTTACCAAAAAAAAAAAACGTATACCTATATAAAACAACTATTTGAAAAACCAATTCACTCTGTCGTATTTGGTGAAAACGTTGAATATTCATAAATCTCATTGGAATATCAGGACGGCGGATTTTATGGTAGAGTATTCGTCACTATTTGCAGTTTATACGAGAAAAGGGAAAAGTCTTAAGTTGTTTGCAACAAATAAAATATAATATAAACCTGTGTACAGTATTCCTAACGCTATATAGTAACGTTCATTACAAACATTGATTTGTAGAATTCCCTACATTTTGCTCAATAAATTTCAACTTATAACCACTTGTTGGAAAACAACTATTATATTACTTTGCTAAATAGCAGTTCAATAACTTTGCTGTATTTTTTGTTACTTATTAAAATAATCGTATTGTGATGTTATAGAAACTTTTGAAACTGGATAACAAATACAATACCATATTATTGAAACTAGTATTAGTAATAGTGGTGGTAAGTTCCAGATTTCCGCACAAACAAACAAAAAACAAATTTTCATCACTGATATATTAGTATAGTATAAGGAAATTAATACTGAAGTAAAAAGTTTGACGAAAAGCTTTGCCCAATTCCAGTGATTAGGCGTAATGGACAAAAATACAAAGAGACATACAGACGTGACAGGACCTTGCCAACAACCTACTGGTGCAGCAAAAAGAAGTATTATTCTACATATATTGAACCATATAACATAAAAAAAAAAACAGAAAAAAAGGACAAGAATTACCACATACGTAGAAACAACTTTTTCTAAATATTTATTGTAAAGAGTAACCCCAGTTGCCATTATATTATTTGTAGATAATAGAACTGTAAATGTGGTTCAATTTTTGTTGCGGAAATAGTTTGGATAGTCTGTGGTTTGGTTGAACTTTAATTAATTGTAAAATTTCGGTGAAATATAGTCAATAAATATTGAATAAATTTGTCGTATAACCACTGAATGATAAATAGCTGGTTGAGGTTATTAGGTTGAGGTTATCCATCATTGTAAGTTATCCGTCAGTTAACATAATTATTAAGGCCACAAAAAATGGAAATATAAAAATGTATATCCTTACAATTCATGGTAAATTGGAACACCCATTGTTAATTTTTTGCCTAAGGGCGTTTTATTGAACATACATTATCATAACGAATAAGAATCTTCAACGTATTGAGATTATTTTTAATATTTGTTACATATTGGTTTGTTGTTAGCTCCACGTCGATGTTATTAGTCAAATTAAAACTGTATGTTCTCATGGAAAAAAAATCTAGCTAAATATAATAACTGAAGTTTTTACATATAATACAGATACGGGGCATTTCCCGTACAGCGGACAGCGAAAAAAAGTGATTTTCATTATTAGGTATATATTAGGCATATTTGTACTTCTAGACAAGTACAAAACATATTTTTTTATTCAAGGCCAACTGATTCAGATTTTTTTTTAAATGTTTATATTTTTGCTGAAACCTTTAAGTTCCTTTGCCCCCAACCAACCAACCAACCAGAAGATGATGGCCGTGGCTGTAATGACAAATTCGCGGTATAGAGGACGCTATCATTTTAAAGGCCACCCACAAGAAACCTATGGTAAAATGGTATTTTTTTGTGATTGTAATATAACGTAATAAAAGAGGTAAAAGAAAAAAAATCGTGTTTGTTTGTTTGTTTTCTTATTATAGAACACTTTACAGGTTGATAGAATGTCAAAGACACAATACTTTGAATAATCCATTCTGTGCTATGTAATCATTGTTAATATCTACGTCACTGAAGACGGAAAATGTCGTCAAGAAAATATCATCTCAATTTATGTTTGCGGACAAAGATCTTTAAGATTTTGTGCTTCTCGCTCTCCGTTTAGAGCTTCCACGAAACTTGGCTCTCTGTTATCTTTTATAAAAACTTAAATTTTAATTCCATTGTCGTTTATTCAGAATTAGTAATTTCCACTGGTACTTATGTTATTTCATTTATATTACAGCAAACAAAAATAAAACCTACGCAACCTCTTTTGTAACAAATATTTTTATGTAATTGTTATTATAACCTTTGTACTAATATAAAATAAAGATATTTGAATATAACGCCTCTTCACTTTATTCGTCTTGTTTTTTTTTAATAACAGACATTATACTTGTTAAAGTTATATTTTTGTAAGTTCGGTCTTAAATGATTTGCTCATAATAATAAAATTAACCGTGCTTATCTTTTTAAAACATAACATAATTATTAATCTAGGTAGCTTAACCTAGTCTGTAAATGATTAATTATTGCCAGGCGCTAAATTTCTCAAAATTTCTCTGAAAATTTTTCATAGAACTTTGAACTTTATTTTATTAACTTTAATCAAAACCTTATGACCTTTACTGCCCTTAATGTAAAGTAAAAATAGAAAAGAATATATAAATAAATTTATGTAGAATGTAGATTATAAAACATGTATTGAATTTTGGAAATAAGAATATACTCACAGCATGTAATCTCCTTGCAGCATCGTGTATGGATAGGATATGAGTGATCTTGTACTTATCCAGCTGTACGGGATCTTTGGAATCCCTGTAGTTACCCACATACAGTCCTGGCAACACCTGGAACAAAGAATAACATAATAGTTTTGCTAACTTACTGTTTTATACGATTAAGAATAAAGTGGTAATAATATTTTATTAACTTAAACATTTTTACAAAAATGCATTACTCTAAGTTGAGCTGGAGAACCCTGATTGATCGTAGATTCTGTTCTATTATGATCTCTATTTATTTAGTAATCAGTGGTGTAGCTGTTAAAAACGAACAATTATGCACTTCATTTGTATTTTTAATATTAATTAGACAATTATATTTAGTCATTATAATATTTATAGTCATTGTTGGAAATGCTAAACATTTGAATTCTTGCAAGCCAAGACTATATAAGGTAGGTCATAGCAATCTCTCTATCTCTAGCCTTTGGTAAATATTGTACCTACTCGTAGATTGTTCCCAAAATTTTAATATTTTAAATTTGTTACATCATTTAGTAGTATATTTTAAGTACTTTATTTATAATTAAAAGGCAATCCTTATTTGTAATAGTATAGAATTGTTTTATTTCTCGAGGTGATATATTTTTTATCTAGAAAAGGTGTTTGTTCTATGAAAAATTGTCTTTTCAGCGCCTGTACTAAAAATAGTGCCAAAAAACTTAGTTGACCCACTTCATTTTCCAATGCCGGCATTCCTCTGTTTGCTCAGAATTTTAGGCATTAAGACTTGGCAATGAAAGTTGAATTGTTTAAATGATTATGCAGAATTTGTAAGAAAATGCCAAACTTTTTTTCTCTATTTAGCAAATTTGAACTGCAAAAAAACTAAACAGATTTAATAAACATTTCACACATAAATTATAACATATTATACACTCGGCGTCACAAAAATCGCACCTTTTAAAAAAGCAACTTCAAAATAATTTTACTCAAACTTTGTGAATTGTAAGGATATGATTGTAAGATATCATTGGAAAGGTAATTCAATTGCCTATTAGAACATAAAAAACATGTGTATGAATTTTAATTCTTTAATAACAAAAAACTTAAAACATGACAAAGTGACAAAAAATAAAATTAATAACATCATAAAAAATTACAAATAAGGCCTTAAAATCTAGTGTTTCCACCCCTTGCTGTGATGGTAGCTTCCAGCCGATCCTTCATGGAGCTCACGAGGGTCACCACTCTTGCTTGGGGTATGTTGTCCCATTCGTCTTTCACGGCATCCTGGAGCTCTTGTAGAGTGGTGGGAGCAGGATCTCGTGCTCGTACGTGCCTCTTTACATCGTCCCAGAGATGCTCGATCGGGTTCAGGTCTAGACTTCGTGCTGGCCACTGCATAACAGGGATCTCAACCTCTTCCAAATAGTCCCGCACAGCAAACGCAGTGTGGCAACGGGCGTTATCATGCATTAACATGAACCCATCGCCAACAAAACCAGCATATGGAACCACATGGTCTTGTAAGATCTCCGTTATGTACCGCCGAACATTCAGCGACCCTTGCCCGCGACCACCACCAGTCCGAGAGACGCACACAAGCTCCGTTTTCCCTTCGACGGATATGCCACCCCAGAACATACAGGAACTACCTCGGTATTCGACGGATTCCTCTATGCAAGCCTGGGCAAATCGCTCTCCTCGTCTTCGGTATACTCTTCTGCGTCTGTCGTTGCAGAAAAGACATACTCGTGTCTCTTCGGTGAAGAGAACGGCTTTCCACTGTTCACTCGTCCAGTTGACATGCTCCTGGGCAAATCGTAACCGCTCTCTTCGATGCTGCACAGTCAATTTTGGGCCACTAGCAGGTCTGTGAGCTCTCAATTCCTTTTCTTTCAGTCTTCTTCTAATCGTAGAAACACTCACAGACGTTCTGCAAGCTGATCGGAGCTCTTGTTGCAACACAACAGCATTGCTGAAGCGGTGCCGCAAGGATGTGGAAACAACGAAGCGGTCGCCTCTTTCTGACGTGCAGCGTTTTCTTCCGGATCCACGTCTTCGAGTATAGCCACCAGTCTCAAGGAACCGTTGGTATATTCGTCGAACTGAGAATCGGCTAAGGTTCAACTGTCGAGCAACGTCAACCTGTCGCAGTCCTGATTGCAATAGCGCAATGATTTGAGCGGCTTTATCAGGAGTTGTATCCATCTTCAGGTACTGTTCTCTTGCGTATGTTGTTTCGGTGTGTTCACTCTGAAGTTTGAGTAGCGACTGACCCATTTTTTACCTTTACATGAGCTTTTATACCCTTATAAGGTAGCACAAGTAGTGCTCCTTAAGTGAGCATTTTTTTAAACATTTTTTTGATTGGTCCCTGGTTAGAAATGGTAATTGTTTTTTTAATGATACAGGTAATTAATATAAAGGTATTGAAGTGCACTTTAGAATGATATATTTTTTTCATACGTAGTACTTATGTGCTAGATTCTAGGAGCGATTTACTAAAAAAAACATAGAGGTGCGATTTTTGTGACGCCGAGTTTATATAATATAATCGGACCAAATCATACAAATGAAAGTGTATAAGATCTTAGTTCCTATTTTGCGCATTATCTATTAAGAATGATATTAAAATATATTATTATTCATATTATATTCACAATAAAGAGCTATCAGTTGCAGAACAAAGCAAAAAAGTAGTATTATATTAATGAATTGTAAGTTAAAAATAGCATTAAAAAACATGGGACAGCTACAAGTAACAAGGGTCCATTAACGTCAAGATGCAAAACTCGTGGTAAAGTCAAGTCGAGTACAAGTGGTAAGTCAAGTCGAGTACAAGTGGTAAGTCAAGCGCGTGCTAATGATGATAGAGAAAACATTCACAGCTTATATTCGTAATAATGTAACATTTACTAGCAGGTAAAGAGGGCTATTTGAATGCTATACGACATTCTTGAGTTTAATTGGTAAAAGTGAAACAGTTTATGGTTTGTATGTGAGATTTTGTTTTTTTTAATATCGTGATTTTTTTTTTGTTTTTGGTTTCATGTATAATACATTAAGAACTTCGTAATATTTAAAAATATCAATAAACATGTTAAGCTTATTTAAATTTATATAAATATAGATATTTAAATTTATATAAAAATAAATCGATACGGGCAGGGATTCGAACCCGCGTCCTATAGAAAACCATCCCGTCGCTCTACCAATTGGTAGAGCGATTTATATAAGCCAGAGGTTCCCAAACTTCTTTCGTCCAACGCCCACTTTGAAAATCAGTTTTTTTTTGTAACGCCCCCCCAATTTTTTTCATCTTAAAAACTTGAGTAACATATTAGTTTCGTCTTCAGTTTCATTACACCTATATTCCAATTGAAACTTATCTTACCAGAAAAAAACAATAATAATGCAACCTTACAATAATAAAAGTATTTTTGATTGTAAATTATATTTAATATTGATCAATAGTAATACAACTTCTCAAAATAAATAGCATCTTTTATTAAAAAAATAACAAAAGTTAACATTGATCAATAGAAATTCCACTTTTCATAATTAAAACTTTTCTTCTTTTTCCTGGCATTGATCCCGACGTATGTCAAGTTCTGTCTTCCTGAACAACCTACTCCACTTTGCACGGTCTTCGACCTGCTCTGGGGTTAGACCATTGACATTGGCTCTCGTATCCTACTTCACGACATCCATCCAGCGCTTCCTTGTACGTCCGGGAGATCACACTCCAGGAACAGATATATCAAGGCATTTCCGTCCGACATAGTTCATAAACGGGCGCGCATGGATCTTGGACTACCTCGAATGAATGTGTTACGTAACGCCGCACATGCAACTCAGCATCATTTTCTCCCTCATTCAGTCAGTCGTTTCCGTGACTTGAATTTCCTGGGTGTGCCGAGATAGTACTGGCAAACATTCGCTGCAACTCCAGTTTTATCTCAGCGTAGATATCGAAGGCAGTTCCTCGGAATCGTTCGGTCCGTTTTTTCTACAACCCTTTATCTGCTGTACATTAAAGATCAGCTGAAGCCCGGTATCTATGGGTATGCAGATGACAGCACAGTTATAGAAAGATATCTTTCAAGTTCTCGAACTAGTAGAGATTAAGTACAGTCTGAAAGGGAAGCCATGGTGCAACGTTTGAATGGCAAACTCTAAGCAGTTTCCGCATGGGGCAATGCTAATCTTGTCAAATTCAACGCCATCAAAACGCAGACGTGTCCGTTCACCGCTATAAGGAGCCCTTTAACCTTGGCTCCTACTTTTCAGAACGTATCTTTGAAATACAGTGACCGGCTTCAGTTGTTAGGCTTGAAGAACTTCAACTTTGGTCGGTTCATTGAGTCCAGAGCAAAAGCAGCAGCAGGAAAGCTTGAAGTTCTTGGGGAGATCCGACAGTACTCTACACCGGGACAGCTACTTGTACTATACAAAGCACAGGTTCGGTGGTGTGTGTATGTACTGTAGTCACATACTTACTGGTGCCGCAAAGTCTCATCTTGCGGTTCTGGACTCAATTGAAAGGCGAGAAAAGAGGCTTATAGGCGACCCTGAATTAGTTAAAGCCAACCCCCACAGTCACACTGAACACTGGCTTAAAATTACTATTCTCGTAGTATATTCTATACGATACATTTTGGTGAGTTTATTAAAAGCATTAACTAAGTTTGTATAAAAAATAGACCATTAGTGGATTCTCATCAATGAGTGCTATTTCATCGGCATACATCATCAACTATGAAGACTGGTCATGAATGTGAGCCGTGACAAAAATGGCGTCTATAGTACTCGATCCTGGCTGAAATCCACATTGAGACTCAGAGACAGTGCACTTTTGGAGGAGATTTAGGTCGCTCATGCGCTCGAAGATCTTCATGGTAAGACTCACTCACATAGTCTTGAACAATGCCTTTTCCTTTGTAAATAGGTTTAATAAAACTATGTCGCCACTGCTTAGGCATCTTTCCAGTGTTCAAAATATGTTTAAAACACGAGCACACCAACATAGCCAAACGATGTTCAAGCTTCTATTCGAATATCGTAAGGTCCTACCGTTTTTCCGTTCTTTATACGTCGAAGGCAATCACGAGTTTCGACAAAGGTTATTAGGGAAGGTCCGAGTTTAGATGGTGTGTCGCGAGGAAGCCCGCACGTATGCTGACTGATCAGCCGCTCGTGAAGGTAGCTTTTCCTTCCCTCCTTTACAGATGCATAACGACAAAGCAGCATGCCCTGGGAATTTCTGACGCAAAGACATTTTGCGATATCTCGCGTTGCTTTATCTCGAGCACGTGCTATTTTAATTATATATTATAAGGTTAATTTCATATATTGTCAATATTTATTTATACAATAAACTAGAATATAAATAGTTTAAAAATAATTATAAACTTGTATAACTATTGAAAGCGTATTTAAGTTTGTATTAAATATAGATGAAAAATAAATTGATACGGGCAAAGAAACGAATTTGCGACTTGTGGGAAACTGTACCTAGAAGGCATGTGTTTCGGTAACCATGTATTTTTCATTTTACATTTATTTAAAATTTAAATAGATTAATAAATGGATGTTGTATAGTAGAAAGATATTATTTTTAGTGAATTTTCAAATATGAATATGATAAAGTTACAAATAATCTATCACCCCCCTAAATGACACCAGTGCCCCCCAAATTTTTCTCGGTCCCTTACCGCCCCCCTCTAGGCTTCTAGCCCCCACAAGAGGTGTTATCGCCCACTTTGGGAAAGACTGATATAAACAGATATTTTTTATTCTATATTTATATCAATGTATCTATTTGATATTATAGTCTATGTGTCGCTGGTTTTGTTTACAGTTACTACAACCAAAGACAAGAAGTTCCACTTCACATATCATAAACAATATTTCAAGCGAAAACATAATTCAATCGGATTAATAGTTTTAATACAAATGAATTTGAGGTCAGAGATGTCATCAATTTGCTAGACAATGACTCTTGTGAACCCTAGAACTGGTTCCAACTGTAATGAGCACGTGTTCATCACGCCATCGTTACTTACATAGTGCGGTCTGTAACGAACAAATTAACTCTCAGTTAGTAACGAGCAAGTCACACAGCGAAGGATATATCAAGATCATAAAGACCCTTGTAATTGCTACATAATAACTAAGAATTAAAGCGCCATAACTATATCATAACATTTCTGTATTGGATGTAAATTTTCTTACAATATCATGCCAATTTGGCTTCAAAGTGTAAGTATTGTAGAAGGGTAGATTATCAACACCGATAAGTACCATCAAATACCTTAGTCATCGAAAACAAAGTAAAGCTTTTTTGTTATTATATTTTCATTTAAGAAATAAATTAAATATCATATTATGAATATTTTTTTTAAAGCAGAAATTAAAACAAGAATTAATCAAACATTTGGGATAGATTTAATAAAATCATACTTATATAGTATTAGCTTTACTTTTGATTTTCTCTTTACAACGAACACTACTTTTAAATATAAAAAATATATATTTACAAATTATTACTATTATTCTACTTATATTGTTATTAATTCTCATACAAATGTTTTCTCTTTTTATAAGACAAACAGACACTTTAAGCATTGATAAGTGCTAACTCGGACTATAACCTTTTCCCATTCCAAATAATATCAAATTTGTCCATTACTTGTTATGTGATATTCGAAAAAATAAACACGGAAGAGGTTAGTCTCTAGGATATGAATTGCAGTTTTATTTTAAATGTAGGTAAGTATATACATTTGCGTTTTTATATTGGAATCAATAATTAATTTGTTAGGATGGAAAATATTTCAATGTAAGATTATTAAGTTGCTTTTAACAAGTAAATATCATAGAATTATTATATATGGAATAGGGGAGCCATAGTCAGGCCTTTAGTGTTAGTGTCTGGCAAATAATAAAAGCAGCAAGATAACAGACCGATACTTATCTTTGTCTAATCACACATGCAACAAAGAGACAGATAGGTAGCCTTATTTGATTTCTTTTTTTTGTCACACACACACATTTTACACATCTTAGGCTGGCTTCTCTATCCTATATATAAAAACTCTATGATAAATATGCCGAACTACCAATTTGTCGCTGTCAATGTAATTTATCGTTGCATTGGTAACCTAGCATATAATCGGTTAATATCGACTTACAAAGGCTGTGTAAATGATTATTTGCTGCACCAATGCTTTATATACATCATAGAATAATTATATTCAGTGACGACCCTTTGGTGTACGCTGGAATGTTGGCCGTTATCAAACACAACATGAACAGAATTACGTCCTCAGTAACAATAGGATTTGAATAGTAAATGATAACATTTCCCTGAGATTGCTGAATCATTGGAGTCATTAGAATATTATTTTTTATATATTCATATCTTGTTTTGTGATATTGGCTTTACTTATAATAGAAGATCTTTACCAAGAGCAAAGTAAAAGACGTTGCATATATACATATATGTTTTTATGTTTTAGTAATTATGTTTAAGAACTTTAAATTTCCTTTATTTTTATCAATATATTTTTTTATCTTTATTTATACAGGGTTATTTGTAATTAATTGGCCACCTCTTACAGGTAGCATCTCTACATCAATACCAAAAACATTTGCTCTACGACTTTTTAAAATTAACAGTTTTTAAAATTAGAATTATTCCATACAAAATTTATTTGTTGCCTCATAACTGGCATTAACTCTGAGCGTAGGTATACCGCCCGGGCGTTGACCTTTAAGTACTTGTTACAAAATACAGAGACTTAAGTAAAAAAGAGAGTTAAAAAATGTTTGTTTCGTTTTTTTGTGTTGTTTATCAAGATTTGTAAAAAGTAGAACAAATGTTATTGGGATTGATGTAGAGAGGCTACCCGCAAGAGATGGCCAACTAATTATAAATAACCCTGTATATAAAATGCTACAGCCTCTGTTCTATAATCTTATACACGGAATATCAACTTTAAAGATATTATATTGATCGATATTCGAACTCATTATTGACTTTTATAAAAATATAGCATAAATAAAAAAAATAATTGATAAAACGACACAATACTTTATACAGTTTTTATAGAAAACAAACAAAAATATCCAAATTACCTTCCATTATTAAATAAAAGCGAGTATAATAATTACTGCTTTATAAAATACAATACTTTTAAAATATTTATTCTGGGGATTATTTATCAAATACTTGAAGCCGTTACACATATAACATATTTACAAATATTCAACATTTTATTAACATCACTATTGTTTGAGGTTGGAAGTATACTGTGAATGTAATATAGGTTTCCAAAATACGTCTGGAATTGTCTTAATTAATTTTATTTTTATCCGCCATTTCGATATCGTAACGCCATTTAATTTCCGCTATCCCCAAATTGCCAAAAATTCCATATTAGATTGATTCTGAATATATATACTACGGATTACTATTTGTAATTGTAACTGTACGACAAAAAAATAAACTAAATATCCAGCAAACGGATATTACAAGCGTACATTTCCTACTTAGCGTCTAACCGCAAGTCATATCGTATTTATTGGTTTAAAGAGGAAGTCAGAAAATGGCGCGAATTGTTCACTTTATCACGTTGAATTGACACAAGCAAGGTTTCGTATTCATTATTCAGCCAACCAAGGATTTATCCAATTAATTACATCTGATTCTATAAGAACTCTATATTTAGTTATCGAATAAATTTATTGTCTCATTACTCATATCTTTAAAACTTTAAGTAACATTTATAATAAATGTTAAATAGCAAAACATTTGAATTGCTTGACGAATAAAGGATACTACTTCGACTATAACTACGACTATTACATCGATGGTAATTTATGGTTGAAATATTCTTTACAAAGTTGGAATTCTATTATTACGTAAACGATGACGTGAATACGTTTATTTACTGCATTGCAGTTGTGGGTTACACGCCAAAGTTTTAATTTTTTTTTTTTTTGGGTTTTTAACTTTTGCGTTATTTGATAGTATGGTATAATTACTATATCTCAAATATCATTATTCATCAGTCATTATATTATTGTCATAATAATATGTGTTAGGATTATATTTAAACGACTAATAGATGTGTGAATATACTGCTCTATACAGTATAAACCAAACTTTATATTTGTTCTAGAAAACCTCGAAAACAGATTAGATTTGATTAGATTTGTGAGAGAATTTGTAAGATATATATTTATTCATATAATATTAATTATAGAAAACTTTGTATACTTTAATCCTTTTTATCTTGACTAATATTTTAAAGGAGACTGAGTTTGTTCGGCTTGTATGTCTTGACTACTCAACACGTCATCATCACATCACGGCACTTCGCACGTAGTAAGGGTATAGAAAAGGACATAGGTTACATTTAATGTACAGAAAGTACTGTTCCCGAGCGAATTAAAAAATATTTGACTAACTTTAAACAAAGCAAAGCAAAGCTTATTACCTATTGGCAAAACCTCTGACATAAGCTTGTATTTTATAATGAAGCAACTTTAAATGTAGCTGTAAATTTAAAAGACTTTTTTTGTTCTTATCGTTGTTAAAACAACAGGGTTGGGTTTCAGTCCATTATTATATCAAGATTCGTCGACACTCCTTAATTAAGTCTACTTCAATAAAGTTAAGAATACTTGACAGTCAAGAATAATAATAATGTTTTTTTGCATTTAGTACATCACTATCTTTTAAATAGAAGTAGACATCATTATCGCTACATAGAACGATAGTTGTTCGTTTTTGTAATCTTAATCTTACGTTTTACATAACTTCTAAATATTTCATTTCCTATTCGCCTTTGTTAATGTCAAATATGAAAATTAAGTCATAAAAGCTTTGTTTTATATATTAACAGTAATATTTACGACGTCGTAGAGACTAGCAAATAGAGACTCCACAACGAAACACTTCGTCATCCTGTCAGTGTTCCCGACAAGGTCACAACTCATAATAAAATAGATTTGTGGTAATTGTAAAACTGATACCGCTTCGAGGTCGAGGATCGATAGACAATATATGTTATTTATGACCGAAGTTACGTGCGAATATAAAATATATTACGACCTCTAAGCTTGGCCAAGCTTTTATAACACACGCACATGGATGCACACACATACACAAGAAACCACACACACAGACACAAAATAGATACAAAAACACGCGTTGTCAATTATAAGGTATTCATAGAAAAATAAGCCAGAAAAAGCACATGTTTTTAGTTCCTACATACTATGTATTGCCTAATTTCATTTGACATTCATGTTGTTATTCTGTAGAGATAAGCTTGAAATAGCAAACAACGTCAAAACGACTCCCCAACGGCTTCAAGCATCAAACCTAAAACAACGAAGCTAAGAATTCATAATGTACCCACGTACGTGACTTTTGGTTAGCTACACTGTTTATATTATTATTTGTTTAGAATTTATTATAATTCTCTGACTGTGCTAAATGCAAATTGACGGTAATTTCACAAAATATGTTATACCTGAGCAAACCTGTGTCTTACTTGTGCCTAATCTTTGTCATAACAGTGTCCTAGCTGTGTCCAACCGGTATCTTACACCCATTCATTCGTCCCTGTTTCTCAAGGACACATGTATCTGTCATTATGGTACGAATGTAAGTGAGGCAGTTCCCAATGACCTAAAGATTGTCAAACCGAAGATGGAAAAATATTATAACTTAATATTTTGTTAATTAAATTGTGTTAATCAATATTATAGCAATATATAGCATATTTATCTTATCGTGAAAACATATTTAATATATATTTTAAACTTGACTACAAAACTTATAACTTCTAAAGCCATCAGCAACTATTCAATGTTTTGAAGATAAATGTTTACAAGTAATTTAATTCCAAATAAATCACTTGGTAAAATATAAATTAAGTAATTACTTCTACTATGACATCACTGGTGCGGTTAAATTGTATCAAAACTTTTTACGTCGTAGTACGAGGTCGAAAAAAGTTCGCTCTTCCCATAAAATATGTCTTTTTACATAACTACCCTCATTAGCTTCATATATGCTTAGTCTGTCGCATTGAAAAATATTGTTGCTGCCGCATCTGCAGTTTCATAATTAGAACGAGTTAATTAAGATTTTTTGCTGAATTTGGATGTCAGATATAATTAAGGTTTTCCTCAATTAAATCCAATTACAGCGCATTCGCTGTCATCAAGTAGTTTTTAAAAAAAATACGATGATAAGGTGGTTACAAAATTCAAACTTCTCAGCCGGTAATCGCCGCTTAAGACTGATACACGTTACGTCCCGGATACACTTTAGAGCACTACTTTCGCTCAAGTGCCGCAGTCTGCGTGTACGCGCGGAACGACCTTGGTATCCAGCGTCTCCGTCACCTTCAAGACACCACTTTTTGTTCTCTATGGGTTTTAGTAGAAACAGGAAATGAAAAAAGTCTGTATTCCTGTGTCTACCGTTCGCACAGCGGTGACTAAGAGACAACTAGATTATTTGAGTATCTCGGTGAGGCTGCTGATATGACTCTGCATCAGTACCTTTCAGCGCAGCTCGTCTTTCTGGGGACTTTAATGCCTGTCATCAGAACTGGCTGTTCCTGTACCAGAAAACTGACCATGCTGGAAGAGAGGCGCGGAACTTTATGTTATCCTTGGACCTCTTTCAGCTGGTGAAGCAAGCGACAAGGTTACCAGATGTGGTAGGCCATACAGCCAATTGCGTGGAACTTCTGCTGACAACTGATCCGGACAGGTATCGTGTAGAGCTAACCTCCCCCTTGGGAACCTCCGATCACTGTCTGGTGAAATCTGTGTTTACATATTCCCCACCGGATTTCGAACCTCACGGTGTTAGGCGAGTATGGAAATACAAGTCAGCAGATTGGGATGAAATGCGTCACTTTTTTTGCGTCTTATCCTTGGCGGCAGGTCTGCCTCTCTTCTTTGGATCCATCGAGTTGCACGGATGCTATAAACGATGTGGTGCATCAGGCAATGGAGTATATATTCCTTTGACGTACTCATCGATGGTAAAGCTCGCCCATGGTTTAATGCCGAATGTGGTTATGTTCAAGACCGAAAACATTCAGTATACCTCATTTGGGCTGATGCTCGAAGCCGCAAAACTCCGGATGTAAGTTCAAAGAAGACAGCCTTTAACCAAGCTGCCAAGACCTGTAAAAAGAAATTGCGGAAGGCTCGTCTCGAGTGTATGGCGAAAAGCTCTCTGTCAGACCAACTGGCAGTCGAACTTTTTGGTCTCTTGCCAAAGCGATCGAGTTGAACTTCTGCCAACCCTCACTGCCTGCTCTGCTGAAGCCGGATGGATCCTTGACCCACAAAGCAACAGAGAAAGCGAATGTATTTGCTTCTCTGTTTGCTGATAATTCGCATCTAGACACTGGCAATACTTCGCCAGCACTTCTTCCTCACTGCGGTCACACGTCACCTCACTGGTGGACACTGAAATCCGCATCACGAACAAAGATGTATGGAGAACATTGTGTCGTTTAGATGTGAATAAAGCCAGTGGTCCTGAATGTATACCAGCTATTCTGCTCAAGACATGCGCAGCTGAGTTGTCTCCTGTACTGACACGTCTGTATCGCCTCTCTTTTTTATAACTGGAATAGTGCCGAAATCCTGGAAGCTTGTCAACGTGCAACCAGTGCCCAAAAAAGGAAGTCGTGCCGATCCTGCAATTACAGACCGATTTTAGTCACTTACATACTATACAAGACTATGGAGCGTGTATTGAACTCGCGCCTTCTAGCATACCTAGAAGGTAAAGATCATTGGTACCTGGAAGGTAAAGGTGGACATTCCACCTGTCCGAACGAAGCGCTTTGCTTCGTCGTTTTTACTTAGTACAGCGAAGGATTGGAACAGCTTGTCTGCGTCGGTATTCCCGACCGAATACAATGTGGGTGTCTTCAAGAGAAGAGTGAATAGGTTGCTAGGGTACTACCACCTAAGAATACATTCCACTTACCATACCTAGATTATATAAGACAAAATATGTAAAAACACCACTAAACTTATCTCATATTGGGATTTGGGAGACCCTTTAGGACTATGGACTTTGAAGGACTATGAAGGAGAATGTAGATAACTCAAATGAAAAAATAGTATAAAGTAGAAACCTCAAGATTATTTAGAAAAAAAAATTGTTTTATCAGGATGCCGCTGTTATCATGACGGTTGAGCTCATTAAGTTATGAGCTCATTGTTACAATTTAATTTTTATATCTCACCCTGCATTCTTCCTTTTTTGTCACCGACTTTCAATAATCTATATAAGTTTAGAATATAGTATTCTTAGGATCTTAAGGAACGATATTTTAAAACTGGTAGGTATAGAAGCTGTGCAATGCGTGTGAAAAAATGCATAGAGCTAAGTGCAATTTAGACAGGGAGATAAAAAAATACATGAAGTCGTAAAAGATTGTTCTTGTTTTTTGATTAGCCGCGAACTCATTTCATTTTTTTTCGATAATTTGGAGTAAATAAGTTGTTTGTTAAAATGTTCATTTAAATGATAAATGTCCCAATTTTTTTTATATATATTTATAATTAATAATTGTTTATATAGAAAATAAACGATATAACTTCTTTCCTTATATATTTTACTTTATTTTAGACTAAATTAATACTATTACGTCTAAAACAACTTTTGAATTCATTGTTATAATTAGATTAATAAATACAATAATATAATCGTATAATTGAAATTAGATCAGTTCAGAAGCGATTATTAATCTTATACATTGATTACATTATATTTACCTCTATCTAAAATTATAATGTGTCAAAAATAATTAAAATACTGACAAGCATTTTGACATTTTGATAAAAACGTACAAGGACATTTTTAATAAATATACTCTTTTGAACATTCAACATAATTCTTCAATGCCTTTAATGAAAAACATCTTTGTGACATTTCTAATTTTGCTTTCTAAGCATTAAGAGACATGAAAGAAAATTTTGAAGATGTTCACGAATTTATTCTTCAACTGAAGAAGCAAAAATAAAGATCGCAATGATATGGCACGGTTTCAAAATTATAATATAATATTACGATTTGTTATAAGTTGTAATGTCATCGAAAATTTTACGACAACAATAATTTGATTTTTCATGTTTCAGTTAAATAAGGACCTGAGGGCAACAGAGTTTATTCTTTAAATTCCTCTTTTAGGATATCGAAAGATTTTTTTGTATGATAAATTTAATTATCAAACTTAAATTGTTTAAAAATGATAAGGTCATAATAAATACATAGGTAATTGTTTATTATATTTACAGAAGTTTTCCAAAAAAGGCGTAGTAGTGCAAATTTAGCAATAAATAGAGGATTAGTCGTATATTCACGTAATGCGGAGAGACGAAAAGGAAGTAACGAGAAACCTTCATAGAGATATAAGATGATCAACGCAGAAGACAAGGATTGAGGGTGCGAGAAATGTTATCGCAAAGAAGTAAATCTCCATTAAGATGACTTAGGATAACAGCGTGGAAGGAATTGAGATATTGTGCAGACCCCACAAAATTTAGATGAGATCAGAGAATGTTTAATTGCTGATAACCACGGAATAAATTTGTTTATTGTACTCTGTTACAGCCTGACAATATAAATGTGTATCCTAATTATTCGCCATTGTTAAATAAACTGTAACAGTCTAATTGTAAATGGCCGTGTATCGTATGTCGCTGATTGGTGAGTCAGGTAGTGTATTGAACAGTTTATATTTTGTGAGAACAAATTGTTAGTTTAGTTTAAAGTGTAAGTGTAAAGTTAAAACAAAACAGTTCACTTCGGTTGTCGTTTAAAAGTAAGTTTTCTATCCTTTGGGAACAGTTACTTTTTTTCTAGGAAAGATACCCTTTTTCTATCTCTGACGCGTGTGCAATTTTTCATCATGATCGACTGAGTAGTTAAAGCGTGAAAGTGTAAAAAACAAACCCACACATTGTTTTTTTTTGTAATTACACTTTTGTTAACCATGATGGTTATTCATTATATATTTGCCCGGTTCACGTAATTTTTTTAGTAAAACTAATAACGGTTTAATAATTCGGTACTAGATAATTTTCAAACTTTTTAACCCTCGACTCAAAAAGAGGTTATAAGTTTGACCTATCGATCTGTGTATATGTGTATCTATCTGTCTATGGCAATGTAGCAGCCAAACGCTTGGACGGATTTGATTGCGAGTTTTTTTAAATCGAAATGCCTGGTTCGTCGAAATGGTTGTTAGCTATGTTTGGTCGAAATAGGAACAGTCGTCTCAAAGATATTGATTTTTATTGGTGCGGGTGAATGGTTCCTATGCAATATTGATAGAAATACTTAAGTAAGTGTCTATGCAATATTGATAGTAATACTAAATAGAAGTACTTATGTGTCCGTAGGTTCATTTAGTATAATAATGAAACCAGTAACATAACTTTAAAAAGCAGAAAAAACCTATTATGTATTTATTGAAGTCGTTGCGTCGGGGGATCGTTTAATAAAGAAAGAAATTAAATTGCAAGTAAGTTAGCAAGGCAAATAAAAATATTACGATATCGAATCGTTTAGTCCAAGATCTCAACGATTAAGTTTGTAAAATAGACACCACCGTCAACGTACGTACAACCAACGTATGTAGGTACCTAGTCTTGCCATAAATATTGGAACAGAGAAAAAAAAATAATTGGAAATAACTTTCACGCGCTCTTTTCATGGGGAAATTCTTCACTGCCAATAGTATGGATTGTTTTAGGGACTCCAAATTATCATGGCGTTTAGAGCAAGATGTATTCTCTAAATCTGACCATAAATCATATTCCAGCGGATTAAGATCGGGACTAGACGACGGCCAGTCTTCAGCTCTGATGAAGTCCGAGACGTTCGGTTCCAACCAAGACTGCGTGAACCGAGCTTTATGACCCGGCGTAGAGTCTTGTTGGAAGGACCATACTTGGTTATTGAACATGGTGTTATTAAGGGGTTTAACTACCTTCTCAAGAATGGTATCTTGATACACTTGTGCCGATGTTTTGATACCTTTTTCACAAAAATATGGCTCAGTTATTCCTTCATAGCTAAGACCCCACCCAACCATCACTGAAGTCGGCCCACGTTGCACTCGGTTGACTAATTGGGAAGCTTTCTTAGAGCTTTGCGCATAAATACTGTCATTTTGTTTGTTAACGTTGCTCAATTGAAAAAAACAATAACTTTGCCTAAGGATATGTAAGAGATATTATTAACAATTATGACAAAAATATGGTTGCAATACATAATATTATTACAAATATACATTCATACTTATATACGTACCTACATATTAAAGTATATTATTACTAAATTGTTTAAAAAAACATTCCAAAAAAATATAATTTGATTTGCAAAAGCTGTCCGATCTGAAAATCTTATAAAAATATCATGGCGATCCAAGATACGGAAAAGATTGTAAAATAAATGGCATTTTTACGTAATAATAAATTTCATAATTATTTTATATCTGATCTCAGTTGCGTGCTACATTTTAATATATTTGTATGTTAAATATTTCGTTAACTAATTTATTTAGATTGAATTTGCGTGCAACGAGATTCTGAGCGCTATATGCCGACCGTTCTTTTTTCGCGGCAATCTTCGCAACTTTTATGAGACGATTTGTAGGCTTTTTATTATCTTTTAATACAAAATAAATCTGAAGCACATAAATTATTAATTTAACTACCCAATACGGGTAGTTTTAGTACTACCTATTTTATTATCAGAAACTTTGAAAAGAATAATTGGAGTGAATACATAATACAATACCATAGAGTATCGTTTGTGACAATCCTGTCAAGACTCCACGGAGCGAAAACCATTTTAACATTTCATTTCATTTCATTTTTGGACCAGGTAAGTAGAAAAGACACTATTTTTCTAAGTATTTTAATATACAAGGAATTAAACGTTATACAGAAAATAATTGGATTTCATAAGCAATGCTTTTATATAAATTAAAATTAAAAGATTTTATGCAGTTCTTATTTATAACGTGGTAAAAATAGAACGAAACCCCACACGCGACCTTTGCATTGTGACATAAAGCATTAAGAATATTATTTAATGCACCTATCATGATCTTATCTCATATAATATGAACAAATAATAATATATCAAAGAATAACTCACACATATACAGGTATAACTCACACATACAGCAGTAGTAAAACCTTTTTATATCGATGTGGGACATGGTTCCCACGGGACTTCCTGTTACTTAACGGCAAAATCTATGAACGCGATTGAGATGATAGTAAAAAGGGACTTACTTTTTTAAGATAGTATATTTTTAATAATCGTCATAAATGTAATGTTAAATGGTGAATTTATTAAAGTTTATTCTTTCACTGTTTTTAAATTTATAATGATTTTAATTTCCCCTTTTTCGGAAATAACATTTTAAAATAAATTCAATCATCGTTATTGAAAGTAAGTACATTTTTCACGTCACAAGCCACCGGTTTGGAAAATTAATGGCGGCATTTGAGTTAACGGCAGAAGAAGCTCAACACTTTTTTATTTTAAATCCAAATCTTCAGCAAGTAAGAGAAATATAGGATATAAAAGATTTTAGAAGTTTAAAAGCGTGTTAAATTCTGCTATCATAATTTAAATGTTTGATTACTTCTTTACGCGTTATGGAAATAAGACTAGATCTTTGATTGTGTACCGATAACTTTTATTTAAAATAAATATATATTGAGAATTTAATCGACACGGACAGAACTCGAGCCTGTGACCTTTAGTAAACCGTCATGTCGCTCTCCCAATTGGGCGACCGTGTCACTATACGCCTTGAAGAATCTATCATTCTATATGTTATCGTCTTCACCGGGATGGAGGCGAATAATAATTCGCTTCTTATGAAATTTTTAACTTATGTCTTAACTATAACTGTGCAGTATACAAAAATAATTTATATAAATATAGAATGAAAAATAAACCGATACGGGCAGGGATTCGGTAGCTCCATTGGCAGAGCGACGGGACGGTTTCCCAGAGGTCGCGGGTTCGAATCTCTGCCCGTATCGGTTTATTTTTATTCTGTATTTATATAAATTAAAATAAGCTTAACACGGCTATAAAAGTTTATAGATATTTTCATACAAGAATAATATTAAAAAGATGGACAACCGAAATTAATGTTTGAAATTGTCTTTAAGGCATGTCTAGCCATGCCAAGCTTTTCATGTTACTATTACTTAAAAATGGAATCACTTTAAAATGGTTAAGCATGTATATAGACAAGTACAAACATGTACCCAATATATTGTTAAAAATATAAGAACGACTGGTATTAACAATCAGTGAATTAACATTATTCTGTAGATTTTATGGATTATCATTTGTTTTTTTTTAAATAACATTAACATAAATTATTGGTGCGTATTACCTAAAACTACAAACATGGAAGTAAGTCTCCATTTGTGTTATCTAGATCGAGGTATAGTTATAAATATTTAGGTTAGTGGAATTTTTGTTAATGAACAGCTATTTGGAGTATGATTTATATTTTTTCGTTATATTTGGTGGCTTTTCTACGTCATCCAATTTATATATGCATGTTCAAAGTAATTTAGGCATTTAACTCTTCAGAAGCATGAAAATTGTTACAGTAAATAATTACAATAATGTAACCCAGAGAATTCCAATTCAAATACCACATTATTTCTAGATTAATATGTTTTAAAAAAGCAAATGAAAATATGTACGCTTTGAAAAAAGTTTCGCAATTACTCATTCTAATTGAAGCAACCAATGTAAATTATTCTGTTTTTACTATTCAACTACTACTCATAAAACGAATACTGATGGAAATACATACGGAATACCTTTGTACTACTTACCATAATAAGGAAGAGGTAAATGGAGATTGATGTAAAGAAGTAGCACGAAGAAGTAAACTACAAACGTGTAGGTATAATATGGTAGCAGTTCGTAGTACACAGTAGTAGTTATATAATTTGACAATGTTATTATTACTTTTATTGTTTGTAAATTCATTAGAACCATCAAACCCCTTTGATGATTAGAGAACTCTTGAAAATCTTTTAAAAAAATATATTCCATAAAATAACGCGTGTTCAACATATTTTTTATTGAATGTATCAATAAATATGATGTTTAAATATAGCAACATGATTAGTAACTGCCGCAGTATTTGGATATTGCTTTTAAAGTTATTGCCAATTTTATGATTCGGGACTTGTATCCGACTATAAATATAATTGGTTGCGTTCTCTAGGGTATGGAACGGTATGACAGTTATTATTAAGTAACTATTGGGTATGTATTTATAATACTTTTAAATACACTTAAAGAATTACCAAATAGCGGAGACACGTTTATGTTCTATGTATCTAAATTTTATGAAATACCGCCAAATACATACGTTTTTTTTAAAGACTAGTAATATATACAAATAATCTTAGATTATATAGAAAACATCTCACAAATACAATCCTGTTAAACAGTTACTGCTAACCATTAGTTAGTTAGTTAGTTAGCTAACCATTTTTTGTCTAAAGTTTATAATATAAAAATTGAAGCATACAGAGTCGCTAGATTAAGCTTGTGACTTTATAAAATACCGTAAAAATTAATATTTTTTAGAAATGTAACACCCTAAAATTGTATAGTACCTAAAGTTTAAATGCTAAGAAAACGCTCTTCGCCAAAGATCTTTGATAAATACCATTGTTCTGTGATCAAGTAAATAGATTCAATAGTTACCTATTGTTAAGATAAAAGACGTTCTTCAACCGTTTCAAATACCTATCAATGGTTATTGAAAGGCGAGTTAAACTCACTTTCGTTAAAATATAGACCAATAAGTAACGGTTACGAATCAACAATAACCAAGGAAGTCTTTGTTAACGTGAACTAGACCCGTTTTATTAGCGGCCATAATACTTTTTCTATTATTCGTGAGACCCTTTCAGAAATGTATTTGTTTTTATTACAATTACTTTTTTATACATTTTAAAAATAAACTTAGATTATAAGCACGCGTAATAAATATTTTTCATAATGTAATGCATATTTAAATAACGTTGAAAGTATTATTATAACTTATATACTTACAGAATTTTTCAGAATGTTTTCACATAATAGACTTAACATTCCGATCCATTGGTTTGATCAACAGAAGAAAGAGTTAATGTTGAGTTAGAGAGAAAAAAACAAAAATTATATAAAATATAACAATATAATAATTAAATAACATGTAAACCGATACTAAGACAGATTTTTAATTAAACTAATATCAAATATATAATTTTGTGACAAAACAATATGTTAAACATTTTCCTTTATTATATTTTAACTTAATAAAACCTATTTCAATGACGCCTTCCTGATTTGAGGTTGATTTGATTACTGCATTTAATGATATTACGAATCACACCAAGTGCTTTGATAATATGAACTAAAATTAATGATATATTGTAGATATTATCATTGAAGTAAAGAGGTTAATTACTTTTACGTTTCCTAGAAAATTTATAACTTATGACTAATCTGGTTCGTTCAACTCCAATCTTGATAAAATAAACATTTTATTTGATTACATATTTGTTTAATATATAATCAAAAAGAATATTATGATTATATATTTGTATGTTTTAATACAGAACGGTTTTAATTTTGTGTTTTTTGTAATTATGCTATATGCATTGCATATGCATTATATTATTTACTTTACTTACTGTTAGATATGTAATTTATTGTAAAATAAATAATATAATGATGTTATTTAAATAAATGTTATAGAATAAAAAGAAAAGTTTTAGAAAAATTATAAATAAATTGTAAATTGTGTGGAAACAACGCTAAGGTGTTATACTAAGAAAAAGGTTTTTAGCATGACCTAAACTAAAGAAATTTCGAGGAAAATGTTGATACAAATATATTTGAAAAAGTTAATGTTTTTTAAATCAAATTAATTAAACATTATAAACGCTACTTGGAAGATATTTTTAACAAGTAACTTTTTATGATTTTATAGTAATTATCCAAATGATAATAATGGACTTGTATTGTACAAATTGTGATAATAATCATATGTCTACCATCATATGCCAATAAAAGTTTTTCAATTAAAACGATCAAGCAATTCTGAGTTTTTCATTTGGAAATTGATTGGAATATACAGATTATATGTAACGATTGAAGAGTGCTTCTGTTTTTTTCTGATTTGATTAATGTATTGTTGTACATTTGGAAGCAAGTTATACTGAGCAAGTTATATATTTTTTTAATAATATTTTGGTAACATGTGTCCTTTTTTAAGTATTTGGGCAAAGACAATACTTTTATCCGTGTTCGTTCTTAGTACAGGTTTTTGGAAAAAGACAAAACTTATTTTATATTTTCTTTTTGTAAAACAATAAATAAATAATATAATCGTTATGGAACTTTCAATAGATAAAAAGAATAAACTAGAGATAGTAATATTATTTTTTTATTATCTGCTGTTTTAAAGAATTATTATTTATCTACCCTCGTCAAGTGTATTGACAATTATAAACACTTATTTGAACTATATATGTTGGTAAAACCAAAATTGATAAAAGTTGGACCTACGTAGCGCTGATGCTACGAGCTACGATAGATCGTAGCAGCTACGTTAACATTACGTAACTTGACGCGCTTCCAACAACCGCAGAATTTTGTAAAAATATTTAAATATTTTTCGTACTTACCTTATTCATACCATTCCCCATTCTGGCTAGTTCTTATATATTTAATAACAAATAAAATTATTGTCTTTTACTATTTTTAAAAACAAACAACGTGGAATTTTAACATTTTCCTTAAAATAAATTGACATTGTAACAATCGTAAAGAACTAAATCCATCAAACCGTCAACAGAGCGCGTCACTATGGCTACATTGTTGACACCGGTTGACACGCGAAATCATCGACAACTTAATCAACACCTGTAATTTATCGATGATTTTGGGACGCACGCAAAAGCGTATTTAAGAATAAAGCTATCGTTTTTATTTTACACGCGGCTTTGTGTTATCGATCGTGATTATTTCGTGGAGTAGAAGTAAACGCGATATACAACACGCGACGTGCGATTGTCGTCGCCAGCTCCGCGCTACTGGCGAGTCGGCCGGGCGTCACTGCGTCTATAAACCTTCGAGGCATGTGTTGTGTTGCTGTTCACTTTTATCGATATCGCTGTTTCTAATGAAATATTTGTTTGTTTTACCAAAAAATACAAGAACAAATACCCAAGAGTTAATAACAAAAAGTTGATTGTAATAAAACATTATTTTTATTTTTTATATGTATTTTCTCTTTTTAAAAACAATACTCTATGTATAAAAACAAGTTATAGTTTTAATTCACTTATCACATAAGGTACTATACAGATTGAAATAAAAGTTATTTTTACAAAAAAAAAAAAATTTGGTTAAAATTTTTATAGATAATGTAGGTAGTCATGAATGCATATAGGATATATAAATATTTTAACGATAATGTTACTTTGTAATATTGTATAACTGTATATTGTTTCATCATACATAGATTTACAATACAATAAAAATAAATCGAGGAAATATTACTATTATTATTTTAATATCGAAACAAAGACAGCCCTTTGATATCACACGTTATAAAGCTTTGTGAAGCGGCGCCAGAACGCACGTGCTTTTAAGAATTATAAGCTACATTACAGAATATAATATTATATATTCTGTAATGTAGCTTATACACATATTTAGTTTAATGCTTAAAATTATAATTAACTAAGTTACGGAAACGTTTCACCTTTCGCCACATTACCTACTCGGTAATCAGTAACCTAATTACGTTGAATTACATTTGTAACTTTATATTTTCCAGATAGTAGCATTTATGTAATAAGTAGTAATAAGTTTGTTTCAAAACTTCTAAATCTCGTAAGAGACCCAGATCACCGCATTGGCGCACCGCTCTGACAGCTCCCCACAAAACTATCTTAGCGTTCTAAGCCGATGTCCGGCCTCAGAAAGGTGCTTTTAGGAAATACCGGCAGGTTTTCCGGAAAGTAAGATATAAGCCAAGCAGAGTATGAAAAAAATATTGCTGCATTTATAGTTTTTTTTATATATATTAGTTGATAGCAATAATAAAGACTTGACAAACATTTTTTTTAATTTTCTTTAGACGCTATTTAATAATTTGTTCAGTATTATATATACTATAATTCTTTTCTTGAAATGGCAATGGTATGAATTTTAAGGTTATAAATAATTTATAAGAATGGCTGATAAACGAGCAAACCGTCCGCCTGATGGTTAATGTCCATTAACATCAAGGAAAATGAGGAAATGCAATAGGTACCATTGTCACCCGTGAGAAATGGAGGATGCAGCAGACCAGAACACATGGAGGGCAAGGGAGGAGGTTCAAGCATCCAGCTCTCTCACTTACTCTAGGTCAAATACAATCAAAAATGGTTAAGTTTAGCTAACGCCGTAAGATTAATTTATTACATGTCATATATTTTTTTTTTGTTCAAAATCCTTTATCCGCCTTCCAAGAAGGTGATGACCGGGGGTTATGTGTAACTACCCGACAGCATAGATGACGCTGCCATTTTTAAGGCTACCCATTAAAAAAGCAACGGTTACAAAAATCAAAACAAAGTTCTATTTTTTTAGTCTACGCCACGGGATCGCTTTCGCACACACCGTGACGTACCGGCGGAACCCCCGAAATGAGGGTGCCCCGAGCCCATGTCATATACCTACTTAACTTGTGATATTGGTTAAAAACAATTTTAATAAGTTTTCTATATAACATTGTTTTTCAAAGAAGCAAGGGTTGACTTAATAGAGCCATGAACATCAAAAATTAAGTTCTCAAAATGCTTTGTCGCCTATTAGGAAAGGGAGATAATATTATTATTGATGATATTAGGAGAGGAAGGATAGATAGGACTTAAGAGGACGAAAGGCCTCCGACTTACTCACTCTTCGTAGGTCTAAAACCTACTTTGTAAATTTTCTGTTAGAGGATGGTACTACCTCGTAACGGTAAGTATTCAAGTGACTACTTCTAGGCGCCACTACCATTGTGAAAGCGTTTTATTCAATAAGTAATATTTAAAAAAACGAAACTTTTTTTTTTTTATTCTCTACGATTTACAATTCCGGACAAGGATCGCAGTTCGTTGACGTCGACAATAACCCTGCCCTCTCACGTTCAAATGTACTAAATTATTCTTACGAGTAACGATGAAGAGGATTCGAAAAAACAAAAGTCAAGTATCAAAAGTCTGTTGAAATATATTCTTTAACCATCAAATCTATACTAATATTATAAAGCTGAAGAGTTTGTTTGTTTGAACGCACTAATCTCTGGGACTACTGGCCCGAATTGAAAAATTCTTTTTGTGTTGAATGGTCCGTTTATTGAGGAAAGCTATAGGGTATATGTCATCTTGCTGTGACTAATAGAAGTTAAGCAGCAATGAAAAATGATGCAAATATAATATAATCTAATAGCTTCTGACTGACTTAGTTATAGCACACATTCTAAACCGCAGGTCGTAGAGATAGTAAAATTGAAGGATACATTTGTTTTCTACGTAGTGGTGTACTAAGAAAAGATTTTTAAATTCCACCCTTAAGGGTTTTAAATATCAATTTTGTATGGAACTCGGCGACAATACTAAAAACCACGCGGACGAAGTCGCGGGCGACCCCTAGTTTATTAATAGATTCAGATTCATTTTCTGCTGTTACCTACACTTTGAATTTACCATCCGTGTCGCGAGTTAGGATCGGTAGACAAAAATATTGGACTTATGAGTTGATACTAACTCTAGTCATTTTAGGTTTATTTCAATATCGGATACTTAATTTCGTATGTATCCATACTATGTTTATTACAAAGAGTATATGGTAATTACAATTAATAAGTCTTGTTTTACAATTATACAAAGTTGTAACGAAATTAGTCTATTTATCTTTTAATTTCGAGAAGGTAAAAAAGGTGTAGTGTATTACTATGGCAAGTAAGCGACATTGGTCTTTCAGTGCCTTATGTCTCGATCAGTATCAAAAGATTTCGTTAAAAATAATCCAGTGTATTATTTGCATAAGGTACATAAAGGTGTAGTCTCTGTACTAAAGTTTAATTTAAGACTTTGTCTGACTTCACGAACTCAAATCATGACCCATTTATTATTATTAAAGTGAAACTTTTATTACATCGTCTCAAACTTTTTCGTCTGTGCGTTGCATGTCGCGTGACGGTCGGCCGCGGAGTAGGGATAAAGTGAAAGGCGCTCGTATCGATGCGGTTTTTACTAGATACATTGAAAAAATCGAATGTAAGTCACTGTTCACGTATTTTAGTTACCATAAAATATTGGTTACATTTATAAACTGTGAAATTCATGATGAAGATGGAATTGATAATAGAATGATTGAAAATAATTGAAAAACGGATCAAAATGACTCAACGATTATAAAATATTGTTTTCAGTGTTTTAATATGTGTATATCATCTAAATAATTGTTAAGTATTATGTATGTCGTACTCTAAGACACAGAGTTCAATAAAAATATTAGTTGGAGACCTAGTCTACTTTTATCATTTCCCATTATCATTCCCATTTTCTAAGTATAAAATTAAGATTGATAAAGCAATTTTTATACCCTTAATGGAATATTATTCCGAAAATTTTTAGTTAAATGTCTATAATGTGAAAAAAAGTTTCACTTTTACGGTGGTTTCATAAAACCACACAATCTTTTTTTATATATTATGTATATTTTTAGTTTAATTAAATTATAACCCTAAATTTTTTTCTAACAGAAGAGCAATTTTTCGTGGTCGATAGCATATATACCTAGACCACGATAAAAAAATCAACAGTATACCAAATTTTATTTCATCCAAGTAGTTTTATTGTATTGTTATTTTATTCCAAATCAGTTCTAATATTTTTGAAAAAGGCACAATGTTCTAGAGTAAACAGTGTCCTATATTTCAGAACAATAAATTACAACTTTAAAAAAATTAACCAAAATTCGTTCTGTAATTTAATGTGGGAATATAATCAAAAAATAAAAAATCCGACAAAAATTCGAAGAGCTATTAAACATTAACAGAATGACAAAAATGAACACATTTTTGTCTTAGTACCATCTTATTATATTTATATTTTTATATGTATATATAGAAGTAGTAAAAAGTTGTTAAAACTACAATTACAGAACTCTCAGCATGTATCTCCGACTTGCACTTCATAACAATAAACACCGTATGGGTCGTTAGAAACACGCTCATATAATTACATTTCATGTCTAATAAAGCATCTAGATTTGATTAGTGTAAGTACTATATCAAAGAGAACGTAGATGGTAATGAAGCTCGTAGATTTTATGTTTTTAATTAATGCATATGCATGCTTGTATATTAGGTTATTGTTTAAAATTCAAATGTAACCTCGATAGCGTCCATTAGCTAATTAAAACTGATATTGCAACTCTCTTTAGCGCAATGGTATTGCCGCAACCATTTTATCCGTTAAAGAAAAAAGAGCGCGAAATTCTGAAAACGCTGTTCTGGTTTTTTTAATGGAGATTTTAACGAGTATACTTTTTTCGTGTATGTATATTTGGTTCTAGGTGTATTTACCTTCGTAAAAGTACCATAAAACTAACGTAAAACCGGCTTTATGAAACACTCTCTGGTGCCGGACGATATTAAATAATGATATGATGTGAGGGGATCTTTTCATGTATTTTAAATGGCAAAGTAAAAGTATAATTATTTGGATATTGAAGAATACCTAATATACTCGTTAAAAGAGTTTCATGAATTAGGGACCTACATATAACATACATACATATATAATTTCTAATTATATATGTACTTATATTATGTTTTATAAAAACTTTTAACAAAAAATTATTCTCTTTAAAAAAAAAATAATAGTACATTGTATTTGTTGTGCACGTTCTTAGTTTTTTTATATAGTTATTCCAATGTTCTTTTTAATTTGTTTTAATTATTTAAGTGATATCGCCTCTTTGTGTTAGTTTTACTGTATTCTCAGGTTGACATACATTATTATTACTATTAAAAAACCATCCATAAATAAGTAACCATCCATAAGTTACGTTACGTACCTACTAAAACATTTTCGATAGGTAAATGTTGTATTGCGTATAGTCGCCCTCGACTCCTTAAGTTATACGTTCGAAGACTCCGAAGAAATAAAACGTTTTGGACACATCGCATTTTATTAGAACGATATTTAAGAGGAATTATTTATATAGATATGATAATAAAATTGACGTTTACAATGAAAATAAGTAATATAAGTTATAGAATAAATGTCTGCTTTCTCTCAATTATTATATTATATATAAATACAAAACTAAAGACAAAAACCTTATGGTATTAGTTTTTAAACAGAATATGAAAATACGTATAACTTAATTTAATATTATTTTTATTAAATAGCTCTTTTTTGAGCTAATATTTTATTATAAATAATTTTAACTTAACACCTTACTACATACAAGGTTTACTATCTATTGCTTCACGCCGTGACTAACATATTCCGATTCGATGAAAGTCGGACTTCGGATTACAATAGTCGGATGCAGTGTGCAAACCTTTATTATATTAAATAATTCCTACCGTCATTTCTCACAATCGGATCGGATTAGTATCATAATTAGTGCATAAGCGTTTTTAGCGCTCTAAGGGTGGGAGGTGTCAAGAGGAAGAGTGTTGTAACATGTATAAATCTAAAATATTGAATAATTGAAATATCAAGAAAAACTTTCAAAATATAATAAAAAAATATTTTAAGTTCAGTTATTATTGCCGTTTCTTTTTATCTCTTAATCTTAAATAAGAATAACGTGACGTCACTTTAGGTTCATATAAATGTGACAAACAAAAAGAATTTAATAAATATGACGAAATTTGTTGATAAACAACCCCTAGTTTTAAAGTGTTGCAACATGTAGCAGTTTAGAAATATACTTTTAAAAAAATTCTGAATTTTATAGAGACAATGGTCAAAGCTTGCCTTAAATACTCTGGATACCCAGTTCAATACCAGGCTATGACAAAATATAACATAATTACTTATAATAGAGGTCCAACTTCCGATGTTGCAGGAAATTCTAAGAGTAAATCTTATACACTCTTATAAGTATCAATTTAACAATAACAATATGACAGAATAAAACCCTCACCATTTTTATAATTATTGCTATCAAAACCAAGACCCAGCAATGGTACATACACGTAAGACTACTTTAGTCAGAAAAAGAAGACCCAAGTCGGTACTCGTTGACCCCGACGACGCGTTCACAGTAGGTAATAACGTGTACGCGTAGGCATAATTGACACCACACAACATACAGACACACACCGTCTGTACCGGTATAGACGAGGTCCCAACTGAGTAAGTGCTCCGTTGCTCCGGCGTTCTGCCGTCGGAGGACGCTAGTGTCCAAATTTCCTTAGCTTCCCTCCTGACTAACGACGCCCCGAGCCGAGGTCCGTGTCTCAATCTGAGACGCCCTCGGGACGTCGTTCCCCATGGGGGCCCATCTGGCCCCCCTTTTTAAGGGTGGGTCTCCTGACCCACCCATTCCCCCGGTGACGCTGTAATAGCCAACAGGGCTAACAGCATAGACGGACAAAAAAAAAAAAAAAAAAAAAAAAAAAAAAAAAAGCAATGGTACATGGTTAGACAGTTCTTATTTAATTTGCTTTTATTTCATTACATTTATAAATAGACACTAAATAAAAGTATATTCTCCAAGTTAAATTCTTTATTAATTGACTAGAATTATAGAAAACGTAAAGTGGGTAATTCATAATTACCTAGTCTCAATACACATGATATAGGCCTTTTTTCTATATACAAAATGTTTATCTTAATTATTTTTATAATTAAAATTTGCCTCTCATTTTACTACAAAAGACTATTAATATATTTGTATTAAATATTATTTCCGTGACCTTGCAACTAATCCTAATCCTTGTAAAATAAGAGCTGTACCGAGCCACCATTTAAAAGAGGATGCTTCATTAAACACCATTACTCCAATTATTCCCTGCAAATATATAAAGTATGATTTTTAGAACAACACCAATGTCATATTAAAAAATATATAACTATAATACAAAACAATGAACTTCAATATTTTTATACATACAGATAAAATATAACTAGAAGCTGAAGATATGACTGTTGGGGCAACCGAATTTGATGCTGCATCCAGTGATCGCAAATAGCATCGACAACCCCAGGTGTTCACTAAAATCATGGCTATTAACAACACTGCCCAAACAATGTAACTGTCACCCTGTAATATAATGTTTTAAAAGATATTTAGTTGAGTTTTTATTTGTAACTAACAATTAATAAACAATGGTAAACAAATAATTTTATAAGCCATAGTTGGTATAATAGTATATACTTTCAACTTATTGATATAATTTTCATGCACAAAGTACATACTGTTACGGCAAGAGTTCCAGACAGTTTTCCCAGTGTGCTGCCTGCAGCAGACCAGATACCAGCCATAAGGGCTTCTTGTAACATTTTACAATTTCTTGTGCCCAAATTTTGCTAAATTATAACTTAGTTCTAGTACAAAAGATTGAAATCATGAAACAAACTTGGTTTATACTTTAAAATATACCAAACGAAAGTAAATAAATTATCGTTATTAATATATAGGTACTTAAGTAATAACTTCAAATCTAAAGTTCTCACTAAACATTATTTATAATTTATGATTTAAACATTTACACAATTTACATGTTATGTTTATTTGCATCTGACAATCCAAGTTTCTGATTTTTGAAGTTTATAGTACTCTGTGTTCTAAGTAAAAATAAAAATAAATAGTACCTAAATATAATATATGTATTAAGTATTAACCATAAACGAGTTTGATTTACGTTACAAAAGCTTAATTTCTGGCAACACCTTTAAGTTTATTTTTAAAATTAAAAGTATTAATGCTTTTCTTAATATATATCAAAGTAAATTTGAAATCAAATACCTTAAATAATTATTGTTTCTTAAATTCAATATAATTGTATACTATTATGAAATTAATTATTAGTGTTATAGAAAGTAATTGATAATTTTGTCAATTGAAATAGCATCACCACTTATTACTGTTATAGTGCTGCTGCTTATTTATTTGCGGTGTGGTCAATTTCTGCCAGAAGTGCAAATCTGTAAAGACGTCTGGCAGGACCTGCACTATGTAAATGTTGACAAGTTGAGGAAGCCGACAGTATACCTGCCTAGTGGTGCCTATACAGTTTATGTTGAGTTGTGCCCAGGCTACCGCGTCTTTTCGAACTTTCATACACAAGACAAGCCGTCGTGGAAGACTGCCCATATCCATCCAGTGCCCAAAGAGAGTAAGAAATCATCGATGGGTCTGATTTATTACTGACTGATTATAAACTTAATCGTTACTACCTCATTGCTCTGTGTTGAAATTGTGTACATACTTTATACAGGCCATTAATACATAGGCCACTAGCACATCACTCTACCTTTGTGGTAAATTTGTAAAAAAGTAAAAATCATAAAATTCAAATAAATTCAAACTAAGAATGTAAAATAGGGATATAAAAGGACTGTCTGATTTTAATAAAACATTATGTGGATCATAACGTGATTGTTATTTACATAACCAAAATACTCCCACAACAGGTTATGGGCCCAGTCCAACTAAACTGCAGCATAAAATAAAATAAATAATATGGCTTCATATTATAAAATAGAGCCATTGCAGAAGCATAACTACGACACGTGGAAGCTTCAAGCGCAAGCAGTTTTAATCAAAACAGGATTATGGAAATACGTTGATGGCACCGAAATTCACCCTTCGCCAGAACACATTGAAGATACCAAGATCTGGCTACAAGGTGACATAAGTGCTAAAAGCGAATTAATCTTATTAGTAGATCCCAGTGAGTTAAAACAAATAAAAAATTGTACGACGTCAAAAGATGTTTGGGATACACTAAATAGCATTTTTGCTAGTAAAGGACCGGCTCGCAAAGCAAATTTGTTAAAACAAATTGTCTTGGCTAAAATGAAAGACTCAGACGATGTTCGATGTCACCTAAATAATTTCATGGATGTAGTCGACAAACTAAAAGACATGGATATTGAAATACATCAAGATTTACTAAGTATTATTATGTTGTATTCCCTTAGTCCAAAATATGAAAATTTTCGAGTCGCAATCGAAACTAGAGACACTCTCCCTACTCCTGATGATCTTAAAATAAAGATATTAGAAGAGAGTGAAGCCAGGAAAAATAAAACAGAAGAAGAGCAAACATTCTTTATAAAAAAGAAAAATAAGCACATACCTTATTGTAAAATTTGTCGAAAAAAAGGTCATTCTGTAGAAAATTGTTGGAAGAAGAAAAATAACCAAGAAAAAATAAAAACACATGCCGTATCAAATTTAGTCCATACAAGTTTTACGGCAGGAATCGAAAAACATACAGAATGGTGTTTAGACAGTGGAAGCACAGCTCATATGTGTTCAGATAAAAACAGATTTAAAAAATATTTTCCACAAGAGAAAGGAGAAATAAACTTGGCTTGTTCTGACAACAGTGCACCTATAAAAGGTGAAGGTAATATTGATATAAAATTAACAAATAATAATTCAATAACATTAATTAATGCGCTTCATATACCAAATTTACAAACAAACCTACTATCAGTATCAAAAATGACTGACAAAGGATTAAAAGTAATATTTGACAAAAGAGGAGCCATTGTCAGAAATCGTAAAGGTAAAATTATTTTAAAAGCCAAGAAGAAAAATAACCTCTATTATGTTGACGATAAAAGTAAACACAGTGTTAAGGCCTGTTCAGAAAATGAGGATAAAATAAATAATATAGAAACATGGCATAAAAAACTGGCACATATTAATGAAAACGATTTAAAAATATGTAGCAAAAACAATTTTTTACAAGGTTTTTCCTTGAAAAATAATGAAAAGTTAAGAAATTGTGAAACCTGTATAAAAGGTAAATTTTCCAGACCTCCATTTCCTAAATCTGACAAAAACAGAACTACTGAAGCGCTAGAAATCATACATACAGATGTATGTGGTCCAATGCGTACGATATCACCAGGAGGCGCAAGATATTTTGTTACATTTACAGATGATTATACAAGATATACAAAGGTTTATTTTATGGCTCAGAAAAATGAAGTTCTTAAGTATTTTAAAGAATATAGAAATGAGGTACAAAACTTTACAGGTAAGAGAATTAAATATTTACAAAGTGATAATGGCATAGGAGAATATTTAAATAATGAGTTCACAGATTTTTTGAAAAACTGTGGGATTCAAAGACGATTATCTGCGCCATATACACCGCAACAGAATGGTGTAGCAGAAAGAAAAAATCGCACACTCCTTGACAAAGCACGCTGTTTATTAATAGAAGCAAAATTGCCTGAAAAATATTGGGCCGAATCTATAAATACAGCAAATTATTTAGCTAATAGAGTGCACAACCAAACCATTGAAGACACACCTTACAGAAAGTGGGTTAACCGAACTCCTTCAGCTCGACATTTACATATATTTGGAGCAAAAGCATTTATTTTAAATAATGATAGGAGGAGAGGAAAATTTCATCCCAAAGCGATTGAAGGTATTTTCATGGGGTACTCAGAGTCAGCTAAAGCATATAGAATATGGGTTCATAAATATAATAAAATTATAGTTAGTAGAAACGTCAAAGTATTAAAAAAAATGCATTATGAAGGTAAAGAGACAAAGGAAATATCAGAAAAAGAACTACAAATAATTATAGATAGCGTAGAAAAGTCTCACTTCAAGAAGAAAATATAACTTCAAAACCTTCAGAAATTAACCCGGATGACGAAAATAATAGAGACGAATCTCTAAACGAAATCATTTCACCTGAAATAAATGAAAATGATCAAGAAATTAAAACCGAGGGAAGACCTAAACGTAACAGAAAGGTTCCAGCATGGACAAAAGATTACGAATTATCTGAATCTGAAGAAGAAAATTATTTTTCATCTCTATGCATTGATGATGAAAAAAATGAAAATGAAGATTATCATGAAGCGATTAAATCAGAAATCAAAGCACATATTAAAAATGGTACATGGGAAATAACAAAGAAGAAAAATGATTTCAAGATTTTAGATTTTAAAATGATTTTAAAAAAGAAAATAAGTTCCGAAAATAAAGAAATAAAAAAGGCGAGATTAGTAGCTCGTGGTTTTAGCCAAAGAGAAGGTATTGACTACCACGAAACATTTGCTCCTGTAGCAAAACTAAGCTCAGTGAGATCAGTGATTGCAATGTCAGTAGAAAAAGACATGCAACTACATCAAATGGATGTAACTACAGCCTATCTGAACGGAGATTTAAACGAAAAAATTGCTATGATACTCCCTAACTATTTAAAAGATGTTTTGACAGAAATACTATTTGAAGAAAATCAAGACAAAGAATTAACTGAAAAAACTAAAATAATGTTACAGAAAATGAATAATTTGAAGGAAGATAAAGTATGTTTACTTAAGAAAGCAATATATGGCTTAAAGCAAGCAGGTCGTCAATGGTTCATAAAGTTAGATTCGAAGTTAAAAGAAATGAATTTTAAACCAACATCTGCTGATCCTTGCGTATTTATTAAAAAAGAAAATGACAAAGATCAAACCATTGTGGCAATTTACGTTGACGATATTTTAATTGCGTATAAAAAGAAACAATACTTGAATAATGTAAGAAATTATTTGAAAAAAGCATTTGATATGAAAGACATGGGTATACCAAAAAGATTACTTGGTATTGATATAAATGTAGGAAAAAACGAAACAAAACTAAGTCAGTCTGCTTATGTTGAAACAATTTTGAAAAAATTTAAAATGGAAGACTGCAAAAGTGCTTGTACTCCACTCGAAGTAAGCACTGCACTAGAACCAATGAAAGAAGAACATTCACACTTACCTTACCAAAATCTAATCGGCTCTCTTATGTTCTTAGCTATTGCAACCAGGCCAGATATTATGTTCGCTGTAACCTATCTTTCTCAATTTAACAACAGTTATGGTGAAGAACATTTTAAGTGTGCTAAGCGAGTTCTCAGATATTTGAAAGGCACAAAAGATGAAGGTCTTAATTTTAAAAAGACAGGAGAAGAACTTTATGGTATGGCAGATGCTGATTGGGGATCCTGTAAACTTGATAGAAAATCGTTTTCAGGATATTGTTTTAAATATGCAGGTAGTTGTATCAGCTGGACAACCAGAAAACAACGATCTGTCGCATTATCTACAGCAGAAGCCGAATACGTATCTTTGACTGAAGCTGCAAAAGAAGCAATTCATTTAAAATCTCTTTTTAATGATTTGGGCATAAATCAAGACAAGATTATTATTTGGAACGATAACCAAGCAGCACAGAAACTCAGTCAGAACCCGATAGTTTCGTCTAAATCGAAACATATTGATTTGAAGCTGCATTTTATAAGAGATTGCATACAAGATGGTCATATTAATGTTAATTATCTACCAACAGAAGACATGGAGGCAGATATTTTGACAAAAGCATTGCATGGACCACGGTTGTCTAATCTCAGACAAAGAATGGGACTCACTCAACTGTAAATAGTGATGTGAGGAGGAGTGTTGAAATTGTGTACATACTTTATACAGGCCATTAATACATAGGCCACTAGCACATCACTCTACCTTTGTGGTAAATTTGTAAAAAAGTAAAAATCATAAAATTCAAATAAATTCAAACTAAGAATGTAAAATAGGGATATAAAAGGACTGTCTGATTTTAATAAAACATTATGTGGATCATAACGTGATTGTTATTTACATAACCAAAATACTCCCACAACACTCTGAAAGGTAATGGAACATGTGATTACTTCAAATACAGGGGCCGCGCTAACATACCTCGTTCCTTTGAAATAGAAAATCACGAACAACTTGTGTCTAAGATCGAGAGCACTCGATCTAGAGTGTACGACTAGTTCTGAAAGAACTTAATCCAGTTCAAGATACAATTTTGTACGTTAACCGCTAAGAAAACCCCATTTACTGTGGTTCCGCAATTCTAGAACACAGCTCTTACCCTCCACTCAGAGTATTGGGATCTTTGGGGTCGATATGTCTAGAGACATCCGATTTCGAACTCATTTGAAAGACAAAGTTAAGGTGGCATCAAAAAAGCTTATTGTATGATTAGAGCGAAGCGGTACTCCACACCTGAGAAATAAACTAATTTATATAAATTGTAAAGTTCGGTCCCATATGGAGTACTGCTCCTATATCTGGACAGGAGTGCCAAAATACCAATACCATGTAAGAATATTCAACGATCCCAATCTTACGGATCGTATCTAGCTCTTAAGTTGCAGTAGAGATTGTGATATGTGGGTTCTACCATCGGTTTTCCTAAGAAACTACGATATGGGGTTCGTCGAGAAACCCCCGCTTGAAGAACTAAATCGGTTTTAAATGGTTACATTTTTTCAGTGTTGTTCTTGTACTAAACTACCTAGAGTGAGGTATTTTTTTCTATAGATATTTAAAATCTTTAGCAGTTCATCTAAAGTTTTCTTTCTACGTGATGTAGATTCTTTAAAAAAAAAAATCGTTTTTTAATCGAAGCAGATCGTACTACAAAACATCGATTCACAATAAAATCGAGTTTTAAGAAATCTAGAGAGATTCAAAAATCGATCTATGTCGTAATAAGTAACGAGGTGAAAATAATGGTCAATACATTTTACAATAGTTTTAATAATTTAAGATACTAAGTTGTGATTTAAGATACACAACTATATATATACGCATATAAAATGCATTTTATTTAACTTAACTTTGAATAAATTGTTAATTCATATGTCATGGGACTTTTTTCTTTAAAAAAGTATATTTATGGCCACTTTATTAACTGAAAAAAAATAAAATAATTGAAAGAACGATTTACTGGATCGATTCTTTACTTGATATCTAAAAAAAACTTTTTTCGGTCTGAAAAAAACGATTTCTCGAATAATCAATCTTCAACTGACATGCCTATTGCATAGTCGAGTTACCTTTCGGTTTGGTACTAAAGACTTTTCGGCAAAGAAAGAAAATATTCAATTCGAGTGCGTGGCTGACTGAAGTTGTAACTTGTAATAAGAATTATAAAAGAGAAACAGCAATAAGCAATTTGACAAAACCCTACAGAGTAATTGTTTGGCTATGCGATTGGATCGGATCGGGTATTAGTGGTAAAAAAATATATATAATCGCAATGATGAATATCATAAAAAGTGGAGACAATGTTTTATTAATTTGGAATAACAATGAACCAACTGAAATTAGTAATTTAGTGAAGGAAATCCAGAGTATACAAAATGTTACATTAGCTCTTGAAAATTCGAGCATGATTACTGAAGGTAAGTAAATTTTAGACTTAAATTGCGTTTCATATTATAAGTATGTAAATTCAATAATCATTCTAAATATTTCCACAAAAATATTTTTATTATTCAATCAATTTAAAAATTTTGGTGGTTTAATTGTTATATGTCATGATATTTCCAGGATCGAGACCACTATCATCGTTTGATGTGATATTATCGAACTGGTTTCCGCCACACCTGGTTGAACACGCTGATAGTTTACTTGCTATTATTATTAAATTTCTCAAACCCCGTGGTAAACTTATACTTAAAGACTCCTCAGATATTAGCACTGCACTCAAACTTAATGGTTTTCTAAATGTCACCAAGGATGGCAATCAATACACCGCTGAAAAACCTAAATTTGAGGTAAGATTTGAAACATCCCGACCTATCCAATAATAATTGTTAGTGATGTGCAACTTTCAACTCCAGACTGTTTTCGTCAAACATTTTTAAACATCCTAATAATATTAAAGCACTTAATAGAGACTAGGCAATAATATTAATTAAATATTTTTCTTACTGGCTAAACTTATCTAAGAAAAAAAATATCTTAAATACTGAACTTTGAATAAATTTAATTGCAGGTGGGATCTAAAGCCTCACTGAAACTTAACAAGCCAGGGGTATGGAAGTTAGATGACACTGTAGAGGAAGCTTGGACTGGCAAGGATGATGATGAAATTATTGATTCCGATATGCTGCTTGATGAGGACGACCTGAAAAAGCCTGATCAGGCATCCCTAAGAGGTCAGTAAATATGCATATACATTGTTTGAATAAACATATCCATAAAGGCAAGAAAAAGAATTATAATTTTCAATAAAAAAATATTAAAAAGGAATCCAAATTAGGCATTTACGTCATGTAATTTAATGTACAAAAAAAAAAAGAATAATATATTTTTTCATTTTCCAATAAATGGTACAACATCTCTTATTATATTATCTTTATTGTCTAATCAAAATTGAATTACGGGCAATTACTCTAAATATGGGACTTAATACTCTTCACATTTAAACTATGTAATAAACACAAACTTGAGTGTTCTGAATACATTACATTTTATGATAGGATTGATTAAAAATATGATAAATAATATTGTTCCAAATGATTTGTAAGTTTATATCTTGATAAGTGTTGAGGTTTTGTGTTGCAAATTGTGTTTGTGGTCATGAGGTGACATTGAGTAATTGTGCTACTTTTGTACACAAAGGATGTTGACTTAAAAGGAAAATTGCCACAGTAGATTGTATGAATGGAAATGATTTTGATTTACAGATTACATTTATAAGTGATCTTATTAATTTTATAATTTTATATACTTATTTTGTATGATGAGAACTTGTATCAAAACTGTTTTTACAATCATATATTTTAAAACATCAAGGTCACAGTAAATTCAATGTATAAATTAACTAAAATATTATGGTTATAAGATGTTATGAGTCATTTTATTGTTTTGATTAACTTAAATTGTTTTATATTATCTGAGGTTGTTGTAAATTGAATATCACAAACATCTCAATATTAATTATCATCGTTGTAATAATATTTTTTAAATCTTTTAATATTGTTTCAGTTTGTGCAACAACCGGTAAGAGAAAGGCTTGTGCGGATTGTTCTTGCGGCTTGGCTGAAGAACTGAATGGTGAGACTAAAGAAACACCGAAGTCATCTTGTGGAAGCGTATGTGATTTTTTATGTTATTTTATTTTAATTTTATCTCAATTTAACAAAAGTAGAAATTCAAGTTGGATTAGTATTATTTTTAAAAGATTTTTTTATTTCTTTAATTACTGCTTTCTATTGATTAGTATTTTAGTTTTAAATATTCATTAGTTATTATCAAATCATAATCTGACTAAAAGTTATCAATATTTTTTAAACACTTCAGTATATATATTTTTTTATACATATGTTAATACACATTTTGGACTTCTTAAATATGGTTACTTTTGAGAAAGTTAATAAGTTTACTGTTTCTAGCATGGCTTATTTAAATATCACACAAAAATAACGTTTAAACAAATTTTTGTTTAAATTCTGTGTAATGAGTGACCAGTCATTGCTTGAGTAGATTTCACAAAAAAGACTAAAATTTTGTTTGGGTATTTATTACAAGAAAACTATATTTTTAGGAATTCTGTACAGATATGTGATGATAGATTGTTTATAACTTAGCAAATGCTGGTAACATGGTAACTTTGTTTCAGTGTTATCTAGGTGATGCGTTCCGTTGTGCTACCTGTCCGTACCTAGGGATGCCGGCCTTCAAGCCCGGGGAGAAAGTTGTATTAGATCTCAAATCTGATATATAGATAGTTCTTTATTTAGACTTATTATTTACCTCTTGGTATTCCTGTTGTGATTATTTTGTTAATAAACTATATTACCTATATATTTTTTTTTCATATATGGTAAATTTATATATTTGTTTTGCCTAAATGCCGCCATCTGGTGGTGATTTGCAACTAATTAAAATATATCTTTTAAAACTAAAGGATGATAAAATCAAACAACTAAATAGCAAATATTCAATTATACATATTCTCTCTTTCTTTTTACAAACAGTTAACTTATTTTAAACATCTCCCTCAATAACATTTTAATTTACATCTGAATAGTACTCATCTCGCTATACAATAAAATATATATTTTGCCATATTTGTCATATAATTATATAACGATTTATATTTATCTATCATTTAAATGACACATTCCCATTCTGTGACATTATATGAATGAAAAAAAATCATGTTTTTATGCGTTGTAAAATGGTTTGTCTAGTAATATTAATATTGAGGTTTCCACTTTGGTCGATGCCGAAAAATGTAGGTCTGTCAAATCGCATTTAGCTACTAAACATGATTTTTTTTTTATTTATGATACGAAATTAGTAGCGAAGGGCGATATGAGCGGATGGCACAATGATCTGTGTCAAAGTCTATTTTGAAAGTTTGATATCGTTATTATTACTATGGAAACCATAATCCCAGAGAAAATAAATATTCCCTAAGATCTTTACTGGCCATACATTAAATTGGCAACAAAGTTACAGTTAATCTTTCATTCACATGTATTGTAATTATTCTTAAAACATCTAAATATTCAACCACACAAATAACATCCAAATAACACGCACCCTAACATTTATAAAAACAATTTTTAATTGAAATAGTTACAAATATTTGGGCAATGCAATAATGAACCAGTGTAAAAATAATGTTAAACACGTGAAAAATACATACAATTTTAAACTTATCTTTATAATAAGTAACATAATGCTTTGATTTAAGGTAAATTAATGAAATATTCAGGTGTTTAGGTTGTTTTAAGACGATACTAATTATTCAAGGCATTATGTTACGTTAAACATACTGTTAATTACAAATCATGAAATTCTTATATTATGAATTATCTGTATAAGGTATATTTAATTGCAGTTGAACTAATTTTGTAAAATTTTATCTAAGAAGAAAGCAAAACTATCCCTAATAAGAGAAGGAATGACTTAATTAACGGGTGCCCAAGCATAGATAAAACTGATGGTCACACAATATCAGTTTTATAAATAATAATTGACGCACTAAATATACCTACCAACGGCGCGGAAGAACATTGATTGTATATACCAGCCATAAAGGGGGCAAAGGGATTTATTCCCTCGCGACATAATTTGGAGTGGCCTTCTGGCACCTCAACTACATTTCTTTTATAATAAGGCTAGAACATTATTTTAAAACATTTCCACCAACTCTGAACTTTGCAATGTTTTTCCCATATGGTTTAGAAGATGTGGAAATTTACTCCACCAGGTCATGTGAATAGCTGATCAGATAGAAGTTGTTCAGAATTCTGTAATTTGTAATGGATTTTTAATGGCGGTACTCAATTGCTGGTGATTTATATCAAAGAAATAAGCTAATTGCTATACCCTTTATAATTGTTGATTCTGACAGACATCATATTCACGAGAGTTTATTTTGAATCCGAACTTGCCAGTAACTATTAACGTTAAACGATAAAACTTTACGAACAAAGTTTCATATCTTTCGCGATTGTGCTCGAACAACTCTAGCGATAAACTCTAGCACCCTTCAGTGAACTATATATTTAATACTTTTTGAATTTAGATTTTGGGAAATAATACTTTTTGTAACGAATTTTGTACTAAACGTTCTATTCCGATACTGAAGCGTCGCGCCCCTTTAAAATAAATGCTCCTATTTTCATAATTTAAGTAATATCTTCGAAGAAACTACTAACCCACAACATTCAGTAAAGCGTCCCAGTCTTTTTAAAAGTTTTATTTTCATCAAATTGAGATCTTGTTTAGACTTGCTAGCGGCCGCCCACGTGACTTGTGCCGAAGGCGTCGCGAGGAACGAGTCTTAGATTGTGAGGTAGGCTTAGTCATGATCTAATGATAGCGCCTTGTTAGAAAATACCGATTAATAAAATGAGATCTTTCATTACATTTACAAATAATAATAATAATAAAGAATAAAACTAGAATTACATACATTATACAACAAATTATTACATTTCAGAACATTGTTTGTCGCCGACGATGCTTACCATACGCTAAAATGTCTATTAATATTTAATAATCAACAGACGATACAAATAACAAGCGTGTAACATCTTATGATACAATCAATCTGTTCATATCCAAATTATTTACTGGATGGGTCAATGCGGTGTAACTTGAAGAGTGGCAACACTTAAGCATTTTGGTCATGTGCAAGGGACTTTACAATTCTGTTATCCATTATATCATTTAAAACATCCGTTTGTCTGTAAGTTAGAGTATGTTTTAATTGTCAATATTATGCAAATTATAAAATAACAGTTCGTTACTATTATATATACTTAATACATAAAATCAATTTGATAATGATATGGCCATGCTTTGTGGTTATTACAATATATTAACGATATATGTATATAAATCACAGACTACTTGTTTTATATAAGATTTAGTTTATCTGCGTATTACTTCCGAGTATACAATAACTATACATTTCTTACCAATAACGCGCTTAATATTCTAAAACATATATTTTTGATCAAGCAATACTTCAATCTACTCTGACCAATAACTACAAAATATCACAGTCAGTGCGTTTATTATGTATACATCATCTCATAGAAAATTTATGTGTATTACACTTGGACGATACCAACGGAGATGGTATTTAAAACCATAACCATTGGACATTTCTTTACACAATATATAATTGTTATAACGTTGTATTATCGAATTATTTGTCAGAAAATTTTGTTTATAAGCGATAATTCGGCGCCGAAAATACTAACTACAGAAAAGAAATATTTTAATGGATATTTTTTTGCTCACGGGTACAAAAATAAGGAAAATGCATCTTGGATATGTGCAGTCACAACCTTTGAAACGAACGAAACCAGCCAGGCTACCCGATAGTTATGATACCCGGTAGATAGTCATGTCATACCTAGGTCACAAAACAGTCAAGAAAACATGACATCTATCATTCATTGTACCTTCCAGTTGTGTTTGCATGCCGCGACGACAGATTAAAAATCTCATAAATTATCACAATATCTAACCTACAATAAGATCTTGGAGTAAACGTATTTTTGTGCTCAATAATCGTTTACGTCTTTAAGACACAGATGTGTTAAAAAAAGGTTAAATGTTATTTGGTCTATCCAGTTTCTATTGAAAGATATATTTTAACTTTGGTTGTAAATAAGATTGGTTTAAAAGATTACTATTAGAAACTGGCTAGTTTTCACACTACTCTTAAATGTAGGTATCTTGTAGCAAAACTAATAGCACCTATTGAGCATAATCGAGAGCTTTTCAGAAGAGAAGCGTAATGTGTTGTGTTTTCTATACAAGCAGTAACTGACAATAACCTATGATCACTTTTAGAGTACTTCTACTTTATATATTCTTAATTTAAAGTATAATAGAATAGCTATTTGAAAAAAATATGGCTTTAGGTTATATTGAGTAATGCCAGTTACATAAACTATAATGTAAACAAAACTTAAAACACATTACGCTAAACAGAGTGTATGTTCATTTGACCTTAGAAGTTACATATTTACAATATTGTACACAAACGCGTATAGAAGCACCCGACAGAAAAAAGCACCTAGTTTCCGAATAGAATATAAGCGTACGATTGTGAATGCCGATCGCTATGGAAACTTTACATAACCGTTTACACCATAAAAATATGTTATGACTTAACTCACTGGGGCGGTCAATCTACTAAATAATTTTCACCACAAAGTAAATATACAATATTTTCAGCCACAGTTCTGACTCCCAAGTCCCAACATCTGTTCAAATGAATCAGTAATATGATTGTGTAACGTACAACAATGGCGAGCTAGATGTCACTTTGTTTCGTAGCGAGGTAACAAAGTTTAACGTTTCTTGAGAGGTGGTCCGTCATCAATGACGTCGGAGGCCGACCAGCGTCGTTTACGAGCGTCCTCTTTGACACTGAGGTTCTCGGGATGAGTCTGCGGTGGCGCGGGTCCGTGGCTCGCGGTCGCCGGTGTCGTATGTTTGCGAGCAACTAGCGACACGCATAAATCACCAACTTGCAATCTGTGCACGTGCAGGCCGTACCGCGCCAGTGTGCGCTCGGGCTTACACGAGGCCCAACCCTGTCCGTAAACAAAGAAGGGGTGTTCCACCGTCGATTCCAGCTCCACCTATATAAAACAGACGGGAAATATTTAAAGCATTGTAAATATTTTATAAGTAGTAAAGTAAATATCAGATAGGACGTTGATACATTAACAGAGAGATAAAAATGGTACGCCTTTTCATGAATCGCAAATTTTGATAAGACGCACTATCTAAAAGACACCTAGATACAAGATTATTTATACAAATAAAAAATGAGGAAATGTGGTAAGGTGGAATGCCAAGGCGATGGCCAAACAACCAACCTGTGAGCGGTTCCTATCGTAAGTGAGTGTGAGTGCGAGGCGGTCTCCGCGCTCGTCCAGTCGCAGCAGCGTGCACTGCGTGAGGGCGAGGTCCCCGTTGCGCTCGGCGCTCATCACGAAGTCCTCCGTACGCATCTCCTCCACTCGTCGGAGCGACCCGTCTTCCAGACGTATCAGAGCGCCTCGACAAAAGTAGGGAGCCGGTGCACCTCGCTCGGGAGAAGTTGGGGGCTCCTGAAATATAAAAACATTTTATAAGTTATAATGTTAGGCTGTATAACTTGAAAATGTTATTAAAATAATTATACAATTAGTAACACCGGCATCATACCACGTGAGCGATATCATGTAGAGTTCGTGGCATAATATTAATTAATATTCTTATTGATTATACATGGCATGCCGTATTAAAACAGTCAATATGTTAAAACGAGTATCTACCTCTCTGGGAGTCGGCTGCGGCGCCGGGGCTGACACTGGTGGCGAATGCGGCGAGTGTGGTGCCGGTGCCGGCGGCACGAAGCCGGAGGTGGGCCGCGGCCGCAGAGGGTAGGTCGGGGGTCGTGCGCGCGCTCCGTATGACAGGTAGGACGCGTACGTCGGATGCGGCAGAAAGGAGTAGGCGGGGGGGACGGGCGCGAACGGCGCGGGCGCAGGCGGCGCGGGCATGGCATCGCGGCGGCGCGGCGGGTACCGCGCGTAAGGCCGGGGTGGCGGGGCGAGGAATTCCGGCGTCATGCTGGGCGGTGGGTACAGGTGGCCTATGCCCTGCAGCTGCCCGAGCTGGACCAGCGCCTCACCGGGGAGGCTCGCCGAGATCATTGGACGAGCTGGAAGGATACATTTAAATTATAGTAATCTTCTAACGCATTTCACATTACGTAACATTTCCATATCACACCTTGTTTTCTTAATTAATATTTTTACTTAAAATAAAATTATTATTATTATTACTTAAAATAAAAACTAAGATTAGCTTAGCATCTGCAAGATCCTCACTCACGTTTGGTGATGAGATAAGAATGTGGAATGGACGACGTCAACATTATAAATAGCTTTATTTGTGTGCATAATATAACTTAATAACTACATGATACGTGATACAAAGTTTCTATAGTTTTATTATATACGAAAACAGTACTGAAATTGAATTTCTCTGTGAGCATTATCTTCAGCATTTATCGACATCACACATCTTGTAACCAAAGCTTTTATGTGTCTATTGTTAATATCTAAACGTTAAAAAGAGGGGCGGATAAAAAGTGGTTAAAAGATTGTCAGCATTCCTCTGCGTGCCTGAAGCGATAATTTGAGGAACAAAGAGTGGAGCGCACCTGCGCAAACAATGATCAAGTCAGCGCGATTGAGTTGGGACTCCGTGTAAGTACTTATTACTAATTTAAGTGCATGGGGAATTTATCTTATATATAATTAGGTGTTAATATTAAAAATGCTAGATATACAATTCAATATATAAAAATAATTTACATACGATTTTAGATTAGTAATTTCTTAATCATATCGATGAAATATCTTACGATTTGGATAATTATTATTAAAGTGTTATTCGTGGCGTACTGTTTATCAGATAATATCTATGGTATCCTAAACTGAAATGAATTGGATAATTATTGAAGAATTAAGTACTTAAAATTTTGGCAATTATTACAAATCACCTTTCTAGACTTGCGCAGTCATTAGTCAGCACTAACCTTGGAACTTGGAAGTAACAAAAACTATTTTACTAGATTTTTCTTTACGGTTCATATTTAGGAAATAATATTTGATAACAATAGATACTTTATAATTTAGAAGTGGAGCATGTCAAATCTTATCAATCGAAGTCCTAGCCTCGATGTAGGTATGTCGTGACAGCCTCATTTTTTAATCTCGCCCCTTTAAATTTACATTGACTTCAGAACGAATGCAATTAGAATTTATTACGCAATACCGTACACAATAAACAGGTAAAATTTGTACAAAATAAAGTGTAAAAGAAACAAAAAAGAGGAAAGTTGATAATAACTTTCCTAACATAAATCATCTGTGGTTAAGTATTGACCCAAACATCGAAACATTTTAAAAGACAATAGGAAACATACTTTTAATATAACCAGAAAAAGAAAATTCTCATCGTCCGATAAATATTACAATTCCTATATTAAATATCAAATGAATGATTTATAAAAATAAAACATGTCTATCTATAGCTGTATGATATTTTTTTATCGAATTATATAATATGCCACAGAATTACGTTCAAATTTTATTCTTACATAAATGTTCTTGCCACACGTATTAGCTATTCTCCTAAACATTTTAACACAGACAACGAGAAAATATCTCACCATCTTTCCTCACTAACTGAGTCACAATGTCGTGACTAAGTCGTTAAAAATTCAAGCCAATTAGCCACTTCCAACCACACGTATAGCCTCCTGTATATAGTTATTTCTGACATTTCACAGGGGTTCAGACTGGTAATAAACTGGATCTATTTGGAGATTGATGTCAGTATCTACAATAATGCTATCATCGATATTATTATACATTTTATATTATATTTGCTGTAGATAATCTCTACTGTTATTATCTTGAGTTAAGGAAAATATGCGATATAGTTTTTTGAATGACGTAATATATTTTATTGTTTTAATGGTAGTTATAAGGTGAGCTAGTTATTACAATGTTTTTCTTAAGCTTTTAGGTACTTTAAAAGCAAACCGTAGTGGAAAAGAGTTGGTGTGTGTGTACACACATTTTCAACGCAGGTTAGATAATACAGTATTTTTTCTATATGGTAGGTACTCATATAATATTTATGAATTATACATGCTATAAGTAATTAAAAAGTGCAAAAAAAGCTAATATAAAACACTTCAATTTTAATGATATCCAGTTATATAATAACCTTTAATATTCTTATTTAGTTTTACATCCGGTACAAATGTTGGTCTGCCTCTGTGTGTAGGCGCAAGGTCGCCGGTTCGCCGCTCGCGTGGAAAGAACTTACAATTAATGTGAATAAAATATATACACGTGGTATTTAGTTGGTTGTACGTGGTTAATCACTATAAAAAGGTTATTTATCTCAATCTAAAATAACATTTTACATGCTAGACTTTTATAAGCTTTTTTCTAGACCAAAATGCTTAATTAGACGTAGTGGGTTTTATGGTTTATTAAAGAGGCCAATAATATTTTTGGTTTATTTTCAACGTAACGTGTTAATGTCATTTGCGTACAATTACTGAAAACGATTTTAAGATAATTACACGGAATTACTCTGTAATCTTTAATATTTATTATAGATTACAGACTAAATGACATTCATAAATATTTTGTTTATGGATGTTATTTAAAAAGAAAGAGTTTTAAAAAGAATAGTGAAAAGTGAAATTCTTTATTGAAAGTAAAATATTCGATGTCAAAGCTACTATCGAAACGGAAAAGTTGTTGTTAGATCAGAGGAGAATGGGCGGCAGAAACTTTGCGACTGGTATTTTTGTGTTTTGTGTATTAAAAAAATGATTCCTTTTTTTTTCGATTGAAAAATCTATTACGGATACCCGCCGGCCGAAGAAGATGGCCGGGGGGCTATGTGAGACTAGCCGGCAGCATAGATAACACCGTCATATTTAAGACTACAAACTTAAAAAAATATCTGACTCAGACGTCACGGGAAATAAAAATAAATAACACCTAAATTAACCCCACATAAACAACAGCTTTTAACCCAAGTGAAGACTCCTATTTTCCAATGTGAAGCCAATTCCAGATCGCTAATTCCAAATTCCACAAATCCAGGACACTATTCCATCCAGTCAATCGCCAATTCCACTGGTAAATAATAACAGTGTAATGAAGGCGGTCGATAGCGCACGCGTAACCCACTTCCTACGTCCGTGACCTTGCGGCAGCCATTCACGTCTTACCCAACCCCCACCCCTGCCCGCTCAACCCCCTTGCCACCCGCGGGGTTGTAACATACTTTGAACGTTAGTTTGACGAATTTATACAAACAAGACTGTCTGGAACCGAAAATAGATAGAAATTACGTATTAGAGATATTTTTTATTTGTTTTCAGTGTTTATAAAATATTTATGTTATTTATATGCGACCTGTAACCAACTCGTAAATTTAAACAATCTATATAAAATGGAACGAAATATAGAGAACATAAATCTGCACTTAAAAAGTTTTTATCGTAATAATGATTGTCTAAAAATATAAAGCTTACAATCAAATATTTATTGTTGCAGATTCTATCTTCTGTTTATTAATGTAGGTAGACTTTTCCATGTGTATGTAGGTACTTATAAATAATGTTAATACAATATTTTTATGTATTTTAGTAATTTATCTTTGCTATTTTGGATGTGGATATTCCATTAAGTAACCTCTATTTTCTAAAATGTCCCTGTGCAATAGAACCTAATATATTAATGATAAAAATTATCTAATACTAAACAAATAAAAAAAATGAAAACGTTATTACAGTTTGAGTATAAGTTGTTAAAGGTTGAAATAATTTTCATTTTATACACAGTTATTTGTAATTAGTTGGCCACCTCTTGCAGGCAGCCCCCACGCATCAATCGCAACAACATTTTTCTAGAACTTTTTAAAAATCTTGATAAACAACACAAAAAACACGTAACAAAAAAAATTTACTGCCTTTTTACTTATTACTCTGTATTTTGTAAGAAGTGCTTAAAAGGCCAATGTCCGGGCGCCATACAACAAATAAATTTTGTATGGGAAAACTTAAGTTTTAAAAACTATTAATTTTAAAAAGTCGTAGAACAAATGTTGTTAGGTTTGATGTAGAGAGGCTGCCTACAAGAGGTGTCCAACTAATTAGAAATAACCCTGTAAATGTGTAAGTTTTGTATAAAAGACGTTTATTTTGCTAAAATGTTGGTTCTAGAAAATACATAAAGTTTTTTAATTAATTTCAAGTGCAAACTGGCACGACCGATAACGAACTCTATTAAGCTGGGAACCTGAAATTCGCCTGCCAAATTCAAATGATGTATGAGCTTTACGAAAGTATATCTTTATTATAAAATGACACCATTCCTTGGATTACAACTTTTTCATAAATCTCCACTCTCTGAGTGGGATCACAACATGTTTTTTTCTCTCTCCCTCTCTGTCTCTATTTCTTTCATGCTCGTAGTTCCACTCTCACAGTCCATCCATCTCTTTTTCATCATCTCTCTAGTCGCATATTCATACATTCATATTCATGACTCGTTCACGTGTCTTTTATCGTTCCTCATTTAGATTGGTAATTATTATGATAAAAAAAAACTCAAACACCAGCCAAGCAGCCAACATTATACAGTCAAGCTATAAACAAACCGTTAAGTCCAAGCTTAAAACCCCTACAAGTATCAATAAACGTTTATATTTAGACTTTAGACACAGTTCGTGCTACAATTTTACTCCACCTGTTTATTAATTTAATAGTAGGATATATAATTATATTTATTTATGTATTATTTATTTTATATATTTAAGAACACATATAACAAAGTACTTTATATGTCTGGAACAATTTAGTTACTAATCCATTTCTCATGTGATAACGTGGAGTGGCCAGTAGGTCACAAATATAACGATTATTGGCAAGAGTCTCAGACAGGAGTTGTGCACAAATGTTAGTTGTACATTGAAGTATTTATTTGGTAGCTAGTTGTCGGTTATGCTTTGATACTACGCACCTGTTACAACCAGCTGTCGTTGTCGTTAAAGTTACGTTTGTTACAGTCTGGCCTTTGCCCTTATACATAGGTATTTATATTTCACTATTGCTCACAGTAAAACAAATAAATCGTCCACAAAGCTTTTGATGTTCTATCTCGTTTATTTGTTTATATTTTCTGTCATCATTAGATATATAATTTCCCAGAATGTCATTTATTATAACGTGGAGCGCGGCTAATTGAACTGGTACACTTATGTGTGTGTGGTGTTGGTCATATGTAGACGATGCATTTCGTATAACACATGCACACATTGTGTTTGTATATGTGGAAAAATCATTAACAATTTCATTGTTCTATAAATATATTTCAAATATATTCTATTTGACAGTATAAAATTTAATTAAAGATACATATGTATACATAGAAATGTAAGCTTGGTTCGCGAGGCTGAATGAACGTGGTTGAAGTCACGCGACGATAATTACGTAAACCCCAGTTGCCAACGAGCAACGTACCTCGACTTACTCGTTTGCAGCAAAAACACGACTGACGTCTTAATTGTATTGCAATAATGTAAAATATAATTACCTCTACATTTTGAATTACAATGTTTTATAAACTGGTTTCGCAGTCAGGAAAATCGCTTTTACATTTCAAAGTTTAAATTCGTTTGACAGTTTAGAAGCGATTACAATGAGGAAAAACAGATATAAAAATTAATTCAACGCCAGTAAATGGCGCATTTGTAACCTAAAAACAGTTTTATTCAGAGGAACGACCAACAGAAGTCGAGGCAAACCACAACGCCTACATTCAGACATCGACGTCCGTTGGCCACACCGACATAAGTTTAATAAGTATTTACATACTTACTATAAACCATTATACGGAGTCGTGGAGGGAGCGCCTACGCACCTCACGTGGTACGCTGCGTGATCTGTCCGTGGTAACAGGCGCCATCTCCGAGAAATATTTTATGATATACTACCTAACTATACCAATAGACGAATACTTACATTGTAATTTTAACTCGTTGCACACCAAAACTGTTCACGAAAGAAAGTGTCTACCAAATTTTACGCTCGATTCCATATTTAAAAATGGCTTATTAATAACGTATCGAATTGCCACATTAACATTAATTAGGGAGTTCAATGACCCAAAGCTATTAGCTAATTATGTTTCAGACCTAGTTAAATGCAATGGCATTATTAGATTTGTAGTGACTCCGCAGCTTTGTGTAATTTGTCAACCGGTCAATGTACGATGCTACTCGTGTATATAGTAGAAGATACTTCGGTAGCAATAATTATCTCTTAAGTATCAAGACTGGTTATAAATTGGTTTTGGTTACAAATGGTGTTTAGATTTATTAATATATTGCTACATTTAGTTTGATATCGGAGCCCACGCATCTTATTTGTCAGTTCTTTGTTGATGTTATAATAATTGTAATTATGATGTGTTACGTAATAAAAAGAAAATGTAACAATATAATTGACATTCTTATGTTCAGAGGAAGCTTTTAGCAGAATGTATTAAAATATCATTCCATAAAAATATTTTATGCCCCTGTAATAATACTTTAGTACAGCATTTCCGAAATTCGTACATTGGTAAGTGACTCAACTAATAGCGTCCGTTGAAAACGTAACGGGATATAATTCAGTTCACTCAAGAAAACATATGTTAATGCAAACAGAGTTAATTGTGTAAAAATGTGGATTCTGGCTGTCAGAGTCCGCCTACATTCGCTCTCACTTAAATTGCTATTCTAGAGCACTTCTAGATTAGAAACACGAACTGGACGAGAGACAACCAGGTCACTTCAACCACCCCCTGTCCATTAGGTATTTTAGTACAAAAATTAGGTCAGACTTATATCCTATTTGAGGAATTCAAATATGGATTTTAAAATAAAGTTTGGGGACAGATTATAAATGACGTATGGCTATTTTGGATGACAAGTTTGATTTTCATTCAGCCGTACGATACGCCCAAGTGAAGGTAACACACCATGAAATATATGCCTCGCATGTTATCAAACCAGGTTTACACGAAATTAGGTTGAGCCAGAAATAGATGATACCTTGAATTATAATTAAAAAATTCAATAACGGTTTTGGAGAGCTTTGTAATTAATAAATATTTTTCTCTTCATGTTCAAAGTTTAAATGTTTGTTTCTTTTTATTATGTCTTGTATAATCTATTTTGATCAAATCAATGTTCAATTGTTTTTTTAATGGAAATGTTTTTTATATCTAAATAAAATAATAATTTCGTGGTGGTAGACCATAACATCGGGTCGCCGGCAAAGTTACCACCCATCGGGCAAAGTCGTGCCGCAAAGCGACCTAGTCGTGTTCCGGCACGTTGCTCGATGAAGCCGTTTATGGGAAATGGGTCTGAACAGCTGCGGTACGTTGGCGAACCGGTTGACGTCGAGTTGGTGTTTATTTTGTCGGGTGTCTAGTCGCGGAGGGTAGCGGGATCCGAAGCGACGGCTATCCGCTGGCCGCCCGCAGATAGTTGGGGGCCCAATTAGTGGGTTAGCCACCCACGAAAGGCTGCCCCGCCAGCTGCGAAAAATCCCAGGGTGGCTCCATCGTGCTGGTTGGCGACCAGATGAGGAGGCCCGATGGCGATCCCTGGGGGGGTTCGGGCGTCCCCGCAGTCTCCAGGCTAGCCTCCCAGTGGCAAGACATCACCAATTTCGACGTCGGGTTCGATACGTACCGTCTCGTTCAACTGCCATTTCCCATCCCTATTCACTTTTATATTTATTTTTTATGAAAAAGTTTAAAAAAAGGAACAAGGTTACACAGCGGTTGCACTCCTCCTCATATAAAGTGCACCTCACTAATATCAGGGGTTTGCACTCAAATCTTTTAGCTGTCCACCACCACCTGGAGACAGAGCAGCCGCACTTGCTCTTTTTGACGGAGACGCAGATACAATGTCCTTTGAGCGCTGCATACTTGGATTATCCCGGTTACTCGTTAGAGCACAACTTTCGCTCACGGGCCGGAGTCAGTATGTACGCGCGGAACGACCTCTGTATTCAGCGTCTCCGTCACCTTGAAGACCCCACTTTTTCTTCCCTATGGATTTTAGTGGACACAGGAAACGAAAAAATCCTGTATTCCTGTGTCTATCGTTCGCACAGCGGTGACCAGGAGACAACTCGTTTATTTGAGTATCTCAGTGAGGCTGCAGATATGGCTCTATATCAGTACCCTTCGTCGCAGCTCGTCTTTCTGGGGGACTTTAATGCCTGTCATCAGGACTGGCTGTTCCCGTACCAGAAGACCGACCATGCTGGAAGAGAAGCGCGGAACTTTGCGTTGTCCTTGGACCTCTTTCAGCTGGTGAGGCAAGCGACAAGGGTGCCAGATGTGGTAGGCCATACAGCCAATTGCCTGGACCTTCTGCTGACAACTGATCCGGACAGGTATCGTGTAGAGGTCACGTCCCCCTTGGGAACCTCCGATCACTGTCTGGTGAAATCTGTATTTACATATTCCCCACCAGCTTTCGAACCACATGGTGTTAGGCGAGTATGGAAATACAAGTCAGCAGATTGGGATGAGATGCGGCACTTTTTTGCGTCTTATCCTTGGCGGCAGGTCTGCTTCTCTTCTTTGGATCCGTCGAGTTGCGCGGATGCTATAACCGATGTGGTGCATCAGGCAATGGAGTATTTTATTCCTTTTGCTGACGTACCCATCGGTGGCAAAGCTCGCCCATGGTTTAATGCCGAATGTGGTCATGCTCAAGACCGAAAACATTCGGCATATCTCATTTGGGCTGATGCTCGAACCCGCAAAACTCCGGATGTAAGTTTGAAGAAGAGAGCCTTTAACCAAGCTGCCAAGTCCTACAAAAAGGCATTGCGGAAGGCTCGTCTCGATCGAATCGCTAAGAATGGCGAAAAGCTCTCTGTCAGACCAACTGGCAGTCGAGCTTTCTGGTCTCTTGCGAAAGCGATCGAGTCGAATTTCTGCCAACCCTCACTGCCTGCTCTGCTGAAGCCGGATGGATCCCTGGCCCACACAGCAACAGAGAAAGCGAATGTACTTGCTTCTCTGTTTGCTGATAATTCGCATCTAGACACTGGCAATGCTTCTCCAGCACATCTTCCTCACTGCGGTATTTCGATGCCTGAAATCCGCATCACTAACAAAGAGGTATGGAGAACATTGTGTCGTTTAGATGTGAATAAAGCCAGTGGTCCTGATGGTATACCAGCCATTCTGCTCAAGACATGCGCAGCTGAGTTGTCTCCTGTACTGAGACGTCTGTATCGCCTCTCTTTCATGACTGGAATAGTGCCGAAATCCTGGAAGCTTGCTAATGTGCAAGCCGTGCCCAAAAAAGGCAGCCGTGCTGACCCTGTCAATTACAGACCGATTTCAATCACCTCCATACTCTGCAAGATTATGGAGCGTGTATTGAACTCGCGCCTACTAGCATACCTAGAAGGTAACGATCTCCTCAGTGACCGACAGTACGGGTTTCGCCGTAATAGGTCTACTGGGGACCTCCTAGTGTATGCTACTCACATTTTAGGCGAGGCCATCGAGAAGAACGGAGAAGCGGTCGCCGTCTCTCTGGACGTCTCGAGGGCATTTGACAGGGTCTGGCATGCGAGCCTTATATGCAAGCTTTCAGCGTACGGTATATCTCCTGGTCTGATCGGCTGGGTAACGGACTTTCTGAGCCACAGATCTCTCCGAGTAGTTGTCGACGGGTGTTCCTCGGAACCCTTGACAATAAATGCCGGAGTGCCTCAGGGGTCCGTTCTTTCTGCAACTCTGTTTCTGCTGCACATTAATGATCTATTGAAGCCCGGTATCTATGGGTACGCAGACGACAGCACAGTTGTAGAAAGATATCTGCCGAGTAGTCGGGCTAGTCGAGATCAAGTACAGTCTGAAAGAGAAGCCATGGTGCAACGTTTGAATGACAAACTTCAGGCAGTCTCCGCATGGAGCAATTCCAATCTTGTCAAGTTCAACGCCACCAAAACGCAGACGTGTCTATTCACCGCCAAAAGGAGCCCTTTCACCTTGGCTCCTACTTTCCAGAATATATCCTTGGAATACAGTGACCGGCTTCAGTTGTTAGGCTTAGAGATTTCCTCGAACCTCAACTTTGGTCGGTTCATTGAGTCCAGAGCAAGAGCAGCAGCAGCAAAACTTGCCGTTCTTGCGAAGGTTCGGCAGCACTTTACACCGGGACAGCTTCTTGTTTTATACAAAGCACAGATCCGGTCGTGTGGAGAGTACTGTGGACACATATTTGCTGGTGCCGCAAAGTCTCATCTTGCGGTTCTGGACTCAATTGAGAGGCGAGCAAAGAGGCTTATAGGCGATCCCGAATTGGTCGAAGCAGACCTCCAAAGCCTTGAACACAGGCGTAAAATTGCTAGCCTCTCAGTATTCTATAGGATACATTTTGGTGAGTGTGCGCAGGAATTACACGAGTTAATTCCCCCGTCCCCTTTCCATCACCGGACGTCCCGACGCACGGCAGGTATCCATCCTTTTGTTGTGGACATTACACCTGTCCGAACGAAGCGCTTTGCTTCCTCATTTTTAGTGCGTACAGCGAAGGACTGGAACAATTTGCCTGCGTCGGTATTTCCGGCCAAATATAATGTGGGTGTCTTCAAGAGAAGAGTGAATAGGCTGCTAGGGCAATGCGCCTTACCATCTAAGACTACATTCCACTTACCATCAGGTGGAATGTAGTCAAGCATTGCCCTAGATCATATAAAAAAAAAAAAAAAAAAAAAATAATAAATTGTATAACCTCAGTGAAATTTGTTCAGTCATAAAACAAATGCTTTTGTGAAACGCTTGCCAAAAATTGGATAAACAAAAAGATAGTTAACTTTATAATCTGATCATTCTTTATCGCTAAGTGCTTTCCCGTGGATTGCAAAACATCAACCCAGACCAAGATGACATGACCAAGTAATATATGACGCAGATGTCCCAAGGTTTGATTCCCGACAGGGACAGGCATGTATGTAGCGTAGATGCCTGTATTTCTGGGTTTGGTCGTTTATTAAATATATTCGCTCTATTTATGATGTGTATTTTCATGTATTTGTATAATAGTCTATCACCCTTAACACAAGATATATATACATATGTATATCTCCATCGATTCTTATTTCATGTGTTACTTAATGTTTGCAAACATACTGTCGTGTATGTTGACGGTACCATTCTAGCAGTGATATGTGTAGGCGAATCTTGCGCCTCGAGAATATTAAGTACTGGACTGAGCGCGTGACTAAACCACCTGCAGGATTCACTAAGTTCTATACTAGTGTATATTATTAACATTCAGTACAGAGGAAACTATCGTATCGATTAACTATATAACTGTTATTTATTGTTTCGATTAAATTTTTTAATTCTTATTTTATTATTTGCACAACTTTAATTGTACTGTAAATATGTAAATTTTAAATAATCAACAACGACATGGCAGGACTCGAACCTGCTCTCTCTCTCTTGCTTGCCGTTTGAGCTACCGTGCTATTACCCTCTTCGATGAATTTAGCATACCTATATACTATCGTCTTTATCAGGTTTTGCAATCCAATATATTCATTGTAATTTTGTCCTTGATATTTTTATTTATCATTGATAATTGTTTTTAATCTTATCACACAAAGTAATTCAATTATAACAATCGTTCATTATATTCAATGATTAATGAAGCTTCATTTGATAAATTTCATTCCGTGTTACAACTGACAGGTCAAAAAATCAGCTAATTATACAATTTGATATCAAAACATGGATACATTAATGGTCACGAGATTGCAGATGTTCTTATTTTAATAACATAATTATCTCACGGACAATTATAAAGGAAAACAAATATTATCAATTTAAAAATAAATCAATAACGATGATCTTGCTCTCAATGACACGTGTAAAGGATACGATAGTATTGACATAATTGTAATAAATCTCTTGGTAAATATATAATATTTTTTTTTAAGAAATAGAAAATGAATGAACTTACACAATTTATATATTTTGTCCGCTTATGGATAGATGTTTCGTGCTAGCCTATAACTTGTTAAATAACTAGTTTCAGTTATTTATATTATAAATTCGTTATTTGTTATCTATAATTTATAATATCCGATACGCTATCATTTAATTATTTGACGTCACTTTGACAGCTTTCAAGTAGAGTAGAAATAGATACCAGGTGATATGAGATATTAGAGTTATTATACATTTATACACAGAGTAGGGAGTCAGCCTAAAAGTGTATCGAAAAAAATAGAACAAATGAGGCTTCTGTTTTAATATTCTGATTTAAGAAATCCTGTTTTAATATTGATACTTTCACAATAAATGTATATTTTATTTAATTTTTAAGTTAAATTGCTTATCATTTTAGAGAATTAAAGATATAAAGGTATCGTTTGATAATAAATAGCATACTATGCTTTACGTTAAATAAGCCATGAATATTAAAAGAAAAAGCAGTTGCCAACAGATAGTAATAAATATAAGTTTAAAAAAAAACAAGAGTAAAAAAAACACATTTGAAAGGAAATTATTTTAAAAATAATGATAATATAAAAAGGAAATTATTACAATTTAATAAAAAACACTCCCGATGTCTTGTAATATTAAATTGAAAACCTTACTTGGCAACTGACAATCATTTAACAATGTTCCTTAAACTCAAGGATTATAGCGTTGTTTTTTTTTTAAATATTAAATATTATAATAAATAAGTTTTAATAGCATAAAGAAACATATAGCGATAAACTTCGGGCGTCTTATCGTGTTTGGACGACCTAAATTATATTACAATAACAATATTACTAAAAACAAGTTTATCCTAGCACGAAAACTTTAAGAACTATTTCCATAACCTCCATTAATATTTAAGATAATAATAAAAGACCTTCCTAGATAAAAATATGTTAAATACAGTTAGTTGTGTTTGAAAAATTCAACATTTCGTTATAACAAATTGTTTTTTTACCGAAATTATATAAAATTGTGTGTGTATTTCGATTATTTTTTGCCCATCATTATACCTAAGTTGTTTTATAAAAATAATCAAAGCTAGATCAAATTTGACATCAAAATCCAAACCATAATGGGAACTACTTATTTAGGTAGATAAGAAAAAACAACTTACTTTTACCAAAAGTTGAAATTATAGATTATAGACACATATTAAAAATAATCCGCTGTAGATTATTTAAATTATGATATTAACATTGATATTATACATTTATTATAATGTGATATAATTTGATTATACATTGAAGGTCTTATAACACAATCAAGGTTACTGCTAGATATAGATATGACAATTAAAGATATGTGTTTACATTACGTGTTGACATATGCGCACGCGCATTTCGAGGAAGTATTCATCAATGAGCCGGGAAAGACGTAATCACGTGTGTTTTCATAACGTATCTTTCATAGAAAGTCTGAGGAAAGCGAGGAGAAACATTCCTTATAGTAATATTTATTAATTGACGGCTAATTTTAAGTAAAATCTAAAAATAATCTCCTCTTAAAACTATATCCTGTAGATTTAAAAAAAAAAGAAACGACAGAGAGATAATATGTAAATGTAAGATCGCTGGAAAGAGAAACAATAAATCTTGGTAATGTTAAGACTTGGTGTACTAGATCTCTAAACCATTCATACCAGTTAAAATTAAAATGAAATATTACCCCTTATACAGCACAAAGATATGAAATATTCTATATTTAAAAAATAGCCTAAAACATGGCGATACTTTGTAAATAGGCAACATTGAACTTGATCGTTGCGTGTCTGACGTCACTACACGTGCGAAGGCAAGGCCGCGCCTATCATATCGCCTCAACAGAACGAAACTCGATTAAAATATTGATTTGTACCAGAATAATGATTTATGAATGACTCTTTAAATATATCTGTTTTATGAATTGCTTGTTGTGGAAATGGACGCGGCGTTTGATTGTTAAATTGTTTCAACGGTCCTATTCTGAATCGTTTTTTATTTTAACATTTACCTAATGAAATAAAATAAATGAGAAATAAAAATATTGCTATTAAATAAGTTAGTAAAATAAGAGGTAAATATTTTTATATTTAGGTAATAGACATTTTAAACCAGACAGAGATATAGATAACTGGTTTGAGGTGTGTTGATAAAAACAGCGGCTTACAGACGTCACATCAGTATAAATTATAATGATAAAATAGGTTCTGCGAGGATGTAATAAAAGAAGTTGTTTTAAAATAAATTTTATTTAACTAACTAAAATATCTAAAATTTTCGCTTTTTTTTAATGCGAACCAAAAAAATATAGAGTGATAGTTGTTTAATTATTAAAATTATACATCATAATGTCAGTGGAAATGTAGATTTTGACAAAAAAGGTTTTGTTAAAATTAAAACAACATTACAAGGTATTGTGTTTCGGGATATTGATTTTGCCTAAAAGCCTAGACTTAGGCCAATGCCTATAAATAAACAAAGCGGAAAATGCTACCTATAGATACATACACGAATATTTTACTCAATTCAGAACTAAGCGCAGGTATATTTATCTTTATCTATTTTTTAATTCCTAATTTACTAAAAGGACTTCCGAACTATTTACATACACTACATGTTTTATATGAAGGTAAGTTTTATATGAAGGTAAGTTTTATATGAAGGTAAGTTTTATATGAAGATAAATTTTATATGAAAGCAAGTTTTAAATAAAGTAAATTCATTAAAAAAATGTTTTGAATGTAAGAGTGGTTTTCAGGTGTGGTGCATGAGTGCAAACATATTGATCATATGACGCTACAGAGCTAAAATAGATATATAATTTGATAAAACTGAGGGTTAACCTGTTAGAGAATACACAAATGGAACAGTCTACACTACACGGCTTCAATGGACGGTTATTATACTAGTTTATTAGATTTACTACAATTTAGAATGAGTTAATTTTATCTACGATTTGTCCAAGATGAAGGGCAAAAGTTATTTTTATAGCAGTTACCAAATAAATAATATACTCGATAAGCTTATAATTGTTAAAATTACTCTTAAAAACGAAACGAACGAATGAACGAATGTAACGAATGTATTAAAGTAATCTCGTATTCAAATAGATATGAAACAAATAAGCTAAGGAGGTATTTAAGTATTTGCTCAACATGTTACTAGTTATTTTTTTTAATTGTGATCTTATCTGAGGAATTATCTTTACGATATTTTATCGTGTAAATTGAATAACAATGTTGATAACAATATATCTACGGACGTCAATCTTTTGAATTTTCTTGGAAATAACATGAGGAGAAATACCACTCATGTGCCATTCCAAATAATTCAAATTTCTAAATAATACTGACATTATGTATAATTATTGCATATTGCACATTAAAAACAAAAACAATAAAAACTTTTTATTTAATTTCAATTAATACCTGAAGTTTAATGTTGGGTTTTCATAATCAAAAATAGAAATTCAAGAAAACTGATTATCTTAAATATAATCAAACCTCAAGAACAAGGCCTATCTAGATATGTATTACAATTCTAGATACTCATTACTACGATTTTTGAGCACCTATTCTACGTAAAATAGCAAGGTTTTATACAATAAAATAAATTTTCCCAAGTCAACTGTATATTAAAAAGAAATATTTCTATTACCGTTGTCTTGATAAAATAAACTCAAAAGAAATATTTTAAATAAGAATATATCAATATTTTTAATATTTTATCACATTTTCGTACTTGCAAGATAGAGATAGCACACATAAACGTTTATTGGAACATATGGAAGCCATTTTGGTATCTGTTGACCATTTTACGTTGAGTTCTTGCATAAGTGGCATTTTGCAATCTGACTACTATGGAGCGTCGAAAGTTATGATGCAAGACCCATTGATTAGAGTCGTGAATGTAACTAGTTACCTAATATAAGTAATTCCATTTCCTAAACATTTGTCGGATTGATTGCATCTATTTGCAATTTGAATGCCACGAATGCAATTAATGTAAGTTTGGTTAGAACTTTGATGAATGCCACAGATGCATTTTTTTTTAGTTTATTCTGAAGACCTAAAAATCCAATAAAAACCATATGTAACTAATTGTAGATTTTATAGATTTTTTTTTCATACAATTTATCTAGTTCGTTCTTGATAGATGTAAGGGCTACTTTGCTAAAATGTTTGTCAACACCCAGAGCAAAGGTAACACAACAAGCCGTGTAGGGCCAGTTGATAAACAAACACCGAAATTCATTGTTTAACAACAATGTGTTATGAATATTATTTAAATGCAAATGGCTTTGTTTTAACCATTGTTAACTTCGCAGAAGCATCCTCGAAAATGAAGGCTGCAGTATTTTATACTATGTTAAAACATAAGGATTTTTGTACACTAACTTATTAAAATAAGATATTTACGGAATCGCTATCTCGTTATAGACGTAAGCTTATATTTCTATTTTACCTAGTGACTATTCACATTTCAGTTGCAGTATGGAAATTTGTTGATTTTACTAACATAGTCATAATATTTAATTATCATAGATAATTAGTTACTATTACCCAATGCACAACTTTTTTAACATGTTTCATGAGTTTCAGTGAGAAACGCGATATTATATATAAAATTTCAAGAAAGAAAAAACAAATTTTATCTAATAGAATTTGTAAACGTCAATATTTTTTTTTTTCAAACGCCTGCCCGTTACTAAGGTCTCACAAACATTCTGTTTAGTTTTTTTTTTATTAATTTGAAAAGTAGTTTTATCACAAATTCAAATTCAATGTAGTTTCAGTTTCCTTTAACTTAGGTATGAGATGTTATACGATAACGAAGTGCATAATATTGTAATAAGAAACAGTAGCACCGTACGTACTTTCAATGTTGACACATTGAAATAAGATACCGTTCTTTCGGTCGTGAGAATATTATTCTTTTTAATATCGTACCTCAAGATCTGATTACATTTTCTTTTGTCTTGCAGTTCACAGATCTTGTAATTTTAATTTAATTAACTTCATACCGTTCAGTTATGTACTTGATATGCGGTTAAATCGAATAATGCATAAAACCTGTTTTTATCAATATGGTAAGTGTTACAAAAACAGGTATTACAAATTTCGAGTTATTATTGAGATATTTATATGATCAATAATATACTAACCATTTTCTATACTTTCAAAGTTTTAATACACGATTTTTTTAATAATAAGACCCCATTTATGAAAAAATATTTCAATATATCAGATAAAATTGGGACTCTATTCAGACGCGCTTATTTTACCAATTTTATGTCACATGACAGTAACATTTTTCACAGATTATAATAATATTGTTAAACTAACCATAGCTTAAAAAGATCACCGGCGAAGAGTATCTAGCACCAGCTGATTCACATAATATAACACATGCGTTCAAACTGCAGGTATGCGAGTTATCGAGGCTAATACAGTTGATAGTGCGATATCGCGTAGGCGGTAGCTCGCTTCTTGATAATAACGAGCTTTATATGTGTGTGTATGCGTATGTATGCGTATGTATGTGTGACACAAGCGTTGATAACTCTTTGTTTTCTTTGCAACCGCCGCTCGTTATCTGCGAGCTGGTCGTTTATTTAATTAAGTATCGTATACTATATTGGTGTCTTTTGATAGTGTATGAGACAGGTTAGTAACTATCTAAATAGTTAATAGTAGTCTGTTCCTAATTGTAGAATTAATTTAGTACATTTCCTTTTTTAAGTAATTCTTTTGTAATAATGTGGAAATAGTGTCGATAACATAGTCTAGTATTTTTAAAATAATAATAAAAAATCATATTTGTAGAGTTTAAATGTTTTTTCAATAAGTACATTACTTACAATTAGGTATTTGTTTTCTTCTTTACTATCTTTACGAGGCTAATGGTTCCTATTAATATTTTAATTGGATATCATAATAACATAAGCAATTAGTAGTGAAACATGTTTTTATAACTATCTTACTACTAACAGACTGACATTACCCATGTTATTGATTAAGTATTCGTGTATACTAAGAATAGAATAAATAGTTTATTTGTACAATTACTAAAATATGTCTGGAACAAAAAAAATGTCGTAAATTTGTAGGGCTGAAGTATTTTTTATACAATATTATAAATTTATTATAATAGCTGTAATGCTCAACAGTGAAAGAAAATAATAATATATATAACAATCTATGTACTTAATATTACTTACTAGCTTATTTAAAGGATAATATCTTCTTATTTAACATATATGTACCGTAAAGTTTCAGACTATTGAAACTAGAGAGTATTTCTAAATAGCGCTAGACAACTCTCCATTGTTCAAATGAATGTGAATGAACGAATGAACGGCAGGATACGTCATGAGTGTAAAATTTAGTGAACACCCATTACTATTCCATTCCGTTCATTTCAAGAATGTCAAATTTGAATGTTTTAAAATTTGAATTTAAAATACGAGATGTAAAAGAATATTATTGGTTTTGACTTATTATTAAAAATAGAAAAGAAAAATAATATTGACATTAATTATTAAGTACATCTAAAAGGTAGAATTTCTTTTTGCAAAAACGGTTTTATAAATCTTTTATCGAAGTCGAAGGTCAGGTGATATTAGGCGTTACGTAACATGGTTTAGTGTATAGTGTAACGTGGGATGTAAATGTAAACACATTTCTTGTAAACACCTCAAAGTATTATTTTAAGCGATTAATATATGTCTTAATCCATAACACATTTTTAATATAGGTAGTATATTTTATCATCTTTGTGTTGGTATTTATATAACTGTTTTAATAATACAAAGAATTATTATCCGTTAATTACCTATGTAAAGATTCTAGTGGTTAGGTCGAAGTTTATCCGAGGGTCAATTGTCAGGCTGCGAGTACTTTTCCTCTTTGTTCTAATTTTAACTTATTAATTACTATTGGTAACCCAGTGTTTGTAAACGATAAGAACTCGTGACTCCACTGTCATATGTTATTTATAGGCCTAAATTATTTAATAACTATATATATAGTTATTAAATAACGGACACCATTATTATATATTGAGTGGATTTAGTTTTCTTTTATATGTTTTTATGCTGATTATGGCTTATTTTCTTCATGATAGAGCTATTTTGAAATTACTAATGACTGCTACTTTGATATCTGTAAACGGATTTATTCTTCATTTCAAGAGTGAAAGATGGTTATTTAATGTTTCATAAAAGTACTCTTATTTCTCAAATAGAGTTCCGAAGGTTACTAACTAAAACAGGTTTAGTAACAGTACATGAGTTACAATCTATCAGGTTAAGGTAAAGTCATCGACCATCACGCAAGGCCGGTTGGATAATTTATGTATCTCTACAGTCTCTATATATTAACAAACTTTCAAGTTTTTCGTTATTTTGTGATAAGTTTGGAATGTGGCGTATTAGGAGTAATTAATTATGTATTTCAAGACATAGTAAAGCAAGACCCAAGCAGGTAAAGAGCACGAAATTTAGGGCGGGCGCCATCAGGAGTGTTGCCGACACGCTCAGAAACAACCTAAATAAAACAGGCCAGCAGGGAGCACACACGCGGCCGCACTCCGCCACACACACTATCTCGCCTCACACACACATCGCTTCTTAGACGAAAATAAAATCCACTCGCTATGCGCCATGCAAATAGTTAGGCGACGGGACATAACAGCGTGAACCGACCGAATGAACGAGGAGTTCCTTACGTTTCGTGGCACTGTCGCAAGACGGTCACGGACGCAGCATCTCAGGCCGCGGGTCACGACGATCGGTCGGAGATCTCATCCGAAGGCGCCGTCCTCTCTGAACTGGTTTCGGGCACGCTCGTATTCCAATGGAAAAGTACACGGGCGTGACGTCTACGCACATTCGGCACTCGCGATATCGCCGTTTCACCGCGGTCACTCGGCAGGAAAATCAACGGGCGGAGATTAGCATGAATGATATCATAAGGTCGTCGGTAAAACGAAACGGACGAGATGCGACGTTAACGCGGGTCGCGGCGCGACTGGCGGCGGCACTACGTAGCGCCCCGTGCGTAGTGAGTGGCCGTGAGGCGCGGGGACGAGGAAACCCGGTGCGAGTACGGCGCGCCCGACCGAGGGGGGCGGGACACGCGGGGGACGGAGGCGGATTAATCACGTAGTAAGTATGCCCCCCGGGCCGAGCCACCCGCGCCTCCCCGCGCATAAAACCTGCGCGGCCGATACATGAATAAATACTAAATGCAACGCTCATCGTGCCAGACTGAAACCGGACACTTATCGAACTTAAATGAATTCCTGGGTGAACGTTGCCACCGAATGCTGGGTCGAGCAGCCGCGAGGCGCCGCACCTCCCGTCGCCACTTCAACTTGTGATGCAATTCTATAGAAAGTTATCAATCGGCTCATGGAATGATACATGAACTTTATTTCACACATTCGTTCTCTTATTATTATATAATTTATTAATAATAGATTTTCGTCTAACATTCATTCATTTAACGATACTTTCTCATTCATGAATTGCTCGCAATAATATTAATGTCAAAATTGTGCTCTACTGCGACCAAAACAACTCTAATATTCTAGAATTTATATTTCTATTACAAAGATGATCATTCTTGCTACTCGGTAGTCGGTAAGTAGACATAATAACCGTTTCATATTGTTCACAGAATCCCTTACGATAAGTCTTAAAAAGGAATGGGGCGGCCTCTTGAAACAAATGGCTAAGCATTAGGTTGCTTTAAGAATATGCCACTTATCATGATTAAGGTTTTGTCCTGTTCCAAGTTTAATAAGCCTCCGCTCTTGAGATATAATTTACAATTACTCTCAAATATATTGTTTGATAATTTATAGATTGATTAAACAATCAATAAATGTAAATAAATAAATTCAGTTCACCCAATTAAAATGATAATAACAACATTTAAGGACCCACTTTATTTTCACATTATTTAAACAATATTCGTGACATTGATAGTAAAATAAGTTTGTATTGAGTCTAATTGATTATTACTCAAGATAGTTTTATCAAGATAATTTTACTGAAAATAATTTTACGCAAAATAATTTCACTCAAGATAATATGACTCAAGAGAATAACACACAAGATAGTTTTACGTATGATAGTTTTTACAAATAAATAAATAAGTATTGTAAGGGTTAAATGGCCACAGAGGCTTACGCGTTGAAGTCTTCGGTAAGGGCCATCGATCGATTTGTTACGCTCTAACCGAGAAAGATCTCAACTTAATTGACTTGAAATGTTTACATGTAAAGTAGAAAGTTGAAGGTCATAATTATTTTATTATATTAGTTTGTTATATTCTCTCTGGTACCTATATAAAATGTATCTGTATTTGAAATAATATACACAAAATGTCCATGTGTTTGTAATACTTGTCCTCTCTTAACGGCTTATTTTTTTTATTTATTTTGTACTAGTGAAGTTCTGACAGTTCTTTACTTCATATTGGTCTGTTGTTGACATTCAGAATTATTTGTTCAAAAAATAGGGGACTCAGCTATTTTTTATTGAATTTAAATGATTCTTTAATGGTCATACTATTGAAATGTTGAAGCTCAAGTCAAAGAGTTATATTAAAACCCACATGTACGTATTCCGTATTGGACCTACTTTATTTTTGTAAAGTAAATAAGCAACTCGACAAACGAGTTCGGAGCCGACGTGTTTAGAAAAGTTTACTTGATTTGACTTGGCGATAATGTAGCCAACTATAACCAACTATAGCCAAGTAAGGTATACGTTATTATAGAAAATAATTTAATTGTATAATAGTTAACAAATGATTACAATCTCAATGAGTATTCTCAATTAAAACAATTTTACAAAAGTATGCAGAAATAATATAACTAGAAATACAAAGGCGAAGAAAATAATTACTAACTACTTACATTACTAACTAAGATCATTATAATAATTATGAAGGCATGTTTATACAAGGCGATATACCGACATGGTAGATCACAGTGGACGCACCTGCCGTCACGGACTGCGCCCGCGCAGCCACGCGGAACTCAAACATCTTTGGACGACCGATGACCTGCCTCATATACTGCGTATGGTACCCAGTTTAATTGTCTTTTGTTATATATTTCTTAGTTGACTTTTTGAAATGAAATTATTAAAAAAAAATTGTGGTGTTATTTTTGCATTATATTAAGGTTGTAATCTGTAAGTCTTTTAAGACTTCATTTATGTACAAATCTGTTCTGTTGATGATAATAACCAAAAGAAATTTTACTGATTAAGTAGAGCTATTTACATAAAAGTTTTTTTATGAGAGTGCTTGTTAAAAATGTATTCAATAAAAAAAATATATATTTGTAAGAAGATGATGTATGTATTACCTACTCCTTATACAGACTATATTATCTAAATTATAGATAAAATAGAAACAGCCGCCATTACCCTCTTTTAAATCGTTGTTTAGTGATTAACAATTCAGTCTTCTTAGAACAGGTTAAGAAGTCAAAGCCGGTGGTACACCTTCTATACAGTTACATAACATCAGATAAATAACATATTGAAACCTTGAAACCTGATTTACCCAATCGAGAAACTAACGCTATTTATACTACCTACATGTAAACAAAATATTTATTATTGTTATCATCCATTTTTTATTATATATTCATATATAAATTACAAGGTCACAGCTTCTTAAAGTTAAAAATACTGAGAGAAATCTGAAATAAAGATTTATTTTATAAAATAAGCCTCCATTAAGAAAAGATCATAAGAAATTAAACCTCTAAAGCTTTTTAATAGATGCCAGCTTGCACGCAGAAACTAGTTTTTTTTAGGCTATGAAAGCGTTTTAGTCTTCAATAAAAAAGTATTTCAGGATGTTTCGAAAGTTCATTAATAGAATTCAGAAATGCCAACTCAATAAAGTCGTGGCGGGAGTTATGTTCGGACGATCAGGAAAAGTCTTTTTAAAAATTATTTATTTAATTAAAATTACAATTATAATAATACGTCTTTTCCTAACTAAAGCTGAGACAAAAAGTGACAAATCAAATAATGAATTAATTAATAATGAAATAACTAAATAAGCAAAATGGGTTCCGCGACTCGGCGTGGGATCTGCAATTCAGCAACTTTACGGCGATGGGGTCCTGGTAACGCCTCCCCCCTTAAGAAGGAAGCTCATCTTGGAGATTCCTCCAGCGTCCTCGCTGATCTCTTCATTTGGCTTGGTCCATTTTCTTTTCATATAATGAAATAGTTTCCAAGTTATGAAAATAAGGCCAATAGCATATAGAACTAGAGTTGTCCAGCTAGGAGTTGCCATAACAAGAGGCCAATTGACTTCCTCCGTATCTTTCAGCTTCTGAGCCTGGTTCACTAGGTTACGAATGTTGTCAAGCGGTATGTCTTCCAGCTGCAATGTATATTCAACTGGATTTTCAAATTTAGAGTTCTTTAAATTTGGTAGTGGTATAATTTCGTTGATGTTTAATGTTTTTCTATGTGTTTGAAGTGTTACATTCATGAAGGTTATTTTACAACCTTCTGTAATGGTTATTAAATGGGGTTTTTCTATTTTCTGGTACTGAGTTCTTCCCTTACATATCTTCCTTAATAGTTCTTCTTTAGCTGGTAGTACTATCCAGGTGTTATCGTTGATCTTCTGGATTTTTCCTCTTCTCAAGACCATCCTGGCTCTTACACAACTGGCAGGTTGATGTTGTATCATAGCGACGATACAGTCTCCAGAGTCTTTCGTAGACACTTCGTCTAGTTGACTGCATAGAAGATTCTTCTCAGAGATGTGGCGACATCCGTCGTTGAGGTAAGAGTACACTTCACTCCCAAGTACAAGGTATTTGGATTTGGGAATTATAGTAAGGTTTTGCTTATCAGGAATGGAATAGATATGGACAAGGTCATATATATTAAGATCAATAGAGGGAATTTCTAGTACAAAATTAAGTGTATGCTTTGTACTGTAAGCCTTGACCACCACAGATTTTTCTATGTTTTCTAATTCATGAATACCTATTTCCGAGATAGGGTTAAAAATATAATTTTGTTTTATAGTTAACAATTCGGTAATTAAATTTTGCCCGTTTATTATACTAGGGTGCATGATTCCCATTCGAGAGAATGTTATTGCGTTTTCCAATATCATCAGCTTATCTAAAATTAACTGCAAACTAAAACTTATCTGTACGTATATATCTAGAAAATGTAATTGATTATAAACTACATTACTACTATTAGTAACATTATAAACCAAGGCCGATAGTTTTAATTGATTATTGTTTATTTTGTCTAAAACTGATGTAAATTCTTTAATAGTATTTTCTGCTAAGATAATAGTTTTTTCTTGCTTATTATTAATATTACTTAATTTATTTTGAATATAAGAAATTTCTCGCTCTATCCTTTCTGCATCATCATTATCTAAATTACCTGTAACTGCTTTAACTATCGATCCTAGACCATTTATTAGTCCTCGCTTAACTCTGTTACTATTACTTAAAAATCTAAATAAACAAAGCTTTTTATCAATTAGGCTAAACGAATATTCTAATTGATCTTTATAATTCTTATGTAAATCTTTATGTACTGTATATACTTCTGTTGATTTTGTATATAAGAAAAGTGTTAATTATATAAAGTAAATAGTGTAAATTATATAAAGTTTCATTACATAAAGTTTGTTATATATATAGAAAATAGTAATAGTAAATTATGTAATTTTATACATAAGATTAAAATATTCTACTTGCTGAAATACTTGCCTATGGACTATATATCCACGAAAAGATGTTGCATGGGTTTATTTTGCATGTCTGGTAAAAATAAGGGTGGTTTAAGAGGGTGTATATCATAATTCCCTTGTAAACAAACATCACATTGATTAGTATATTTTTGAATGCTAAGTAACATATTTTGCCAATAGTATTTTCTACGAAGTTGTTTATAAGTTTCCTGAATATTTCTATGAATAGATTTACCTATATGATAATTCTTAATTAATTGCTCCTGTTCTATTTTACTTTTTACTGTAATTACACGAGATGTACATTTAATTAATTTAGGACCTCTTTCATTAAATACTGTGGGATACACATGCGAAAAAGCTAAGTCAAAATCTTCACTATGAAAATAACAATGAAACACACGATCTGCTATAGTATATTCTTTCAGGAATTTAATAATTTCTTCTTCGGTATTGTTTACAGGAATAAATACATCTTTTATAATTTGCCTAGAATTTGTTGATCTATCCTCTACACGATAAGTTGATCCCGGTGTAGATCTAACGTGAAATTGCTTTTGTTGCCTATCAATAGCATCTGATATTATAGGTATGCCTCTATTCTCATTATCTGGCTGAGTGTGGTTAGTAGATATTAATTCTTCCTGATTATTGTCTACTGATGTACCACATTCAGTTTCCGGTAATACTGATTGTACATCTTTATTTATTACTATGTTTTCAGTTGGAGGTTCTACCTCTTGTTGCCTGCGTACATTATCAAAAATTCTATCTATTATTTCGTCATCATCATTATCATCAAAATTTACAGCTAAAGACTCTGCACTATTATGAAAAACTTTAATTCTAGATAATGTGTCTGCGTTTGTGTTTTGGCTTCCCTTTTTGTATATTATTTCATAATCGTACTCAGCTAATTTTAAACGCCATCTTGTTAATTTTGAGTTTGGATCTTTTAAAGACATTAACCATGTTAATGGGCGATGGTCAGTGTATATAGTAAACCTTCTACCGTATAAGTATGGTCTAAAATATTTAACTGCCCATACTATTGCTAACAATTCTTTTTCTATTGTTGAATATCTTATTTCAGTTTCTGAAAGTGTTCGGGATGCATATGCTACCGGTTTATCTGAACCAATGCGACCTTGTGATAATACAGCTCCAAGGGCGACATCAGACGCATCCGTTGTTAAAATAAATGGTTCGTCAAAATTTGGGTATTGTAATAGGGGTGCATTTGTTAAAATTTCTTTACACTTATTAAATGCATCTATGAACTCAGTTGAATGTATTACTTTATGGTTTTTCTTTAGACATATGGTCATTGGTTTCGTTAACTTTGCGAAGTCCTTTATAAACTTCCTGTAATAACCTACCAATCCTAGAAATGATTTAATTTCTTTTTGAGTTTTCGGGAGTGGAAAATGTAATACAGCTTTAATTTTATCTTTATTAGGTTTTAAACCTTGGTCAGTAAGTTCGTGACCTAAGAATTTAACTTGTTTTTGAAGAAATTCTGATTTATCTAATTGTATTTTAAGATTATGTAATTTAAAGCGTTGAAAAACTTGCTGTAATTTTTCTATATGTTCCTGCAATGACGTAGATGCTACAATTACGTCATCGAGATAAGTGAATACATTGGTTATACCGCGTAATATATGATCCATTAGACGCTGAAAAGTACTGGGTGCGTTTTTCAGTCCAAAAGGCATCCTAAGAAATTCATAGTGCCCTCGTTCAGTAGTGAACGCTGTCTTTTCTACATCATCTGGATGCATTTCAATTTGGTGGTAGCCGCTAGCCAAATCTATTGTAGTAAAATATTGTGCTCTACCTAAACGGTCTAATATATCGTGGATGTTTGGAAGTGGATATTTATCTTCTATTATTCGATCGTTAAGTCTCCTATAGTCTATAACGAGTCTCCATTTTACTTTTCCTGAAGCATCTGGTTTTTTTGGAACTATGTGAACAGGGCATGACCACGGGGAAATGCTTTCACGGATTATTCCTTGTTTCAGAAGATTATCTACTTGCTCTCGAATTTGTTTACGTTGTTCTATTGATTGTCTGTAACTTCTAACAAATATAGGTGTATTGTCTGTCAATCTAAGTTGATGTTTTACTGAATTGGTAAATGATAAGGGAATATTTTCCGAATAGAAAAGCTCTCTATACTGATAACATATACGCATTATTTCTCTCTTTTCTTCTTCGTTCATATGGTCTGTTCTAATTTTACCTAAATTATTACAAAGTTCTTTATCAAAATCTGTTCTAGTTGTCATTGAGTTTAATTGACACTGCGTTTCCTCAGTTTTCAATTTATTAGAATAACGGTCTAGATCAAATGGTGCCGGAATAGTTACATATTTTTTATTAGTATTAAAATTTAAAATAGATGTATAAAAGTAACCATTTCTAACGCTTACAATAGCAGCGGGGGAAATTACATCTTTATTCCAAGAGTAATCATCATGTGAATATTCACCATCCAAATAGTGTGTTTTTATTTTAATTATCTTTTCACATCTTGGTTCAATGCAAATCTTTTTATTAGGATAATCAAAACAAATAGGTATCTTAGCATTTGTTGTACATAGTAATTTATTTTTTATATCAATGTTACTTGATAATACTTTCAATAGATCTAACCCTATAAGACCTCTGTATTTAGGATCAAAATCGAATAATAAAAATTTATGATATATTTCGTTATTAAAAATTGGTGGTAATGGTAAATGAGCAACTAAATCATGACGTGTACTACCATGGGCTGTTTTTACCTCGAATGGTTCATGTTCTATGCAATATTCGAAAATAGTACCTACTATTGCATCGGGAGAAATCATAGAGCGGGATGCTCCTGTATCTATAAGAAACTTACCTTTATATTCTGGTATTTCAATATAAGGCAAATGATCTTTATAATGATTAAGTTTTATTATTTGTCTATTTCTTTGAGGTTCACATTGTGAAAATCCTGCTCCTTATTTTCATCAATTAATTGATTTTCACATGGACTACCAATGTCGTCAGAGGGTTGTTGTTCCTCGAAATATGGTTCTTCGCTAATATTTTCATAAGGGTAGCTTACCTGATAATAATCCTCTGGGGTGTAAAAAAGCTCTTCAGAGACAAACTGTGGCTTCTCTGGTTTATTAACGGATCTCATACTTACGTCTGAAACTTTCTGGGGTTGATTTATTTGTTGTTGGGGTACATTGGGTTGTCTAAAATTACTACTAGTATTACCTGAAGGTCTGAAGTTTCCTTGAGGAGTATTTTTCCAGGGCAACATGTTATTCACCCATTGCTGTCGTTGTTGTGGTGTCCAATTATTACGTTGGGGCACAAAATTAGGGTTTATAAATCGTGAGGGGTTGTTATTAAATGAACGTGAAAAATTAATAGGTTGAAAAGACCTAGGTTGTTCAAATTTAGGTTTTATTTGTGAAGTAGATACAGTATTTGCACTTGGATTTGCTTGTTTATAGTATATAAGTTTAGCCTCCTCTTGTCTAGCTGATACAATAGCTAACTCTAGGGTTGCTGGTTTCATAATACGAACACCTACTCCTACGTTGAAGTCTAATTGACTTATATAATGTTCAATGATCATAGAATCGTAATAAGTTTTATCGGAATGTTTACCTACTGTATATAACGTATCTAATATATCTCTAAGTCGCTTGCCAAAAGATTCTGCATCCTCCGATTTTAGGCGACGCATCCTTGTAAGCTCTTGCATAACCTGAATCTCATTCCTAGTTTCACCTAACCGTCTTAATAAAGCCTGCTTAACCTCGTTCCACGTATCAAGCGAATTTTCGTAAGCGATAGCTTCTATAGCCGCGCCACTAAGCTTGCTTTTTATTAAACTTATTAATAGGGGATGAGATTGCCAATTAACATCGATTAAATTAATAACATTCTCTACCTCCCTTATATAGTAATTTAATATTTTCGGATTACCGTTATATCTCGGAATTAAGTCTCCAATAGATTTAATAACATTATCGCAATCTTTAAGCGACATATTAACGCTTTAACTGTACTAATACTTTATAATAAGAATGGATAACAATAGAGTAATATGATACCCTATTGTAATCATACAATTACGGTGTGAATGCTGTGGCGATTTTAGCCTAACTACAATGCACACAATATAAATATTCAAATTGATTTTAAATTGGAATATTATATTTATAATATTTAAATATAATTAATATTATATAAATAACGACAGGAAATAGAGCAGAGGAACTTGGGAGTAAAAGAGTACTTACCACAAGCTCTGCATCTCTTGCCGGACCTTGACTCAGCACAGGATCTCCTTATTTCCGGAATTTCCCGTAGATTAATCGTCTTCACAGGTTCTATGTAATAGATCGCGGATTCTACGATTAGAACCGTACACTTGAGTTTGAAAGTGCCGCGATCCTACCGACTGCGCCAGTTATGTTCGGACGATCAGGAAAAGTCTTTTTAAAAATTATTTATTTAATTAAAATTACAATTATAATAATACGTCTTTTCCTAACTAAAGCTGAGACAAAAAGTGACAAATCAAATAATGAATTAATTAATAATGAAATAACTAAATAAGCAAAATGGGTTCCGCGACTCGGCGTGGGATCTGCAATTCAGCAACTTTACGGCGATGGGGTCCTGGTAACGCGGGTCAGTTAGTTTAAATATAGAATTGTAGTCATAAAATAATTTTAGTATACAATATTGCAAATAGTCTGTGGGTGCAGTCAGTGCAGTTTGTTGACTCTTAGACCATCACGTCACTTAAGACGTCTGCCCGCCCACGCTTAACTAATTACTTCAGACTTATCTCTTTTATATCATTCTGTCATATGTATTTTGTATTTGATTCATATAGATAATAGTTATCTATTTTATTTTGAGGAATTAAAAAATGTTTTTTTTTTATTTTTATAGTTTTTTTTTTAAATGAAAACTTCTTTTGGCTATTGGCGAAAAAAGTAAAACCTGCGTAAGGTCACGTGTCCTGATTGAAAATATATACATTTTTACATAAAAATGATACTTTTATAATGATAATTAAAGCAATTCGTGCAAAATTATTTGCCAAACATTCCAAAATATCAATAATACACAATTCTGCCAACACTCTCAGAGTGCAAAACATTGTTTTTTTTTTACAAATATGTAAGCAAAGGAATTTTAGTGTTAATATATTTGGATATGGAAATTACTTTTATTTAAAAATTTGTTCCACAGTGATATAAGGTTCAATTATATTCCAAAGTAAAAAATATATATTGGAAAACCACTGATTGTTAGTCATGCACGTAACAGCAACCACAGAGTGAGATTGGGCAAAACCCGAGGAGATTGCAAATATCTTAAGATAGGTGATGTAGCTAAAATACAATGTGGGAGCCGGAGATGTAGGTATTGATATTTAATATTCGATAAATAGGATTTATACAAACGTTAAGCATTAAAGCATATTATACTAATATCATGAGGATGTATCATTGTTTGTTGGTTTTTCGGGGGTTATCTGCTGAAGCCATTCTTAAGATCTTTAAAACTACGTTATCTCTTACGACCCTTTTTTTTTTAAAAAAAAAAAGGCACTGGAAGAAATAACGCTCCAACTTATCTGTGTTGCTTAAAGTTTACATGACAATTTTGTCAATTAATGATATGTTAAGATACGAAATCACATGATCTGTACCTGATAAGTATTAGAGATATTAATAATTAAATATTTATTAAGTAAGAAGATTAAATCTTTATTTAAAAATATTACTGCGAAAATATTATTTTTATAATGTACTTCACACAGAATAGTTTTTGATTTTATTATTTGAACCTGGATTTGTTTGTTTAATTCTGATACTTTGACTAATTTATTTTTTATATAGATCCTACTTTTTATCATATATTTGATATAGCTATGTATTTGTCTAGTTATATGAGCGTGTGGCTATTTGTATATGGCCAAAGCACTTTGTACTATGAGTGGATTCTATACAATTAATGCTAGTGTACACATAAGTTGTGTAGGTATTTATTCTGGTCTGCCATTTCGTCTATTCCTGTCCGTTGCCAGACGTACTACTGGTCTATACCAGGAGGTACGCTAGTATGCAATTGTATTAATAATCTCACTAGTACGACGCAACGAAGTACAAAGATTATTATGTAGTTGGATAATGTTAGCGTAATACCTTGAAACCCAAACGCGGGAATCGATTAAAAATGTGTTTAAGAAACATTTTCTATTTCAAGGTATTTTCACAGAATATCCAATTAGTTCCTCTAACAAATGTAAGTTATATTAAAAGGGCATGAAGACAACATAAACAATATTGTAACATGCTTTTAAAATTGATCCCGGAATTGTAAAATAGTGGGAATACAATTTCTTGCGTATTTATAAACATTTTTTAAGTCTAATAATACACTCAAAGAGATCTATTCACATAAACGGGGTATTTGTAATAACACTCGAAGAATTAGTGTTAATACTTCAAGAGGGATAATATATTCTAAGTCAATTTTAATTTTTAATCCTTTATACTTATTTGTTATTTCTACACTAAGTTAGTGGTTTTTCTTGCTGTCTATAATACTAATTTAATCGTCTCTAAATACTTACACTCACCGAAATTATTTTTTTGGAATTTACAATTTTTTATCTGGATTTATTTTATACGTTTATATGTTTAACAAGGCAATGTGAAATATCCCGCATTCTCAGTGCCGTGTGCTATGTTTGTGCGAGCGAGTCTATTTCAAACCAATGCTACGCATTTTATCTATTTGTTATACAAAGAATAACATTTTACCTCATGTTTATGTACTTTTTAAAATTGGCAATATCTAGCAAAGATTTTGGGCGGTCAGCCAAAATAGGTATACTGTAAACATACTTTGATGTATATAAAGGTTTACATACACGTATAAAACATACAAAATGTATTTTCTTTATTTATTTACACTGTAAAAGAGTACACAGACTATACAACCTTGTTTAGAAGCAAAAGCTGTCTTAAAACTTAATACAACTTAGTACATTTTTCTTTCAGAAAAAAAAACAATGTTGTTGAAATAGTCCAGTTAATTAACACCCAGCTATATTAACGTTACTATAATTTCCTTTAGAAATATCTATCTTCGCAGATGCGGTCACCACAGAACGGTTTTTGTACTAGTAATTGACCAGTGTAATAAGACCCCGGCAATGTGTGTTATGTAATGGAAAACGTGAATAACGTAATCAAATGATGGGGTTCTGACTATAACGTGATATAAGTATGAAAGTAAGTATGAAGTACAGTCAACAAAGGAATTATACAACATCATTATCCTATCATCTTCCTAAAGGTGAGATTTATAAATTTGATTACGTTAAAAAATAAACCTAGGCTTAAATTTTGTACATTTCAGACTTACCTACTAATTTTAACTTTGCGTTGGAAAAACAATTTTATATGTGTGGAGGGTAAAAAAAAAATACGTAAATCGGTTCAGAAATCGCGGAGAAGTCGGTGTACATACATAAAAAAAAATACCGGCCAAATTGAGAACCTCCTCCTTTTTGAAGAAGTCGGTTAAAAAGCAATGTAAGTTAGGACAGTAAGCTATAAAGTTAATAAGAGCCATAAAAATAACTTCGGAAGGTACCAAGTAATTAACAAGGGTTGCTAAAAACACTAAAATATCGAGTTTCTTTGACTCACTAATTTGCAGCATCTTCGAGGAACACACATTCTTTTTTGAAACATCGATTATCGTATTAACGATCTTTTAATATCGACTTTTTCTAATTGACATATTAATTGTGTGGAATGAACCCAGCAAAAAGAGGTTTGATACGTGTAGGTGTATCTGAGTCGTTCCTTAAAGACATTGAAGATCTGAGATAACTTATAAATAAAACAATATAAATATATCTATCTCTCTTTAATAACATACTTATGTATGCTATCGTAAATTAGTCTTGGAACATTCAAAATCACGAATAGGTGGCGAAAAACTTACCACAAATTTTATTTTAGAAATAGGATATCCATATATAGACCTTAATTTTATTTCTTCAATAATTATGATTTTATTAAATATTATTGAGTTTTAATAAATTATATTTATTAAATCCATAAAAGCATATAACAATAGCAACATAACAATAATACAAAACAACAATATTCGGATTTTGATAATTGTTTGTGGTTTTCTAAAAATAATTTATAATAATTGTTTATTATTATGTCAGATAAATATTAAAAATATAAAAATTATGTACATACTTTTTTTTGTTTTAAAATTTACTTATTAAATAAGAAGTTGAATTAAGTGAAAGAGTAGGTATCCATGAAACTACTTGCCAGTTCTTTTCCATGGAACCTTCTAGAAAAAGGCAATTAAAGTCTAAATACAATGTAAGCCAACTTGAAATAAAATCAATTACCTTAAATAGCTTTTTATTAAGCAGTTCTGACAAAAACTCATTATGTACCTAACATGGAAAATATATTCAACACAAGATTATTGTTAAAATTTTGTTATTTAGCCTACAAAGTAGCCCTGAAAAATAATTCCTATTCTGAAACCAGAGATTCGGAGTTAACAAAACACTGTTAATTAACACTAAATAGACAGTTAAATATATAGACAAATTAGCAAAACTTAAGAATAAATTTAGATTTTTATTATGATACAATACTCTCCACTGCTAGGATGTAAAACTTAGAAGGAAAAGTATTTAACAATTGTCCTTATTGAGTCATATATTTATAGTATTACGTCACACAATGCGTACTTCGAAAACAAATAAACATTTAGTTCCCATTTGTTTACCAACAAGGACATGATCCTCTAGTTGAAGAATTCCGTAAACAGATACGCTAGGGTGGCGCTACTATAAGAGGGGTGTCATTCACACCCGAAATTAGGTCAAACCGCTGACATAATATCTACACAGACTAAAAAATAATACTATATGTTTATGTCAATTTGAGATAGCAATTGACAATGATTACTAAATATTTAATGTTAAAAACTATTTCGTATTTGCGACTGTTAGGTTTAATTTAGTAGCTACGTCTTTATAAGATAAACCTTTTCAGTTTGTGCTCTGATAATAATAATCTTGATATTACAGTTCAAAAATCATTCATCGCTCAGAATGAGGTCACGCTGGTAATGACACAAATTCAAACTTTCCTGACCTACTATTATAATATATTCTAGTGCTAGCTCCAGTGCGTTACCAGAATATTAATTATTACTTAAGAATGCTATGTAATCAATATTTTAATTAATTATCTTAAAACTATTACGTATTATAGAATTTATAGTTATATATATAACCAAATTTGTCACTTATATATATAGCTAACGATTTTCCTTTACTATATATAGTGTGATATTTAATTAAACTATAAAAAGGTGTCTAAATGCTTAAGTAGGTCAGGTCTTGGATGCGGGATGCAGCCGCTCCGGTAACCCACTTCCACAAGGGCAAAGCCTACCCCATTATTACATGACCCCTGGGAATGCCGTTCGAACACTACTTACTAAGAGATGAAAGCAATTATAAAACATCAAACAGCTCTTTATATAGTGGTAGTGTCCAATTATGTTGTATACAATGGAAGGCATAATTAAAATAATCAATGTTTCAAGAAATAGCACTAATTTTTGGTTTTAAAATCTCTTTCCCTTGACAAAGTTTGCCGATAACATTGAAATTATTTAAACATGTTGTTTATTTTATTTTATTTTTATTATTAATAAATAATTTTAAATGGGGTCGTTTCTTAAATATACAGTTTGATCCGTTTAAAGATAGCTTAATTTACAAAAATAAGAACCGGTTTTATTGTGTTCGCCGTTTTAAATGCCCGCACTTCGAAACCGAAGCAACTTAGTAGAATATTTAAAATATGATTTCGCAAAATTGATAAACTAAAAAAATATCTGTAAGTTTGTATTTTTAAACACATTTAATAAAAGTATAAACATTAAATATAATCTATCTAGTCATCTATTTTCAGTTATATCTTATTTAGACATGAATATCGATTCTAACATTAAAGTCGTATATTTAGAAATTATTCACCAAACAAGTTATGGAGTCTGATACCCATACATATAAACACATGTAATGCTACTCACACTAATGTAATATGCAGTGACAACATATAGCGCCGAAGCCTGGTTACGACAAGCTCATACTTGTTCATGCACAAACACATACACACCGCTGATATTTGTATGTGTGAGAGATTGTGTTTGTGCACGGTGTAAGCGTAGGCGGTACACAGAGCTTTCGTGATGCAGCCTTGGCCGCGAGACACGTGCGTCACTAGGGATGCCTGTAATGCCCTATCACAATAATATTTAAAACATATTGAAATTTGTATGAAACTAAAACATTTTATAAGGGCCATATATATCTTTCATTTCAACATTAACATTTCAGTTTAAACCTTGTGTAACTTCTGTTCTAAATTCAAATTATAATATTATAGATTCTAATAATATCGAGCCAATTTTATATGTGATAGCATTCCAAGTGTATAGTAGTAAGAAAATAAATGGTACAAAAAACTTCGATATTGTTTTGTCAGCTCTATAAGGCCGGGGGTATAGTTCACCCCGCTCTCATCTGAGCTACACGTGTGCCTGTCTAGTGTAGCTGTAGTAATGTGTACTATAAGATACGCCTTTGTTACGATGTGTTTGCAACACTCGGGCCAATGTATTTTATGCCAATAATACCACTCGTATTGATATATATTTCTTGGTATCATTTATAATTAACTAATGCTTAGTATCAACTTAAAATTATCATCACAGCTGTCATACATTCTAATTTAAAAATGAAATTACACTTCCATATAATAATAATGTTACGTAATTAAAAATAAAAGAAATAAAGTACATCCATCATTAATAAATGACGTATACAAACATTTTAACGACAAAAATATACAACGTTTCCTGTACAGAGAGCATATCCGTTTTAAATATCCATTGTATTTATAACGAATGATAACAAGCAACAATGTAAGACTATGACTTATTCATTCTCTTACAGATTCGACCGTCACTTTGTTTTGTAACTGCATCGATCGATCTGATATGCGCGCGCGCATGAATGCATTCGCGGTGTGACGGCTTACCCATATGGCCAAGGCTAGGCCTTTTATGGCTCACATAAGTGGCCACTCACCCACCGGCTGAACGAGGCAGCAATATCAATGAACTGGCCATCAATAAAACATGTGGCACTAAGCCAGGAAAGGAAACGACGAAATGAGAAAAAGAAATATTTGAAAAAGGCATGCAATGCGTACACTCGGTTGCAATTGTTTGAGATATTGGAAAGCATTCAATGTAAAGCTCCGCGTACACGATATGAATTATTCGAGGCTATTATATTTTTTCTTTTCAGCTCGTTTATGTACCATATTCGTCGTGATTGATTCCGAGTCGTTATATATGGTATTGCTGTGTGGGCAATCTTGTTGAGGAAAAGTTTGTTGTTTCATTGAACGGCAGAGAAGGTTCCTGACAGATTCAACCTCTGAACTCTAGATATTTATCGATGGGTACGAGGAGACGGATAAAGTAACAAGCACAAAAAGGGGTCCGTGGGAAACCCGTTGACCGGCTAAGGAACACATTCCGTTGTATACAATAAACTAAATCAATGAAAATAATAATTCATTATAAGCTAACCGTAATGTAATTTATTCGCAATACTTTCTCATATTTAACCTTATATCTACTATCATTGTTTAAACTTACGTCTAGTTGAAGGTTAATATTGTTTTTATCAGCAAGAAATATATAAATTTATATAGTTTTATTTGTTATACGTGTTAATTGGTTCACCGCGATACCAGCGGGTCTCTGAAGCAGGTTTGTGCAGCTGCATTCCATCCACGCATTTTCTGGGAACAATTTTTTTTAACGGGGATATGGAATGTAAGTTTTTAGAGCCGGTGCGTATGATTTTTCATTGAAATTAAAAAGAAAACGCATCGCGCTCGTAGAGACGTAATAAAAGCAACTCAGAATGCCGGCGGCGTTTGTGGTCTTCTTTTTGTCGTCTGCGATCCTTGACTTGTTTTATTATATGACAAATACACGATCTAATGATATACGCTAGTTTTATATGGACTGAGAGGAACTTGTATGAATTTTTGTGGTAAATTTTGTCTATATAAAGCTAACTCGGCTCGAGAATTGCTTGGTGATTTGAACACTAAATAAAAATTCGGGTTTACGTATAGTACAGTAAATTGCGATATAAATACAGGAAGGATGCTGTATACATTTTTAATTATTGTTAAATTATTTCTCCAAATAATTTAAAATAAATTGAAGTGTAGAGGAAGGAAATACATAAATATAAATATATGAATATATATATATAACCAATATATTATATTTCTAACACTGTTGTACTTCTATAAATCGTTACTTTATACATATTTTTTTACTGTAATGTGAAGTACAATGAAAGTATTGTTAAAAATAACTTATGAAATTGGCGATACCTAGAACCATTAAAACCGCAACACGAATATTTTTAAAACTTAATTTGATGTGAAATAAAATTTCCCATGGGTGGGGTTGAAGCCCGACATCTACTCACGCAAGCAGAGGAACGCACGAAATGCGTGAGAATTTTACCAAGTGTACCCTGTACCGGGTTAATTTTTTAATTATGTAAAATTGATGTCATGGACATACCTAAAACGCAACAATAAATTAGTATATGTCTTAGTATTTATAGTAATAATAGCGGCGAGTCCATTTATACAAATATAATTTATTTTTAGAAAGTACATGATACTAAATTTAGTTCTTAGAATTTTGGTTGGTTTTCTGTTTATCCATTTGTTATGAGTTTTAAAATAAAAAAAACATCATAATGGGGAACGGAGATGCTGTTTTAATTTCATTTATTATATTTATGCCAGTCGGATATAATTCGCAATCTTATCGGTCAAAATTAAATAAGTTTATATATAATTAAAGATTATAGTCTAAGAAAAATAATTTAAGATACTTTACATAAATAAATGTTTCTTAGTCTACCTCACAACGTATCACTAAAAAACCAACTTGATTTAGGGACGACCCTTTAGTTAGCTCAACTCGCAAAAAATACTGAACGGATTTTGACGAAATTGGGTATGGGTATAGTTTATTCACCCCGTCACAATATATAAGATCTTTTTTACTAATTTGGGAATTTATAACAATTCAACAAAAATGTTCGGTAATTGTATAAATTAGTTGTCTTATCCAACAAGTTACATTTTTTTTTATTAAAATTATAATTCATAGATAACTTTACATAATGACATACTATAATAAATTGGATTATGATATATAAATTTGATTTTCTTTAGTGTGTGGAGGATAGAGAGAAAGTGTTAGCTATAGGTATTTTCGGGTTAGAATAAATATTTAAATTATTCTAGAATTTTTAAGAAATACGTATATATCTTGTCTTATAAAATCGATTAACATAACATTTAAATTTGAATATATTTTTATTTAAAAATAAAAAAAAAACTTAACCTAATACCTATCCTTTTCACAGAGGTTTCTTATTCAAGCTTAGCAAATGAATTATATAACATTTTTGCCGATTTTATTTGTTATTGACTTTTATTTAAAGTTCTCAAAAACAAAGAAATTATTATAACTTCATATAATATTTAGATTTTAGTACATTAAAATTACAATATTGTATAAAAGTTTCACAACATTTAAGCAATAATATATTTAAAAGTCAAAAGAAACATGTTGTCAAGTTGTCCCAGATTATGTTAATTTATATCATATAATCTTGGCATTCGTCCAGATATAAAACAATGCTATATAAACTGTTTGTTATTAAAAAAAAAACATAATTATTTACAATGCCTTATAAAAGATAAGAATCAGAACTGTCATTCAATATTTATTCTCAAATATATGGAATACATTATTCTTAATAACAAGGCACCCACTGGTAAGACTCATACCTAATTGAAAAGTAATAACAAAAACTTAATTATATTAAATAATACGATTTTAGTTTTAATAGGTACTAAGTTTCTTGAACTCCGAAATTAACGAATTGTGGGTTTAATTGTAGGAAACAATCTTTTTACTAATATCAATCTCGAACTGCAGATCAATTATTAATTTCGGGCGATAATCCTTACTCGTTTCGCACACAAGGATCAACGAGGTTATTACTCCACATACCGGATGCACAAAAATGGTTGTTAAAACTGCCACTTAAACATTTTATCAAGTTTAATTATTATCATTTATCTGGACCTTTTAATACCGCTTAATAATAGCTGCAAAGTGGGCCAGTTCGTGCTACGTCTTAAAATAGAAACAAGTGCGAATAGTTAGCTATATTTATTAAATACGCGGCTAAAGTCACAAAACAAATGATTGTCGACAATTAGTCAATTATCGCGAGGCTGCCGGCTGCGCAGGCGCACGGATAGCGTAGCGCGGTAGCTGCAGTGTTGAGACAAAATCGATAAAATATATTTCACTTAATAACTTGCTAGAACAAGAAAAAACCTTTATATATTTTTTAGATATGTATATACATTTTATCATCGATTTATTCGTGACTCCAAATAGCATAAGTAAATTAATTGTTACAAACCCGAAGTTTTTTAACTATTTATAAGTTATATTGACATAATTTTGTAGAAACGTTAGTCAAACTATTCTATAGCGGTTTTGTTACCTACAATATCTATTTTAAATCATATTCAATGCTAACAACATCGAACTGCAAACCTTAAAAGGTAGTGTACCAAAGTTTTCAAAGCTTTATTTATTTGATTCAATAATATTCTATCGACATAATGTTCTCACTCCCTCCCTAAGCCATGGTTAGGTACAGTTGCTGCGTTTGTGTAGAGACAAGGACGTTGACCCCCACAACCTTGAGCCTCGCAATTAATTACAATCAACTTTAAATCTACCAACTCTATTTATACTGTAATAGAATAAATGACACTTTCAGCTTGTTACTATCAAATCATTCCAAATATTAAACTATTTATGTTAATATTTTATCATCCTATATTATCTGATTTAAATGATTATTAAACTAATGCCATACCTCAGAAATATATGAATAACTGTTCTTCAGAAACTCATTATATCAAACATGAAACTCAAAGTAGTTAGTTGAGTTAGTGATTGATGTAAAACAAAGTACTATAATTGCAACATGAACACTCACCTCTATAACACGAGATCTTACAAGCCACAGCGCAGGCGTTCGACGAACGCGCTCACAAACACAAAAGCAAGTACTTTACTACAATTTTACTATACACGCCAGTTGGAGCGGCTGACCAAATATCCGCCTCCGCAGTTTAAGAAAGTATTTCCTATTTGATTTACATTGAACGTTTTTAAATATAAAACGATTAGATGTTGATTAAAAAACAGCAATGTACGATACAATTCCTGATCGTATGCTCGTAAGTCGCTCGTTCGTTTAATCTGTACATGTCAGGATAATGACCTGAACGCGACTGCGCCTGCGCAGCTCCCCGGGCGATGCGTACTACGAAGTACGAACTACAACGTTCTTTATTATAAACCATTGTTATGGGATGTATGTAAACCTATGTAGAGCTATGAGATATATTTAAGTTATAAGTATTGGTTACATCATGCAGGATAGTCTACTGTATGCGAGGCGTGGATGCTGTTCGTTTAATTTGCAATACTACCAAATATTGCATCATTAAATCCTGGCCTTGTAGTTAATTATTTATTATTTTTTACAACTATGACTAAAATCTAGGAATCTGAAGCACTGGAATATTTATAAGAAATTAAAAATGTATTTTGTAAACATGTATATAGAATTGAAATTGAGTGCAGAAGATTGTTATTAAAGTTTTTATAAACATATTAAAATAAAAAAAAAACATAAATAATATATTTTTGATACGCGACCTTTGAGTTTAGTTAATAATTCTTATTTAAATATTTCAGGGGTATGTATCGTCCATTAATTCGAAGATTTGGGTCTATAATATAATATTATATGTTCTCACATTTACCGGAAATCTATATAATAGTTCACATTATACTATTATAAGAACGTTCATGTATCACATGATCTTAAACCTGGACACGTGAATTAGAAACGATTCGGACCACTACAGTATTCATTTTACATAAATCACTATTTCTTTTGTTTCGATATAATATGTTTCTATTTATCATACGCAGGTCCTTATAACCTATTTTGGAAAGTGTTTATGTTAATTGCCAATTTAATAAAACTAAGACAAATTATTTGTTTTTGTATGCATTGATTTGTATGCAAATGCAATGATTATTAGTAAATGAGATGAGAAATATCTAGACTAGACAAAAAAAATACACTGTAGCCTCATAATTTATTACGAAATTGTATTTTTATATCATTCTACATATTTTAACCATTATAAGTAATCTTTAATTTATTTGCTTCTTATATATTTATTTATTCAATGTCCTAACATTGAATTGCTTGAAGGCTTCACTAATCTTTTTTTATATTTAATTTTATGCACGTTATAATAAAAAACATTCAATAATAATGTGAATTTGTATGTATGTCAATAACAATATAGATAAATAAAAACAATTGTCTTTTTGGTTCAGAATATAAGACTTATATATAGTTTAGATTAAAACAAAACTTTTAATATTTTTATTACCTAATATACTAGCTGATGCTCACGACTTTGTTCTCATGGTTAGGGATGAACTCGATGTCCTAATCTAGATCATAGTTTATGTGTGAGATCGAAATCTATACAGCGGTTTATTACCATAGGTTATATTTAATAATACATATATTTTTGCACAGAATTATTTCACGTTTTTTATAATTCTACTTTAACAATACATTTTATTGGATACAAAAATTATATCTATCTATAGCTTTATTTTTGCATTAAAGAAACACAGACCAATACTACCTACATCAGAAGACCGTATATTTTCCAGTTAAAAAGTAGCCTGTTCGGTTCCATACAGTATAGTACAATATTGTCCAGTACAATATCTCTATGTGAAAAATAACAAACCAATTTTTTTTTAAATCGTTGATATTTAACAACCTTAATATTGATCTATATGATTTAAATACCTACCAATAATAGTGTGATATGTTTTCTGAATCAACACAATATGAGAAGCTACAATACACAAGATAATATTATGTTTGTTACGCTATGAATATGAATCATTTACCTCGCAATATGTGAATGAGGATAAACAGCTAGTGTGTACTTTATAGTCTCAACCTAAAATAAAACACACGCAACTCTGAATTTCAATGTTTAAATCTTTTGAATGTAAACACAAAGGTTTGAGTTGAAATTTTGCAAAGATGTTGCAATTTTTGGCACAGGAAAGATATTCCATTTATTTCCTGCGAGTTCTCAGCACTCGTGACGCTAAAGATAAGATAAATTGAATTATATTGCATTACCTATTTAATATTTTATAATCGTTATTGTCATCTCAAACCATCTTATTTATAATTTATTCAATCCTGTTATTGTTTGGAGAACATTATAATTTTAGTCAATATTCAAATTACTTCCAATGTATGAACATGTCGCTTGGTGAATAGACACGTTATGTTATCTCTATAATCTTAAAAATACAAGTGATATTTTAGAGATTTATACTTTATTAATAAATATATCATAAAATTCAATGTCTTAAAAAAACACTAAATTATTTCGATGGCATCAACAATATGAATGGCGAATTCTTCCCCCCACTTAGTGGCCTGAATGATTTCGACATTCTTGGCCCAGCTCCGATAATCCGAGAAAAAATAAACGACCTGCAACGTAAATAAGCCCACTCCCAGTTTGAGAGTGCGCACGGTGGCACGAAGAATAAATCACGCCTGGTACGATGGGTATAGCGTATTTTTACGCAATGTTCTTTGTTTATATATAGTTAATGATGCTGGCATACAGACGGCTGGTTATTCAACCGGCCACATTCCGCGACGGCTCCACTTTTTGCTCGCTCGTCCGTCCTCCATAGAAAACAACCAATTAGAGCTTTTACGGCCGGAATTACCGACCGCGCTTACGCCTGCGCTTGCGCACCTAAAACATCACTCCGATACAACTTGCCGTCGTATTCCAACTGTTTGTTTTGTTTTCATTAGAAAACCACTCTTTTCAATAATCTTTGCTATGCTTTTAGACACAAAGATACACAGACATTATTTTTATTTATCTTCAGACGGTCGTACCTTTTCACGAAATGATAAAGTCCACATAAGCAGGTTTACGTCTCGCCGTATATAATAGCAGTCGCGCCAGATAGATTGAAAAACCTTTTTTATAGAAAGTGACCATGGCCTTGTCTTGCCTACCTCTCAATAGTAGTAGTACCACTAGTAGATACTATGGGAATGTATTCATTATTTGTTTATTAGAATGCTTTAGATAAATTATTTTATAGTAATTTCTTTAATAAAAAAAACTATTTTCAAAATATGACGCGCATACAAAAGAAATTCATTTATGTACAAGAAGAACAAATTAACATATTAAGTATATTAAGATTTACCTACAATAACTTATATTGAAAATGAAGCTATGAAGCTGGTAGAGCCTAGAGTTCAAAATAATACAGAAGTTATTTGGTCGTGTTTCTAGTATCAGCTTAATCTCCAGCCAAATGACGGACAATATAAAAAAGAAAATACTTTTACGAGCGTACGATAAAACCGATCACGGAACATAACAAAAAGTTGATTCTCGTCCCGTGGCGCGCCATCAATATTATTTACCTTTTTTCACATTCTCGCTATCAAATTACTTATCGGAATGTGAGGTTCAGTAAAGTAGCCAAACCTACGTGTCTGGTTACTGTTTTGAATTCCATAGAGAATAGAATTATATATTTAAATTTAGTGATGTTTTGGGACAACACTAATTTACGTTCAGTTTGGGGATTAATAACATCTTTTTTATTCTTAAAACTAAGTAGTAATGTGACCTTACATACAAGTATTTTTGTAAATATGACCAAAAAAATTGCTGCTAAATATTATCATCGGTACATTTTGAAAACATTCAAGTTTGGTTGATAACCAATTATTTTTGGCATTTAATATTTTTTTACCAAAAGAACGAAACAAAATGCCTTAGTCTATTATATTTGATTTAACACTTATTCCATGATAATAACTCTTCAGAGACTTGTATTTGGGGAAGACCCTTTTTTTTAATTAAAAAAAATATAGGTACCTGAATTTGTAATATGGCGACGTGGAACCTGTTCTGTCGGTCTTACTACGAATTTACGTTAAAAAAATGAATAGCTGCAAGTATGGCGCTAAGTATGAAAAAGTATTTGTGAAGTATGACACTCTATTGTATAGTTTAAGTGCCTGTAGATAATTCATACCGGCGCTTCGAGATTATTTACCTGTGGTCTGAGGTATAGACAGTGTATATCTATTGTATTTGAAAGTTGGGGGCATAGCCTCTATTTAAATATAAAAAAAAGTATTTTTGCATTAAATTAAAAATGTATAGTTGTAAAAAAACACAATTATACTTTTTTGAACACTTTAGATTGAACAAGTGAAATCCAACAGTTATTTATTATATCATTTCAAAAGTTTAGATTAGGTTAGATCGCAATTAAATAAAGCACTGACTGAAAGCTATAAGTCGTTTTATTTTCGTAGAAGTAGGTCAAAACTTAATTATAGCCTTGAAATAATTATGTACTCATTTTGGTTAATTACTTTCTGTCCACTGAAGAGCTTAAATTGTTAATTTGCGATAGAATGATACGAAATGTCTGCATTAAATGCGCGGTCAAAAATAGTAATGTGGCTTAAATAGGTCATATTCACAACTAAAATATATTAAAGCTAAAAAAAGACTACGTGTTGGAACTATTCTCACAGTAAAATCATTAGGCGTGGTTCACAAAGTACAATAGAGCACATTGAGACCATGTGTGCAAATCTTCAACGATTGTCACGTTTCGACCAGATTGTTTAAAAAAAAAGTCAAAGGACCGAGATCGACTTTTGCACTTCATCAAATATAAATTTAACTTCGAATAATACAAACCCAACCTGTTCATCCTTTGTCATTTCCACACAATAGATAAAAAAAAAACTTAAAATGTATTGTGCGTAGAAACACAATCTGAATTATTGTTTTTAAGTTCCTCTTTTGTATTCTCGAGTGGTCCTTTGAATAGATACCTTTATGTTACGCCTCTAATCTCTACTACAAGTGCAATTTAAGCTTACTATTTCTTGACAATATCTAAATAGCTTGTAACTGCAGTATAATGAACCGAGCCCATTGTCTCGCGGGATTACTATTTTACCTAACCTATAATTTTCGTACTACTGATTTTCACGAATGAAACATACAACTATTTTCGACGAATACCGTAACAACAAAAATACAGTATATTTATTATTAATTTTACAATGGCGTTTTGATTATTTGGTAATAATAGCGTTCATAGCTTTTCAGACACCAATAACTAATTTCACCTTGAACGCCATTAGTTTGATATTTTTATGGGTATAGTTTGCAAAGTTTCTACTCCTTTATCAACAAAATTATTTGTCATGATATAATTCACTTACATACTATATATTCGTCGTAATATAATATATTTCATTATGTTTAATTGAATAGTATTTTTGTTACTCCTTTCTATAGCATTAAATACTGTGTACAAATAAACATAAATGCTATATATATCAAAAAATAGATAAAGAATAGTTGGTTACTATATCCGGTTTCTATATCTGTCTAAATATTAATATATACATATATAATCATGGGACCTACAAATAAGTTCAAAAGTTCTATGTAATTCTTTATTATATTAAGGTAATTCTTATAATTACCTAAAATATATTATTATCGTTTTAATTTAATTACAGTTACCTAAATATTATAATTATTCATCATACTATAATACCTTTTCTTTCTATGAAACTATACTGTGAAACTTATAACTAATAACTTTATTAGTTTATTTAGCAAAAATATATTTTTTACCTAATAAACTTTTTGTTCAAATCTGTATCATACGTTTTACTGAGAGTATAGAGCAGAGACCATAGAGTACTTACAGGGTACAGTTCACATATATTTTTTTTTGTATGTCTATACTGTTAGCCCTGTTGGCTATTACAGCGTCACCGGGGGAGCGGGTGCGTCGGGAGACCCACCCTTAAAAAGGGGGGCCTGATGGGCCCCCATGGGGAACGAAGTCCGGAGGGCATCTCAGATTGTGACACGGACCTCGGCTCGGGGCGTCGTTAACTAATTAGTTAATGAACGACAAGTGGTTAATTAGTATTAATTTATATAAATATATAATAAAATATATATCGACACGGGCAGGGATTCGAACCCGCGACTACTGGGGAACTGTCCCGTCGCTCTACCAACTGAGCTACCGTATCGCTAGTTCACATAGCTCAGTTTAAATAGCATTAACAATTATAGTCATAGACTATACGTCCTAAAGAATATATACGTCATATAGACTTACAAAAAATACTGTTTACCAACTTAGTACTTACAAATGATACCAATTGACATTACCTGTGGTATACCATTAATTTTACGTTCCTTTTTATTTCATATCTGGAATCGTCTTATTAGTCATGTTAGAGTAAATTGTGTATTATGAATTGTGACAATGTTTAAATTATTTTCCGTGTATTTATTTTAAAATTGAATACTCTGTAATTTAATTTTGTCTTTATAATATTAATTTTACTCAAAGTTTTACCTACCTTTTACCTCAATTGAATATTGTAAGTACAAATAAAATATCAGTAAATTAAAAAATGTATCAGCTTACATAAACTTTTGAATTTAATTACGATTTCAAACCAGGTCAGCTTAAACCAACATCAATACCAAGAAAAGGGTAAAAAAAAACAAACTTGAAAGGCCATTTTTATTCTTTTTAAACTTGTATCAAACATCTTTGTATTCCGGGTTACAACATGTGCACGTTGACATGAAATTAATTAATTAATCCCTTACGCAATTTACTTCAAAATTATGGAACTTTTTAAAGTAAATATTATGTATAGTTCACTATATGTATTTAACACGAATTTGTTTCACTGCCATCTAGTTTTAGATATTGGAACTACATGGCATTTTTAATATTTTCTTGACCTAGGCTACAAAGTGAATAGTATTTTCGATTGCCGGTAGGTAGCGCTGAGACCACATTCAAGTCACGTCTGTAATTCGCTCTAGCCGGTTAAAAATTGACACTTAATTAGAAATGTAGTAACTTAATTAAAATATTCAAAAAATATCACTCTTACTTTGTATATCTATGTAAAAAAGAATAAATCTTTTATATATTTTTATTTTTAAGTACAGTCCAAGGTATATAATGGCAAGATATAGCATAGGTATATGCTCTACTCGGACAGATGTCACAAACTCACAAATGTGTCAGTTACTAGGATATATAATTTATTTGTAAATTATGTTTTAGCTACAGTTACAATTTGAATACAATATAAAAAAATATTATTCAAAAATATAACAGAATAAATTAATATGTCTGAATTATTTCACAAAAGCTGCTACACATCTCGTAGTACAGGATACAAATTCCGCACGCTATCAACTAACACCGGAGAAAGGAAGATACGAGATAGTAAAGAAGAAGCAACCATTGATAGAAAATTCAAGGATTTGAAAAATGTAATAACCTCAAGGATACTCAATGAAGTAATAGAAGCTCAATCAGCTCGAAAGTCGATACAGGAGAAGTTTGAAAAGGTCGAAACAAAAATAAATAGAATGCTCGAAGTTCAGAACAACATAACTGATTTGAGGAAGGATTTGCGCGCGGCAGAGAACAAGCTAGTCGATATGATGGAACAGGTTGAAAAAATTGAAAATTTTGTTGCTATTAGCGAGACGGGTAGTTTAAAATCTCGTAAAAGCTCTTTTTGTAAACCCAGACCTATTTTCAAGTCTTCAAAAGCTTTTAATGCTGTTATTTAAAATCATGTGCATCTCAACAGAAATACGTTAACTGACGTTGGTAAGAACTTGTGCTTTTAATCAAAATGTCAAACAATATTAAAAGTTAGCTATACTGTGTGGTATTCCAATTGGTACCCTTTCTTACTAAAGATATATTTATTTTTTTATTTTTTTTCTAAAATATAATATGCTAACGTTTGAAATTATCTATAAAAAATTCTAGCCACACTAAGTCTTTTGATTGTATACTTGGTATTTAGTTAATATACGGTAAGACAATTTAAATGAAAAGTAATTTAAAATGAAATATATATAATAAAATGTTTTTCATTAGATGTCAGGGGTCAAGAAATTTTACTGGTTGTAATAATCATATGATATGGGTTTTGGAAGTGGGGTACATAAATACATAAATATGAACAATTAATTTTCTTTATTTGATTTCAGATTTGAATAATTACATAAAGGCAGCTCGCAGCTGAACACAGTAATAGCTACGATAAACAATTGATTATAACATTTAATTTAAACAATTATTTAAATTTAAAGAATCGTTTAAAACGATACATATACATTTTCTATAATTTCAACATAATTACTGAAGGAAGTTTAATGCGAACAGAACCGCAAGTGATGGTCAAAAGGGTATAAAAAGTTATTTACAAAGATATTGTACACAATATAATCTAACATACATTGATACAAAAAAGAAAGAAGTCAAAAATTTTATAAGATTCAGTTCGAGTCGGATTGTTTTACGAAAATTTTTAAGAAAATACATTTAATCTATTTTTAGCTATTAATTTTAATAACCTTGTATGTCTTTATATTATCATTATAATTGGAGACTGTACAACATTTTTATACTATAAAATAATTTTAATATATATGGCACAGTGTAAAAATAAAAGCTGAAAACAGTAAGCTAAATAAATAATAGTATTTTAGAGCACGCTTGGAACAGGCAGTGTTGTTCTATGAACAAATAATAACGAGACACGTTAAAACACAATAAAAAAATGTACTTAAATTACGACTAGTATACAAGTATAAGATAATATATAACATTAATTTATCATCTACACCGCCCACTTGAATTTCTTTATTTGATAAAGCTAAATGCTAATAATATTTATACTAAATAATAGCTAAATAACTGCGGTGATACCACATTAACATAGATTTCATTAAAATAATTTCAGAACTAATAAATACTAAGCAGTTATATAAATTAATAATAATGTTGGACACAATATTTATATTTCTAATATACTAAGCAATTTATTTGTATCTAATACTTGGAAATACTTTAAATGCAACATTTTTTTCTAGCAAATTATCTTAAAATAATAAATAAGAGACAGAATTTAATTCATATTTTGTGCGCCAGTTGCAATGCAGTATCATATTGTTTTAGGAACAGTGATTGTTGTACGAATGGAATTTAGTACATTTTGAAGACTAACCCGAATCTTTATCACAATCATCGAATATAACCAAAAATAACGTTGAAAATAACAGCTGAGTTGCGATTGAGCTGCTGATAATTAGGACTACTTAGGATCAATATTTTAGTTAATTATTTTATACCTACTTCATTGCACTGATCCAGCACATACGTGGTGGGTCTTCGTTTCGAAGTTCTCACTCACTACTCATTTGATATTTATAAAAAATTCTTTGCCACAATTTTTGGAACTTAACACAAAACTTTTTTTATTACATCTCTTAATAAATACAAATAATATATCTGACTATCACATATAACAACATCAAATTCGAATATCTTTAGTCAAATAGACAAACGAAAGCGTGAATTAGACCGTGGAAACAGTCAGAGCAGCAGTTGCTTTTGGACGATCTCCGACTGTCTTCGGGTTCAAAGCATGGTTGTTTTAATTTTTTTGGCCGACGACCGCAGAGCTTGCTGGGTTTTGGCTCTTCTACAGGTTCGGATCGTGGACTCAAACAGACAGGTGCTGCTGCAGGCTCATTAGGGCGAGGGTGTGCCCAGCGGCGCAGCATGGCTTCTTGTTCTGCTCCCACAGGCACTGGAGCCAACAGCTTTCTTGCTCGAGCTACTACCAAAGTGCGCTCTATAGGTTCTAAAAGCTCCAGTGCTAGCGCTCGTTCTAGATCTTCCCCAGCAAGCAATAGGTAACGCGGACAGTATGCTAGTTCTCCTAGAGCAACGCGTTTGTTGCTAGGCGTTAGCTCTCTCTTTGTTCGTTTGCACGCTGCGGTACTCCAACGAGCAAGTGCCTCAGCTAATACCAGCTCACTAGAAACACGTAGTGTGTCTCTTTTTACAATCAACACAAGATCCTCGTAAGTGAGATCTTCCAGTTTTTCATGTGTGAGAGCTGCGTCAGCATTTTCATCGATGACAAGTAATGTGTTATGAGCTAAGGAGTCGCACCACATGGCGCAATGCGAAAGGGTTCTCGCAGCGGCATCATTCTCTAACGCAGGTAACGGCGGTGCTGACGCAGCTCCTGGTAATCTAGCACATAAATATCGCAAATCACGCAATATTTCTAGTGCAACTTCAGCATCTAACATTTCATCCAGTCGCCGGGCGCATCGCTCCGCAAGTTGCGGACACAAAAATTTATATGCAGCATTGAGAGTAGCTCTAGCCGTAAAAACGCTGGTCAACTGTGTCGGCTCACAATAGTGATAACGAAGAAGCTGTTCAAAGCCTCGTCTGTCAATATAATCTACGATAATTACATTTGTTTTAGTAGAGAGTAATCCTGCGAAGACAGGGCTGGTTGCAGCGAGGACTCGGCGGTGACCAGGGAAACGGAACGTATCTCCATTAATTCCCGCCACAAACACGATGTCACTTTGTTTTTCATTGTCATAAAGGCGGGAGTTTTCGTCAATTCGCAGTTCACCATACTGTCCATACTCAGGTGTAGTTGCAATTGGCTGGGTACCGGATGTAGAGGCTTGAGATATCTGACCTTCAAGGCAAATGTCAGTGCAGGCAGGATTTGTTACGATCGTCATGGTGATCCAATTGTTTAAGCACTGAAACAGAGAGATAAGTCAATTAATTTTAAGATCAAAACATATCGTCTGAATGAAACTGAGAAGTTGTGGATAATACAATTACAGCATATATCGTTGCTCGCTAATAAGTTTTCTTAGCACCCTTTTTACCTCTGAGGATATCATTGCCATATAAAGAATAATTATTACCTCGGCTGCTGTTAAGATTCTAGGTGTTAAACAGACACTCAAGGAGACTGAATACTTTTGTATGATGTAGCTCTACAACTGTAAATAATGAATAATAAACTAAATCTTATAAGAAAAAAAATATTAACCGAATTAGATTTGGGAATTGGTATTGGGTAGATATATTATAGCGATTACTAAGCAAAAGTTATCGGTGTTGCCTGAAATTAATGAAAAATCTCTTATGGGTGACCGACGCTAGGCCATTGCTGCTTCTGAGAGGCATGGAACCGTCAGTGCCAATAATTATTACCAACAGGTGCTAGAAACTACCATACTTATCAAATGATAATAAATAAATATTATAATCACTAACGTATATATTCTATTCCAACGTATATTTCTAAATCTTTAATTTCTAAAATCCCAAATCCCTATTCAGGATTTTGGAAATCCTTAAAATCTTATCTAATATTTAGTATGATACAGATTTTTTCGTAATTTTTTTACATTGAGTATTTGTAATCTATATAACTTTCATATGCACACTAGATTATAAGAACAAAAAGAAAATTCTACTTAATGCCCTGCGTCAATGAATTGCTTACTTTGATCATCGGTACGTCATAGTTATGTGACGCGTTTGATTCTCTCTCGCATCAACAAAATTATTCGCGGAGCCAAGCATCAAAACACTCTTCAGCTGCAATAACACGCTTTAAACGAAAACATGGTTTAATTTAAGCTCTTTGATTCAAAGTAACATTGAATAATAATTTACATGAACTGCATCAAATACAATACTTAGGATATGAGTTTTTAAAGCACTATTCATAATTATTCTAATATCAATCTGTCGGTTATTTTTATTTTCATCAAATGTTGCAATATCATCTCTTCCTTATATATTTATAGTTGATCCAAGAATGTCGAAACTGCAGCGACATTACAATCCAAGATAGTTCCAAGTGACCTACATACATTCGCATAGCATGGTGAGCTGAAATTGCCCTATATTTAGAGACTGAAATATTACCAAGCTTATAAAACACGAAATTACTCTCTATAATAAGAGTGAGAAGTTATTTTATTCATTCTTATTGAAAATCATTTCCATAAAATTATTGTAAATATAATAATAATAATAATAATAATAATTTATTTCCAAAAAGATTCAATAGGTACAACAAAAATATTAAAAACAATAGGGTACAAAAATAATTACAAAAACAAAAGACAATATAAAATTACCTGCACTAAGAATAAACCTGTATTGCAGGTAATTTATTTGTTTATATTAACCCCATGTACACAATAATAGGTTTTCATTTGTAGTCACAATCCCCGTACAATTATAAAAATTAACAAAATAATATTATTTTATTTATTGAAATTATGTGTTATGTTATTTAAGATTAATTTACTTAAAAACTATGCTAGCTTAAAGTAATATAAAATATATGGAATATGTACAAAAAATAAAAAATAGTAATAATAATAAATCCAATTAAATAAAATCAGACCAATTTATATTAAATTAAATTAAATCGAATTAGATTAAATTAAATTAAAATTTAAATCTGTACAAATAAATAAATTTAAAATATTAATAATGAAATAATAATATAATAAAATAGTACTAATAGTAAAAGTTACTTTGCTATATAACATGACTATGAATATTGTCCTATGGATTTTTATTATTAATAATAAAACTAAATTAATTGTATGGGAGTCATTTAAATATAAAGCACAAATTGATTAAACTCTAATGACTTTAACAACGCCATTCCTTTTAGACAAACCTAGGACCTAGGTCAAGGGCTTATCGTTCATTAGCATATCATGTATGGGGCTTCAACGTCTATGAACAACAGACTGTAATTGTCATCACTTTCGATGTAATAATTTACTTCTGTACTGTTAGAAGTAATTGAGATTAATTTTAGGTTGGGGAGTGTGTTTTATAGAAGGCCTTATTTCGATATTATGGACATTCGATGGTATTAAAATAGGCCCTCCTCACACTTCCATTTCACGTACACAAGTAATCTCAGCTATTAATTCAAAGTGGAAGGTAGAAGTAAATAAATACAAGAGTCTTAAAGAAATGATTATTGATTTTGCTATTTTAAATTAAAAGTTAATTAGTATTTATATTTGTAATCGAAACACTCTTATTTATTATATGATTAAGATGAATTTTCAATTTTGCAGTTAAGGTATCGATTTAAAGAGTGTGTGAGTGGATCGTACACTGTCTACTTACTTATATACCTACAGTAAGAAGAACCAAGCTATTTTAAGAATATAATTGTAATTAATACACAAAAATCTGCGATGCGTGTATCCCCAGGTTGCGAAACATTTAGCAACCTTGTATGTAACCAAGGCATTTAATAATTAGATCCAACTCAATACCGCGTGATGTAATACATTTATTATCTGAATGATTGAGATCAATTAACTTGCAAAAATTGTATAACATATAATACTTACATCCTCAGAATTATGAATGTTTACAAAAATAAAGAGACCGCTCAGGGTAACTGTTATTTAGAATTTACAAATTAACACTTTATAAAACGTTAAAGCCTTAACCTAATAATTATATAGAATTAATAATAATTATTATTATATTTTGAAACGACAAATAAACGTCTACTTATTTGGTGGTTTCCATCAGCGGAATCCATCTTATTGTATGATACATATTATCATTAAAAACTTAAGATCTGCATATTTATTTAAGCAGAAAAAAACATTTAGTGACAGACTGCTTTTATAATTTTTGACACTATTTTTATTATTATATACTACCTCTTAATATTACAAAATTAATTTATTTTTACTATCTCTCACAATCTCTAGCCCTCTACTATGAGATAGGAAAGTTATTAATGAAAATGACTTATATTTTTTTGCAGGAGATATTACAACTTCTAATATATAAAAATGTAATAATAAAGTTTATCAGTTTCAGACTTCAGCGTGATCACTCAAACAAACCCCCGAAAGCTATTAACATATTTCACATATAAAGGTGCTTTCTATATAATACTATATAATATGTATTATACTATATGAGCAAAACTTGTATTACAACTACACATCTTTTGATATGTACGATCGTCTGAAGTGACTCAGAGGTGTCAATGATCTCCTTTTAATTTGATTCCATGCAGGGGTGCCGGCTTTTAGAAATCACTGGGTAATAATTTGCTTTTGAAAGCTATAGGAATTTTCCAATCAATTATGGTTTTTGTATCGTTAAAGTGAGTGTGTGACCCGGAGTGCCTAAGGAGTAGACGCCCCTGATGCTATCTTTATTTAGGCCTTGGCCCTGACAGTACCTACCTATCAATACTTATGTATATGTATGTATCAATACCCGTGTATGTATATATCAATTACTATGTATCTTCCCAGTCTAAGTGACTTTAATGGACTGAAATCTAATAACAAAATGTTATAGTGATATATCCTATCTATATGTAGTTAGGGTTTATAATTCACTTATAGTTTGGTCGACTTTCAATTCAGTATCTTGTTATTAATAAACTATTTCAGAAATATTAAATTCCCTATATCATTTTTTTAAGTGTGTAAAAGGGGCATTTTAAAAATGTGGTCCTTCGAAATGGGGAAGAGAGTAGAAACTTATCTTACATATATTTTATAAATATGTAGTGAATGATGGACATTTTAGAGAAAAGGGGTTTAGGTACATCAATTATAAGATCTATATTATGTCTTATCTACGTAATCTTTTTCTAATAATATTTAACAAATTAGGAACATAGATATAATTTAAGACTAAATAGACTTAAGAAGGGGGAGGAACCCACAAATTAATTCTTTGTTTACATGAAGAGGGAGAAGGAGAAATGCCAAAACCGTTATTTCGTTAATAATTATGAATGGAATCTAAAATTATATATTATTGTAAGATTTCTAGGAGATAATATTGATAATTTTATTTACGTATATTCCACTTAAAGATACAAAGTTAAGATCTGCAACATAATTTAGCTAACGTATATTTCGATATATGTGCATTTGTTGTGGCAAAACTACAAACCGCTGAGCAACGGAAATAGAACCGTGCGACACGCGGAAATGAATGCATCTGCGAATAGCTTGTTCGCTAATTCATTTTAATATTTAAACTTAGTTTAAATTCAATTTTTTACGGATTAACTTGCGTATAATTAAATTTAAAATTTAACCTAAAAATTTAATTCAAAAAATAGTTTTACTTCATTGTTGTACTTATCAAAAATTAAGAATATACTATTAGTTACCTACAAAATATAAACATCTAATTTAACTTTAGATATGCTTGCTATTATCTAATTAACGATTTATCCTTAAAATAGCATATTTAATAATATATTCTTGAGATTACTGTTTATATTTAAGTAATATTATGAAATACTATGTTTAAAAAACAATGTATTTCATCCTTAAGCTACATAGTACTTAGTCATACAACCGCACACTTAAAATAACTATGAACTTACACGGAAAAATATGTCTGTATTTATGGACTGAGAATAACCTCATTGCAGTTAGTTTACATATTTTGTTTTCTATTTATAACAATTATAAAATTATGAAAATTAATTATTACAATATAACTACGAAGTGTAAAATAAAACAAATATTGTTTACTAATTTCTATGGATCAATTCGATTTAATTCGATTAGTATTATTCAAGTCAAACAGAGTAACCTAATACTTATTATGTTAAACAAATTGTTATCAATTTAGCAATGAGATACACTTGTTTTTTCAAGCTACTAAGCTATTTACACGGGAACAATTAAACCACACAGGTTTCAGCTCAACAAATATTTGACGAAACGGTAAGTAAATTTCGTAACAATTCCTTTTATAGTAGTACGACATTGGAGTCGAATTGGTTATTTAATTTTATTTGTAAAGTATTATTTGTATGTATATTTTAAGTTGGAGCCTATAATGGGCATGTCGCAAATAATAAATGGTGTGTTTGAGTTATATATTAGAACCTATTATGTTATTCTTGGTGATTATTTTTGACGTTATCTAATTCTGTAGAATTAAGCCTTGAGGTTGTAGTAACTGGTATTCATTATTATGTCCGGGAAAAATCAGAATGTCAATTATGTTAATAAGCTAAGAAAATGCAAAAGAACCAATTAACATAAATATTTCAGCTGACTATTTTCTATAAAGCCGTGTCCATAAATGTGTAAAGTGAAAAAATACTATTATCGATCATTGATAATAAGTAGATACAGTAGTTTTTGAGATTACATTCTGACGAACAGACGAAATAATATAGCAAAATGTATAAAATTATATACGTTATAAATTAAGTTTGATTTAATCATTTAAAGAATTAATTACCTTATGAAACAGAGCATTTACTCATCACAAAAAAAAACAATTCAATTATGATATCAGATTATCATAAACGTATCTTTATAATTCTTATCATATAATATACCACATATTATGAACATATAATACACCACATATTATAAACATATAAAAATAATATTTTGTTATTATATTTTAAAATTAGTTGATCAAATAACTGCAGTTTAAGTTAATTTTCTGTTACTTTGATATTAAACTATATATCCTCTGTGAACTCAACAGAAATATAATGAAAGTAAAATGATACCAAAAAAAGTACTTAAAAATTTTCTATGTAATCTATAAAAAAGTCTATCCCCGAGTTTCTTTGAGGGCAATCCAGTTAATATTTATAAAATTAACTTTAATTTTAAGTTGGATAGTGTTTTTACAGAAGGGTTTTTTTAGGCCCTCCTGATACTTCCATTTGAAAAAATGATCTCTAGTATTCATTCAAAATCGAAAGATATAAATAAATAAAAAAATATATATTAAGTAAAAAATTATTTTATACAACCAGCTTTTAAAAAGTTAATAAAAATAGCTGACCATAAAACTCATGATCTTGTCCTGAACTTAACCTATTTTCTTGAATTATAATTAATATTATTAAACTGAAAAAAAGAGAAAGTATTCCAATATAGAGCATTCATAAGTTACCAAATAATGAATTTCGAGGCGATGGCAGCGCCCGGCCGGCCCCGCTATGCCGCCCTATATTTAGGTAACGAGGTCAAGAGTATAGATATAACTGCATGGTTTTTACTTTCTTATCGTTTCAGCATAAATGAGCTAAAAATTATAAAGCTCAGAAATTAAATAACAATTGCAAAATATTTTTACATTACGTTGTCCAAGAACTTTAACAAAACATAGACGATTTTTTTAGATAAAAAAAAAATAAATTTCAATTCATGTCATGAATAGATTGAATCGTTGTTTTTATGTTTGATTTAAATCACGGAACATAAGCCCATAAAGTTCTAAGATCAAAATCTTCAACGATCATCGATACAGATACTAAAAATAATTTGAATTATTCTAGATGATTCACTTAACAATTGCATCTGAAGTAAAAAAAACTTTTTCACAGAGCTTTGATAATATACTAGAATATAACAAATCTTTTATTATTATTAGATTACAATTTATAAGACGATTTGTATGAAACACGTGTCTGTGTATGCATATTTCGTACATTGTATGAAATATAATGTGCTTTATAAATAATTGATACAGTTATTCCTCTATCAACGATATTTATACAGTTTATTATAAAACTAGCTATTGAGAGCGTCTTCGTCTGCAAAGTATTTAACATACGAGTAGCGACAGCAGCAGGGCTGATTTTGTTTCTTTACTATTTTATTATATATTTAATTTGTAACCTATTTATATGACACCTTTGTGGCGAATCAAACTATAAACAAATCACATTGTTTACAGAAATTACAGTTTATAAAATTTTTATCCTTTTATTATCAACTCCAATGGAAAAGTCCTAACCCCTTCTTTACTACCGAGTGCGTTGACTTCAGGCAGTGATTCGAATATATAATAAGCTTATATAGACAAAAACGTTAATAAAACATTTAGTATCTAGTATTTTATTAGAGTATTACACATTGAAATAAAACAATTTTAAAATTAAACTTGCCTATAATTATTTATCTTTTTCTATAAATTTAAGCCAGCGTTTCAAATATTTTGCAGTTATCATGTTTTATTTCGACAAAAATCGTTTTTTTTTTGTTTTTTTTTTAATATTGGAGATCTTGGATATTGAGTATAGTATTTAATATGTGTACACAAAAATATAATTTAAGTAATAACGAATCCAAAATCACTCACTATTTAGAATATGTATGTTAGGGGTGCGTGGTTTAGGGGTACTTTTTCCATAAGGTTCCTAATTCTATAATTAGTTCGTTTCACGCTATTGCGTAATCGAAGGGTAATATCTACTTACTTGGTATGTGTCATAGTTTTGTTATTATAGTTGTCATTTAACAGCGTATTTTTAATACTCTCTAACAATGTAGCGAGTCAATTTAATTATTGTTATCATTTAGTTATGTTCTATAAGCTCTTGTTAATTGATAACAACAATAACATAAATATAAAGCTACTTATTACGAAGTTGAATCACGTTATAAGTAATAATAACTTTTTGTTTTTACAATTTTCTCTATTAATGAACGATTACAAATTTCGAAGTTATTTAATGTTCTTAAATTGTAAGTTTATCAAGGGTCGAGTTTTTTAGTTATTAGGGTATATTTCAAGCATTATATTTTTATATACTTACATAAATATATTTTGCAGAATTATCTTTATTTAATAGAACACCAACGCTCTCCGCAAGTGACACTGGACTGATCTAACGGCTTAAAAGGATTTAAATATATCACCTATTATTTGTGGTAAAATAGTGGAATAATTTTAAGACAAAATTTGCCATTACATCAAACATTACCAGACGGTAAGTTTGGAAGATTCAGACATTGCTACTTAGAATTATTATTATGATTAATAATTTAATTGAATACGTCATCAAACCCAGTCATGCGGTGAGTTATTGAACTTACCGCACTCGATTAATTAACACTCACTTTTGCGTTAACTATTGATTAAAATATATAATTAAAATATACGAATAAAGCTATTCCATGTCATTTCAGTCACGCTAAGTTCACTATTTAACTCTCTAACTACATATTTATTAACATCCCTACGATGATACATGTAATGGCATCATTTGCACATTACTTTTTTTTATTTAAATTATAGTAAAGCAGAAAGTTAAGTGTTTTTTAATTTTATCTAGGTGTATTAAAACTTTCGTAGACATTCAGCTTTTTTAATTCATATAATAAAATATTCTGTACATTAAATATATTTAAAAATATATATTGTTACGTGTTCAATACAATATACAGAAATCTCAAAAAATAGTTAAACTGATTTTAATGAAATTTGATATGGTTATAGATTCGGTCCACATATCGGATGGTTGCAACTCTGGAAAATTATCTCATTATAAGGAAAGAACACAAAAAAAGTGTTTTGGCTTTAGTTGTAACTATAGCCAAAACACGGAATTTAATAACACTAAACTACTCCACGGATTTTAATAACATCTTGTAATTTGGAATAACATAATAAGGTACAGAGCTTATTATATTTGTGCTATAGGATGCTCTTTAACTAGAAAGGTCTAATATTTAGAGTTTCATTATCACTTAAAAACACAAGAATTATGTTGGCCTATAAAAAAATGTAGAGAGCAAACGAAGTAGCTGGCAACATCCAGTTCTTTATTAAAAGATATACACAACTATAACTTAAATGCAAAATACGAATAAAGCATATTATTGTTGAGAGTCAATTTAATTGTTTGATTTCATAACCGCAAGTTATTACTTTATAAATATTATTCGTTATTTTGTTTGATTTCTGAGAATATACCGATTCGACTTCCAGACCAATACTTTGTTGGCAATATTCCAAATGTTATAAAAATTACGAATAAAATGACTAATGAGTATGACTCCAACTTAATATCACGTGTTAATCATAATTGGTGGATGGTTTGTTTCCATCCATCCAATCATCGAAAACCATAGCCAACCATCATCAAGCAAACCATGTACTTATCTTTACCTTTAGCTTTCACGGTCTATATCAGAATAAGTGTTTTAAAATATGAATTGAAACTTAATATTTGACTGACGTTACTCACTTTCGCATGTCGGTTTATTTTGAATAAATTATTAATCACACATTTAAAAATACACACATACCTACTTACAAATAATATACGGATCGCGAAGCTGTAGTGAATGTCAAGTTTAAATAAAAAATGAATTAAAATATTGTGATAATAAACTGGTATTCGATAATAAGCATTCATTTTGGGTAATTTTGGCTGTTTTAAAGTATGTAGGTGTTTGATAACACTGAATCCTATTAATATTTCTGTACAGACATTTAATTAAACATCGATAAAAGCGCAATTACATCCTAGAGGTCAATTAAACATAAATATGTAAATATATTTCAGCCATATTGATATTGTTAAAATTAAATAATAAATAACAATTACCTGAGAAAAAACCAAGCTCACATTTCACAAATATGTCACACACAGACACTTATTATTGTTATATAGTATCGAGCACAGAACAGCACAATATTGTTCTGGGCTATTGGGCTATGATGCGCGCGCCGCCCGCCCTGGAAAAACCGCACAGACGCAGTGCGCTTTCCCGCGCTAAAATAAGTAACGGTCTTCGCGTTCACTCTCGCCAAGCTTCGCTTCGCAAGTGCTCTGAAGGGATCTGTAGCGCGCATGCGCAATCCAGCTATCTACAGGTAGGTATTGACCAAGCTGATCAGTGTTTGATGCAGTCTGTTATGAACAACAACTTACTCATTATAAATTACTTTGTTTAATAAATATGTAAATTATTATGACGTTTATAATACAAAATACATCTTTCTTAATATAAATATGAAAGAATTTTTTTATTATTTTCTAAATTTAAGAGATATTTCTTTAAATAATTAAAATTCTACCGTCTTTTATGTTATGGTACAATTTTTAACTATTAGGTTTTAGACTTCATAAAATCCTTTTGTTTATAAATGATTACAAGAAAATCGTTAAATGGACAATTTTGAACGCACAAACCTAAAAAGTAAGTAGCGTTTTAAATTCTTATGAAACCGTTAATTATTTAAATACTATTATTACTATGATAATTAAGAAAAATGTCTTCTATATGATCCTCAGACTAAGAATGAAAGTACTATTGATTGGCTATGTTACTGGAGTCTAGACTTTCCCGTTGGGGAAAAGCGAATTACGACGTCGAGACGACTCGTTTTAATAAAAAGAAAACATCCGACATTTAGACTTTATATCCTTGTTATATGTTAGACGTATTCTATCATAGTGTTATGATTTATAATCTATAATATAGTTAATAACTTTTTTTGTTTTTGTATTTATTTTCTATACTTAATTAGAAACACACTGTAGATCTTAATAAAAAAAAAAAAATGCCGTGTAGGGTACGACTGCTCATTTTCAGCTTCTCTCCGCCCCTCTTAGGATTAAAACTGAGGGAGTTTAGGTACCTTTTGAGAAAATAAACAAAAAGACATACTATTGTTTTGCAGACTATTTTGTTTATTGAAGCATTTGTAGCACGGAGAAAAGTGGGTGTTTTTTATAAAACCATATTTATTGTGTAGTATTTAATATGTACCTATCAGATGTTTCTTTTTCATATATATTTTTAAGATTTCTTTTTTATAATATAGATTTATTTTCGGATTTATGATTTGATGATTAGTATTTAATATGTACCTATCAGATGTTTCTTTTTCATATTTATTTTTTAGATTTCCATTTTATAATATAGATTTATTTTCGGATTTATGATTAGTTTAAAGGATTACGATATTATAATTTGATTTTGATAATAAGGCTACAAGAATATAATATTTTATATGTAGGTAGTTCATGATATGGCAATTGATTATAAATAACTCCTTTTGTCTCATAATTTCGTTATATATAATTAGATTTCAGTTCTCATTGTGTCTTGTAGATAAGCCTTGTTCTATATACCTACATATTACAACTTGTATATGCCACTACATATAATGTTTCTTAAGTAATTTACTGCAAAAATCTATATCTGCAATATTTAATGGAAAATAAATAAAACAAAAATACGTATTATATTAACAACAATCTATTTTTGTATATCTGTGCCATTATTAATACACTATGTAGCTGCGATACTGACAAATAAATTATAATGTGTATGAAGGGGCAATTTAAACATTTTAAATGTAAATAGTTCACAATGAAAACCTTTATGTACGATTGATAACTATTGTTAGAACAGGCAAGAGCGATGTTAGAGTAGTCAATGACAGTCAAGGGTAAATTGTTGGTGCTAATAATAATAAGATAACAATAATTGAAATTCTATTTTATACTTTTTATTTTCATGCAATATAGTAACAAAGGTAAGCGAACAAAAAAAAACAATTCGTTCAAAAAGTTGTTATAGATTTGTAATATATGTTTTTTACAGAACAATAAGTTTATTTAAATTCTTTGCTTTAATGGTAGCTCCAGTGACTCACGCGCAACCGTTTCAATTACACATTGAGTTACATAGGAACTATTCGAGGTTTTAATATTTTGCTTATTAAACATTATTTATTTATCACAACAAAAAACGTTATGATCAAATTGCTTTTGACCGCCAAATGTTTCCTATCACTCCGGAAGGGTATCTTACTTTATTACTCAATAACTCAACATTATTATTATTATTTCGATGTAAATAAAGTATTATTAAGGAGTTTGTTATGTAACTTATTTTATTGTTTTCTAGAAAAATTAGGTACCAAAGATATCTGAAGAGAAACTAGGTTTAAGAATTTCGTTTTGCAAGGCTATAAAAACCATATGACAAAAATATGATGTCGGTAAAACCATTAATGAACATGAAACTCAAGAAATCAGGTAACAAAGACTCAGTGGATAATACTATCTTATTTGCATATTCATATACGCTTATTGACTCGATCTTATCTTTATCTGATACAATATGTGTATAATTGGATTACTTTAGGCTCCATGCATTTCTGTTCAGTTAAATACCTAAACAACCTACTTATAAATTGGGTCACGTGTTAAATATTTAAAAATTAAAAACGCTTCACTGTAGATCTTTGTGTTGAAAGAGATTAGGATATTTTAACAAGGCTCCGTTTTAAAAAGAGACTCTGTCTTTTTTTTATAGATTTTAATATAAGACCTTTTTATTATATTATTTTGTTTAAGTGACCTTTAGCTTATTATAATCCTAATCTTAAGGGACTTTAAATACTAAAGGACTGCGATTTTTTTTTGTTTTAAAATATACGCAGTGTCAGGAAGTTACTTACTAACCTAGCTTTAGCAGTAAAGGTATCTTCATCTCAACTAGTTAAGTCAACTAATCTAAGATTTATTAATAAAACCTCGATGGACGTTTCGCACACGTGAAACTTTTCATTTTCACGCTATCAATAAACTAAAAAGTAATTACTGCAGGTTAGTTGGCACATGTGACATAATATTATTTTAATAAGTCAAATACTAATAGCATTCAACATAGTATTGATTGCTTTATACAATAGTGTTTGGACCACACATGTTATAGTGCAATGATTATTTTGTTAATCAATCATTATTTTAAGTTTTACTATCTCAATTATTGTTTTAATGATTCAATTTCAATAACGTATTTCTATATGAATGTACTACTGCACATCTTACGCATTGGAAAGATATGATGTTTACTATGATGGTATGGTGTGGTAGAGTTAGGTTAGACAACTTTTTTTAACAAAATCAAAGTATAAAATGGTTTGAATAGGAAACAAAAAGTATTTGAAAGAAAAAATATATACTTTTAAATGTTATGCTTTTATTGCTTTAAAAACGTATTTTTGTACGCTTTTATTACAAGTTAACATTATTCTACTGTTTTTAAATGTTTCAAAGCTTGTCAAACAATCAACATTTAAATTAAAATTGATAAATAATTCAAATTTATATGAATATAGAATGAAAAACAAACCGACACGGGCAGGGATTCGAACCCGCGACACCTCTGGGAAACCATTTCCCAAAGGTCGCGGGTTTATTTATGATTCTATATTTATATAAATTTAAATAAGCTTAACTTACATGTTCATAAATATTTTCAAACAATAAACAATTTTGTAATGAAATTTATTACCATTCAAAATATTCAAATTTAACTTTATTTTTCGAAGACTTGTTAGGATGTATAGAAAGTCAATTATGTTCGCTAAAATCAAAACCATATTATCAAAAATTTAAGCTCCTATCGGTAAAAAGTAAAAATTACTGATAACTTTATTAAATATTTCGGGTGATGACAGATTCACATTCACATTTGACTGACTGAATGAATCGATCGATCATCTCTTCTAACTCATGAACTAAATAGATAGATTCTAACCCACAAATCCCATGAGTATTATGTTCTATACATCGCGATAAATTATTTCCAATAAAGTATTTTCACATACTTTATTTGAATGCAAAAGTATAAAGTATAAGCACCAAGAATATAGTAGAATATTTTATACTAAAGTATGGCTGGCAACTCTAGGTAGAGTCCCCAATTGAGAACTCATCCCAATCCCCCAACCATTACCTGCCTGCAAAATATCAAGGTCTATCCACAGTATACCTATTACTGTAGGTAATTGAGTATTGTTTTAGTTAAGACAAAAATGTCAATAAAAATATTTTTCCACATTTCGGGGCCATCTTATATTAGCATAGCGATTGTATCTTATATATTTTGTTGTTGTTACTATAACAATAGTATATCTCATATGAAAAGTATTCTATTCTCTATCTATTCTGGTGATATATTGCATACAAACAGTTTTTACTGAATTTTATAACAGAAGAGAATATAATTTTGCAATTATTATTACTACAACATAAATTTGATGTTCATGCTTACAGCTTACTCGCAGTCAGCTTCATATTACTAAATCGGTGTCATGATATATAGAAAAAAAGAAAAAAGGAAAAAAAAAAAAATAATAATAAAGTTTCGGTTTAAGTTCAACAACAACTACACAGAATCCATACTAGCTTTTGCAGATGATCTCGCGATACTGACACGTAATCCGAAACAATGTCAGGTACTTTTAAATGTAGTTGAGGATTTCTGTACGTGTACGGGCATATTGAGGACAAAACCAAGTAAATGTTTTAGTCTGTGTCTGGGTAGACGGAATACCGAAAATATACCTCTTACGATCCGGGTCTTATAATAGGCGGTCAGTGCGTTAGTACAGTTACGGAAGCAGCTCCGTTTAAATTTTTAGGTAAAAAAATCGATTACCAAGGCCGTACTCCATCGTTGGATGTAATAGTCGATAGCTTTTTAAATGATCTCAAAAAGGTAGACAACAAAACAATAAGTTACGTCAAAAAAGCTTGGATCTACGATATTTTTTTAACATCACGTCTAAATTGGCCTTTCCGTGTTTATGATATTAATAAAACCCTTTTGTCAAAGTTAGATGCAAGCGTCATAAAGACATTGAAGTTATGGCTCGGGTTAGCGCACTCAGCGGACTCTTCAACCTTATTTAGAGACCGAAACCATTTTTGGTAAAAATTAAAAAACCATCGGAGCTCTACAAACATCTAAGAGTTACCAAAAGACATATCATCGGAAAATCTAAAGATGATACTGTAACTTCTCTCCCAAAAGACAAAGTTGCCTCAGAGCTCGAGTCACGATTTCAATTCCATAAAAAAATTATCATAGGTGCTCAAACGCATAAAGTAGGACTAGGATCAAGTAGGAAAGTTCAAGACATAGACATAACAAAATCTTTTATTCGACAAGACGAAAACGATAATTACCGACTCCACGCGATGAGCCTAGAAATTCAAAACGAATGGGTGACCATAGGAGATTTTTGTATTCCACTAGCTTTGAAGTGGCGCACCTTAATTTATGATTGGTCCCCAGCATTATTAAAATTCTATCTTAATGCATTCCAAATGACTCTCCCAGATCAAAGTAATTTAGTAAGATGGGGCAAAGCCACCGAAAAGTCTTGCAACATCTGTGGGGAGGCAATAGGAACCGCGAAACACCTATTAGTAGGGTGTAGGGTACTTCTAGATAAAGGTCAATACTCGCGTCGCCACGACAAGGTATTAGAAATTATACGGGAAGCGGTTAGTCTTTCAGTAGCAAGAGCGCGGAAGGGTATAACAACCACCAAACAATCTATAGAATTCGTAAAAGAAGGCTCCTCCAAAAAATCAAAAGCGAAGCCTTATTCAATATTAGGCGCGGCTCCTGATTGGATTCTCATGATGGACACGTATGAAAAGCATTACAGAATCCCTGGGGATGTTGGTGTTTCGTCATATAGGCCGGACTTATTCCTGTATTCGAAACATCTGAGGCGCGTGATACTTGTGGAGCTTACTGTTCCTTGGGAAACAAACATCCCAAGGGATCACACATTCAACCTCAATAAATATTACGAACTAACCAACGAACTGATCAGGAATAAATTTATAGTTAGTTTGTACGCGGTAGAGGTGGGAGCGAGAGGTATAACAGCAAAATCTCTCTATAGCCTACTTAAAGATCTTGGCCTTTCTAGAACAAGCATCGGTTCATTTCTAGAATGTACTTCAAAGGCGGCATTAGTAGGTTCTTTCCAAATTTGGTTAGGTAGGGAGAGGAGTGTGGAGGGTGAAGGTGAGCGTTTTTGCGCATAATAAAGGGGCCCCTTAAACCTACTCCTGGGTCGCAAGTCCCAGGCACTGCTTGCACTCCTCTCCTTGCAACGCGATGGGCCCGGCACCCGCACGATGAATCCATGGAATGCTAAAAAACTTCGTCTCTGTACACATATACACTTATAAACTTCTTTCTCTCGTTAATTAGTTCAGTTTTTTAGTTTTTTATACACGTATTGTTATGGAAAGTAGAAACGGAGTACTAGTTTTGAGTACAAAGAAAAGCCCGTCAAAAAAATCAGGGTGTGCTGTGGTGGATAATACTTGATAGTGAATTAATGGACAAGTATTTTTTAATAACAGCATTAACAGGGGTCTTAACAGACTTCTTCAGGTTAATTTCAGTTTTTCAATTGGGTTTTATTACCTTTCAGAATACTTGTCCTGTAGAATTATTCAACATAGAGTAAGGGAGGGAGCCATATGAGCCAGACCAACTTCCTAGCACAGGTGAAGAGTCAAGATCTCTCAACTAACATCTGGACTGTTCAGGATGCTTAGGACCAAGCTCAGTCGCAATCATTGCGGCAGGCAGACGATTTCTTGGCGTTTCCAAGGGAGGACGTGTCATTGACAAGGAGACATAGTGGTAGATGGCGAGCTGCTGAACACTCAGCTTCCATGCAGTGTTTCTTGCGATCTACGACCTAACCTCGGAATTATTGCCCTAATAATTTTGCTCAATAATTAATATATTAAATGCCTCGTTGCCGAAACTCGTAATTGCCTTCGACGCATACAGAACAGAAAAGCGGTGGGACCTGCCAATATTCGAAGCTTGGAAATCGTGGGCTCTCTTGATGTACTGGTGTGTACTGACCTTTTAAACCATATTTTGAACACTGAAAAGATGCTTAACCAGTGCAAAGTTGAGTACGTTGAGTAGGAAGGCAGACCCTGACATACGTCGGGATTAATGCCAGGAACAAGAAGAGGCTGGCTTTTAAGTGCACGAATGTAATAAATAATAAAAGAGAGACAGATAGGTAGCCTTATTTGCTTTCTGTTTTTTTTTCGATGGACACATTTTAAGCTGTAGAGGAGCCAACCTCAAGCTCTCTATGTGTAATGACTCTATGGCTTCTCTTGTATAATGTCACGTCATTTCTAAAACTGGTGGAATTTTGAGACTTTAGACATAATTTAGTACTTTTTCAGTCTTATGTTGTTTAGCTTTCGATACCTTTTTTTTTTTTCTTCCTTTGGAAAAAATGCGTTTCCGCATCGTCACACCAGCCAGGAAGGCGATGGCCGGGTGGTATGTGCGGCACCCGGCAACTGCCATTTTTAAGGCATTCCACTAAAAAAACCAACGGTTGCCCTCATCGCTACAATGAGACGCCACGGGATCGCGTAAGCATTCACCGCGACGTCTCAGCGGAACCCCCCTGATAAGGGTACCCCGGGCAACCGGAGTACCCCTACGTCACAGACCTGTGCAATGACGAGAGAGGTCGCCCCCCCCCCCTCTCACCTAGGCCTACGGCTGGAAAGGAATGGGTTGAACCCTTCTCCTTCCCAACCTCCCGCGCTGTATACGCACCCCCCCCCCCATACAGCGACGGGACCACTCCACAGTCAACTCTGCTATCAGAGAAGTACCAGAAGCGATCCCGCGACCCCGGTAAAGAGGGCCTGCGCCCTCTCACCCCCAACGCCTAGGCCTACTTTCCAACGTGAACACACGATGGAAAGAGGCCCGAACCCCCCGAACACCACACGTGCTCCCACGCACTCCTCCCATGACAGCCACGGAATTCCTCCCGGCGAAAGTTTTTGGTACCTACTCTATTTTTATAAGCTATGTTGAGTTTTTAAAAAATCATGGTTATGAAAACAATAAAAATAAAAGGCCTACTACCAAGATACGAAAATATTACGAATAGCCTATCTGTAGGCAAAACAACAGAAATCTCCGCCTAGACTGATAATGTTATTTTGTTTGATACCGAATACCTATGGCTCACCTAGTCTATGTATGTTAATGAAGTGTTTGCGTCATAGAATGAGCATCGTATGAGCGTCTGTGAAAGACAGTTAAAAAAGATGAAAGATGTCACACTGTTGGTCTTTGTCTAATCACACATGCGCAAAGAAATATTCATGACCGTGTTTTTAATTTAAATACTTTGAATTTTTTTTTTAATTTTCAATAGCATACATTCATTTTGTCTTTAAATCATTATCCTTAGGAAATCTGAAGAGAAATAGGTAGATTTAAACATCTACTTATAAATTAATCTTTTTTAACTGATGATATACTACTAATATATCTTTTAATATATGTATGACAAATATAAAAACTACCAATTTCTTATTTGTGAAAACTGCGAATATAATTGAAAGAATAGTTTATTTTTTACACATAATGCATTTGTCATTTTATAGACTCAATAAAAAAACTATAAATTATAATTATAGTAATGGTTGAAAATATCTATAAACATGTAAGTCATGTTAAGCTTATTTAAATTTATATAAATATAGAATGAAAAATAAACCGACACGGGCAGGGATTCGAACCCGCGACTACTGGGAAACCGTCCCGTAGTCCCGTCCCAGTAGTCGCGGGTTCGAATCCCTGCCCGTGTCGGTTTATTTTTCATTCTATATTTATATAAATTTATAATTATAGTATATAATTTTGTATAACTTTTACTCAAATTTGATCTCACACGTTGAAAATGACAATATATCTCTATGGTTTGTGTGTGTGAGTAATGACCTATGACATCTGTCACTTGACAGTTCTAAAATCTAAACCCAAAATACATACAAAGTATGTTGTCAATTTATTTGTTGTAAACAAGAAGTTATACAGTATATAATTATACAGTAAATATTAAATACTGTTTGTATTGTATACACAACATTATTGTCTTATACAAGAATATTATAGGTAATTTTAATATTATAGGTAATATTAACAAACTTATGACAATCAAAGAAGCATTGTAATAAATTATATTGATTTTTCTAGCAACAATTTTTAAAGTACTTACATCATGTCGTCTTTCCATGAGAGACAAAAAAACCTATTTAACACCTTGAAAGATTCTGAAGAACAATGTGGGTTTTCTACAGTGGAAAACATTGCAGAAGAAACAGGTTATGGTGAGATTGACAAACGTACATACAGAAAAGTAAAACATGAGATGAAACAGTTCCGTGGCAAAGAGAGCATATTTAAAAGACAGGAAGCCAGCCTCCGTCAATGTTTACGTGCCAAAACTAAACCGGACTACATGAAAAATCCAAATAAGTGGGTATATTACTCATTATCGGATGTTACTCCAGAACAAATGTCAGATAAAACAAATACAGCAACTGCCCTGGCATTCATTCGTCAAATGGAAGAGCAAGAAGAAAATAAAAATGAAATTTTTGAAGTTACGGATGAAACTGGAGCGGTATTCAAAAAGCCTATGTTTAATATTTCCAAAATTATCAAAAGCCAGCCTGAGGAAAAGAAGCAGCCTGTTTTTAAAAGTAATAAAATAATTATGCCAGAGTACATAGTAGGAGTATCAGGCAAAAAAACAAACAAAATTACAGTAAATAAAGATAAAACCAATACAGAAACACGAAAAGTAGAGCTTAAGCTTAACCATCTCTATAATGATGAAGATGATGATGAAACCACATAATAAATACTAATTGTGAAATTATGTTTATTATTACTTCCTTTTATTCTTATGGTTTCCAATCTCTAATATCATCGTATCGTTCGTCAAAAAAGTATCGTTGTGAAACAATACTTTTTCTTAAGAAAAGGAGCCCTCTTCTAAAAGGAAAGGCTTCTTACATGGATGATTTTTAAAATATTTACAAAAATATAACAGGAATTACTTCTGTAAAAAATAACCTATTGTGAGAATCATATAGTATAATAGTCGAATATCATGATTGGTTATTCCAGTATATGTATGTACACTTTTTATGTGTTCGTTGGTTAATTAAGCAAGAAAAATAATGACTCGCTGTCCATCATCAATCTGTACTAGTACTAGGTATATAGAATTCAAGCTAACATAGTGTTTCGATATAAACATCTAATCCTTTCTTTTTTATTTACACCAACACAATTAGAATTATAACTTCTGACTTTATGTTAACTACTAACTATTTTATTGTGGAAGAGGGAATCTCAGATGTACAAAATGGGACCCAATAAAATATATAGTCTGCATAAAATAATTACTACTTCCAGAGAAATTCAAAAACAAATAGCTTAAAATTAAATTACTTAACCATAACTGGCTATTGTAGCACACTATATTTGGAATAACTAAATGAAAATGGTTCATCATTTAATAGACTAGAGCAGCAATAAAAACGTTAAGTAGGTATAAAATAGTTTATTGGCTCAAATCCTTCAGCATGGTGACACAACAGCAGAATCGGACTTTATGACTTCTAAAACATTTCCTTCTGTCTTATCTGCAGCAAATGCACTTAGATCCCTCATCATAGAATAAGCATCTTCACCATCAGCATAGTATTTAGGCTCAATTTCTAAGATCTTAAAGCCCAAGGAATTTGTATAAAGGTTCAGTGCAGCTCTGTTGCTTTTTCTTACATGCAATGACACATACTTTGCCTGTAAATGTAAAAAAATATATATTTTATCACCATAATAACAGGAATAACAAGCCTTATTTAAGTAAAATATCCGGTAATTACCTGGAAACACTCCACCATAGCCAGAGAAGCTTGGTTCATAAGTTTTTGTGCTAATCCAAGACGTCTATGGGACCTTTTTACTGCCAGAGATGTAATATGTCCATGACGATTGTCTTCACCATCCTCTTCCATTTTGGCCAATACATAGCCTATAGAATCCAAAAAACATTCAGATATAGAAGTCAATAATTAGGTTTATTTTTAACCCACACATAAAGAAAAAGGGTTACAACAATTATGTTTAGATAATAAAATATTATATTATTAAGCAATTATTATAAAAATTACATGATATCGTACCTACAATATGTCCTTTTTCATCTTCAGCCACATAACTGAGTTGTGGCCAAGATAACCCATGGTAGAAATAATATTTCATTTGATAATTTTCTGGTAGACACAGCAAGTTGCAGTGCTGCATATTCATGAGATCACTGGGACGCGCACAGCGAATATTCATTTTTATAACTTGTACTTAGAGATAGACTAGTACGTAATATATTATACTAAGCGCTTTATTCACGTCTGGATTTCCTTGCTTTAGGTTGCCGTGTTTCTGAGGCCGGAGGAGTATCGGACATACCCCCAATGAGCTCGCGGACAAAGCGAAATTTGGACAAACAACACTTCCAAACAATGTACCAACCTGAAATAAAGACAATAAAATAGATTACGATTTATAGAATGTTCGTAACTTGAAGCATTCAATGAGTGGTAAACAAACAATGAGCTACTTACAAAATAGCACAAATGCTAATACTAAGAAAATGCTACAGAAGAAAGTTATTATAGCCAATATCACTTCCTTCATATTATCTTACTACGTTTTATTAGTTACAAAGGATTATGGAACACGAGATTATTGTGGAATGCATTTACCCGGTCTTATATTATGAGTTAGATATGCACATCTATTTTATGGCTTATATCGTCAAAACAGTCATATTTACACTAAACTAAAAACGATTCTCTTGTGAAATGCGAACTGATACAAAATCAATTTATTCCGCCATTTTGAATGAAATGGTGAATTGCGATCAAAATAATTTAGACATACCTTATAATGAAAAGCAAGTAATTAAATATATTGACAGGGCAGGTAAACCTTTACGTCTTTAAGTTCTATACTTTATATTTTAATCCATACATTAATATTTCAAGCAGATGCATGCATTCATATTATATAAAATATAACCTAAAATGATAAATTTGATTTTGACACGAGTTTTTTTATTGTGTCAAATGACAATGTCTTATGTCAATTTTGAGTTTTCACTGATAGACATGTTAAGCCTTAGATATTTTTATATATTAATTTATAATATTATAAATAAAGATGAAATAGCTGGTATACTTTATAAAACATGTTTAATATTCAAAATAAGTTCAGATATTGATTTAAAACAACTATATTAATAATTTATTGTTTTTACCCCATGCCTGGAAATATATTCTGAATGTTGACACTTCATTTAAAAAATTGAGATTCATATATGTACATAAAAAATTCAATGGTTGTGGACGGATACATGTTTTCGATTCAAATTTTAAGCAGTTGCGTTCATTAGTTTATAGTAGTTATAGTTAGATCGCAACTAATCATTCCTATTCTTATCTGTGGTTTGGTTTGTTTATATTTTTTGGCAGGTAATAAATATTCAATATGTTATATGTAATATGTATTCATTTTAAAATACCGACTTATTAGTTATTAGTTATTACTAGTTCTTAGTTCTTACTTAGTAGTTACTAGTTAGCACAGAGTACTATAGTCTATAAATAGTAAGTAGTAGTAACTTAACTTAATCTTAAGGTAGGTAAAGTGTTATTTTAAATTCCTGTATTAAATACTATTGTAAGTCCCAACTTGTTAATATAAGTAACAATAGTTAATAGTTTCTTGTCTAATTTATAAAAAAATGAAATCTTTAGTCCTGTATACATTACTTAAAAAAAAGAAAATTTCAAATGCTAAGCAATGTAAATTTTAGCAGTCACACAGGTTGATATTTATGTAAAGGTATTACGCTAATTTTAACGAGTCTGCTTGATAAAAAAAAACATATATTACTTCATAATTAATGTGTTGTAAGTTGGTATAGCTACTACATACTTAATGATTAAAAAATCATCTGATCATCAACTTATACCAGAAATAATAATCTGTCTTATATCTTAATGGTAGTAATTTCAATAATTTGTTTATCACATATAATGTGTGTTGACAAAAGTAAACCAATATCAAAATAAATATTCTAAATTAATAATACAAGTAATGTATCACTTTTCAGCAAAATCTCTAAATATTAAATATGGATGAAGAGAACCTAGAAGAAAACACTTCAGCACATGTTATTTCGTAAGTACTACTAATTTTATAATTATGTTAATTTGCAGAAACAGTATAAAATTATTATTTAATAGTTATAGAAGTCCTGCATTCACAAGAGATGAGGTTAAGGTGTTAGTTCAACAGATTGAGATGTATAAACATGTTATTCTTAATAAATGTACCAATTCTACAACTAATCATGCTAAAGAAATAGCTTGGCTTAAAATATCAAAAGAAATTAACAAACAAGGATTTAAACATTTAAGAAGTGTAGACAGCCTGAAGACTAAGTGGGAAAACCTCAAAAAGGAAGCACGAAAGTTGACAAAAAATATACTTGATGTCAAAAGTACAGAGTTCAATGACATCCTTAGCCAAATAGTTACAATGATAAGTGAAACTGATAAAAACACAAGCATTAATACAGATGGTATACTTCAAGAAGTCAATTTTAAAATAAAAACTTTGATTGCAAAATTTATTTAGCAAATTTTATAGTAGATTTATTACTTACAGACTTAGAAGTTCAGAATGACAACAGTCAAACAAAGTTTTGGGAAGATAATTATGAAAAATCTGATGAATCTGTTGGTATGTTTTTGTATATTTCTTTGTTTTGGCACATAAAATGATTTCATTATCTAGGATATGCTTTTTTAATTTTTAATCTTTACAGATGAGGATGAAAATGAAAGGTAAACAAACAGTTTTGCAAAAAGAAATTCAATAAAAATCTACATTACCAGAGTGAACTTTTGACTATATTCAATATTTACAAAATTTCTTGTACCAGTAATTAAATATGTAAGCATTTTTTACTACTGTAGTTTACTTTCAGGTTGAGCAGATCACTTAACTTTTCACCTCAGGAATGCAGTCTCTTATTAAAATGTGTGAGAGATGAGAAAAAGCACATTTTTTCTAAAGTTGGCACAGGGAAGGCTATTAAACTAAAAAATAATGCTTGGTCTAGGGTAATCTTTAAGGGTTTTAGGGTATTTTTTTATTAATATAATTTAATTTCTCTTCATACTTATACTCTGTATATTTATTCAGATAACATATTCATTCAACAAAAATAGCCCCCAAAAGAGAACCACAAAAGTTTTGAGAACAAAGTTTAACAACATGAAGAGAATGGCTAAATGTATTGGTTTCAAAGGATATTTTAGTAAAAATAGACATGAAAAATTAGAAGAAGATCATAAGGTATTATAAGTGTGCTAATTAAAATACAAATGTTAACTTAAGAAATACTAAGAATTTTCATATCCTCTTTATTTTCATATACTAGACAATCAAGACAGAACCTCACTTTCAATACAAAGATGACGACACAGGGGATGAAGAGAGCAATGAAGACATAGACAATAATGTGGCCACAGAAAAGCATAATGACAATATTTTGGATCCATTAAGTTTAGTTTTGAATGGAGATTCTGGAATAGGTATGATTTTGTTTTAAAAATATAATATGAGTTTCTTAAAATCCAGACGGATTGAGAACATCATTTATTTGATTATCATATTTTTTAAATTATGTTAATGTTTTTTTCAGACTCAATAAGTCACTTGGGATCTTGTAGTGGTGCAGAAAATAAAGAAATTGTGAAATTAAAGTTAGAACTACTCAATTATCAACTGGAAACTGCAAAAGTAAATAAATTTTACATTTAAATACCTTACTCTATGTATCATAAATATATAAACTTAAAATTAAAATGCTTTTCAGTTAGAAAGACAAAGAATACAAGAAGCAGCTTCAGCAGAGATAATAGAGCGGCAATCAAATACAATAGAGACCTCTCTCCGATTGCGGGCAGCGCGACTGGCGGCCGTGGCAGCTGAACTCAAGCTACCACCAAACCATCCCGCCCTACAATTCACCACTCAAGAAGTAGACGCTCAGCAATATATGCAACAGTTTCAATAAATATCACATTCATATTAATTTAAAAAGATATAAATTATTTTGAATACTGTTTTTTTTCTATTATTTACTACCTACCGTAAAGGATAGACATAATGATGTCAATAGAAGAAGAAAAGAAAGACATTTAAAATCAAGTTTGTGGTATATTTTTGCTGAAAATAATGAATGAATAAAACAAAATATATTAAATACGAAATTCGTTATATTTACTTGATTGCGTTTTACAAGATGATTAAATTATAATTCATTAATAAAATTATTATTTGTACAATTTCATCTATACCTAGCTAAACTACCACATCTAGAAAATATATTACACATTGCTAATATACAACATGTTTTTACATTGATACATTAATTATTATCGAAACTACGGCAAAATATATTTATAAATACAAATCATTGACACGTACAGACGTACAAGTGAATAACCTTCTCTAAAACATTAGAGGCATGTACCACTAGGATAGTATAAATGCATAACAGTTAATTAGATAGCTTACATTTGACATTGTTTCCGAACTATACTTATATTTTATTTTTTTTAATATCAATTTATTTTCCTGACATTTGAGGCGAATACTGATTTACACAGAGCACTTACAAGAAGCAAGTAATTTTTCTCTTTACCATCATTCCTTAATCGTCTGTTTAATGAACAATTTACGCCCGAATTAATAATTAAATTGATGCAATGCAACTTTAAGTTGAAATTACTATTTGTTTTCGAGTTATCATAGATTGATTTCGTTGGAAGCAATCTAAAGTAAGTCGGTACGTACATTTAAATCTGTGATAGTAGATCGACCATAAATCTCGGTCTATAAAGATGAAAGTAGTTTTCAAATTTATAAATAGGAATATTTATTTCCTTTCGTAATTTTCTATGTGGCATATACATATAGATATATCATAGATTTTATAAAAAACATTTCAGCATGGTTTTTGTTTCCGCCTGGAAGTAGATACCTACAACAAATTTATGTAGAAGTCCTTTAACATTTTTGGTCAGTAATGTGTATAAGATATAAATTCGTTTAAGACAAACCCAAACTTTCGTTTCATTAACGGTTTGATTTAGATAATAAAAACCAACTGTATAAAAAGTCAAATTCATAATAGTAATTGAGCCCAATGCTAATCAATATTCCAAAATCAGTCATAATAATTGAACATCTAACACAACTTACAATTAATTTTAAAGTAAGCTAAAAGTATTTTTAATAGTACAGAATGATAAGGAACATTACGATTAAATCACATTTTAAATATCGAACTTCGTATTAGACAAAATCACATCGCAAATAATTTTTACTAATTTATGTTTGAACCCAACAATTCGATATGTCAATGGTATTTACAAGCATTGATACTAAGAGAGAAATTTGTACCGCTTTGAACATATAATTATGTATACAAACAACCATTAGTCGACGCACCATATAAAATTCACATTATACGCAAAACATCAAAATGATCCTGCGATGTATAAAACTGGACGGACAACTCAACTCACTACGGCAAATGAGCATCCAGAAATTCAAATTCTTTGTTATAAAAACACCAAATAAAACTAATGGCAGCCTTTTATTGTATATTGTATTCTTGTAAACTTTAGAAACTTTAAACGGCGTTTAGTTATCGGCAGTTTACTAGCAAGTATCGGATCCATTTCTGGTTTTCTTTGGTAATTTCAGTGTCTAACTGTTAGGAGGTTCGCCCCGTCATCGACCGACGTCTAACGCTCGGCACACGGAACGTCGTCGAGATTTTCTCGCTCGCAGTCGGCATCAACATTAAGTACATAAAATCACGGGTGACAATAAATCACCCACTTCAGCCGTTTAACTAATCTTCAACAGCTATATTTAACATGTCATTATAATTCTAATACGTCTGCCAAGCGAGGAACATAAACGCTATTAATCACAGCTCCTCCAAGCCTCTTATAATACGGGGAGCGACGCGGTGCCGTGCGGTGCGAGGGGGGTGAGGGGTGCGAGAGGGGTGAGAGGTGCAAGGGGCGTGAGCGGGGTGAGGGGCGTGCCGGTGGCGGAGGGTGGTACGGTGGTGGCTGGTGTGCAGTCCGGAGGCGGCTCAGCCGCTAGCACCAGCGCTCTCCTCAGCTCCTGAGCCCGGGCTGCTAGGGTCCGCGCCGACTCAGCCATGTCGGCCACCGCACCCGCACACGGGAATTGTAACGCGGCCGCCTTAGTCTTAGCTACCGTTGCGGCTAAAGCGTCCGAGAGGGCGTCCGAGCACCTCAGTATCTTCGATTTCAATCCGGAGTGTTGTGCGGTCCTGTAAAAAGAATTACGTATTAGGATGAACTCCTTCAATTGGAATACACGAGGTCAAAAACTTTCCAACAAATCATAATTAATTTAATATATCTTTTAATTTATTTGATTAGATCATACCTATGAACTATATCACCAACGTGGACGATTCTATGCGCGCTGAGGACAACGAATTTTCCGTGAGCGAGGAAGACGTCAGGGGGTTGGCCCATCTCTATTGTTCTGAGGAAGGCCTCGACGGCGGTGGCGAGGTGTGCCCCGTAGGTGGCGGTCTGTGCCGCGTAGAAGGCAGCCAGCTGCCTATCGTCGGGCGGCAGACGGGTGGCGGCGGCCACGGCGCTCACCTACATCATATAGTATTAAATTTCTGGATCAAGCGTAGACAACTATCTGCAGTAATAGTGTCAAAGTTTGCAATAGACGGGTCCAAAGTTCGATACTCCTCACTTACGTAAATATTACTCATCTCACATTTCTATTATATCACCACGTTCTTAATCCGGTATAATTAATGAAACAGCGTTATTCTACTTCCCGATAATCGACTTTAATATTACTATATATTCCAAAGATATTCCAGGATAATGATAAAATTACCTCTCCGGCATGATCAGCGTCGCGAACGAGCGCATCGAATGAGGCCCGGAGTTTATCAGGAAGTGCGGCTCGGATCTCCGCATTCCGTCTTCCCACAGCTGTCCTGGACTCTAACCTTACATAGTCGTACTCTTCTGTCCATTCGTGTTCCGGGACTGTAGCTGAGCGTCTGGAAATGTTCCATCATTGAATTATTACGATTTTGTCAATTAATATTACAGTTATTATTCGAAATGAAAATAATTGATACAAATCTTTTTAACAGTATTTATTTAACAGAACAATTTTAAAACTTTTTTTTAAGATACGACGGGTTTAAAATTTGTATTTTTTGAGAGAAATCGTTAAAAAGTACCAACTGGCTAGCGTTTGTTTTCTTTTTTCAGATCGTATTACAATTAAAAATGTGTCGCCCAAAAACACTGTCTACTGTTGCTAGCTATCGCGTGTCCATTGTGACTGTGTCATACCTACATGTACAGTTCACAATAAAAAAAAATGAAACCAATAAATCAGAGTTGAAGTATAATGTTATTACAAATTACCTAAACAATAGCGACGCATTCCCGTGTATGAAGGAGGCTGCTCGCCGCACGTCCTCTGTGAGTGATCGCGCGCAGGCCACGAGCTGATCGAGGGCGTCGTGGGTGCCGTCCGTGGGCTCGCGGTCTCGCTCCAGGCGCTCCGGCGCCCAGTCACCTGCGTCCAGCGCACTCGTCGCCTCGTGTGTGATGCGCTCAGCGTCTTTCAGCGCCTTCACTAGCGGCCTTAACTTTACTGCGATACCTACAAGAAACACTTCAATGAGATATTGTCTAAACGCATGAAATTTTCATTTGTTTCAGTCGTAATGAAAATAGTTATTAAGTTAAACTATTTAACATGTTACTAGAGATTTTCTTTTTTTTAAACTATAATACCGATCTTTAAGAAAATATTTCCTGAAATAAAAATGTGTTGTTCTGATTTTCCTAGCCTAGATTAACGTGAGAAATGTAGTGCTTAGGTACCTTTATCTTGGGCATCATGTGCGTTGGCCAGCGTAGCGTCGGCGAATACGGCAAGGTCGTGTAAGGCGGCACGCAGTCTCGCGCCCGCTACACGCACGTCTAGCACGCGGGGACGTAGCGCCCCTCGCCGCCGCCAGCCCGGCGTCACGTAGGATAGCAAACGAGACACTGCCGTCGACGCTTCCTCCTTAATCACAAAACAATAAATTGTTAATATTTCCTTATTTTTTCATAACTATCAGTATGTATAAATATATTTTTATCCTTACTTGTAATCGTTCCAGCGCTTCCATAGCCGCATCGCAGGGTAGAGGCAGCGCGCGTGACCGTGGCACGTCATACGTACTGGACGCTGACGCGGCCGAGTGGGCGGAGCTGCCGGAGTTCGCGGATGCACTGGAGGTGGCGGACGTGAGGGAGCCGGTGCCGCTGCAGGCAGAATCTGCGCTGGCGGGTCGTGGCGCGCGCGGGGCGTCGTACCAGTCCGTTGTCGGTCGCGGACAGTCGTACGTACCAATTATACGCTGTACCGGCATCGGAGCTCGAGGCACATCGTAATGAGAGCACTCTTCGATCTGATTAGGATACATTTTACTCTTATTATATTTATATATATTGTTATATTTATTACTATTCTTAAATGTTTAGGTTGTGGTATTAGGGAAAAGGTCTATTGTTTATGTATTTATGACGTTACAGCTGACATGTAATGACAATGCAATTATTGACGTAATACCCCACATCAATAATTCCATGTTATTGAATTATTACTACATGATCTATCGTATCCAACCTAAAGCTCAAGTAGTCAACATGTCTCTAGTTCTGGTTAGTTTCATTAGAGATGGACTTACTTTTGTGAAGGCGGGGGACTGCTGTGCCGGTAGGGGCTGGTGTGCCACTGGTGCGGGGGTGCGCGTGCGCCGCCTCTGTAGAGCGGAGCTTGCGTCGAACACCCCTGCCACTATACGCAGTCTGTTGCCTGGACATATTCCCTATAAAAAAACGGTATAAGTATAGATTTCGGTACTAACGGATAGAATAAAACTAATTTAACAGATACACTTTCCACTTTCATATTAGTTGTTACTGTTCATACAATAAATACATTACCTGTCTGCCTCTAAGCGAGCAGAGCCACCAGCCCTCGCTGCCACCTGTATTCTGCTCCAGCACGGTGAGCAGGTCGCCGCGTCTGAAGGCAAGCTCGTCTGGTGACTCCGCTATATTGTCGTACAGCGCGCGCGCCATACACTGCAACAATATATTTGACAAATAAGTCAAGATATTGACTACATATAAGAAGTTTATAGCACCTAATTTTACAATCCAACTATAACTCTTATCTAAAGATTAACGTTTGTTCTTTCTTAGATACCCTATACATTGACAGTTTGTCAAGACGTCACATTTATTCTCCAGCTAAATATCTAATAGATAAATACTTTAACTATTAGACATAACATCATATTAAATATAAAGTTACCGATTACTACGTTTAAGTTCTTGGTTCAACCATAAAATTAGTCGTATCTATTAAAAAGACAGCTAAGCTAAATTGCAACAAAGCAATAACGTTATTTTATCATCAAAATTGTTTGTGGTTCTTCAATTGAGATCCATGTTGCAATTAATTTCGATTTACCGTACGCAAACGAAATCGAATGATGTATAGTTTTCGCATTAATCCAATTGGGCACAATTGTTCGTGGGTCATATTCTCAATCAGAGCTAATTAGCCGGTAGCCTCAATCATATCTGTCAGCATAACGACGCTGCCTTAATAAGTGTGATAAATGAGAAAAGATGAAAAATTTTAAGACCTACCATAATTCATGGCCTACTCGGTAATATCGTAATGACAAAAACACTTCGAGGAACGATAAAATAAAATTCACCTTTAATATTGCTAGCTATGAAAATGTAGTTGTTAAAATTATTTGAAAAGGTATTTAAATTTGACACCTTTGGGCGAAACGTAATTTGTCTCCGAATAACAAGAAGCTTTGATACTGGATACAGCACAGCTGCAAAGCTTGAGATTTACATATTTAAAGAAAACATAATTACTGAATATATTACAAATAATTGCATACACAATTCAGTAAAATTGATGACACTATTGTATTCATTTTAAATATCTCATATTTATCGTTCAAGTATATTTCAGTGTGATATGCAATTTATTTAAAATTACTCCAAGTAATGTCTCCTTGTCGCGAAGTTGTCACCATAAATCTGATTAAACGTGAATTGCACATGGTCTTGCTGTCTCACACTGCAGCTGCAACGGAACGATGCGTCCCAAATCTGCCGATAATGACAGATTGAATGATGCAAGTCAATGGCGAAGTGGGCGAAGTTGGGGCAGGCCTCCGTTTCCGATCAACGCAATCATTTATGCAACCGATATAACTTCAGAACAATCACAAACGTTCACATTGAAATATTTAAATAATACTCTTTATTATTTCATTATAATTGAATTCAAAGAGGTTTTATTTAAACGTTTTAATTTACTCTAGCAGCTGCACAAAAGATGCTTCACTAGGGTGACGTACTATTCAATGAAAACAATGTAAAATTACATTTGAACAAAATATGAATGTAATTAAAAATCTAGAAATGTTATATTATTAAGTTAAGTGCACTAACCCCTTTATTTGATTCATTCTGAATTTTATTTATTCCATCCGTAGCCCGAATAACACATCTTGTCCTTTTAATAGTTCTTAAAAGTGTGATAACGTATATTTTGTTCACCATTTCAATAACACAATAACTCACAACAATTGACCACAATACACTGAGCTCGTTGTACAGAACCATCTATAAATATATAGTCATTTAAATTATTAAGCCAAATTATTAGTATCGTCTCCAATGACGCATAAATTAAAAACCACAACAATACACGTCATATGCATACGTGAAGTTCAGGTCATATTTGTATATTTTCCGTCAACTACGATTTTGATTTGATATAGGTATTATGTAATTGATGGTCATTGTTTTAAAATCGCAATCGAATTAATAATCTACGTAAGCAGCTCTTATACTATAACACTAAGTATTTTGTAGTTTCTTCAACTAATTAATAGTATAAAATTAATTATTATTGTTCCTTAATCGGATAAAGAGTTTAAATATAGAACATTTTATTTTTCGTAATCATACTAAACAAAAATGTATCAATTAAGGTCTTAATTAACCTGAGTTTACATTTACAAAGTTCGGAAGTGTATTATGAAACGTCAAACAAAAAATATATAAAAATAGTATGTTCGAGCTAAAGTAAGCTTCCCGATAATATAAAACTAACTTGAAGTTGGGCCAACCTTATCTCCTTTAATAAAACACGAACGACGGGTTATAACTTACAACCGATTTTATATTCTTGAATTTTAAATAAATCTTAAAATTTTAAGATCTCACTGTGGGGTATTGATATAGTATTATCTTTCAAGAACACAATTTAAATGTCATATCGGTTGACCTCAAGCGCTTAAACTTGCTTAAAAGCTTGATCTTATCTATAATATCTTTATATATATATGATATTTATATCATTCATTTCTACATTTGTTTGTCACTGAGTCGTCCTATACGGCTAACTTATTTTGTTTATTTGAGTCTGGATGGTTTAGATTCCCAATTTAACGAAGCAGGTGGCGCTGCAATCGGGTTATAGGTTTCTATTTTATTTAGAACAAGCCAACGTCTGCCAGTACGCTAGTATATTATACAAAATATATTACGTAGTTAATTGTTAAATAAAATATTGTTCAATCCTTTGTCAAGTATTCCATTTAAATTTTGGGTAAATATCTTCAATGTTTTAAAATTATAAAGCAATTAACGTTTATGCTGATCTGGCTTAAGATCTCATGCAAATTAAAGTTCATTATAGTCAAATCCATTCAAGACATTGCGTCTTTTTTGGAACCTCACACATCTTGAGTATGACAAGGATGCTGGGTCGCGGATTCAAGTGATTCACACCGCTATTCGCAGAAGTGTAACCATGGGCACGATTCCCGTATTGTGCAATGATGAGGTCACTGACTTGTTATTACAGAGATAACCTCATGAATTACTGAAAATTTCAACCTTAATAATCTATTATTAACTATGAGCTTCTTATTGTTAACACAACTACCTTTTATACATATGTGTTAGATTTTGACCACTGGGCGACAAAAAATAGTTGTAAAATAAATAACTATATTTGTCTTGGCTTTTCTATTAAATGTTACCACCACCTCGCATTCGAGCAGTATGGTGGGTTAACTTCCAATTCATTTACATCATTGTTATGAAGGCCTCTGTCAAGCAAGGACACTTGTACTTTTCCAAATAAAGTTACTATTAAAACAAAATGACCGATACCTTTAAAATATACAAACATCCCACACAGGATGAACCTTAATATTATCAAGTAAGTATTAACATACACCCACAAAAGGAAACAATAAGAGTAACAAATCATGAGTTTAAATAATATTTTCTGAGAAGGTTCATTGATCTTTACTTAGAAGGAGACCTTATTCAGATAAGAAAATAAAATGATATTTTATTCCTTTCGTAGAACAGGTTGGGTTGAATAAAGGAAAATAATTAGTATTATTGTTTTTAATTATGTTGTTTTGCTGACCTTATGAATGGATATTAAAATAAACATTATACGAAAACCACATGATGATTGTTTTCTATTGAGGTTCTAGTTGTGGTTAGATCGTAATATATAAAAATAAATCCAATATGAAATATAGTATACCATAAATTATAGAATCAAGTCATAAACAATAAGAACAATTGGATATTGTATTGTATTGTAAATTTATCTTAATTTAAATACAGAGATAAATAATTAGAGATACAAGATAATCCAAAGGTTTTGCTTCTTGATTGTGGATTTATTTAGACTCGAAATTATATATAAGAGATAATAAGTAATACTTGTGTACGATAATTGTAAAAATTAAAATATTATTAGACTAATACGATTTTCTAACGTAAGTACTTATATCAATGTAGTAGACGTAAATCAATGAGTTACTTTGAATGAATGTGACCTGTAACTCCCAAAGGCTATGCTCCTGTAGTACGCAACTGCTCTACACGCATGCGCACTATAATTATAACTTTATAAAATATTCTTAATTTGGAACTATTTAGTATTAGCTCCATGAATGCAATTTATGAATAGACGTGAATTACTTTTTGCATGGGAAAATATCTTTTCAAAAAATATACAAGTTCTTTATCCTTATATAATTGAAAGTCACGCTTTTATATCATGTTTTCGTTGCTTAGGACGTAGGTACAGGTTGGGTTAATTAAGAATAATAAGTACCACTTACTAAATTCATTGAATTTTTAATAATAAATATGCGAATATATATAATCCTAGTCTGAGACAGAACCTTGTGTCATTTACATAAATAAAGATATTTTTACAACATTTATGATTGCGGTAACTTGTTTTTAATTTTTTAATTCGACAGGAAATTTAATTAAAATTTGTATGTGTAATTTTAAAAGTACATGCAATTTTACAAATTACTTATAAACGGAAAGTGACAATATACAATATAACTGAAAGTCACTGATATAATCTGTGTAAAACAAAACTATCAGGAAGCGGTTTTGTCATTTAAAATAGTCGTAATCGAGTCGCGTCGAAGCAATGTAGTCGTCCTCCTGGCGCCTCGTCGCGACCGCATGTTTTTTTTTAATTATACGTTTCTTAGTAATGTATAATATTTATCCATTTAATAGAACACGATGACAAAATACCTATTGAGGTTTTAAAGTTTTTATATAATTTATTCCAGTTTAGAAATCTAAGATTCTCAGAAATATGAATAATGTAAACCTTGTTATTGTGCAAGATCATTTTAGAAAGTATGCAATTTAAAACAAAGATCGACTTAAACAATTTGTTAAACTTAACAGTAACATTTTTATTTTACACACACACACACTTTATTTTACACTCTACATAAACATAAAGACAAGATCACATTATGATAACATCAACTCACCCACATTAAGACCTCGAGTTCAGAAGCAAAATACATTTAAATGTAACTTACAGAACCATTTTATGAGGATATGTCGAGTGTCAGATACAGATACAAAAGCCGCACATAAGTGAGCCGTAAGTTGATGCAAAAACACTCCACTTGTAGGAATCCAGTGCGATAATAACAGATAAGAACAGCATATGAAAAATGAATATTCTTATCGACTCGAGTGCTTTGCAAATAACCCTCTTGGAGTAATAGCTATTAAGTCTTTCCATTCGTTCTTTTATGCTATATTTTAATACATATTTATATTAATCCAATTAGCATATGGTTGACGTTTTTGTCGAAGTCATCTTGTATTAAAATCAATACAGTAATAAAAGATGTATCAATACATTTCCGTATCACTCGTGAGAAAAAGTGCTATCTCTGTGTAGGCGGGTGTTTATTTCCCAGAGGTGTGTGTCATGAAATGTGATGCCGGCATGTACTATGTAAGTAAATATTGCACGGATACTTTGTATGTCAATAGTCGTTGATGTGACGGCTACTTTATTCCTTGTATTATTAGTTACTAATTTTTATAATTATCATTATTGCTATGTATGAAATGTTTATGTATTTTGTAATGAGTATACCACCTTGTGTAGTTATTGTCTATGGAATAAAATATATATTTTGTTTTAATAATGATCTTTGGGCTGTTATAAAAAACTTGCCTATTACTTTACTATATTCAGATACAGATAATATATATAGTTTGTAGAGTTCAATAATAATATCTAATTCATAAACCAAAATGGCGAGTGCGGAAGCTTAAAATTTAAATTTTAAATTAACTAATATATTCATCAAGTGAATTGAATAAAAACATCATCACGAGAACCCCGTATAGAATTACGAGAGGGGAGGTTGAAAGACATTCAATGGCAAAGGATAGGGGAAGGGGGTGGGGGGTGAGGAGGCAATATAGCATTCCAAAGATAAACGAGAAGCAGGAGTTTTAACACAATTCTGCCACTGTAACAATTCTGGCGCGGAATTAAACAAAAAATAACCGCTCAACAATGAACTGTGAATGACAGTTTGGTTGTCTTTTTTATTCTCGCTACGAATAATTATGAACGTTTTGCTGTGCCCTCATTTTGTTGGTCTGTTACCCAATTTGTCTGAGCAGTGATGCCAACCTCCCGGCCACTTGTAGCTAGTGGCCGTTTGAATGATTTGGCGGTGCTCCAACTGTGCACAGATGCATAAGTATATTTTAGAGCAATTATGCACGCAATTACATCACAAATGTCTGACTGTATAAGAAAAGGATTTTAGGTATTTATATAAAAGAAATATAACGAAAAAAAATATTTTATTACAGTAACAATGAAACACTATTTTAAAGATACAGCACGTATCAAGAGAGTTCGAGTCCTCTACAATTTTACTCGACAGCACAAAGTTGAACGACAGTTCTCTCCTAAAACAATTTCGTCGGCAACTACTACACCACTCCAGGCTCTGATTAAAACTTACCCGCACTGCGTTCTCTTTTATTTGCACTCACTATTATGCTAATTCAAGCCTTAATTTCAGAATTTGTATGCTTACTTTAAGTCCTTTTAGAAATTAGAAAAATCTTTTCAATTTCATTCTTACATGCTTTTCTTAATCTCAAAAATAGTAAGCTTGAGTGAAATTATTATGTAAGACGTATAATTAGCTTTTAAGAATTTTATTATAACCCTATTTATAAGTTAAGTTCAGGGTGGGCATAAATTTAACAGCGTCGGGCAAAGTGGGCAGACGACGCTACATTATGCACAAGATGTCACCCTCGCCACCCAGCGCTGCTCAAACATTACTCCAGACTACATTATTTTAATGTAAACTTCGATTCTGCTATTTACGGTAAATGGAAATACATCTTTAAAATATTTATATTTAAAAAAATCCATATGTATATTATATATAATCTATTCTCAAAACAGTTTTACAAAAAGTCTCAAATTATTGTTTAAATTTGAATACGAAGTCACATGTTAAATATAATAGTAATATAAAGATATAAGATAATATATTTTCATAACGTGTCTTTATTTTTAAATCTCATTTACTCTCTTAGATAGAAACTATATCTATACGGTATACAATCTTTAGATTGTCTTGATGCTCGAACAAAGTCTAGCCAAAGTTTTGCAACTGTCCGCTAGCAGGAGCGACTCTCTTGGGGACAAAGTATTAAGTAAGGTAGGTAGATAGTACTTTCTTTTCCAACTTGTTACCCTGGCTTTAACTTCACACTATTACTTAATTCCATATTTAAATTAGGTTATTTGTTTTTATAAAAACATATATAAATAAAAAAAAAATCTACCTTCTTCATATTTATTTTTGGTTCACTCAATTCAAAAATGGAACCATGGAAATATGGGTACTAAAATACAGTGGTAAAATTGAACACGAAATATCTTCAAAACAGCTTTTTATCAGAACTGTAACAACGAGCAAATCTTGTCGCTCCCCCAGGCCACGTCTCTTGACAGGGATAAATTCTGTGGCACCCTCTTTTTATACATAGATATACAGAGCTTCGACTCATTACTGCAGAATATTACTCCCTCGCCACTCAAACAATGGTAAAATTGTACATTATAAACAGATATGACCATCCTCATCTCGTACACAAGTTACATAACATCACTTTCAGCAAATCCTTTGTTCTTCATCCCTAAAACCCAATTGAATCACGAGTAATCATCATTTGTTACTAATTTTAATTAGTTTAAATTTTTTGTTGGAAATTTTGTTACCTTATGGTATAAGTATGATATTAGGTAACTACGTCACGCCTACAATATAAGTTTTTTTTTTCTGTTAACATTATTTTAATAATACATTCTTGTAATGTCTTCAACATTGTTTCAAAGCTGTTTATTATATATTTATCGAATTTTCTTATCGAGTAGTACTGGGAATTCGATACAAGATGAAAAAATCTATTATTCATTTATCTGTCTGTCTGTGAACGGATCACGCTGAAATTACAAGAGTAAATTTCATATATTTTGTAGTGATAATGTATATTACAAATAAATATAAAGAAAAATATATCCTGAACAACAATAGTGTTAAGGTATACACATAAAAGATATTAACACATCAAATATTTTTTTTATATCTTAATTTTTCATGTTACAAGTTATATTTCGACGAGTAAGATAGCGTGGGAAGCGCATCGTGGATCATTGGATGCGAACCGTCTATTTTCTAAAAAAACTATTCTGTACCCTAGTACGAGTTTTGACATTACGTAAATTATGACAGTTGATAATTATTTATGTCATCAATCAATCAATCAATTTATGTCATTAATAAATTTCTATGATTCGATTTTACGATTTGGTAAGCTGTCATAGTTTTTGATATGTCAAAAATCGTACTGAAAATCGTATTAAAAATAAAAATGAAGCTTTAACTTTAAAACCAAATTAAAGGATATTATTGCCGCAGTAACCGGTAAAAAAAAGATGGAACTGCATCTACAGTTATTTATTACATGAAAATAGGTCAGATATAACTTACAGAGATTAAAAGTTCGATAAAATAGGTAGACGTTTGCGTGTTTAGACATTTTGATGAATAGCCTGTCGTGTTGTCGCTTCTGTCTGTCCATCACATACTTGTTTGCTAATATATATACTACTTGCCGATAGACTATTTCTAGGAATTATAGACACCCGTTCTTATTCATGACTATGTTCTAATGTACTTATAAAAGGATATAGACTTTTATTGATGTTGATGAGTCATACATCTTCATTTAGCGATCGGATTATAAAAAATGTATAAGTTATGGGAAGAATAACTTATATGAATATATGAGGATAGTATACATATATGAATATAAAAGTAACATATATATATATATATATATATATATATGTATAAAGTGCTTTTATGGATCACAAATATTTTATGTTTCAAATTCACGCACTCATGTTCATACCAGCCAGTGCTTGAACAACGGTAGCTTGATTGATCGATTTTATTTTTGTTAAAACAGATAAAAAGATATTTCAATTTTACTGTAAAAAACTATATAAGTAATTGGTTGTACAAAAGTATACACTTTTCTACGTATTATGTAGTTTAATGTTATAACTATCTTCTGTCTAGATACCATAGTGATGTGTTGGTGTACCGTGTACTTGAAAATAATAAAGAAATAAATATCTGTCTCAATGCGATTGCCCTATATGATCCGTATATGAATGAAATTCACCACAAAGGTTTAGGTCTATAATAAGGATTTTGTTTAGATCGAATCAAATATACTTTTTTACAATATTCAGGTACCTAAAAAAGTTTTAATTTTAGAAAAAATACTATACAATGCCGTATAGAATATCAACCAAATTAAATAAGAATCTGCATTGATAATATTAAATTTATATATTGACAAGTACAACTTGAACTTAAAGGGCAATGTCAAATGTTTTTGACCTTTAATTATCACACGTCACTTGAACTTTTAGTGTGAAGTGAATTCTAGTATTAAGTACTACCTAAATTAGGTTACACCACTTAAAGCTTTTGCACGCACGTGTCCACACGTGACCTAGGGGCTCCTAAAAGAGCAAATGGTTGATTTTGCTTTTGTGCAGTCAATTTCTTTCCAGTTCAGTCAATGTATTGTTTCTAAGCCAGCTCAGTCAATGTATTGTTTCTAAGACGTGAATATATTTAGTTAAAGTTTTACATTAAATAAACTACCTAGATGACAGATGGTGTCATTTCAAACACCAACGAAGGCTTGAAATATTTTGTATTGGAATATGCGTTTTTACTTTATAAAAACCTTCTTCGAATTTTAAGGACTATATAAAATAATGCTAAAATGGTCCGGTCGTTTTCAGTTTATAACTAAGGTAAATATGGTTATATTTATATAAATACCGACATAATCGTAGGTAGATCAAAAGTACTTGGCAGAATAAAATATATTTAACATCTGTTCATTTCAAATAAATCAATATTTTATTTTAATAGACCGCTATGTCTATGGCTGTCTGATTATATCGAGCCGCCATTGCTTGAATATGCAATGTTCCCTCCTCTGACTATCCAGTCGTGTTTTTGACGTTTGAAAATTTTTCCATTTATCACCGATTGCTAAACCCAATTTATTTTAAACCATATTTTCCATAAAATAAATTAAAATATTTATATTATGGTTTATTATATCAAAAAGATATTTCTATCGCATTTTAAAACATACATAAACAGACTATTGTTAATTAATTACGTGGAACATTGATTTATGGTTTGACACAACATGCCACAAAATGACGCCTCGCAATAAACCTTACAATGCTTTACAACACAGACGGACTGGGATATGCAGTTCTTTATTGCTTAAACAATAAGGGTCATAATTGCTAGATACCTCAGACATGTCACAAGAAAGTACAAAGTACCGTATAGAATAATGAATACGTATAGTGAGAATGTGAACACCCTAACACTCAAATAGACTTCCAGTCTAAGCTCTTCAGGAATAGACGAAATCTTTTGTTCCTTTTTCCGTAATACTCCTACAAATTCCTGCTTCTCGAAAATATTAACGTCTAGTCTCAAGGATTTCCTGGTTTCATACATATTAAATAAAATTATAAGTTTATTTAGATCCATATGATGTAAAACTGATTTAATTTTATTAATATATTTGGCAACCACATCTTTATTTAGGTTCGTAAATAGAGCTTAGAAATCACTTTGTCACCGCACTCGAAGATTCCTTTTTATACGATTTTAAGGCAATCTGAAGAGAGGGGGAACGTTATTTGCAGATGACGGTCTATACACATATGTATAAAGAGTAAGGGACTGTTATTGACAACCCTTAATTATATATACGTACTGGCTTTTGCAAAAGACTTCACCCGCTCCTTACTGATACGTAAAGCTATTTTCACTTGTAGGTAAAACAGGTTGTTTACGATGTTTATTTCAATAAATTATTATCTTTAAATGTTATGCAATTTACGACATTGGTAAAAAAAAGAATAAAATTCGATTTATTAGATATTGTTATTTTTATGATTCTTAAGGTTAAGCTATATTATATACAGCCTATTATATCCGCAACTACATTTTTATCAAAATTGATCAAGCAGTTCCCCCCGGTGACGCTGTAATAGCCAACAGGGCTAACAGCATAGACAGACATAAAAAAAAAATAAAAAAAAAAAATCATCAAGTTTTGCAGTTATAGATACAAACAAAAAAATGTAAATTTTGCGTTAACCATGTATCGAATATCTATCACAAATTTAGCCAATAGCAGACAGAACCTACCTCAGATAGTAGTTTACGTAGTGATAATATTAGATTCTGAAAAGGATTACGGATTCTCGATAAACAATAACATCGAAACCGAAGATAAGATATACAAAATATATGATTTATTAATGTGACTAACTTTGAAGTACTAAATTGAATCGTAATAATAAAAATAGCACTGACGTATAAATGTAATAAAATTTTAGTCGTAAACAGTCGTTTCGAAATACACACATTATAGAGGAATTCAGATATCTCATTATTGACCATAAAATAAATAGACCTCCCATGTATAGAACTATAAAAATAAATTAAAACATATTTTTAATATAAATTTCTGAAATATACAGCTGGTTTTGTGTTATTTGTAATATTTTTATCTAAGAACTAGTTTTCATACAAGGTTATATTGCAAGAGTAATTCTAAAATATCGAAATATACAATAAAAAGTAGATCTAGTTCTAAATATTTCGTAAACTCAGACAAGTATAACTTTGATTAGCAAATATTGAATATTCATTTATTTAGATTACTATTTTATTTGATACGGACTAAGACAGGTTTATTAGATAACTGGATCGCCCAATTCCAACCCGCATGTTATCAAATAAAATCAATGACAATATCCTGTTCGCATACTTCTGCAAATTCTCTTTTGTTTAACTTAAATTCTGTAATTGGCAGTTAAAATTGGTCATGAGTCTCTTTGCCTATATATTCTCGCGAGATTGAACAGGCATTGAATAAAAGTCAATATTGTTTTTATTCTTTATTACTTTTTTACAATATTTGTTTCATTTTGACGTGTCTAAATAAATTTAAAACATTTTCATGGAATAAAGTTTTTTTTTTATTTTGACTTAACTAAGTAAGAAGGAAAAAATCAAACTTTAGTACCTAAAATGTTTCACGACTTTGTGTAGGTTCTTCCCCACACTGAGTAATCTTGGTAATGTTGATAACAATTACAAGGAGAACCAATGATATATCGAATCAATCAATAATAACTAATATAATATATGCGATAGTGAGTTTGTTTGTAGTTATTATGACATTTTACACACATGTTGTGAAGACACAGAATGTCGATAAAGACACTAATTCAGAGATATATAAAAATAACTTTAAAATGGCCGTCTGGGTTAAGAAAATTGTTTTTATTCCCTATACAACCCGAGTGAAACTACGTGATAAAGCTAGCAAATATATAAAATACACATATATATATATATATATATATATATATATATATATATATATATACGTTGATTGTATAAAAAATGTCGTTGAGTAATTACCTTTGTACTAACCACGTGAATGGATAATAAACTGCGAGAGATATGTGGTTTAGCCTATTTAAGGGAGGAATGACTTACAATAAATCTCTTCATTTTATTAGGACAACTAACATGTTATTTATTGAATCTTGTGAGCTTAACATAAGTTATTTAAATCTAGCTTTCTTTTTTTAACTAATTAAACTATTTCTACAGGATTTGGTCCAGAGTATTTATGAAAAAAAGAATTCTACATTTAAATGAGATCGTAAGTAATTGATACACACATTAAATACCTGTAATGCGAATAAGGTTATGTTTATGACAATAAAAATAATATATACTTAGTAGTAGAAATTTACTTCTTGAGTCAGGGGGAAAGCAATAGCAACCATTATCCCCCGTGGTTCCTGATTTCGATAAGAAAATGTTTTAAATGTAATACATTTGCACCCTAAAAGTTGATTTGTTTTTCCATCATAACCCTATTTTGTGCATGATTGAGTAAAATATTATTCTCAATGTGTGTGTAATCACAATGCACTCGTGACGTCACAAGCAGGATAATCTCCCTTCGTCTAGCCAGAGCACGGTTTGACAGACACCCCATTGAGGGTGCACACTGCATGCTATGATATCAGGATGAAAGCTGTGCCCTTAATATTACTAATTGATTTTGAAGCTTATTGAAGCTAGAATAAAAACAACTATTAATAGAATATCGATGGGAATATTTATATAAAGCATACAAAACGACTTTGCGGTTGATTTTGTTTGTTCCTTTTATAAAGTTTTATCATCAACTGCTTAAGAATTCTGCTTAAAGACTTAGTGTTCATATTAGTATAAGCGTGGGAAGCCATAACGAAGAAAGACAAAGTAAACACAGAGTTTATGAGTTGTTCTTTGGTAATCAAACCTTTATTACCACCCAATAAAGAGATGCAATTAAACATCCATTCAGGACACGACAGACAAACAGTTTGTTAAGTCTATTCACTTTGATTGAGTTCGGGAGAGTATTAATCACTTTAATATTCGTAGTTTATATTATATGCCTGATTCAGCGGATATGTAGGTAGGATAATGCTTGAATTAATATCCAATATAGCCTTAAATAATAAAACTATACTATCAGTTATTTATATTCAAGTAAAAACGTATGAGTAAGTAATTCTGTATAAATATCCAATAAATGTTACTCATATAACGACTTCCTTAACTTCAACTGTGGTAGAAAATCATAACGAACGTTGGTTAAAAACTACAAAGTACTTTTATTTGTGCAAATTGATTCATTTTCATTTAAGTTATGTTGTAACACAGAGACACACACATACATACAAACAAACACACACACACATACAAATCGAACAAAAACTACTCAACTATTTCATATAAGGGTTTTACAGAAATCTGATTTCAAACTTTGCGTCGACACTAAAGCTAAAATTGCAGTTTCTTTTTTCTAGCTCTTCAATTATTTATTAACGTATCGCTACACGTTGCCAGCGTTTAATTAATACGTATAGCACTCAAACATTTATTGCTTGTTTCTATATATTTCTTCAATTTACATTTAATTAAAAATGTCGTCTTGATTCTATAGATATAAAAAGAAAACATATATAGCTAATTGAAAACGTATATAATTAAATATTTCTTAGTATTACTTTATTTAAATTTATACGGGAGACGGACAATAATCAGCATCATTTATTAAAATTCATTCTATATATATAACATGTATGTATGTGAATACATATATATTTGGAATTCCTATATGTTAATGTCAAAAACATCTCGTTAGACCAAAGGTTTCTGGTAAGGAGCTCTTCTTAGGAGATTAGTCATCCTTTGTGTAAATTGTCTTAACTTCTGTCTGTATTATGTTTTATGATGCAAAAATAACTAAACCTACTGTATATTTTATTTTACATAACAAAATCTAAATATATTAACATAGTTATTCATCCTCCATTTACACAATTAACTTACAAATACACTTCACAGTACTGTTCAATGAAAATGTTAAGAAATATTTGTATTAGTATTATCTAAGCTAACACAGGAATGTTCCGCCCAGTAATGAGATACTTACACTTGTTTCGTTATCAACTGATGACCCGACAACATGTCCTCAGTGACATTGATACTTGAATAAACATTTAAATTAAGTTTATCATGAAAACATCATCCACACGGGAACCTGCGAGCTATGGGAAACTTTTCCGACATCCGAGTAACTGAGCTACCGCCTCTACGTAGGTTAAAGTCTCTTATCAATAAATTTTACATTGAATATTAAACAACTTCAAACATATTGTTACATTTTATTTTCTGTGTTATGTAAGCTCAAATATCTTGTGATTAGTAAAATATATAAAACGTTGTTAATAAACTCTACAAGTCTATTTTTGTAAAAGTGAAGTATTTATGTAATGTCAATAATATCGGTGTTAATATTATTTACAAATATAATGAATAAAAATGTAGATTGTAGAAATGCATTACTTCCTTATCAGTGTGACCTCAGATGACCACAGTCAGTCATTCCATTCATATAATAGTTTACCGATCCAGTTTGTTCCACTTATTTCGTCTTACATACAAAACTATGTCATGTCGATTTTAATATAATGTTACCAAATTAAATTTTACAACCTAACCTTCCTCATTCTCCTTTTTCCCTCTCTATGTGAGATCGGCCCAAGATGTTTTCCTCTTCTATTCGCTACTGTCAACTCTGTCTCTCTCCTTCACACAATCCATGAATCTCTTTTTTGTTTAGTCGCATATACATCCATGTATTGACTGGTCTGGACGCATGATTTTCATCCCTGCTCATTATACGCTCATTCAACGATAACCTCGCTATCTTCAACTTTTCTGGTACATACACGACTTTCAAACTTCCCCTGTCATACTTGTTTCTTATCATATCTTTTATTGTTACACCAGACATCTCTTGTAACATTCTCATCTCATTGGCATCCACTCGTCTTTCATTTATCATTGCCCCACTGATCCATACGTTACAATAAGCCTAATTATTTTTGTAAATTGTATCCTTAAGATACAAGAATTTATATAAATACATGCTACTCATTATGATAATTAAAATATAGATAAAATCAAATCAAGGAATTAATTTATCTTGTATTAAGATAATTTTAATTTAAAATATCGCTTGGGTATTAGCATGCTAAAGTATCACGATTGGATCACGTACTGAATTACTATGAAGACAAGTTTAAATTAAAAAAAAACACCTTATCATATATATTCTTTCAAGGTTAGATTGGTTAATTCTAATTTAATACAAAACATATCATGTATTCTGATACTCACACGTAAACAGCTAACAATGTATTATGTAATCGTATACTGTTTTGCAAATCTATAGTTACGATTGACGCATTTGATTCGTACCGACTGATGGGTAGTTATTCCAATTATGGATGTCTAAAATAGGACGTAACTTGTAAGCAAAGCGTCGACACACTGATTTATTGCAAACGTCCCAACAAACATTAGACAATAGATTATTAAAGGAATATGGGTTGAATGTCTTGGTACAAAGGATGGTAATTGCTTGTCGCGGGGAGGGTCTGCAGGCGCCGTCGGTGATAAAGGCGCACCCAGCGACCTTGCGCATGCGTCGCTCGTCGTTGCGACTCCACAGGGCTACAAGCTGACCACTGACCCGGATGGAAAGTCACTATGTCAACTTCATATCTATTTTTACTCAGGCATTAAATTATAATTATGGTTTGCAGCAGCGAAAATTCGTAATATATGTATATTTTTTTGCATCATGAATGAAAAATTTATTATTATATAATACTTCATCCCCTAAAATACTTTTTTATGCTCACAGGATAATTATGAATTGTAAAGTGAAAAAATTTAAACAACGAGAAAACAACCAGAACCGGAAGTATAAGAATCATAAAAAATATTAACCTTTACTTATATTTTTTTAAATGTATCGACAACCCTGACCGATTATGGCCATCACACGACATATAGAATGCTAAAATACGCGGCGCCTGCGCCGGCGCCACTCCGATGCCTAACAGAGCTAGCTTTCTAAGCCCTAAACCCTTAGGCCTTTGAAAGTTACTGTTAGGAGGAACGATAATCTATCTTCAGTTATTGATAGTGTGTATGAAATTTGAAATTATACTCAGATTAGTTCATATTAGTTCCGCACTTGAACTAGAGTTCAATTTCCATGATACGTTAGATAAGAATGTTATAATAAAACGATATATTTAATATACTTGTTGTTATAACTAAAATAACTAAGACATGTATTATATTAGCTGTAAGAAAATAAAATCAATAACTTCGAAGTCAGATGTTTATCCCATGAAGACACGAAACATTCCAGTTTCGATACTCCAGCTCTAGATAACAAAGATACAAATCGTGTCTTAAACAACACTTAATCGATATTAGTAAAACATGCCATGCGATATTGAACCTTCATGTAAATAGATAAGGTATAAAAATATGAATTTATTGCGAGATACCCACTCATTCTCAAAGATACAACCGTAGGCGCCATAATACAGACAAGATTATTTTTAACCCTAGACTAAGTTTCTACAAAGTAAACAACAACAAAACAGGAGCCAGTCGTGAATTAAAGATAGTCTTAAAATATTATGGTCAGCCATTTTGTTAAATGATAAAATCTAGCAGACGCTAAGACAATGGAAATATTTATTCGAACATTTTTATCAAATCAATTAATCAGCGATATTTTCATATTTATAAATATAAAAAGTTGACAAAGTACCTATATTTCATGTAAATGTAATATAATATTAAAAGTATTGATTAAGATATTAAACGTCTGTAACAATCAGAACAACTGGTGCGTATCAAGTGACTGTTTGACTGACTGAAGAAAAGAGAAACATTAAGTCCGCAACCTGTATGTACAACCATATTAGGGTTGCCAGCCGTAATAAATTATATAGTATCCGGCTATATTTTAGACCATACCATATATTATAGAAAAACCATATACTTTTTTGTATTGAATTTTGGAGGCTAGAGTAGAGCATCCGTTAATTTGATAAAAACGGATTTGTTAATATATTGTAATGTTTAATTTAAAAAAACTCATAATTATTATAAAAAAATTATAACTTTGATGGTTAATGCCAAAAATTATAATATATAAACTTGAAAAAAAAATACTTACCAAAATACTATATTTTAATATAAAATACTATATTTTTACCTCTGTTTAAAATTCTACATTCCTTTAATAAAAAAAAAATAAAAAAAAAAGGTTGCAATCCTAAACCACACAGTAGCAGTTATAATAAAATAATTACAATAAAACTAACTGATATACGAAGAGTTAAATCTAACTTTGAAAGATCTCGCCACAAGGATAATATTGGATTTCACGCGATTAGAAACTATTTATGATGTGAAAAATAAATATAAAATAAAATATCAATGTAAAGAAGAATTTTAACTTTAACACCTATAATCAATGGTTTTTAATTATAGTGAAGACACTACCATTTTATGAGTGACTTTTTGAGTTACGGCTTAAAGTTTTTAGATAGAAATGGAATTAGACAAAAGGAATTAATCTCTTATATAAAAACATGTGTTAATTATTGTTATTTATATACGTTAAGTTTATTAAATTCACTGGTTAATTCTTATGCATTGAATAATATATTTTTCATTGTGCAAAATTTTCCATAAATATAAATTTTATCTATAAAATCGATACAGATAAATGAAAGAAGTTCAGCTCTATCTGAGTCGCAGGATTTCAAATTATAGACTTCATCTTACTGGTTTTATCACAGAACAGTTTTTCGCATAATGTGAATCCTTTTTAAGATAAACTTTTAATTATTAATAAAACCTAGAAGGTAATAGGATTTATTTAAAAAATAAAATAATAAGCTGAATAAGCTACAACTTTTTTTTGTCGTATTCATTAAATTCTCGCTCGTTTAAATTCTGGCACGGAGCCAATTTAAAGTTGGTAGCAATTATAAAATTTACCTTAGCAATGAAAATTAAGATTATTAATTAGAAAACATATATGTATGTAATTTACGTATATTTTAATGTTTATCTATTTCATAGATACTATTCCCAAAGCATTTAAATACCTATATCTACATATTTCACAGATTAAAATTAAATTCTAGTGTGTCTGTTCAATAAAAGGTATCTGTTTAAAAAAAAAGATGTAGTTAAATAAGTTAATACTGATACTATAGTTTATATTTAATAATAAAAACATATGGAATAATATGGTATATAAATGTTTTTAAATATTACTATACTGTAAGTATATCTAAAGCTATCTCAGTACTATACCCCGAATTCAAATACCAAGTATTAAGTTATACGAGAATAAGAGAAGTTGTGAGGCAATATGTAGAAACTTATCTGGAGCTAAAAACTTTTCTGCTTCATTTTAACTTAACTTACACTAATAACTCTTTCAACTTGTACAGCGAGTAAAGAGGTACTTGAAATTATAATTCAGAACACCGTCATTAATGTTTTTGGGTCAAATTTAATAATTTTTCGTATCTTATCTCGTCAAGGACGTAATTATCTAATATGGTTGCTTTGTAAAAGGTACATAAAATAATGTTATATGGATCAATGTTGAAGAAGCAATTGTCAGTGTCATTTTTAACACAATTATATTTTCAATTCCAATGATAAAAACGCTCAACGCGCAATTTCACCGACTTCAATTAAAATCGTTAGTAACAGAAAATAAACAAGGGTCGGGGTGTCAATAATTAAGTTAAAATAACAGTGTGGTGTTAGGGTGCATGCTCAACATTAAGGGCGATATACACCACGCAATTTAAAACCAAATACATGTAAAAATATCTTTCATTGTTGTATTTAGGCTGAATTGGATTTTATATAATTAACTCATTACAACACAAAGGTTTTATGATAATACCAAAAATTTATACATATTTAATTTTAAAAGCCAGTTGTAGATACAACGATACATCGTGTTGTATAAACGTGCTTTAATCTAGGATTGGGTGCAGTATGTTGTGGGGCTAACGAGATGAGCGGTCACGCACCGCTGCCCGACGCTGATAGCGAGCCCTCACTACTACGGTTTAACTCAACCCGATGTCAGAACAAGAACAAACATAATTTATTTTTTGAATTCATACAATTCCCAGGCGACGTTCACGTAATAAAGTCAATTTACACCCTCGGAGTTCGAGCTAAAAATAGTTTTTATACTTTTATACTTGCAATTGAATAAAGATGAGGATAAATCTATATATTCATATTTTTATTAAGTATTTCGACATGTGAGAAAGTTTTTACATAATACAGTCTATTTTTGGTTTATCTGTGTGTCTGTTTCAGCAACTCGCTTAACTATTGATCGGATTTTGATAAAATTTGGGTTGGATCTATGTCGTAAGTTAACAGCTATAGAATAAGCCATAATATAATATAAAACTAATTATAAGCAAACGATTCTTATTGTTTCGTTGTAGGTAATTTTATTGTTAAGCGTCTAATTTTTCTGTAGATCTATTATCTAAGACTGCGTAGGTGCTAAGTAATTAGATTTAAAAACAATCGTAGTAATCTATAATTCTTTTTAAAAAATCACTTCTATTTTTATTCATATGCTGGTTTTCACCTAAATATTCTATTACATTCTGTATATTCAGAAATGCCATTTAAAAAAAACCAAAAACAACAAAACAAAATGTCAATACCATAATAAATAAATAATTTAGATCACAACCAATAGAAAAATCTGAAAAAGTGATTTAAACACAAATAAAAATAAACTCTATCCCTGAATATTTTAAATGCAATGAAATCACTAACAATAAGGTCGCAAATAAATAAACCCTATAAAAGGGTCAGGGCATTTCCAATCACGGATATTAACAAGGGATCGAAACGACCCAACGTCTATATTTTATTACAAACAGCATTCAATGATTACAATAGCGAATAAAGGATAACAATATATATGACAATATGTATAACTAATAACAATATATATAACACGCTTTTATCTGGCCTATATCATACATAGTTATTTAAATACTGAGTTGAGAACGTTGAGATAACGCAGGTTTCTTGTACTATTTCAACTGTTTGTTTGTTCGATGCTCGTATCCATGAGCTGGTAAAGCTTGACCAAACATTCGTGTGAGTCTTGCTTTCAACTTAGAGAAATGAAATATTAATCTAAACAGATTTGTCTTAAAACGTTCTCTGTTGAAAGATAAGGCACCGTTACAAGGAACAATGAATTATTATTATTCCTAATGGCTTTGTGTGTATAAGACTTTAATAACGTACATATTCCGAATATTGAATGCAATGATGTTGATTTAAGGGCAAAAAAAAATATGGTCACTATAAAACAAATGTATTATGATGCAATAATGACGTAAATACTTTCATATGTTAGGGAAGTGTAGACAAAATAAAAGCAGGGCTGCCATATCCGCAATGAAAATATAAACGAACGTCACATACTATTTGCTAGTTTTATTGCTTCCATACGGTCTAAAGTGCCCACGTGCATATTAACTGCTATCCGAAGGGTTAATTTTAGTTACACGGAATTTGTAATGATTAATAAATAGGTTATAATAAGTCCTAAGGAAAATCATGTACCAAAAAGATGAAACAAAGTGATCTCAACATGAACAGTTAGGAAGAACCGTTGTGATGTTTTATCTTAACTTTCAAATTCGCGACCTCTAAAACCGCTTAAATCAATAAAGCACCATTACGAGCTCCGACTTCTTACAATCAATCCTAACTCGATTAACAGTGATTACCGATTTTACGACTTTGGGCACTCATTCCGTAACTAATGTTCACTAGTGTGACGAATCGGAAACTTGGTTTATGCTTATGTTTCACGCAGTTATACTACTGAATAATGTTCAATTGTAAAATAACTCTATTTCTCCGTTATTTTAATATTAGAATAGAACAGCAATTTATTATCTGTTATTTGTTGAAACATATTTTTTTATCGTTGTTACTAGTTAGAAAAATTTTGTTTAGAAAAAAAATAAGATTTTTCTTTTTTATGAAATTTGACGTTTCAAAATCCATACAGCCAGTATTTTTTATTTAAATTTAAAGTTTCAAAAAGTAGGTATTCATTTAAAACAATTTTTCCTTATAAGATTTTTAGATTCGCCGAGTAATCGTTTACAAGACGGAATGATATCAGTGTATGAATCATAAATGTGCTATGTTGCGTGTTTCTAACACAATAAAATACACCAATCATTGCATTTTAGGTAGTTGTGTTATGTAGCCAATTCAATCTTCATAATTCATCAAATATTATTGAATAGTCACCTTAAATGTATACTATTTGACCAATAACTAAATGGTATAAAATTACATTTATACCATTATACTTATTGGACAAATCGTTTTTTTTTTGGGCTTTTTTTTAAGTTTTTAGGTCAAATCCGCTTTTTATTATAAACCACTGATCCTGTGCGACTTAAAACGAAAATCATTCGAAGTCCTACAATAAAGCATTAGCTACTTTCTATCCACGGAATCCCATGGAATTCATGATCATAAAAACTGGGTATTCTTATGATGGCGTAGAAATCAATAGTAAGGGAACGGAGTAGGTATGAATTGTCGAGACACAGCTGTTATCGACGGCTCCCTAATTACTTAAACTGGGGTTATTACACTGATTATAGGTCAAATACTATGATTAATGTAGGGTTTTTAGAGCAATTAGGTAAATGTCCTAATCATATCATAATCATATGACAAGGTATTCATTATTTACCATAAATTGTCTTATAAATGTGTGATTATTATAATAAAATTATTTCCAATTACGTAAAACCTTTTATTTTGTATTTAATATAGTTTCTATGAATTACTATTTCTATGAATTATTGAGTGTTAAAATAAAAATGTCTCCGTAAAGTTTTAATTACACGGGTGGGCCTTGGGTTATAGTTAATTTATCTCTATAGCTATTTCTCAAGAAACGCGTTAAAAGATCAATAATAGTATTAGTGAAGGGCGGCGCCGGACGACCATTTTTTATTAGTGTCACTTACACGAAATCCATAAAAAAATCTTAATGAATACTACCCTGAAAGTTGGGAATGGGTGGTCAAAATAAACATATTGGTTCTTGGTTAAGTATTTGCTTGCGGTGGTGAATAGTGAAGTTTATATAACTATTTATTTATTTGACTGCGTTTAAAAAAAGAGGATATTTCTATTTTGTCTTTTTGTTCTAGAATGTTTCTATAAACGGTCTTTAAGTCTAGTGGCTGGGGAATGTCGAACCCAAGGATGTGGGTTCGATACCGCTCGGTACAATTCTTTGTGTGATGATCCATAGATTATTGTTCCAAATGTAGTTGTTTGTTTCTAATTTATACGCAATTTTCTGAAATAAGTACCTAATGTCTGTGTCACGAACATAGATTTCTTATTCTTGAATGCAAGAAATGTTAAAAAAATACTATATAATCTGTATATTTCGACCAAAAATAATGGTAATTAGAAAAAAAAAGAAAAAAATACATCAGTTTAGATATTTTAAATGTTACCAAAATCCCAATACTCATCGGTATTCTACAAGTGCATCAAGTTTTTATCGAAATTTCAACTTCGCTTATTTGGTTTCAAAACACATGGCATCCAAATCTGCTTCTTGCCGGTCACTTAAAGCAAATATTTGCACAAAAACCTAAAAATACTCACATCCAGAAATGGGACCATTAAATCTGAATTTAAAATATGTTGGGACGTCCTCGAACGGCCTTACATTCCGAGAATGCAACTACCTGCTTTTTATACACTTATAATGTTTTACAATTAAGCCTTACCCGACCTGATTCGTTTATCGATTGGTTTACGCTGACTGAGATTGCGACCTCTCTAAGTGGACTGGATAATGCCGCCAGTGACCTACTCGAATATGTTACATGTGGATGGCCATATGGTTAAACGCTCTAGTGCCAGAGGCTAATGTAGTTATAGATTGAGTTAGTTATAGACTACACATATTTTTATCTCAATGTAAAAATAAATGCTATAGTTATTATCCATTACATTTTTTACAATTCGTTTTTTTTTTTTTTTTTACTTCAGTTGACAGTGAGTTATTAAAAACAACGATGACGTTTAAAAGTGATTAATGGACTTACTTTTGTGAAGGCATAAAGAATATTACCACGACATTTGACATGTGCTGTCATGACCGCAAAGCGTTCAGAACAAAGGTTCAGTTAGAGATATTGTCGCGACTAATTCGATTGTCCGTCTCGACGCGCTTTGTCGGTGAGATAAGATGCCTCACATCCCACACTAAGAGTTTACGAAATATTGAACTTGAATAAGCCTATTGGTCAAGTTGTTCTGACTACTGTGTCAAAGATCTTAAATTCGATATCCAAACAGATATTTTGTTTGTGTTATCCACAAAATATTCGGTGTCTTGGAACACTGTATCTATTATTTTTGTGTGAAACAGAAGACTTTTTTGTAGTGTGTTGTTGTTTCTTTAATAAGATCCCCAAAATTTTATTAAGAGGCAATTTATTATTAAAGAAAAGAAATTTTATTGTTAGTTAAACCTAAGCTAAAATTTAAAAAGACTTAACTTAAATTTATGTAAATATAGAATTAAAAATAAACCGATACCGATAGCAATGCGGTAGTTCACTTGGAAAAGCGATGGAACGGTTTCCCAGAGATCGCGGGATCGAATCCCTGCCCATATTGGTTTATTTTTCATTATATATTTATATAAATTAAAATAAGCTTAACATGGCATATACATAAGTTTATACATATTTTCAATCATAAAATTTTAACATATTATAACTTTAAATATGCTTCTAAAGATATTGCACTGGATCTTTATAACTTGAGAACCGTATCCAATAAGTTGTAAATAAAGCAGACTCCAGACGTCTGGAGTGAACTGTAATTTAAATTTTGGCTACCAACCTTACAAATTGAGATGTTTTGAATAACTTATTCTTATTAGCTTATTGCGGCAATTTCTTTTTATTTAAACTTCTAGCAACGACCTATTACTTTTTTAACTACTACCGTAATTTCATATATATATACACTTTACTTTATAAATAAATTACTTACAATTTCAAAGGCGATATAAAATCATGGGCACACACCTGCAACAAAAAAAACACAATATTTAAAATTGATTCGACAGCACAAGTGAATCGTAAGTCGTATCCACATTTATCACTATGCTCATCCACTGCTTTGTACACGATACAAAGGGCTTAGGGATTGAGAGGAAATAAAAAGGATCAATAAACAGTTTTTTTTTGACAGCCCTACAGCCTTAAGCTATACACTACAGGCTAATAGATGACAGATGAGAAACTCTATGCTTTATTGAGACGATTTATAGAACGTGACTTTAGAAGGTCGTTAACCCCGCTACTGGTTCCTAGAGGATAATAAAGATAACTTACCATCGTGATTCGTGACAATGTTTACGATCTCATGTTCAGACAAATACGGATATTTAGTGCGTTAGTAGTAGTGCTCGGAAAATAAATAAGATATAAAAATAGAACGTTTATTTCATTGTAGCACAATAATTAAGAGAGCGATTAGAAATATTCTTAATCCTAATAAATCAGTATAACGATAGCGATAAATAAACTCGTTCTGTTTGTATGTGTGTGTAATAAACGTCGTGTCGTGAAATTTGCATATGGCAATACGTCTGAGAGGATGTGAGCGAAATGGGTTCACGAGTATAACCAGAACGCGGTCACTTTCAGAAAAAACAATAAAGATGGTTCCACACAACACTTAAATTTTTTTGGTATTATATTTTTTGTACTGATAATGTAGTTGAGACCTGTATTTTCTAGAAAGTTATGGTCCATCAAAATATGTCTGTAAAGACCCTGAAATCATCATTTTTATATATTCTGAGTCCGAACTTTATTCATTAAAAAAAATTGGGATTTACAAATAAAATTATGGGCTTTTGTTTTCTTTTTTAAGTTAAATCCCTGTCGATTCGAATCAACTTTATAATATTTAATTAACTACTTCAGATATAAAACCTTAAACCAATTGCCAAAATATGTTCACATTTTTACGACACGGTTTTAAGGTATATATTTTTTTATCATTCAATAATCTTTATAAATTCATAAACTTGATTTTTATTATTACGCTGTCGACTTTCCCAGTGTTATTTATATATATATTAAAAGAATAAGTTTTGACCAATCACATCTCTTAAATAATATTCCTGGCAATAGATAAAAGAGGAACAATTGTCAAGATTATAGATTAAAAAGATAACCTTGGGGTCAAAAAAGGTTTTATAAATTTTAATCATATTCAACTTTTAAACAAAACCCATCGTAGATCTCTATCACATCAACTTGGGCGGGCTTAAAAAACCTTCTTAAAGACAGTGATGTGGTGGATTTTGTACCATTATCCTGTCCACAAAATTAGGTACAAAACCAACTCTACAGTCTATAATTAAACGTGGGTTGCAAAAAAAACGTTAAGTTTTAATTCGTTTCACATGTAACAATAAATCTTATCTCCGAAGGTATGTTCATTTTATCTGAGTTTAAGTAAATTTAATTGCTTTTATGTTTGTTCTGCTTTTATATCATTACGCTAAAACAGAAAAATAATAAAACATTACCGTTGAATGTTGAACTCTGAAATTATGATAAATTATTCAAAGATATCATGTATCCATGAGTAATAAAAGCTTTACATGAGGCAACCATTGTTACAGGACATAAGTATTTCGTAAACAAAACGGTTCGTTTACCTTTCATTCAAAAAATAAATCTTGATTATAATATTAGAAAGTTTATCGTGTTTGTTTTCAATGCTTAGACAATAATTTATTACGGAAATATAAATTCAAACACACATTACAAAGTATTTGTCGAGGCTCTGACACCAATAGGCAAACCTAACAGATATAAATGCTCACAGGCCAAAGTACGTCATAGAGACATGTGCGACTATCTAGATAAATGTTGGCGCCACATGCAGTTAAACATCGACCATAAACGCACTGTCTATATAGATTATTATTAATAAATATAATTAATACCGTAACACAAAACCTAGAGCCTAGAAAGACATTGCGAGACGATCGGTCATTATAATATATTAAATAAGTTTCTTTTAGTCGATGGTTAATAAATATTTTATAAGTAATATTCATATTTGCACGTCCTTTATTTTATACGGAGAAAGTTTTTACGCTCCGACAAATTTCATATCCGTTCAATTAGCTGTTAAAATGACATCATTAATATGACATAACATTGATGTTCCTTTGACGTGTACATAATTATCCTGTCAGTATAATAACAATACAGTGGCTAAAGTAAACGTACCTTATTTAATTATTTATGAATTTAAAAAAATAAATACATTGTGTATGTTACGAATACATTATTATTTGTCTGTATTTAGTAATATTGTAGTTATTTATCAATATTTTCAAAGAATATTAATAGTAGGTAAGAAGTATACGGTATCTGAATTGATAGAGCGACGGGCCGGTTTCCTAGAGTGCGCGGGTTCGTATTCCTGTCTTTATCGGTTTATTTTTCATATTTTTTTAGGATAGGACAATATAATACAGAGCTAGATAAAGAGTTCCTTTCTCTTTCCTGCTTCATTGCTTCATGTTCCTAGAAGATAGCTCCACATCTATAACGACCAACACTTGCAGATGTCCATGGATGACAGCCATCACCTTCTATATATATTTTTTTTTTAAATATGAAAGTTTTCACACGGTATTACAAATTCACTAAACATGCCCGGAAGCGTTCATATTTTAATTATACCAGTAATTTGATACTGACAACGTAATAATTTGATACAACTGAAAACGTAACTCGCGATCCATCAACACATAAAACAATTTTATATGCAATACTAACAAAAAAAATACAATATCTTAAAAAAAGATATGCATAATAATGTTCATTAACAAAAAAAATAGACATTATGGATCATACATCACGAATCAGTAATGAAAAGTTCTAGACGTAAGATCACTTGGACTAACAAGCTATTGATGATCCTTTGAGAATGAGAGCCATTCATCGGAGACTGATGAAACGTCACTTTAAAAACTTAAGTTGTCTGCTTTGTTCATAGAGATATTATACATAGAGTAGGGAAGCCAGCCTAAATTGTTACCATCGAACTTAAAAGAGATAGGTAGATCGAAAAACCCTATCTATCTCAACTTTTTATGAGATCTCGTGCTTCTTCGTCGTCGTCTCGAGTGTAATTCGTAGCAACTGTCATTTTTATTGAGTAGTGTCAAAAATGTTTTACACAAATGTTTCGAAAATTTTTAAAACGCGTCATGAATATTTTTTGCGCATGCGTAATAAAGCAAAGAGAAACAGTATGACATCTTGCATCTTTTTTCAACTGTCTGTCACTGACGCTCATACGAATACCTGTGGCTCACCTATTCTATGTATATTAATTCTATGGCTTTGTTACAGTCCTTAACTGACTGAATGGAAAATAACTTAGAAAATTTAGTTCAATTTGAATCTGTGATCTTCTGCTTAGGAAGAATGCGAGGATGTCAATTGAGCCATAGTGTCACTCGCACTTCAAGGAGTGTCCAATCAGCTTTATAATTTTAAATATCTATTTTAAAAAATGCTACTCCTATAAAATATCGTATTCTTTTCTCTAGGAAGTAAGAAGAATTGCACTTTATTTCACATTGAATATTTAATTAATGCCAGGAAAAAGAAAAAAATATGTATTTTAGTTTCAAACTAGAATTAAAAACTTACTTTAAAATAAAACATTAAAAACCTTTTGTTACCAGCTACTATTTTCATTAGAACTATCTTAGTTTGAATAAAAAATTTGAAAAGAGAATGCCTTGCTATTTCCAAAGAAAGAGTGAGATTTTTATTTTATAATTAAGATGTTAATTAACTTAATTAATACGATTTCCCAAGTGCTTTTAATAACGCCAAAATTTTATCACCCTATTAAAATTGGCGGTTTAATTGTCAATCATTCAAATGATTAATAAATGGGAATATATTTCGCAATTATTAAGCTGAAATATAACTTTTATTTAAAACAATAATTGTATTATGTAAAAAAAAAGCATAATACTGTAGTTATAAAATGTATTCTGACGCGAGTGAACTTTGTCTCTATAAGATAAAATAATCATATACTTGTTATAAATAGAGTAGGGAAGCCAGCCTACAATGTCTCCATCGAAAGGCAGAGATGGCAAATGAGGCTAACTATCTGTCTCACTTTCTAGTAAGTGTGATTAGACAAAGATAAGTATCGATATGTCATCTTGCCTCTTTTATTATTTGTAAGACACTGACACTCATAGGCCAACCTATGGCTCCCTTGTTCTATATATAATAATTCTGATTATAATAGCTGGTTTTGCATATCAGACATGTTTTGACTTATGTATCTGTCGTTGTATTTATGTTCTGTCGATCAAACGGGTTCAATGATAATTGACAACCTTTGAGAACAATGTTCGTCGCAGACACATTTGTAACAAAGCAATACAACTGAACTGAACGAGGGATATAATGATGTGACAGTGAATGGTGTATATTTAAAATATAATCCCACCTATATTACAAGCTGTCTAAGTCATTGCAACTTTTCTTTGTTCAGTTCGTTGCCTATGGCTATTTCCAAATAGTTGAAAACGTGTGGTACCGTTGCTTTGAATGAGGAATGAAGGAGCCTGAGGGAGGGTTTCTGGGTTTTCTTTGGTTAGACTCTCCTAAAATCAAATATTTTATAAAAAAGTTTACCATATTAGAATTTTAAATGATTATAAATAGGACCAGGGTTAGGGTTTGTGACCTCTGGATCTCTTTCACTCTGCCAACTGAGTTAGCGTATAGGTATTAATCTTCATTCATTTAGTGTTTTATCATATAACGATCCATTTTAGAAAGCAGATGAGCTTGTTACTTTTGACATGTAAGAAGTAAAGTCATTTGTCTACAGCTTTCTTATTAAAATAATTCAGAAGCTAGTTTTATTGTGTAAAGTCACGATCACGACTGTACCTACACTAGGAGCGTGCGATCGTCTGACCATATCTAAGCACGAACTCTTAAAATGACCGTTTTTGGTTCAAAATACGACACTTTATATGAACAAAAATGTACCTGTTTCTTTGAGAGAAATGATCTGATGAAAAAGCGACACCACACCAAGACCTTTTGTGATGTAATTACTATAATTCCCCTATAATCTATAGTCCAACCACGAGTCGAAGAACTGGTCATTTAGTTTCCATAAGTGGTAAGAAACTTTTATTTTATTTACTCACAAAGAAAATGAAGTTGTACAACTTGTTACTTATTGGTGTAGTGAGATGTGGAAGAGGAAAAATAGTAAAAAAATTACGACAAAAGAATAAATTGCATACCAGGAATCAGAATTGTTTTCTAAGAATTAAATAGATGAATTTAAAAAAAATCATTATATATTTCTAACGAATTAACAAGAAGCTGTAGGTAAGTGACAAAATTGTATTTGTTGAGTATAACTAAGCCTAGGTTATCCACTAGGTAGAGTTCGGTATACACGCTCTAAATCTACAATTTATTTAACAAAAATCTAAATATTTCTTTTTATTAGAAGAAACAATACATTTAACAAATATATCTATGAATCTAGAGAGCAAAATATTTTCTACTTATTTTTTAGGAATCATGTAATATTATTATTATATTATTATCATTTACAAACTAAGACCTTTTCTTCCGTCAATAATAATTGGACTCGATAACCGAAAAGGTTTATCAAAAACCATTAAACGTGAATAACATTCATAAAAAAAATAGCAGTAGTGCTTTAATAGTTAACATACATACGAAAAACAATATTTCAAAGTTATTACGCCATGAATGATAATGACGTTTGTAATGCGTCTTATACACGTCGTTTCTTAAAATCGTGAGCCGATATCAAGTTATTCAGACCGTGTTATGAATTCTAAAGGGTCCATAATAAGAACCGCTCGCGTGTACGTGTGTCACTAAATACCCCTAGAGGGAATTGCCGGAATATTCTACCGAGTTTCTGAATATATTTTAATAAACAAGGGTATTATTGTAAAGGAATCAGGTGTTTAGTTTAATTAATTTATTCTAAAATACAAAACATATATATAAAAAGTGACAGTGACAATTAAGTTTTGGTTTTTGGTGACAGTTTTATACAAGACCTTTTTTGACAATAAAAAACATCGGAATGCTGGAGCCAATAGAAGTGCCGAGTACTATTAGAAGTTTTAGAAGTTATAACGAGAAACTGAACTTTTCAAAGTAAGAAGAGTTCATAGAGAATAGACCATTATAGACTATTATTTAGACGCTCATTAAAACATATTTTTTACTTAGAATTTTCTTTTTAATGGCAATAACTTGCTTTACATTATTTCAAAGTCTATAACTACTTAGTATGTGTAAGTACTAAGTTTTATATTATTGTAGTAAGTAACAATAATTCTAATTGACTGCAAGATCCTCTCATAGCTTTTGTATGTTCAATTATTTGTGTATAATAAAAAGTTTAATTTATTTAAATAGTTATGTAAATGAATTATTAAAATACGACATGTCCGCCTAACTATTGTTGACCGCTAATATACATACAGCCTCCACTAGACCGACCACTTTCGCAAAACGTGGACCGGCTTTTAGCAAAAATTTGATCAGTGAAAGTCAAATACGTTACACCGGAGAGCCTGAAGGGAGCTCGATTAAATTAATCGATTCTACTTCTCGGCTCAAGCTAGATAAAAACCGAATGGGAAAGCTTTGATAAAGAGAAATCTAGAGTGTTTTATGAACTAATAAAATTGATTCTTTCTGAGAACTGCGGGAGCACACCTTTTTAAATGTGACCAGGTTAAAGTTTATCACTCTAATCGATATGCGTTTTATCGATTATTCGACAGATGTTTATCTCTTTTATGTTTTACCGCGAGATATATTTTTTACGATGGCAATAAAACCTTACATTGTAAACAATAATCGAATACAGTTTTCATTATATCATCGTATTGGACCACCCAAATGTTATTAAAATATCACGATGTATCATTAATAATTATATCCGATCGAAGTTTATAGTGATCGACTGAAAGCTATCGGATATCGGAATCGGATTGGCTTTCATAATATAAAACAATTAAAACACAGTTTAGTTATCGATTTTAGAATTGCTAATATAGAAGAGCATATATAAGATGTAATGATTTTATTATGCGATGAGACAAGCACTTACAACGACTCGGTATTGGCGACGTCTGATATGGAGTCAATTTGCAGTAATGCGGCGGACAACTTCAAGCTACTTTTTATAACATAAGGTCATTGACTCGGGACTAAACAACAGTGGTATTGAATGTCAATGCACTTGGAAATATCCCGAGATTTATTACGTAAATTAATTTAAAAATCATTAAAAAATATTAATATTAGTTTAGACAACAGCAACTTCAAATATATAAAGATTATAAATATATTATGACATAAGGAATAAACCTAACATTAATCAAACTGCAAAATAACAACTCAATTATTTTTCCTTTTTGCGATCAGAAATCAAATAGATTTTGCAATTGTTTTTTTTTTAAATAGGAACGTACTTCACAAACTTCTTCGTTTAATGAAAACTAAGTTAAGTCTAGTTTACTAAGACACTTCTAACTGTAACTTCATTAAACTGAAATACTTTCGGCTGTATATTTACCTTTCCTTAATGAAGTACGGATTGTAGTTGTTTGCCTAGTTATAAAGTGCAAAATAAATAGTATATCATATGAATATTGAAGTCAAAGAAGACTTCATTATTTATACGGATAATAATATATATCAAATTACGGGCCAAGGTTATTATCTAGATTAAAAAAGTTTAAATGCAGTTATTTCCACAGAAGCTTCTTTGCGTAATTACTCTAAGGGTTGGCAACTGTTTGAAGCTCAAAATGAAATTTGTTTGAATTTATAACTTTGTTTTAAAAGTCCTTAGCAATGGACGAAATTTAAATGTTACTAAAAGTATCTCAATTTGTATTAAGTATATCTTAACTCTGAAATTAGAAAACGCTTGTACATTCGTAATATATAGGGTGTATACAAAATACGATATATCTTTCAAAACGACAATCAGTCCCGAAAATATAATAATTGTGTCATTCATGTCGTAATAATATCATGTTTGTTTATTTGTTAGTTACCGTTATTTGTTACTATTTGACGAAACAGGCTTGACTCCTTCGACAACAGATTCTCATCCTGAATCCTGTCTAATATAAAAACTTTGTTCTGTCTAAATAGTAGTACTAAACCTCTAATTAAAAGTTTCTGCTCTGACACAACATGTTGACAAAGGAATTCTTTTAAAAAAACAGTTTATGTAGTAGGCATTATTTTCGAACCGAAAACAAACCTTGAAATTTTCTATTTACAATACAAATTAACATTAAAATTGGTTACACGTTATACAAATCAAAGTAAAATCTAAGCGTGACTAATAACGCTAACTGCTTACTAATGAGGAGGTAAAACTAAATTACTGAACTAGTATGTATAATGACCTACATACCTGGATGTCACAGATGACGGATCTTAGACTATATTTTATAATCTGTTTTAACTAGCTATTTTATTATACATATTTTAGTTTCATTGATACAATTAAATGTCAAATGTATATTTTATCTGGATTGATAAAAAATATTAATTCCAAAGTGCTTTAAAACAAGTTTAGGAGTACCGTTGAATAAGCCTGTGGATAAAATGGACTAACAATGAAATGTGTGAAACGTGACTTCACATTGCATTACATCTAAGAGATACGCCGCACTTGCCTTCCTGCAAATGTAATTTCATCTCCTCTCTGATCTCGGCTTAAGAGATTAAAATTCACGACAGCAAAAGTCTAAAGCTAAGCCCATTTTTGTGTTTGGAATTCAAGTTGAGCAAACATAACCTATCAGCTTTTTATTTCTGAAAGCTTTTAACGTAAATTTAAATTTAAATTGAATCGTAAACTGGGCTCTTTTAACTCATATAAAAACCATTTAACACCACAGGTCTGAGTGTAAACCCATAGAGTCGGAATTTTTAATTGATTGGCCATCGCGTTTGCCTCGATTCAATGTATATATTAATTATATATACGTTTAAACTATAAAATAAATATCTATGATTGCATTTAAAAAAAACATATGATACGCCCTCACAAATATAAGTAGATCATCACAATCCGTGTCGAACGGGAGTTATTTGCTTTAAATAGTTCTTACACAACATACCTGCAGTAACATACCAATCTCAGACTGAACCTCTATCGATCTATAAGGTCTCTGCGATAAGAAACTCTTTTCTTTGCAAATAGACTTATTTAAGACCTTTTAATCATTTAAAGATTCTCAGCTGATGTCACACAAAGACCAGCGGTTATTGGGTTCGTTTTCGATTAGAGCGCCAAGTATCTACAGCCAAAGCTAGAAGTCAATTAGGTTGTAAAGAGTGTTTGCACTAGTGTTCGCGTCGTTTCTTATCACCCGGAACTATTTGCTATCTTATGAAACTTATTGATTCCAGATATGAATCAAAGATGGCCGACTAAATTGTCCTCAAAGCATTTTAACATTTACAATAGTAATTATATCAAAGAAATCATTAGTAAATTGTAATCATATATGAGAATAATTAATTGCAAATGATTCTCAAAAATATGAAGTGATAAGTTAATAAAGGTCAACTTCTTTGAGACATTACCCTCTGAAATGGTTTTAGTTTTTGATTTGTGTCCGATCAAGGTGTTTCCGTTAATGAATTAACAAAATAAGACAATTTAAACTGTGAGTAATATGTATGACTCATATATCACAATAAGGTAAGAATGAATCAGTGATCAAATTGATTATACAAGTTATTGATATTCCTTAAAATAATGACAATATCGTTTTGAAAGAACTAGAAAAGGGCACAGGTCCGCCTAGGCCGTGGCCAGCAGGAGAGTATGGCCTCGTTATGACACCGTATAAGGCTGCTGACGGCCAACGAGGTTGCAACACCCCGCATTTAGGCTTAAGCCCTGAATTGTTTATATGCAACTTGCATACGCACAATTGTGTTTTAAATGTCAACTGTAGGTTTTGCTTTTTGTTTATATTAAACAATTTACCAACCTGGTCTCAACGGTCTACAAAAAGTTTTTGCTAAAAATCTATTTGTTTTACCTCAAATAAATACTTAGCTTCAAATATTTTAACATTCATGAATTTTTGATAGCTATAAATAATTTCTAAATAAATGTTAAAACGCTAGCAAAAATTTATCCTACTTCCAAACTGGGGCGAACAATCGCCTCTGAAGATACGGGAGCGATCGGTCATTATGTAGCCAAATATGGGAAGTTAAGAGCATTCTCCAAAAGTGGACCAAAGGACGCCGCAGAGGACGGCTGGCAAGAAGTCGAATTACCGGCTTCAGGGTTATTTAAGGAACTGATAGTTCCGAGAAACCACGCACGAGATGCCTACTTGTATCATGATGATGCATTGGTTTTTACTAAATTACCAAATTAAACGCATTGTACGTGGAAAAATTTGCAGCTTGCATGTCATAGGAAATTCAAGTATTACGATTTTTTTTATTATAGAAGAACAAAACGTCGTATTTGAGTTTTGTAAAAGGAAGTTTCAACAAAGGTACTTATCTTTGTTTGCTTCGATAGCCGATATGTTGTTATCACGATATCAAACTGTATAGATAATAGAACTATTGGAACCGTGACTTCACACGCGTACTTACCAATATCTAGAGATAACCACTCAATACTAGTACTACTTATATTTATATCATTACTTTTGCAAAAATATTTTCAATATACGAAGTCCATTTAATGAAACAATGAATTGTTTACGAACATTGTGGTGATTGAACGCGGCAGCCACCATCATTATACATAGGTAAACGACCGTACAAATGAAGGTATGCATCCACATAAGGTTCTAAGGCCCGACTTCATTGTAACATGGTCGTGAAAGCATCCAGTCATCAGAAGTCCAGTTAGTAATGTGGCGCGATTGAAGTCGTCTGATACAGAAATAGGTTTACGCGCCGCAAATAAATGACATAAAAGACGAATAAGAGCTATTCATTTCGTGATAGAATAACTAATGCTAAAAGCCGATTTCTTTTAACACTAAAAGCAATCAAATTATATAACGGTGTAAAAGCTAAAACAAATATACAAAACGAGGTTAATTGAAGCACTAATGAATAATCGACATCAGTTAATTTGCAATCAATTATCGTTCCAGAATCGTGACAACACTGTCTTCTAAAAATACTGTGTTACAAAATATTGACTCTTAGGAATATATTATATAGTACATCCCTCGTCCCTCTGATTTTATATGACTGCTCTTTCTTTTATTATAATGTGTTTTTATTAAAAATAACAAATGAAGAGTGTAAATAAATACTATTCCTTTCAACTTTTGTGCTGCTTTAGGATCCTGAATAGTATATTCACATAAAATTACCGAACAGTAATATTTCACGACTGAACACTGGCAGAATTCGAATCTTCGATATCATAGTATTAAGAGAAGAAGGAAAAGATATTTAAAAAACTTAACTTAATTTGAGTTAACTTAAGTTAAATGCAATTTGCACAATATTACCTACTAACAATTCAACGAGATATCTAAAAGCTTTTACGACCATTATCACAATAAGGCCACCGACCACTAAGATGCATACAATGTAAAAGATAAGGATATATTTAGATGCTGTAGTTAGCACAATCTCCCATTATAGATTTCATATATCAAAAACGGTTATAGTCGTTACCGACGATACGATACGACAAGACGATACGACGATACGATACGACGATATCGAAGACGACGATTTTGTTTGTTACTATCTGGTTATATCAAGTTTAATCTTTTAAGAATATATATTGATAATTTATTGCTCTGTGTGATTTCGTCGTGAGATAATTTGTCGTATAAGCTACTTTCTAAAGTGAATTCAACTAAACTTTGTCTCACATTTGCGATATTTTGTCGTGAGCGTGACTAATGTCTAACAACTAAAACTATCATTAATAAAATTATAAATGTTATATATATTTCTATTTATTTTATTTTAAATACAAACAAAAACCTTCTGATTATTATATTTGTCTTTACGAAACATTTAGTGACATAATAATTTGATTTCTCCTTGAAAGCGAGCTAACTGTTTATTTTGACAATAATTGTTATTATTCTGCTTTTCTTTGTCCCGGTGATATATTGAAATGTATAATCTGTTATCTAATCTACAGATACAAGTACTTCGGTGTGATAAAGATCTATATAGTCTGTGTTTTAACGGGTCAAGTAAATATAGTTTGTATGTGTGTATGTGTATGTGTGCGGATATTTCATTTCCGCTGCAGTTGTTAGTTTTCGACCGTCAATGTTCTCGATACTGTTTAGGTATTTGGGGGCGTTTTAAATACTTTTATATTTACTAATAGAATACCTACTTAATTTTTGGGTTTTATGTCTAACTTTTATTGTGAAATATATTATATATAAATTTAGGGGTTTATGAAACGCAATTTGTTCTGAATACGTAATAGGTATAATGTAGTTATCTAACTTATAAGTATATAAGCTTCTTATCAAACTGAAAAAACTAAAATTATCTATAGAGATATATGTAGTCTATTATCATTGGACTATAACTTCAATAACAAATATAATAATTGTAAATCAATGAATAATAATATACATACTATTATAATAGTTATTTACTATCAAATTTCTAAAATCTCGATATACCCGGAACTTGATAAAATGTTTCAAGTTCTGAAGAATCCGTAAATAGAGTACAACCTTGCCCGAGTGGATCGATAGAGCCTTGAACTACGAACGTAAAAGATCCCAGAAAACTCAATGACGTAAGATATTTACAACTAAATTCATTTTAACAATCTCCCAATTTTCCTGAAAAGGATTATCAGTTTAAGATTTAGTGTATTATTAATGTATTAATATATCATGAAAAAGATAAGATATTGGTATTAAAAACAACCTCCTTGCTTTACTTTCAAAATGTTAAAAACAGTTACGTCGAGTATTCGTAACCTGTAGTATTGAGGACAATCGATATTTTAGATAATTTATTTAATTTAAATTTATTTATTGACAACCCTTTATTATCATCGATCTAGGGTTGTAAATTATAATAAATTGATAATTATCCTTATAACTATTACGTTTTTAAGTATCTTATCTAAACAACTTGAATTATTATTATCATTATGTTATCTTATTGGAAATTATGTCCTAGAAGTTATCAAAGATATTTTTTTTTAAACATTTTATCTTATATATTATATTAACTATAATAAGTAATGAGTTATGTAATTAAATACGGTAATATTTATGAATATTAACTCCTAAGACCGAAATTATTCCACGAATGACTCTTGATGAAGCTGATAAGCGACTGGTCAACCTGTTTGTTCGTTTCTTTCGCAGTACACATATACAACTGTATTTGATAACAGAATAGTAGGTTAAATTATTATAGCGAATAATGAACCTACTAGAAACTCTGATTATTGATTAAATTTCAATTATCGCAACATTTGCTTTGATTATGTAATCGTAACATTAACAATCTTCAAATTACAACTACGCTGCATATTTCATTACAATACTTAGACATTTTTAATAATATATAAAAAAAAATAAACTGAATAAATTTTAAGAAGCATATAAAAACTATTTCTTACTTACCTTAATTTAAAAAAAAAACTTTGACAACAGCAACTAAAAGTTATTAACATAACATAGAAAAATATTTTAGTCAGTTACCGATCAGCCATAACAAGTAGAAACTAAATAATATAAAGAAAATGAATGCCCTTACAGAAGCGGTGTTGTGTGATGGCTTATATTCTCTGTGACTACAGTTAACGGGAAAGCGAGGAAACCTCTTACTCACCTGCGTGGGTAGAACAGTCTCCCGGCCTAGGGGTATCGACATTTTGCTAGCGGCGCCGCCGGCCGCGCCCCGGCGCCCGCCCGCTTCGCCCCATCCACCAACCCGACACTACGGACCCGCGCCCGTTCGCAACAGACGCGGCCAGAGAAAAACACTTTTCCAAATGCGACCCTAAAACACCCCACGATAATCAATGCAATACGCACTTCACAGGAAAATTCTCATTTCAGTCATACGACGATCACAAAAAAAATATATAAAAATCCGAGCGGCAGTATGTAGCAGCGTACGGTGACACCAGACTGACGCCCGCTCCGATAAGCGCGAGCGTACGACTGACTACGAAAGAGCCGCGCAAGCTCACCCCGCGCCTTCGCTCTGCCGAGTCACGAGCGGGCCCACTACGATCGCAACCGCATGGGGCAGATCAGCCTCTTCATCTCGCGGTCCCGATCACATGGGCACGTGCCTCGACCACGGTCGTAGTGCGATTATCGAGCGCGCGTACACATGCGCACTTTGCTCCACTATTTGTGGCTCATTCATTTAAAGGTATCGCATCGCACAGTACACCTGAGTAAATATTATGCACCTGACAATAGAATCGTTGTTTCGGAACGATTCCGCTTATTACAACTGCTATGCCGCTATAAGTAATAAGAATACCGCGCAATAAGCATTATTAAATATGTCTCAAGACCATTCTTATTAACCATGTATATAACAAAATTAAAAAGCCAATTACTTACAAAAGCCTACTATTTATATGAAAAAATAGCAAACCTTTTCAAGAATGGAGAGTGGTATATGAGCTCGAAATAATAATTAAAATTGTTGAATAAGTAGTCATTGTAGTTACGAGTTTCGCGTTTCAATTCCAGGACAAATAGGTATACATTTTAAAAGAATATAGAAAATGTAGAGAACATTTCACATATTTTTATAATATTAAACTTGAACTATAACTGTAAATGTAAACTTTTGTTTGTCTTATATACATATGAATCTAGTAAGATAAAAGTTAGTATTAATATAAATAACAGAGAGGGTGAAGACTATGGAATGATCATGCGTAGGCGCATCTCGAGGCAAACCTAAGTTCAGGTAGTTCGCCCACTTTTCCTTTCCGCTACGTTCACCGCTCCAGATTACGTCATTTGCAAAGTATCGTGGTTTATCATGTAGTTGTAGGTGGATAGATTAAATGCACTAGCCCTCCTTACCTTACTTTACTTAGGTTAACCTGTTAAAGATGACGGAAGAGTAATATAGAAACCTTAAAATATAAAATTACCAAACTGTGAGTCTCAATAAAAACCAAACTTAAAACCAAATTTAAAGGGTTTAATTTGAATATCATGTTGATTAGAAAAGCACTCTTCTTTAATTAAAATTTATTTTTATGGACAGTTTTTAAGACGATGCATAATGCAACTCCTTGTATAAAAGCAACAAACATTAGAGTTGCGCGTTTCGCAGGAGTGGACGGTATAAATTAAAATATACCTTTGTTCTGAACCGTCGAGCTTTCGACCTGCCACTGTTTCAAATCTCTGCATAATAAAAGTGTTGCCCAAATTGTGTACGTCATGTTTTTTTTTTATATTTAAAATATACATCACAGTAAAAGTTAATATATATATATTAAGGAAAGCTTTAGACGCTAAGCTACGAGTAGCATTTACAAAACGCAAAAAAACTTGTTTAAACTATAAAGGTAGGTATTTTCATCTAAATGTGTAAGATGATGGCTTACTATTTAGTCAGATATATTTATATTTAAAGTTAGTCAGATATATTCGTATATGTCTATGTATATTTCAAATTATGTATGCGTTTATATAGAACACACTAGAAGTTTTTAGCTAAAGTTTCTAGTTTAACTTGTTTCTTATGCCGATACTAACATAAAGGTACCACTAGTTTGATATTGGAAGTAAAAAATGGTAGTAATTATATTCGCTAATCGTATGGAGCCTTGTTTTGATAAACTAGTTTTAATAACAAAATATTTAATGAGTTTCAATATTTACGGTAAGGTAACCAAATTCTGAGAAATTCGTTATCGTCGTTAAAAGAATTAATTGATTTTATTCTAAACACACCGATTCTATATTTTTTTATAAACAATTTTTTTGGCAAACTCCTGAGATAATAACAAGGTCCTTACTAAAATAAAGAGCGCCACTCACGGGTGATTGATAACTACCCTTAGAAGTTAAAGTTTATACCACATTTTTGGGAAAAATTACACCTAAAACTTCAGTAAATTATAGGATTTTTAATTTTCTTAACTTACGGACATAATATATTGTAACGTTCTTATAATTTCCATAAGCCTACCTGAACTCCTTTCATAGCACCCTCGAACATGGTCCATCTTCCATAACCTGACATTATTATCACATCAGCACAATTAACAAAACACAGGTCAAGATTTTTATTTTACAGGCGTCAGGAAGTTTCAAAAGCAAGTTCACTACTGTCATACAGCGAACGCAAATAGACCATTTAGTGCTTGATTAGCACAAAGTGTAGTTCGAACACCGATCGTAGCTTGTAGCAATTCGCAAATTGAAATTGATGGCCGCAAGTCATATTCATTGAAGTGATTGAGTAGAATGGATGAAATGGACCTTGCGAGGTTGTTATGGATACATCATAATGTATTATAGTAGAGCATATTGATGTTAAATTAATTTATCTCGGGGTACTGTGGGAAGTTGTTGTTTGATTTTATTGTCAACCAATATTTTATTGTTTTTATATTAAACTCACAAGAATCTTTATTTTTAAAGGATTATTATAGCGTTAAGGCTCTTACCACCAAATCGATTAAGTTGTAAATAAAAATAAATATTTATTTTTCAATCTGTTCAAGCCTTTTTACAAAATTATTTTTTGTCATTTCCACGACGATTTTGGCGTCATGACCAATTTTATCAATCTCCTTAATTTGTTTATGGGTTTTTTATTTGTAACGAAGGTACAATGACCCTCATTTAAGCCTACATCATTTATTACATATTGTGCGTGATCAGGTTTAAATTCGCAGTCATTATACCATTAAGCCAGTAATGTTGCTACAATACTTTGTCAATTTAAAAACCCAAAATCATATGACATCAATTTACTTTTAAAAACAGTTTTATTCTTACACATATAACTTTTATTATTCATAAAAGTTAGGGCTTCAGTTAGTAATGGTTTATAATTTAGAAATCTGAATGACTTCATCGATTGAAGTGATGTGCAATATTTAAAGATACCTAAGTATTAGTTTTCTTGGGGCGATGTTTCAAACATTTTTTTATCTTTTTTAAAGGGAACTTTTTGTTTCGTCTTTGTTAGGATCGCTTAGAAGATTATGTTACAAAGTTATTCAAAATGTATACTTAAAAAAACAAATCTGGGCTAGATATGGTTTTGTGGTTGTATCCATTCGCCGTTAGCAAAAACTACTCTACCAAATCATCTTTGTGCCATATATTCTGTTCTTTTATTACCTACTTTAACCAATAACATGTTTAAAATTTTAAATTATGGACTTCGTAAGATTTTAATGTCGGGTAGCTACATACATACATACATACGAACGTACTAATTTAAATAGAGTATGGTATTTCTTTATTTTCTCATACTCCAGAGAGAATATTAAAAATTAAACATCTTTCAGGTTTTAGTTACACATCATACAGGGTAAATTTGCTAAACAGTACAGTATAGTATAGAGAATAAAGTGCAAAATTGAATACAAACTGGATAATTGTTAATTAATTATATTCCGTGAAATCGTTTTAATAAAACTATAACTAAGTATATATATTTAAATAATTAAAAAAATGCCATAACTGTAAATCGTTGACTTACAGTAATTTATAAAACGTCTATCTGTATGTTTACACTTCAATTAAGGGCTACTGAGGCTATTGAAATTTTTTTTCACTGTTACAATTCTTAAATTTAGGAACAGGCTATAGAGGTAGTATATTCATAATCCAGGAATAAAAGGAGAGTTATTATTGAAAAACAATTTCCATGTCTCATACATTCACAATATTGAAATCGCAACAGATGCTGAGAAGAACAAAGCAGCACATTTGTGGAATTGAAACATCTATGAAATTGAAATTTCTATCTTACATCGAAGCAGACTATGATCTACGCCATATTGTCGTAGTTTAGCTGATTGTGTTAGAGATCATGCTATAATCCTTAAGACAGATTTATACATTATTTTATGTATAGAGAGGTCCTATAGGTACCTAATATTAAAAAGACCTATCAAAAATATATTTTATCTCATTGTTTGTTATGCTTTAAACGATTTCATGTGAGGTACGTAAAATGATAAATATTTATATTTCTGCTTGTCAAACAATCTGTTGTTATATACTTGTCCAGCGCAAGAAAAGTCGCTTTAAAAAGCTATCTAAAAATATATATTTTTTTAATATTATAGCCAAAGGGGTTATATTTTTGTGCTTATTGTTTCTAGGGTTAATCTTAAAGTCTGGCTCTATTAGTCAATTTTAAGATATTTGTACATTAAAAAGTCGTTACTTCTTCATTTATTGATCAAAGAAGAAGTAACGATATACCAGCAAAAGCGAAAGCATATCGTGGCTGACATGCTTATATACAATTTTAAAACTCGACAAAACTTTAAAATGTATTTGTAGGTAGTTATAAAATAAAATTAAACACCTGCGTTAACATAGTGCTGATGAGTTGAAAGTTGGAGCTAGCGTTGATGAGTTGGAGCGTGGAGTGTGAAGAGCTTGGTTTGAGTTAAGGTCTGTTACTTACGAGTATAAGGTCCTATATGTATAATATAACGTACTGGTATGGAGGTAGGTTCTACACGCAGACGAAGTCGAGGCAAAAAATTAGCAATCAATAATTAAGATAGCAAAATACTTATTAATATTAAAATATGTACTTTGATGTTAGATAATCATTCAACGATGTTTCTTGTAAAATGAAAATAAAAATAAACTTATATTTCTGACTCCAAAAATAAAATGTCAGTATACAGCTGCATCGTTTATTAACTTTATACAACAAAAAACATTTCATCACACGATCACATTTCTTCCATTTGTTCTGCTCTGTGTTACAAATTATTTGTAAATTGTCCTGTAATTTAACAGCAACATAATCATGGCTTGAGGTATTTTTCGGTGTTTATTTAGTTTATCGATTGCTACGTTTATTCATACGTAAATCTCTTTCAATCTCATATTGTCTGACATCAGTCCTCTCTAAAAAGTCACGTCGATCCAAAAACCTGCAAACAATAAAATATATAGCAATACAGAGAGATTCGTTACTGTTTAGGTACCTAAATCAAACAATACAAATGTTATTATTACCCAGCTTTTCCTTTATTATGACTGACGATTTCTTCTTCAATGCCCTCCTCTCTTTTATATGTATTCCAATCAAGTTTAGACTTCTCTAGAGTTGACAGATTGTTCTTCTTGTTCAACTGACCAAGCACGTTAGAGAGACCGCCGCCGCTACGAGATGGTGCTTCAAACTTGCTAACTACATTAAAGAATATTAATCAAACAAACTTATAACCATAAACATCAATTATTTTTTATTAATTTGGGTTCTGTTTCACTAATTGCTGAAAACCTTAATAGTAATCTGCCAGATACCAGTTAACTAGTTATTTATAAAAATATAATCGTTAAAAATATAATCATTGTTTAATGATTATATATTTGTAATTTATGTTAAGCTTGAGTTTGTTGCTAAAATAAATGAATTTACTAGAGTAAAGTTATCCTATGTGTTGACCGCAGCTTAATTTCACCAAATTTCATTTAATAATTAGTCCGTACGGTTGTTTTTCCGTTATAGGTACGCTTACAAAACATAAGGACAAAAAAACAAACGAATATTTTATGTACAGATTTTGACTCGATACAATTTGATTACTACGTACATATATTTTAGGGATCAGGAAACCGATCTTAATATATTATAAAAAAATATAAACCTTTTGCAGCGCTGTCAGTAGTTTTAACTTTCTCCTTTATCACATTATTTTCGACCACAATAGTTTCGCCTGCAAATTCGAAAATTCTCTTTTCTCTATCTTTATCGTCTTTTTTTGTTTCATTTTTACACGGTGCGACGGTTTTGGACGCTATGATTAGTTCAGATTTTGAGTTATTTACTTTGTTAACGTCCTGAACGGGTTTAGGTTTTGTATCTGTTCCCTCTAAGAACTTAGCCCATAGATCATCCTCTCTTTTTTTTTCCTCTGTAAGATTGGTTGTAACTGGTTCCTCTACTGTGTCTATTTGGTCATAAGTTATAATTTCTTTTTCACTTCTTGTTTTTAATTTTTTTTTTCCCCTAACTGGCAATTTTGATTTTCGTTTCTTAGTTGTATGCATTTGTTCATCTTCAAACTGGGCTTCAGTCTCCTCATTAGCAGATTCCTCTTCCGAAACTTTTTCAGGTTCCCCGGGTACATAATCCTCGTCACTTTCACTGCCAGAGGACATCTGGAACATATATTTTTAGTATTATTATTTTTTTGATTGTATTTGAAATAAAAAATCATGTTATTCAAATTACGTTAAACTATTTAATTACTTTTGGCAACATGTATTGATATAACATAAGCATGAATCCCTAAATTTTCTTAATATAAATTATATCATATAATTGGACAAAATAATATCATAGACAATAATGTTAACTTTTATTAATTTGTCAAGAATTTTAACAATACTAATAACATACGATTTCTCAATGCAATTAGTAAATAATATTTTCCAGAAATGTTTCAAAAATCATAAAAAACCAACTAAAAGAAAAATCTTAACTCTCCATGGGGAAGTATACTGAAATAGGCATTACTGTAGGGTATTTGTAAGTTGGCATAATATGTCATTATTATATGCATGATTTATAAATAATTGAAATAAGATAAGAATCCTTATTAATGTTTTTATGGTTGTATTGATAGGAATAAAAAAAAGGAATCATTTGAGAGCATAACTTTTAATTGCTTTTATTATATTATAAGTTACACAATCAAAAATAATATTAAACAGGTTTTTTCCTATTCCTATTTTTGTTCTTAACATTCGACACTTCATAAAAGTTGCTTCCAGTCTTGGTTCGTTTCTGTGCTCTGTCAATCGCTCTTCTTTGTTTGGCTGTTAATTTGTTTTTAACTGGTACATCAGTAGAAGCATTTTCCTTCTTTTTCTTTTTAGATACTTCTTCTACTATAAATGTACCACTAGCAACTTCTAATCTCTTTCTTTTAATTTCCTTAACAGTTTCTGGGTCATTTGTTAAGTGATCCTCAACATCACTACACACATCTTCATCATTACTATAAAAACTACTTATATCAGAATCACTGTCTTCTTGCACTTCAGTATTTTCTTCATCATTTTTCTCTTGTGTTTCGCTTTCATCTTTTGGTTCATCTATACCTTTCAATTCCTCAGGAATGGACACATCTTCAAGAGGCTTTACATCATCTTCATTGTCAAATTGGAGGCCTACTCTAATCTTAGCAAAGTCTTGAGCTATAACTAACTTATTAATGATTAGATTTGCTTTTTCTGATGTTTCATCTTTTGATTCTGTAGCAGGTTCCTCTGCAGTAACCTCTGGTTTGTTTTCAGCTGGTTTTTCTGATGTTTGTTTAGGATCCACTTCTTGCTTTTTAGATAAAGGAACTTCAAAGCCTTCAGGAGCCACATAAAATGGAAGCTTACCTCTTTGCCAATCATTAAGTACCATTTTAGCAACCTGAGCAATATCAGGTTCTCCTTTCTTTAACAATTTACCTGTTCTAGCTGCCAGTTTTTCCAAAAATTCTGTAGATGTCTCAAAACCCTCGACCTTATATGTTTTAATTAAATACTCTTTCCGAACTCTTTTTAGGACTTCTTCTATGTAATCCTCAGGGTTCTGGACTAGCTCAACTCTAACCACACCTTTCAAAACCTTTTCTGTATCTGTTTCAGCTGAAGGATATACAATTCCAGGACAATCTATTAAAAATATTCTTCTCATTAAAGTTATGTATTGCCATACTTTAGTTTCCCCTGCAATAGGAGCCACTTTACATACTTTTTTAGCTCGTAATGTATTTATAACAGATGACTTTCCAACATTTGGATAACCAATAAGCCCTACACTGATTTGTTTTTTATCTATGTGTAACTTTGCAAACTGTCGCAATAAGTTTATGAGGGAACCTTTACCAAATGGATGGGTCATAGAGGCATGAAATGCTACAGTAGGATATTCTGCACTAAGAATAGCCACCCATCTCTGTGTAACCCAATTTGGGACCAAGTCGACTTTATTTAATATAAATATCAAGTGTTTATGTGGTTTCTCTTCTCTGAGAAATTTTTCAACATATGGGCATCTGGTTCCCAAAGGGTCTCTGGCATCAAGAATTTGCAACAAAACATCTGAAGAATCAATTACTTTGTATAGTTCATTCCAAATTCGTCTACTCATGCCAGCACCAAATATCCATTCTCTTTGTCCTTCTCTAACCCCATCATCCTCGCGAACTCTATCTATGTCCTTAGTTTCATCATACTTTTCCGCATTTTCTTCCACAGCCTGAGATAAAGTTTGCAAATCATTGAATTTTAAATTGACCCTTTTTCTTTGTTTTTTAGGGCCAAATGTTTTATCAAAGCCTTCCGTTTCAAGCAAATGAACTCTGGCGTGTTTAGCCTTTTCATTGAGTAGTGTGATTGGTAAATTGGTGGGTTTCATTACAACTTGATAAGGATTTTTAATTGCAGCTCCAAACTCGTCTTGGAATTTTTGTAAGGCGTTTTGTGATATGACACGTGAATTACCGAACCATTTTTGATTTGGTTCGACGCGAGCCTGACTGCCCGAAGGTAGCCAACCTTGAAATGGTGCAGGGGTTAAAATTTTGCCAGTTTTATCTCTTTTAGCCTTAAAGTTACGATACATTTGAAGCCTCTTGATTGTGCCCTTTGTTCGGGGTTTCCCAACTCCTTTAAGTCCTTCCGTAGGTCGTTCAGGGTTCATAGAGTGACCGGATTTATTGAATCCCTGCTTACGGGGAGCACCCGGGGCTGATCGCACTTTCCCCATCTTTAATTTATTTATATGACAGTGTTTATAAATTTGCAAAACTATGCAATCCCACGTTTACACTGATAAAATATTTTTTTTAGGTTAGAGTTATAAAAACATGGGCACTCGTTTATATTTTATGACATTAGCTGAAGAATTTTGACAGCTGATAAACGCACAAACTTCACACTATTATCGAATATAACAAAGCATCATTATAAGTCTAATAACAAACTTTACATACCTTACGTTTGACAATTATATCAGTCCACGAGATTTAAACAATCTATTCACCTTTGCAGTAACAACAGTGACAACAATATAAACGAGGATTGTAATTTGTGGATAGAATTTTAAACGATTCCGTAAATCAATACTTATGCTAACTTCACGTTATTCGTACAATTGTAAAGTGTAAATCGCTGTAAGACAAAGATTGACATTTTTTTTTTTTTTTTTTTTTTAATTTATTTCATGACCATGAGTACAAGCCCTTCAGTCGCAATAATAGAATAAAATTATATAATTTATAAATAAGTTGACATGGAATTACATTAACATTAAATCTTTTTTAGCTATATAACAGTATTCATGTCTATTTTTAAAGTATGATATTTAAGTCAAATCATGAAACTAATATAACATTAAACAAAATAATATAAATGCATTTATAAAAAAATAATTAACATTGAATTGCAATGACAGTAAAAATAGCTTCATTACACTTCTCTTTTTTCTTAAAAATTATAATAATTAAATTAAATATTTAATTTCTTACAAGTTACACTAATATTTAAATATTTTCAACAGTATTCGAGATATACTTAAAAATAGACTTAAAATAATGTTTATTTGAAAGTAATTCCTGAACACGGCGGGGAACACTTATACAACTCTGTTGCGATATTTCGCTAATGTCACTGACAAGAATCAGGCATCAGCCGTTGCACGTTAAATGACGAACATGCAAAAATTAAATGCTTAATATCCGCATTTTCTTGAGAACAATGTGCACACTTATTATTTTTTATGATTTTAAGTCTAAAAAGATGGGCAGGAACTAAGCAATGTCCGAAGCGTAGACGATTAATTGTTGTAATGAATTTTCTCCCAGAATACTTTAGGTCATAGTACCAGGGTTTAATAGGTAAGCTTTTTTGGACCTCTGCGTACCATTTTCCTTTTGTTTGAATGATGTGCTTTCTATATTCTCTCCATATTTGTATGAAATTATTGTTTAGGGTGGAATAAAAATCAGTATATGGGATTTTCATAAAATCCGAATGGTCTTCGTCGCATTTTCGACGAGTTGCAGCATCTACAACCTCATTTCCATATATGCCACTGTGTGATGGCACCCACACAAACTCGATAAATTTATTACTTTTAATCAGCTGGTCCAACATATGTTTGATTTCATATATAATGTAATTTTGTTTAAAACTTAAGTTATTATTACATAAAGTTGCTAGAACACTTTTGGAGTCACTTACTATTAATATATTCTTAATATCTACATTTCTATTTATTAATTTTAAGGCAGTCAATATGGCATAGCTTTCTGCTGTATAGACACTACAATTTTTGTCTAATTGAATACATTTTGAAACCATCATTTGAGGATCATAAAATGCAGAAGTGACAACATCAATATTTTTGGAACCATCTGTGTATATTGTATAGAAATGAGTTTTCTTACTAATAAAGTCTAGAAAATCATATTTATTTTGGATTGAATCTAGATTACAGCTAATATGTAAATGGTTTATTAAAGAATTATAATTACATCTATACATTGGCCATATGTCATCCCTATAAATATTGTTTGTATTATCCTTAATATGATTAATAATTATTGGTATTTCAGGTATTGCAAAAATACAATCTTTAGTGTTTTTGTAAATAAAATTATATGATGTAAAAGAAGGTATATTGCTAGTATCTTTTAACCAGGTTTCATTCAATAAACATAGATCAACTTTTTGTTCTAAAAGGAATTTGTTTAATAATGCTTTTTTACTATTTAAACTTTGTATATTAAATTGAATAATATGTAAATAAGTATCCATTAAGTTATTAAGTTATGTAATAATATTTCTTTTATCTTTTTATTTGTTAAAGGTATACCATCCCTATTATTACCAAGGGCAACTAAAGACTTGACTAATGCACTGATAATTATATCATTATTTATAATTTGTTCAGCATCAATACAATTTGATGCTGTTTTTACATTTTTTACCGTAGAAAGATGTTGTGATACTGACTTACTTGGTTCATTTAATGTGGGGAATGTTTTAGATGTTATATTGGGTGGTGGGGTACTCACAACAGTGGCATAGGAACGATGACGGTGTTTTTCTTTCTTCTCTGCCGTTTTCTTCTGCTTTACAGGACAATCTCTAGAGATAGCCAAGTGACTACCTCCACAATTTATACAAGTGATGCCTTCTACATCACATTCTTTGTAGGAATGGCGACCTGCACACGAGGAACACATTTGATCTCCTCTACAGACTTTCGCGGAGTGGTTGAATTTTAAACATTTATAACATTGGATGAGTGGTGGCACATAGGTGTGTACCGAGTACCTAAATAGGCTAATAAAGGTAAACTGTGGTAAAACAGTGTCGGCAAAAGTTACTGCAACTGTGCCCAGGGGTATTAACTTTCCGTTTTCTCTTTTCATAAATCGCTTGACTGATACAACCTCTGCATCAGCAACAATATTTTTATAAATATCTTCATTAGACATATCTTTGGGAACAAATCGAATTATTCCAATAGTTTCAGTCATATAGGCTGGTATGAATGCTTTGAGCTTGTATTTAATAAAAAAACCATCCATATTTAAGAAATTATTGGCAGGCGCGGGTTTTTTAAACGTAACGCCCACTTTGTAGGCATTTATTCGGTGTACTCCTACTATTCCTTTAACGTTTTCCGTAAAGGTTTTCGTAAGGACGATAGGGTTTTTATTGCCGACTTTTTCATTTTCAGTAGATTCCACATACACCACACAATCGCCACTGTGGTTTTCTAGAAACAATCTTTTATACAATGGCTTTTTAAATATATTATAGTTTACGACGCCTTCTGGACAACCGCCAACAATTTTTCGTTTTTTTGCTCTTTCGACGGGGTCTCCCCCGTCGCTATTTACACTCATAACTAGTATTATTTATAACAGCCCTTAAAAGTAACTATTTACTTGAAAATATACAATATAAACACGAAAACTGAAATTTTATATTTTTGGGCCTTTTTTAAAATGCGCGCTTTTTGATTTCCCGCCAAAGACCTCATTCATAATTTATTTTTTTTCACAAAGATTGACATTTTTTTAAATATTGCCATAACAATACAAATTATCAATGGTCTTTCAGCCTTGAGAGGTTTAGTTTAAAATGATGAGTAGAATAATACTTACTAAAGAATAAAGTTTTACTAAAGAATAAAATTTCACATAGGACTCTGACTATATGATATCAGACTAATCACTAGACAGTATAGTTGAAAGATCTTAACTGAAAAACTTACCCTTGAAAAACTAACCCTTGGTGAAAAAATCTATTTATTACTCACTAGGTATTACTCACGAATGTAATATTCACTTTGTTAAGCATTAGTCATTACTGATATAAAATGATATTATACCATTGCTATACTGTATAATTACTAGATAATAAAAAAAAAACCAGACAATTTCAAATGTCAATTGTCAAACAAAAAATGACAGAATTATTTCCAAATTATATTTTGCAAAATTATTCAAGATTAATTATTTAACTACAATATTTAAAAGCTTAAAGTAATAGAATATCCCAGTCAATACATATGGGTTTGTGAATTTAATGAAATGTAATCGAATTATTATTACGACTCTGAAAACCACCTTAGTGTTGTTTTTTGTTATTGAAAAATTTATAATTCTAACTAGCCCGATGCATGAAAGCATCAAGCTTGATGGGGCAACATGTATGACATGTTGTCTGAATTCCGAGTATCAGAATTTGATTCGTTTGTGAATATATTAAGATTGACTCCAGTAGATCCTTTGGATACCTTTGGTGAAATGTGGTACCCAGTGTTTTTGTGGTCTCTGTGCTCTTCAGTGTTTGTTCACACTTGTGCTGCCCTCGTCGCTTTTGGTACTCTTAGGAAGCATAAATATGGAAAGTTTTTTCCTGTGTTACTTATAATAATGGGTGTAGTGAGCCCTGTGACCTCTGGGGTAGCAAGTAGTGCTGCTATAGCTTTTATTTATCGTGCCGCAAACCTAGCTATGCCTCCTATACATGCTATGATATGGGGTATAGGACAGACTATTCTAGGAGCTGGTATTGGCTTTACTAGAATTCTAGCTACCTTGTAATAATAACATACTTAAACTACTATGTATATAATATTATTATGTTTGAACTTGTAGGTTCCAACCTATGGTTATGTCAATTATCAAAAATGTTTAGGAAAAATATAATCTTTGAGGGATGGTGCTGATTTGCATGATACTATAAGGTGTTTGTAGCACTAGATATAATCATAAAAATACTCATTAAGATTACACAAATATGAAACAATATAGTCACTGTTCAAAGTGACATTATCACTTATTGGATACTATTATTTTTGTTTATTGCCTTAATGTGTAGTTAATGAAATGTATAAAACTTACTTAATAAATATAAAAATCCTTGTTTTAATATTTGATTAGCATTATGTATGCCAGTTATAATGTAATGTTCTATAACCTTTTTCATTGTAAATAAAAATTTAATTGTAAACTTTAAATATATGACTGGGTTTGATATATATTAATATTTCCACAATCATAGCCACTTCAAATATAAGTACCTTTTTCATATATCATTGCATTCCAAGATATAAATATTGTTTTATTTTTTTGTAGAGCATAAGTGTAACATTTTGAAACTAAGGAGCTAAGAATAGGCTAATTAATTAGGACATAGGTAGGGGAAGAGCAAATATGGAACAGTTTATATGTACTGACCTGATTTAAACTGAAAACTCCACATTGAAGGTTCTAGGAATAACTGGAAATTTTGGCAAAAAATATGCTTAGACCAAACAGCCCTGGAACTCTCAATATGGTATAAAATGTTCTTTTTTATGCTAAATGACATGGGGTTTGTATCATTTTAATTTAATACCTTTTATTTAATTTGAACTTAATGAACAATAAAAACACCAATTGCCTGAAAAAATATTGCTTAATTTTACACATTGATATGTAGATCTTATAAGACCCACCGATGTAGCAAGAAAATGCACATGTCTAGGAATGATGTAGTGTTGATAATGGTGCAATGTCCTTTTTTATAAAATTGTAAATATTAGTCAAAATTTATTAGACTTGTGTATATTTCTGAACCATTATTTTAAGTTTGCATTATGTTCAATTTAGTACTTATAATGGAATAAATACAGAGTTGTAATTTGTATGTTATAAATATTGACAGAATGTGGTTAATGTATACAAAATAATATCCAAGTTGAAGGTTTGGCATGTTTAAAAATAAACTTCTACTGACATTGATATGTTTGCATAACATTGTCAGTCAGATTTGTTTAAACTTCAAAAAATTAATTTGATATGTAAAGAACTGATGATTCATTAACTATAGAAACATATACTCTTTTTAGTGAAAAGGTAAATAAAAGTCTGTTTTCATAAATACATGACTTTTCAAAAATATAATTTATATACATAAACTTTGTTTAAATTACTCCATTAACAATGTAACTATGACAATGAATTTTTTTTCAACCAATATAGTACAATAACAATTGATTATTCAATGCCAAGAGCAACATATAAATATATTGCAATGACATATATAAATACATGACATACATTTTTGAATATAAAAGAATATGTTTACTTGGAATGTTTCAGTGTGAGTTGCTAAATTTACAAATGTACATTAAAGATACTAATGGTGTTTTGGAACAAACCAGCTTACAATAATTTATCTAGCTTTTTTAAGTATCTGATTTAAAATTCAGATAGACAAGGAAATTCACTTCTAAAATTTCACTTCAAACATATATCATAATATTTTCCCCAAACAGTATTTCACATTGTTGACATCTACAGAGTGCTGCTATGAGTATAATTAGAATAACTCTTATGCACATTTATATTATATCTTTCACTGTCGTCATCTTCATGGCTAAGTTCGTGAATTGTCTCTTCTAACATTAGTGGAAGATGCAATTCTTCAGTTGACAGGACATTCTGAAAAATATAAATAGGTATTATTTATATAAATTTAGTAATACTAACCATTAATACTTGATCAATATAATACCTGCTCAACATTTGTTTTCCTCAGACTGCTAACACGCTCTTGTAATAACTTTGTTTCTGTTGTAGCATCCTGTAATGCCAATTTTAACTCTATACATTCTCTTCTTGTATTAGACAATAATTGTTCTGAGGTTTTTAAATTTTCCTTCATTTCCTCTTTCTCAGATTCTAATTTAGCTTTTGCACTAGTGAGATTTTTAATTCTATTTTCATATAATTTGACTCCTAAGTGATCATCATCTATAGTTGCTTTTTTACTGGATTGAAAGTTATTACACATTTGTTTCAGACAACTAACATTTTGTTCTAGAATAGTTTTTTCTTCTGTTATAAGTTTTATCTCATTTTCCAAGGAACTAATCTTACAAGTCATTGATGCAATTCTTGCCGACTGATTGTCAATTATGTGGTCTTTGTCAATAAGTTTTTCTTCTAAATTTTGTATCTTACTAACATATGATTGAAGTTGCACTGATTTAGAAGCAGATTCACTTTCTAACGAGTGATTTGTATTTTCTAAAATATTAGCTTCAACAGATAAACTAGCAAAGTGTTCCAGCATATCTGATCTCTCAGCTTCTTTTTGAGATAAAAGTTCCTCAATTCGTCTTACTTCAACTACATAATGTTGCAGTTGTTGTTTTAGACCATCTACATCTTTTTTAGATTTTTCTAGTTCAATTTTAGTGAGTTTTAAATGACCACTGGTATCTGCTAAACTATTTTGTAAATGTTTATTTTCCATTATTGCTGTATCAAACTGTTGTGTTAATCTTAGTATTTCGCCATTTAAGAAAGTTATTTGGGATTCATAATCAACTACTTTGTGTTCACTTATTTTATTGAGGTTTATCTTTCGTTTAAGATCTGCAATTTCATTTTCAAGCTTGTTCACTTCAAAGGACTGTGATTTAAGTTTGTGTTCTAAAGCACTAATGTTTTCAGTTTTATGATCCAAGTCTATTACTAATTTATCCCGTTCTTTATCTATTACTTTTATAGTATCTAATAAATTCATATTATCATTTTTAAGTTTAATAATTTCAGATTGTAAATCTTTACATTTATTCTCTAATGTATCATTGCTATCTTTCATTAAACTAAGTTTCTTTTGAAGAGATAAAACTTCATTATGTACTTCTGCACTACTTCTTTCAGTTTCAAGTTGTATGTTCTTAATTTGATTAGATAATGTTTTCTCTTTAATGTAGTCAGATTGCATTTTTTTTATCTGTTCTCGTAAGAAAACACATTCCTCTTTTAATTGATCTGCAGATGCTTTCCCATTTCTATTAGTCATTTTATAAGAACAATTTTCTTCCTCTAAATGCTCTATTTCTTTCTGCTTATATGCTAAGTCCCTTTTCAACTTATCTACCAAATCCATTGCCTCTTTGTAACGGCAATGATATTCCTGTTTATCTTTTTTTAATAGCTGTATTTCTTTTCCCATGTCTTCAGTTCTTTCAGTTAACTTTTGAACATCTTTTTTACAATAATCACCTTTATTTGAAACAGAATTTATAGATTTATAGTGACTTATCTGTCTGCTAAGAGATATATTTTCTTTAGACAACTCAGAGTTTTCAGCATTTAATTGACTTATAACATCACAATAATTATGTTTGCTTGCGTCTGCGTTATTATATATTTTTGTCTTTAACTCATCATTTTCTTTTTTTAACATAAGATTTTTTTGTTCACTTTCACATAATTTTACATGTAAATCTCTTATAAAGTTATTATCATTTGAACCATTTTTCTTAGGACTATAATCCTTTTCTTTGATAGCAGTTTGTTTAAAGAGATTTATAGTTTCACTCAATTGTTCTTGAAGATTAACTATGTATATTTCATATTTCTTTCTTTCTTCTTGAAATAGTTTTTTTAGTTCCTCCTTGACTAGATATGGATTATCCTTAGGAACTTCAGGTAAAACTCTGTAATTGAAGTTATTATTGACCTCAGATAGTGAAACAATTTTCTCTTGTAAGTTCTTGTTAAGATCTACTAAATCTTTTATTTCTTTGTGCAAGGATTCTTTCTCCTTTAAGGCTATTGTTAAGGATTCTTGCACTTTTTGAGTACTTGTGGAACTATCTCTTGAATATCTTTGAGATAATTCTTTCTCTAGCTCTGTTTTTTTTAAACTTAAACCTTCTAATCTTGTTTGCAAAAAATTTACCTCAGTTGTCATAGATGCTAACCTTTTATTACAATCCTCTTCAAGTGTTAATGCTAATTTATCAACTTTCAGCACCTCTTCTTCCAATTTTTTATTCTTATCTGCTAAAGTTAAAGCACGGAGCATAGCTTCATGCTGTTTTGTTAAACTATTCTCAATTTCTTTTTTTAGTGAGTCATTAGCTCTTTCCAATTCTTTAACTTGTTTAGTTAAGATTTGTATTTTACCATCAGGAAGGTCATTATAATATTCTTTACTCACAGCTGTGGAAGGTCTACCACCATCCAAAAGTATGTTAAGCCTAATTATTTCATTATCTCTTTGTTCCACTTGGTTTTGAAGCAGAGCAATTTCATCACCAAATTCATTTACTTTTTCTTGTAATGACTGAATTGTTTTATTCATTTCTTTTAAATCTTTATCATGATGAGAATTGGGTTCATGGCATATACAAACTTTTGATGTGTAAAAATCACCTCCATCTTTCCTTCTGTTTTTGTTACGGCTGCTCTGTGTTTCTGCACACAAACCCCTCAAACTGAGATCTCTTATATCATGCTGTAATTTACTTATCAATATTTCTTTTTTAGATAAATCCTCAGTTAATGTTTTGAGTTTTCTCTTGCTTTCTCTACTTACTTTTAAGTGTTCTTCTCTGACAAGCATAATTTCTTTATGTAATTGATTATTTTCTTGAATAAGTTTAATATTATCACACTTAAAGGGTTCTGCCTCCATCATCAGTGCATCTCGTTGCATTAGGGCCTCTTTAGAGAGATCCATATAATGCTGTAAACTACGAGTGGTTTGTAACAAATCCGCAACTATACATTCAACTAATGGTACTGAATCTAAAGATAATGTATTGTTATAACCTAGATCCTCAAGTTTTCTTTTTAAATGGAAATAAGCCTCGCTCATTTTTATAAACGTTAATTTTAACAAAAAAAAAAACAAATTTAATTCTTTATCATCATATATTTCATCCTAGTTTAAGTAACAGATTTTGGCCGTTAATAAAATAGTCAATAACAATAGCAAAAAACTATCAACAAAATACACAGTGGTCACTGACGCACAGTTATGACAGATTGACAGCAGACAGTTCCATTCTTGTAAGCTAAAGCTAGTTCAAAACATTTATTTTAATCTGTGGACTGTAAAGTGTTGATCATAGAATTAATATATATATGTATATATTAATAATATCTCTATGGTGTTGATTGATCGAATAATAACATAGATTATAGTAACACACAGAAATATAAGGATTAAAGCAATTGGCTTAATATGGATTATAAAAAACTATATTCTTCCATACTGCGGAATTCTTATTTTATAATAATAGACTTTTTTAACTAGTTATATTCATAGTTCTTCATATAAACTTAGCCTCATGTATCACTGTGATAGAGATAAAACTTTGCTATGTAAGTTAAAAAAAGGACGGAAATAAGTTTTAAAAAATATATTAAAATTTGTATAATATCAAACTCACTAAGCTTCAGCCGCAATAATGAAATCTTAATTGGCCACCTCTTGTAGCCAGCCTCTCTATATCAAACCTAAAAATTAATAGTATTTAAAATTTTAATTTTCCCATAAAAAAATTATTTGTTGCCTCTGAACTGACATTAACTCTGAGTGTAGGTATGGCGCCCGGGCGATGACCTTTTAAGTAAATATAATTACAAAATACAGAGTAATAAGTAAAAGAGGGAGCAAACATTTTTTGTTTCGTTTTTTTCTGTTGTTTATCAAGATTTGTAAAAAGTCGTAGAACAAATGTTCTTGGGATTCATGTAGAGTTCTACAAACATATTTGCAGTTTTGCACATCTTTAATATTTGATTTTATACATAATTTATAATTTTGTATTTAATACTCATCTATGGTATTTCTTAATATACTTTTTTATAAATCTGTATTTATTTGTCAATTGATTTTGACTTTAAGTGTTGACAAAAGTTATAGGTATTTTTATTTTGAAAATAATATAGTATTATTTTTATTATTATAAAATGATGTGGTCAGTTCAGTCAGTTTAGAAATAAAAACTACAAGCTACTGTAAAATGATTAGAATTTTAAAAGTGTTGGTAGACAAATTCTTTAGAATGTGACGTTTTCACAATCCCCTTTAAGTCGTTACTTGTTTATTCTTACTGACTACTCAATAAACATAAAAGATGAATCCATACAAAGATATAGAAGAAAACTCTTTCGTAGCAGCACCCCATCTTACATATGAGGATATTGCCACTAAATTGCTTAAGGATAATTTATTTTTAACTGCATTAGAACTTCATACCGAACTTGTAGAAAGTGGCAAAGAGTTACCCCAACTAAGAGAATTCTTTTCAAATCCTGGTAATTTCGAGCAACATGTTTCCCGCGCTTCTGAAATAGGAGCTATTCGTAAGTAACAAATTATCAGTAGGCTTCTAGTGGTACTGTTTTAATTTAATAATATATGTATATTTTTCAAGATCGAACTCCGAGCCTGGCGACCTTAGATTCATTAGATACAGCAAGGTATTCTGAAGATGGAGGAGGTGATCGTGGTGCCAGTGGTTGTGATGTTGCTGTGCTCGAGTTTGAACTCAGAAAAGCTCGGGAAACAATAAACTCCTTAAGAGCTAACTTAACACAATTTGCTGGTATTTTTAAAAATAATTAAGTTTTGTTTGTATAAGTTTTAATTATTAAATAATTATCAAATTATAAAAAAATATATATTTCATCAACAAAATAAATTAAAAAAAAAATCCTACATTCTATTTTCAGATGACTCTACTCCTGATAAAATTACTAAAGATGTCAACAATCATAGAACTCTTAAACCACATGAAAAAAGAGCTCTTAATTTCCTAATAAATGAATATCTACTTCTTCAAAACTATCAATTAACAAGTATTACATTCTCTGATGAAAATCCTGATCAGGTAATAATTTTATCTAAAGTTCCACATACATACACCTATTATGTAGATTACAGTATATACCAATTTAAATTAAATATTTTATTAAATGTATTATTTAATTTGAAATAATTATTTTATTTGAAATTGAAATTTTTAATGTATTACATGTGTTTAATTTATCAAAGGAATTTGAAGATTGGGATGACGTAGGTTTAAATGTACCACGTCCAGCAGATCTGATATCCTTATACTGGGGAAGTAATAATATAACCATACCCAAGAGCGACATGTCAACATACACTGATTTAACAGTTGTAGATATGGAATGTCAGACAGAATTGGATGAAAATGTTTGTGTGAGTTGTCAGACATTAGATGATGAAACAGATTGGAGCCATGAGGTGATTTGACTAACATTGCATTACTAACATTATATACATATCACTGTTTATTTCTTATGCAAATAAGGAATGATTTTTCTATATTCGGCTAATAACCAGAAAATAGATTAGATTTTTGACCAGTTTTATATAGTGTATCTGTTAAAATTATAAACTTAATTCTTTGTGAAGAGTTATCTGACTATTGGTTCCAAAAAGGTTAAACATAAAGAAAAGTCTTTTGCACAAGTTATTTTCATAAATTGTTAACTTGTCACATAAATTTTATATATGTACTTTCTGTCACATTCAAGGTTTAATATACTATAATGTAATGCCATTTAGTATTCATTATCACATGTTATTAACAGAACTCTGGTTTAAGTAAATAATTAGAACTGTTGCATGATATGTCCATTATAAAAATATTTACGAATAATAATTGAATAAAATGTGAATTATTAATAAAGTGGCTTTGGTTTTGTGTGCCTTGGTTAATAACAAAGTTTATTGTAATAACAAGAACATAATAATAATATATATTTTATGTTGCATCAAATGAAATTTTTAAGTGCATTATTACCACCTGTAGCTTCTAATTCAGGCAGAAGAAATAGAATTACTGAAACAGAAAATAATAGCATTGGAAACAGAAAAGTTGAACTTTCAAAAGCTATATGATGCAGCTATAGTGAGCCTTAACAATTTAACAAGTCCAATATCAGAAAGCAAAACCCTGGAATTACAAATATCTGGAGAGAAACTTTCAACTGCACAATCAAAGAATCAATTGGAAGAAATCAAACCTCTAACATGCATGGCCTTGGAGAATCACTATGGCAGTGGTAATTCCACTCACAGCGCAACACCAGAACAATTTGAAATGATTTACAGTGATAAGAATAATGGCGTGTAAGTATTGTATATTATTTTCATGTGTAAGTTTTTTCTTAACTAATGGTGTCAATTATATAATTAGGTTCTAGTAAATAAACACTTAATATTACATATATACTTTGTCAAACTACAAAGCATAACAAACTTGCAATTCTATTCAATCATTCAGTTTATGTTTGAGATTATTGTTTATTAATTACTTATTTATTTTATATTTATTAATTATTAGATAATCAAAACATATATGCATAGAGTTTTAGGTAGTTAACCAATGGTTTACAGTAGCTATTTGAATTATAAATTCTTTAGAGAACTGTATGATATTAAGAGCTAATGTTATAAACATAATTACAGTATAAAAAAAGATGGTTCAAACACAAGTTCCTTTGAACCAGCATTGCTGGATAGTGTTCGAGGTTCGCCAGCGAGACGCGGAAGTGTGACAACACTGGATGAAACACTGAGTATAAATGATGCTGGTGAATGGACCAGGGTGCAATATGAATACAACACTATTGAGAATAGCAAGGAAATGTGGATTGATAGGTATGCATTTATAATTCATATATGTACTTATTTATCTTATCATCCGCCGTCATCTCAACAATCAGTCTTATTTTACTCATATCATCTTTCACACAACCCATCCATCTCTTACATATTCATCATACATATTTATTTTTTAACACAATATATATTTGTATTTATCTCATAAATATTAATCTTGTAATTGTAACTAATTTTTTATTTGAAAGGAAATAAATTTCTTGTATATTATATCCATTTTTAGAACAGTTAAAATTCCTAAAAACAATGATTGTTTTTTTTGCAGTAGTATCCCAAGTACCCTGAAGGAGTCAATATTGAGCTGGTGTAATGAGGCGTTGGGTGTGAACGAGCCTTTAAATAATGATCTGCTCTTAGATCTAGTGAATAATGATAAACCAATCACACTATCTGGGCTCCTCCCTTTGGTGGCTGATACTTTACCTAGGGTAAGAAGTATTTTCTCATTTTTGTTTTACTATGTACAAAAGTCCACTTTATTGAATACGTAAATAAACTAATGATAATTATTTAACATCACGTCTAAATTGGCCTTTCCTCTTGTATGATATAAATAAAACCCTTTTGTCAAAGTTAGATGCAAGCGTCATAAAGACATTGAAGTTATGGCTCGGGTTAGCGCACTCAGCGGACTCTTCAACCTTATTTAGAGACCGTAACAACTTTGGATTAAAATTAAAGAAACCATCGGAGCTCTACAAACATCTAAGAGTTACCAAAAGACATATCATCGGAAAATCTAAAGATGATACTGTAACTTCTCTCCCAAAAGACAAAGTTGCCTCAGAGCTCGAGTCACGACTTCAATTCCATAAAAAGTTTATGATAGGTGCTCAAACGAATAAAGTAGGGCTAGGATCAAGTAGGAAAGTTCAAGACATAGACATAACAAAATCTTTTATTCGACAAGACGAAAACGATAATTACCGACTCCACGCGATGAGCCTAGAAATTCAAAACGAATGGGTGACCATAGGAGATTTTTGTATTCCACTAGCTTTGAAGTGGCGCACCTTAATTTATGATTGGTCCCCAGCATTATTAAAATTCTATCTTAATGCATTCCAAATGACTCTCCCAGATCAAAGTAATTTAGTAAGATGGGGCAAAGCCACCGAAAAGTCTTGCAACATCTGTGGGGAGGCAATAGGAACCGCGAAACATCTATTAGTAGGGTGTAGGGTACTTCTAGATAAAGGTCAATACTCGCGTCGCCACGACAAGGTATTAGAAATTATACGGGAAGCGGTTAGTCTTTCAGTAGCAAGAGCGCGGAAGGGTATAACAACCACCGAACGATCTATAGAATTCGTAAAAGAAGGCTCCTCCAAAAAATCAAAAGCGAAGCCTTATTCAATATTAGGCGCGGCTCCTGATTGGATTCTCATGATGGACACGTATGAAAAGCATTACAAAATCCCTGGGGATGTTGGTGTTTCGTCATCCAGACCGGACTTATTCCTGTATTCGAAACATCTGAGGCGCGTGATACTTGTGGAGCTTACTGTTCCTTGGGAAACAAACATCCCAAGGGATCACACATTCAAGCTCAATAAGTATTACGAACTAACCAACGAACTGATCAGGAATAAATTTATAGTTAGTTTGTACGCGGTAGAAGTGGGAGCGAGAGGTATAACAGCAAAATCTCTCTATAGCCTACTTAAAGATCTTGGCCTTTCTAGAACAAGCATCGGTTCATTTCTAGAACGTACTTCAAAGGCGGCATTAGTAGGTTCTTTCCAAATTTGGTTAGGTAGGGAGAGGAGTGTGGAGGGTGAAGGTGAGCGTTTTTGCGCATAATAAGGGAGCCCCTTAAACCTACTCCTGGGTCGCAAGTCCCAGGCACTGCTTGCACTCCTCTCCTTGCAACGCGATGGGCCCGGCACCCGCACGGTGAATCCATGGATTGCTAAGAAGCTTCGTCTCTCTTTTTATCAAGTAAATACCTCAAAAATACATACAATTAATTTAATATTCATTTAACATTTAAAGTCAACCTCACACATAAACTATATGAATAACCCATAATCCCTTTCCCCAGGTCCTCCCCCACACTCTAGTGTCCCGTCGTAGTGAAGCCGCGGCACTACTGGCGGGCTCAGCCGCACTACTGTCACCAGGGGACGCTAGACGGTCAAGACTACTGCACTCACTACTTACCCTGTACAAGAAACCTGATCCACCAGACGCCAAGACGATATGTGAAGGTACATACACTTTATATGTGCATAACCGCCCCATTGGTCGAGTGGTTAGCGCAGACGCCTAACGTGTTCCCGGCGGAGACAGGCATTTATGTGATAAGCATAGATGTCTGTGTTTCTGGGTTTGGTCGTTTATTAAATATATTCTCAGTATTTATATGTGTATTTCTATGTATTTGTATCGTTGTCTAACACCCTTAACACAAGCAAATAATTTGCTTACTTAGGGGTTAGATCAATGTGTGTAATTTGTCCTGATATTATTATTATTATTATATACTGACTGGTGTTTTTCGCTTTTTATATTCCTTCTTAATATTTTTTTTTTTCTTAGAAAAAAATATATTTAAATTTTACTATATGAAACATTGTATCTGTAACTCTCTTATTTATATATTAATTAATTGCTTAAGAAAATATATAATTGAATATAGACTTTAACAATGCAATATAATTATTTCAGCAACGCGTCTGGTAGTTAAATGGGGTGGTAGCGGTGAGGTACTATCCTCCATAGCGGAATTGTTAGGTTCAAGGTCTTCAGAACGCAGAATACTGGCCAGTCAGATTTGCTTAGCAATAGCACCATATGTACCCATAGAGTTATGTTCTTCACTATTATTGAGTTTAGTGATGTTAATGAGTGAGTCGAGCGAGGCAGAAGTCAGATGTATAGGTCTTAGGACGGCCTGTCTCATTTGCCCCGTGGCGGAACATAAATATGGACAATTGGAGAATTGTATGTTTAATTTCTTGAGGGATAAAGAGGATAAAATTGTTAAGGATACTGTAAGTGTGTTTGTGCCTGTTTTAGCAAGAAGCGCTATTATTTCTGGTGAGTTTATAATTTATTACGTGTTTTATTTGACACTATGTCTTGAAATTACAACTATATTTTGTTATAAATTAATTAAATTTATGATAATACCAAACTTATGCAAAGAATAAAAAAACATTTTCCTTTTTATTTCAGGAAAATTCTCAACAGAGTTATACAGCAAAGTCATAACAAATTTAATTAAAGTGAGCTCGGATAATGAATGGAAAATGGTGATACTATACCTTGATGTTATAAAAGCTTTAGTGTTGGCTAAACTGGCCTATGTGATAAATGTACAAGTAGTTAGGGATGTAAACTGTGATATAGTGATGTCGGATGTGTCACTGAGTGATAAGTTAGATGTACAGTGTTATTTGAGTGATGAAGATAAAGTGTTAAGTATAGCTGTTAATAGATTGTTAAAGGAACAGCCGGAAGTCAGATGGATCGAACTCAAGTGGTTTATAGATGTGTAAGTTATTAAATATTAGACCAAAATCATATCACTGACTTCATAGATATATTGAAACCAGTTATCAGAATATTGTCATTTCATTGTTTTTATGAATTAAAGAAAAAATATTTTTTAAGTAACATGTTGGTTCAAATCTAACAGCACCAAAAGTAGTGCATTAAATTCTGTTGTAATTCAAATATTACAGTTAATTTAAGTAATATTTTAATATATATTTTTTTTATTTCAGAACAAAACAAATACTCGATACAGCCACAAAATGCAAGGCACTGAACCATCCCACAGTTTATGAATCACTTATAACACTGTTTAATACATATATGAACAACTTTGGTCATGACTTCACAGTGACAATATTAAATAATATCTTCACAGAGATTATATTAGATTTAGAGAACAAATTAGAAAAGCTACATGCTATTAATGTTGACAGTGTTGTGATTGTTGGTATATATTTAGTTACTATATTAATTGAAGTTGAGGAACGGATTCCGCAATCTGAGTTTTTGCAGAAGTAAGTTTACATTATGATGTCAGTTGTTCTTGATTTCTTGCCTTCTTATTCTTTTCCTTTAGAAATAAAGTTTTTCAAGTGTCTCAAGCTTCTTATAATAATAATGATATTATTGAAATCTTAAATAATTATTACTTATTGATTTTACTTAGTATTTAAATTCATTAAACTTTTTTATATTTTAAGTGTTGTTTTGAATTTCATTTTTAAATATGTATGTGTATAGTAGTTATAAAAAACACACAAATATATTCTGCCCCAAGATTTAATTATTATTTAATATATTAAATAACTTATTGTATTATTATTTTCAGATGGATTATGTACAGCAGTATAAGAGGCCTTCCAACTAAAATATTTTCTATACCATTCAAATGGCTATCGCTACATAGATTGGATACACTCAACTTTTACTTGCAACATTTACGAGAATGTAAGACAAAAAATTATCTAATATTTTATAACATGGTCTAAAATAATTAAATTTTAATTAGACTTTTTTTACAAAACTAGTGTATAGATATACATATTTTTTAAACCTACATGTTAAATATATGGAAAGAGAAATAAACATATGTATATTAATATGCAGGTATTTATTGTAATAATATTCTTACTGTTATTTATTTTTTATTTGGGAATAAATTTTAATTCTAGGCTGAGACTACTAATAAAAAATAACTGTTTATTAACAATAAATATAATCAAATAATACCAAAAATATATTAGATGCGAGACAAAACTGGATTGAATTGAATAGAACAATTATAATAAATACATCAATAACTTACAATTATAAATACATCAAATACAACAAAATAAAAAAAAGATATAATATAAAGTTAGAAACCGTTGAAAATTAATGAAAATATTCAGTTGCAGCCAGCAGTTGTGACTCAACTAGTGGTAATGCTATACGAATCTACATCGCGAACCTCATCACGGAGTTCGTGAACATCACCGACGCAACTGAGGAGTGCATCGAGCAGCAACTGCTACCAGCAGTGGTGGCGCTGTTGTATGATGATGACGTGTGAGTATGGTGATGATGTGTGAGTATGACGATGATGTGTGGTCCTGGACATATAAAACATCCTGAAATCTGAACGCATCGCCATCTATCGAGTCCTATTGTAAATCTTAACCATTCAAATATCCAAAATAAAAAAGGGATTTACCGTTTACAGGAATTTTAATGACAAACCAATGTACAGGGGAAATATACAGGATTATTTATAATTAATTGGAACCTCTTGCTGGCAGCCTCTCTAAATTAATCCCAAAAATATTTGTTCTACGATTTTTTTTAATAATTAGTTTTAAAAATTTAAGTTTACCCATACAATTTTTTTTGTTGCCTCTGAACTGGCATTATCTCTGAGCTTAGGTATGGCGTCTGAGCGTTGACCTTTTAAGTCCTTCTTACAGAATACAGAGTAATTAGTAAAAGAGGGAGCAATCATTTTTTGTTTCCGTTTTTTTTTTCTGTTCTGTATTTATCAAGATTTGTAAAAAGTCGTAGAACAAATGTTGGGATTGATATAGAGAGACTGACTACCTGTAAGAGTTTGCCAATTAAATACAAATAGCCCTGTATATATATATATATATATGCATAATATGCAATCTAATAATGTTATGTTCATCCCCACACATTTTTCATCTTTGTTTCACTCAAATCTGATCTGTCATCTAAAGCGCAACACGTCAAAATGTACACCGTTCATTATTATTTAAATACTACTACTTTTGACTTCTAGAAGAAGAAAATATAAAATGATGTATTTAATAAATCGTATTTTAAAATTTTTGAACAAACAAACTTAACTGTAGTTCGGTGCGTGAAGCGGCCATCACCTCGTGGGGCAGCGTGGCGCGGTCGTGCGTGGCGCGCGGGCTGGCCGCCGAGGGTCAATGCTGGCCGCCCTTCGAGGACATCCTGGGCGGACGAGCGCTCACCGCACGAGAGGGAGCACGCGCCGCGGAGGCGCTGGCGCTGCTCGTGCTGCCCACAGTAGACAGCCACACCGTTTCGGAGAAAGGTGTGTTTTTTAGATTCGTACGAAGTCCGGTGATCCAAGCTTTGAGATTGGTTGGTTAATTATTGTATTATTGGGTGAATTAATGATGGATGAATGGATGAGGTTACGAAGCAACCCCCACTTATAAATGCAGAATAAAATATACATATTGCAATCATTATATTTTTAATATTATCATTATATAAAGAACTCATTGTAGTTATACTATCGAATACGTTAATACGAGATGTATTATCATCCAGCGGTGTCAGTGCTGTGCTCGCTGTGCACGAGCGTGGCGTCGAGCGGCTGCGAGGGCGTAGTATCGCTGGCGCCCGCACTGCAGTTGGCGGCGCACCACTGCCCGCACCATCCCGCCTTGCTGCCCGCACTCAGGTACATACACTGACGTGCACACACGCACTCACGCACACGCCCCCACATTTCAGTATGTGGGGGCGTGTGCGTGCCACGTTCCCAGAAACGCACTCACACGCCCGCACATCTACACTACCCCTGTGCCTCTGATTTCGCTTAGGTAACCTTATGTACACACAAAAAGCACCTATGCGCGCCACACCTCACACTCCTCTATTGTACTTACGCCATAAAATCACAAACTGATTTCCATTTAACAGAAAATTGGAGGAAAGCGTTCAATCGCCATCTCTATCGCAATACAAGCCGGCTGTGGAGGCCCTACTACACGTTGCCGGTACTGAAGCCCCGGACCCTTCTCCTCGTCCATCCAACCTTCAAACGGCCCAAGAAGTAGGTAGACGTGTCACTCAGATCTTCCAACAATCCAAAACTAACATAAACCTCCAAAATATATTTAGAAAGAAAACTTAGTTTAAGAAAAATGTATTTTTGCACTGTTATTGTTAAATTCAAAATATATTTCCAGTTATTTCAAATACCAAAGCTTCCAGAATGTTCTATCTACATTATAATATATGTCATATGGATAATCCAATATTAAATGTAATTAAATAAAAATGAATCCTGACTGATGCCAATAAAGCTTACGTCAAACTATTACAAGTCCATGCTCCGTAGCAATTATTGTATTATTTTGAAAACATCAAAACCAATTAGTTCTTAGGAATAAATGTGAAATCTTATGTGATGACAAAGAAATTATTTTTACTAGAATTATAAAATTATATTATTGTTTATTTTTAAATATTATAATTCGACTGTGCTCTAAATAATTTTCTTGTGGACTGACACTCTATTTCTTATTGTTTGTACTAGGGAAAAATGATTTATTTTAAATTATAGTGTATGTATCTTCTTATTTTACATTATATTGTATGTATGTAGTATCTATTAAATTCTGAATTGTCATCCATCCATATCTAAAAAATATTATATATTACCTATATTCTTTTTAATGTATCAATAATATATTAGATGGGCATAATGTACTTATTCTAGATATATATTATCAACACGCATTCCTATTTATTTATAACATGGCAATAAAATATACAGCTTTTATGTTATATTTAGTACAAAAATATAAAATAGTTTATAGTGTAAATTAGTTGTAGTAAGTATGAAAGGGACAATTATTAAACATGCAATTGAAAACTAACTATTATAAAATATTTAAAGGTGCTTATTTTTTGCTCCAGTTATTATATTTTTCTTACTCACTTTAAAACTATTGGTTCATTTTAAAAGTGATTTTCATCTAATACGAAACAAATGAAATATTAAAGGAGGCCTAGAAATGAATAATAATGAGCCTTATAGATTAAGTTATGAATGTTAATATTAATATGTATTTAACATCGTTAATAATCAATGTTATGTTTGAAAGTCTTGAATTATATTTATTACTAAACTATCTACAGCAATATTATATAAAATATGTAATTAATTATACCACCTCTGAATCTCCTGAATTTTAACTCGTAACATAAATATGTCGAATATTATTTGATATTTGTGATTTATCTTATAAATGTTGATATTTTACTACTGTACGTTAATATGGAACTTTATTATTAACTTGAATTAAAAAATTATAATTATCTCAAGAATTATGGTTTTATATTGTTGTCAAGTTTCATTCGGGATATTTATGTCGCATGAAAATATAGGTTGTGTATTAAAAATAGCTAAATATATTATTTCTAAACAATGTTCAGTTTTCTTTTTCATCAACTTTTTTGATGATTTTTTCATTCAAATTTACGTGAGATATTTGTCGAATTTATATTACTTAGAGAGTTCTCTTATATACCCAAGAATAGTAATACCACTTCTTAAAATAGTTGATTTAGATTGAACTAATTCAAAAATATCATAACAAACTGTAGCAGTAAAGTGGGTTGGTACTCTAAGAATGTTAAATAATAAATCCTGTCAATCTATTGTGTTATTAACAGAAACACATTCTTTCAAACATTCAGCGGACAGGACTAACAAAATTCAGAATTAACATCTAACCGCAGCCTGCCAGTCAAGCAGGAACGCCATCTGAAATTTATTCTGGACATTTCAGCGAAAAATTATTTACTTGGTCAATGCTTAAAACTTTGAAATTTTCTCCTTGAACAAATCAATATTCTCCACACACTGTAGGTTGGGAATTCATCAATGCTGTTTTTATATTAAGTAAACATAAGTACATGTTGAAAACATAAGCATTGAATTATCGACGGTAGTGACCTCGGCTGCTAAGTCAAACTTGTTTGATTCCCTCCCGCCTCTGTCCTCCCGACGACGTCCTAAACCAAAGACCGGCCTTCTAGATGAAGTACCCCTATGAATTCCTCAACTTCAAGCCACATGCCACATTAGCAATTCCAATATTTTTGTGAATCTGTTGTTATTTTGTTCTGGTTTTTTTTTTAAATGTATGCCTTAGTGATCAACCGTCATCCACATTACCAAAGCAAAAAAAAAAATTAATATAATAAGTTGTTATAATAATAATAATTTATTTGCTCTGAATGTAGGTGTACAAGGTAGGTATTATTCATATTTAAGTATCTAAGTACATTTAACCGTTAGGCGGGCAAATACAACTTTGATATGCATAATTTTTCAAATTTTTAAAAACATACCATCATAAAATTACTATGTTGTTACGACGATAATATAATATATGCTATGCAATCTTTATCTCACTAATATATAAGTGCGATTGTTTGGATGTTTGGATGGATGGATGTTTGTTACTCAATTACGCCAAAACTACTACACGGATATTGATGAAATTAAGCAATATGGTAGCTTATGTACCAAAATAACACGTAGGCCATAAAAATACTAATTTTTGCACGTGGATTTGTCTGTGACCTAACATAAATTGTAGCGCGATAGCTAAATGCCACGGGAGATCCTGTTTTTAATCGTTTGGTTCACTGAATTTTTACATAATTATTTGTGAAAACCCTTCTTATTACCCGACGATTTTAGAAGGACGTATTTGAATAGAAGTATAGCTAATTATACTATTTTTATGTTTTCTGCTAAAGTCTAAACGGATTAAAGTATTTTGACGCATGAGGTATCTGAAAATAATATTTTTATGGCTTATGCTCTTAGCAAAAAAGAAATATTTTACAGTCTACGTGGACGAAGTCCCGGGCAACAGCTAGTTATATATAATTCTATTGAAAGATAAATATATTTTTTTGGTAGATTTAGTAATTTTTTATTTATCATCAGTTTAGGACTAGAGACAATTTTTACACGAAAATTGGCAACACAGTTTTTGAATGGTCAATCGTCATTCGCAGAAATTGCTCTTGCCGCAGATTAAATTTGTAATTTTCATTTTGCATTTGCCTTTAGCTGGCGTAGCTGGAAGGAAATTAAAGTGTGATCCATCTTTTTTTTGTTGATTTATAAAGTAACAATCCTATACAATGTCTGAAAAACATTTACAGAGTGGTAATTCAAACGAAACAATCATTCAATAAACAGAATCCATTTTTCAAAGTTATAGTTTTTAAATAATTTGTTTTTCTTTGACAGGAGATTCTCTTCCACCATATACTGGGAAGTTGCGTTTATTTGCAATGAGATTTTGTCCTTACGCTGAAAGAAGCGTTCTTGTACTTAATGCGAAGAAATTGCAGTATGATTTAGTTTTTATTAATTTAGATCACAAACCTGAATGGATTTTCAAGTATAGCCCAAAAGGTATGTTTATCTAAACCGGTTTATATTGTAGTTTATCTTAAATATATTACTCATAATTTGATATTAATTTGTCCATTTTTGTGCCATTTTGACTAACTTATAACTATATAAATACCTAGATACTTTATTCTAAAGTTCAATTTTCGGAAATTTTAGATCTCATATGAAATCTTAATCTGCCTACAAACTGCTGAGTAGTTTGGCGGAGTTTTAATATTGTAACGTGTTTGTTTTATTTTAATTAAATAAATAAAAAAAAAATAATCATAAACCACAATGAATAACCTTTCCAAATGAATTTAATAATATATATATGTAGCATATTTTTCATCATTTGATTTTGTGTATGTCCACTCTGCTGTGAATTTTTCAATAGTTACACAAAATTTATCAATAAAACAAACTGACATTTTGATTGTTGTTTTTATAGAATAACCATCAAAATATATATGAATGTTATGCTAAAGTTAAGTTGTCAGAGCACTCAGAAAAAATCTCAAATAAATTTTCAACAACCACAATGAATAACATTTTCAAATATATATATATTGATTATATTTAGGCACAGTACCAGCTTTGGAGTATGAGGAAGGAAAAGGCATATTTGATAGTAATGTTATTAATGTTTACCTTGACGAGAAGTACCCTGAAGTGCCCTTACAGTCTTCCGATCCCCTCAGAAGGGCTCAGGATAAATTACTTGTTGAACAATTTGCTTCGGTAAGAATCTGTTTTAATGTCTAACAACTAGTGTAAATTAATATTGTAATAAAGTTCTTACTAATAGCTCTCAATTTCTGTGTCACCCTTGTGATAGGAGAGAGAGAGAGAGAGACAGTCCATCATATCTACACAGTTGTGTGAAATCATCTGTTTTACATTCTTTCTGATTTTTTAATTGTTGAAAAAACACTTCATGTAATTGACCATGAAGTGAAGTAGATTTCAAAAACTATAAATTTTATATTTTTCAGGCTCAATCTGCTTACTATACAGCTGCATTTAATGCCCAAGGCTTGGAGCCCAGCATGGTTGAAAACTACCACAAAGGTTTAGAATTATTGCAAAAAGAAATTGAAATTCGCAAAACTAAATTCTTAAATGGTGATGAACCTGGTTTAGTTGATTATACAATCTGGCCATTCTTGGAGCGATTTGAGGCCCTTCCATTGTTAGGCAAGCCTGAATTTGCTATTGAGAAATCTAAGTATGAGATACTGGTAAGGTTCTTTCATATACACAGTAATAAATAAGTAACAAGTAACTTGATATTATACAAAATAATATTGAATGTATTTTGCTATTTAAATGATCTTTTTAGACTAACTACATTGCTGCAATGAAAGATTCTCCAGCAGTAAAAGCATATGCCTTGGCTCCAGCCACACATGCTAAATTTACCGAGTCTCGAATTAAAGGTGATGCTAATTATAACATGTTGGACACAAGTGCTGTGTGCTGCATGAGACCAAGGAAGAAGAAGGAATAAACATATTCAATGTGCAATACTCATGTGTAGAACATGTTTTTTTTTCCAAAACAATACAGTACATAATTTGCTTAAGAAAATTGTTATTGATATATTTTTTGTGTTATTAAAATAACTGTCAAAATAAAAATATTATTAATATGAATTGTTATTTATTACAAGTAGTACCTATTATCCTTACTTCATATATTACTAAATTATAACTGTTTTTATATACTATAAATCTACTGATAAAATAGTATATCAAACTTAATGTTTCTCCTGCGTCTTTGGACTTGTAGGTGACAATGCCCAAAGCTAATGATGATTGAGAAAATAATCATGTGAGCTCTCTATGCAAAACAACAACGTTGGTGAAAAAAATGTAGTATCATCAAGTTATTACATATTTTTTATTTCAAAGACTTCATTGTACAGAAAAAGAAATGAAAAAATATAAACATTACAAAAAACAAACATTTGTCTGTTAGTTAAAGCCGTATTATAACAACCCAGATTGCGAGTTTTTCAAGGTTAGAAGGGTTAGTAAATCTGGTGGATAAGAAGATGTAACAAAAACAATATAGAAAATACTACATACAAAGCTACGAATGTTTCATAGAATGTCTATAAAATAATAGAAATAAGAAATCCTACACAAATTTTACAGATACTTTTGAAATAAAATGTGTCGGTATAAGCGTCGTCTCAGGTATCTTTTAGTAAGAAGCAGTGTTTTACAGGTTTTTTAAACAGATTGAGATTTTTGTTCACGAAGAGGTATTTACAAAATAAGCTGTGATTTTCTTTTTTTCTGATCTTATCATCAAAAACTTTGATTTTTCTTTTAAAAGAAAGGATTTTAGGAAGAGAAGGATTATGGAAATATGCCAACAAGCTATCGAATTTGACGAAATGTGGTCATATGTGCGCTATCCAAATGTAAACCGTACGACAGTGTTTTGGAATCATTCAAGCTTAATTGAGAGTTCTTGGTTAGACTAAGATGGCCGGCATCCACATAACCAAATATACGTCATTTTGGTAGGAATTGGAAGAAAGTATTGTAAGCGTCAACGAAAACTCAAAATCGCAAATGTTTTCTTACTTTACCAAGAACTTGTTAAGTTGTAACATGGACTGACCAAGATAATGTCTTACACAGGTAAATAAATACGCCAAAATCTTAGATGATGGAACAGTAAGGTATAATTACACTAGTTGTTAGATCTATATAAACCGAGGGTGGTTTCGTCAGTCAACTCCTGCAATCTAGTCAGAACTACTATTTATAATACCTGTGAATTCTCACGATTTTACTTTAAGCCGTAGTTATGATTAACACCAATAATTATAGATGGTGGTCAGGTCATTATTAATGGTGATGTTGTGGTCATGTGATATAAGAGAACGGTGATGAATTTAATATAAATTGAGAATAGTAAGGAAGATCACGTCACCCTGGAAGACCCCAGCTGAGAGTTGCCGACGACCATTAAACTCTAAAACCAATTACCAATTTATCAATATTGGAGGTTTTTTTTTGTAAATGTAACAACCCTGTTACTTCGCATTCGAATCTCGCAATCCACATTGTTGAAAGCGTTACTAAAATCTATCAATGTTAAAATAGTTAACTGTTGGTTATCCATTGCCAATCCAATGTCGTCGGTGACGTTATCTTAGGGGAAACCCGGGCAATGTGGTTACCCCGAGTATGGCGAATATTGACATTACCTCCCAAACGGTTTATTAGCCGGCAACCGCTTTGTCACAGCAATGATTGCCAAGTTCCGCTCCAGTGGGATTTGAAGCATGATTATGTAGTTTTAAACTATCCGTAGACGACGAATTTAGATACTCTGATTTTTTAGTAATTTGGGATACCCTCCAAAATGTCTCTGAAGAGCATCAATTTTTTTTTAACGTTTCTATAATTTTGGATGTTTTTTATTATAATTTCTTTGTTTATAATAAAGTAACTGCAATAATTAGTATTGTTGCAACAATGATTTTTTTGTATGTTCCCTTAATTTTCGTTTTTTTTTTCATTTTTAAGTTTATGTTTTTGTTCTATGTGGGTTCTGAGCAAAGTGAATATTTCTGCTGGACTTATATCTAAAAGTTTTATTAATAATAAAGGTAACTTTTATGGCATTATGTAAGTTAATTATATGAAGAATGATTATAAACATTTGTTTCAATTTCAACACTTATAACTAAACGACAATAATCAAGTAAACCTTAAGGTATTCACGTTACCCGGGTTTCCCCTACTCTGTGATCGCTGCTATAAAAGAGGGTAGAAGGAAAGTCTAAGAGAAGGTTAAGGTATTGGTCTAGTAGATTGTCAGATTCTTTTAAGATTAAAATTTTCGAGGTCTTAGTATTAATAGCAGAATCCTTATCTTTTATGTAATTATAGTTATAAGTAAATATACTTATATTATTTATTACTTTATCTTCATGGAAAAAGTAACAATAATTTGTCATAAACGAAAAATGTACACAATATTAACTCTATGGTTTTTATTGGTTTTTGGTGCTTTTATAAAATCGGATCTAACTCCAAAATAACAGTAGGTAGGTAGAAAGATTTAGCACAACACAAAATAATAAAAATCCTTAGATGGCGAGCACGCACGATGATTGGTCCATTATCAGTAACAACTTAAATTGAATTGATCAATCATTATTATACAATAGCATTGACAAATTATTGACTATACTGCCTAATTAATTTCACATCTATCTTTCATCATCATTCATCAACTTAGAAAGAAAGAACAAGAAAACTGGTTAACATCTACGCAGTAAGTAAACAAGTAAACATAAAATCTTCCATAAGTACCAACTTAATAGGTAGATATAATTTTGATTAATCATTGCAGTGGAAACAATGATTGCACAAAAATAGTTAACATAATTTTGGTTTAGTAACCTTGAGTCATTAGTGATAGCAAATTGATAAGATATTATTTGAATAGTAAAACTCCAATTACCTTGATAACCTATAAGTACTTTGACTTGCCATACATGTTATTGTGACGTCTTATAAAATCTTGAAACCAGTCACTCAATTCTTAGAATACGTAGTACATTATAGAAACATGGCTACGACGGCTGTCACAAGAAAAATAAACTTTAATACAAAACATTTGAAGGGGGGTAAGTATATTTTTTTAAAAAAGGATATATTCATAAATGTAGGTACTACAATATAAAAATATTTATGTACACTTAGCTATTTTTTGGGGTATGCAATCTAAACTAAGAGGTAACATAATAATATGTAAATGATTGATTACAATCTAGGTATATAATACAGTTAAATGTTAATTTAATTTAACTAATAAATGGGCTTATTTTGTTCTTAGCATTTTTATGTTCACAAATAAATATTTTTTTACAACTCTTTATCTAATCTCAAGTAGGTACCTAATGTAAAGATTATTGTTGTTATATAATACTATTTTATTATTGCTTATGACGTAAATTATGACTGAATATTATATCTCTTCCCTGTATATGTGATTAATAAAAACAAATTATATTAAATAAGAGTAACTACCTACTTCTAAATGTGCTACCGTCAGTCGTCTTATATTGTTATAGCATATACTTCATCTTATTTGACTTATAGAAAAGTTGTTAGGTAAAGGTTTTGTGCAATTTGCATATTTTAAATGTATGTTTTTTTTACTGTAATTAGATATGCATGCGGACGACCCAAGCTTATGTAATAGAAAGTAAATACATAATCAATTTCATTTTGATACATTTCGATTTAAAAGCCATAACTGTTGACATCAAGTTTCATACTTCCCCCGCCTCGGTAGCCTTGTTAATACTAATTATGTTCCCATAAATCATAATAATAATATTATATTGCAGATCTTTTCCTTATCTTTATCTCCGTTTACTTCCGAGAAAATAAATTTGTACCCTCATTTTTCAGGAGATCCCCTGCCTCCCTACAATGGGAAACTGCGGGTATTCAACATGCGTTACTGTCCTTTCGCTCAGCGAACTATTTTGGCGCTAAATGCAAAACAAATCGATTATGAATTAATCAATATTAATCTTGTAGATAAACCGGAATGGTTAACAAGGAAAAGTGTTTTTGGTAATAACGAAATCTCTATTAAATCTACGAAGTCTTAATTTATCTTTATTACTTACTATTAAGTAGTCCGGATTTCCAGTATGGTTTCTTAGTGCATAACATACAGTGAAATTATGTAAATAGTACCTACTAACTTACTTCTATTTATTATTAGGTATAGCAAGCAAATATATAGATACTGATTAAACTATTATGCTTACAATATATATAGGTATCTACTTATTTAAAAAGTTAATTATGAATCACAAGAAAGAAGAAAGAAACAGGTTCTTACTGATTTATAAATTGTTATTGATAATTTGATATTGTGTTTCAGGCAAAGTACCGGCAATAGAAATTAAAGAGGACGTATGTATTTACGAAAGTTTGATAACCGTGGAATATCTTGACGAAGTGTATCCACAAAGACCACTGTTGCCGAAAGATCCACTTAGGAAGGCTAATGATAAAATAATAATAGAAGCTTCTGGACCTGTAAGTAATTATATTCTGTATGTACCAACTATGTAGCCTCTTTGATCCTATTTTTATCTACAACAGTTTTTCTAATGTGGTTCTCTGTTGTTTATCATAGTACTATTATTATTATTATTTATTATTAGTTCACCAAAAAACATTTTTTTTTGTTACTTTTCAAAGCTACATACATTGCTAGTAAGACTAGTGCCGAAAAACAGACCAGATTCATTAAGCGAAGAGACCTTGGTTGCCTACCGGAACGCACTAGAGTTTATACAAAATCAATTACGAAATCGTGGAACTAAATTCTTAGGTGGAAATGAACCTGGATATGTTGATTACATGATCTGGCCCTGGTTTGAACGAATTAACTCCCTAAAGATGTTCGATCAGCGTGCGGAAATAAATGCAAGCAAATTCAAATTATTGGTTTGTATTTTTTGGATCCTTAATCCATTTAATAAACTCAATTATCTTTTCAATAAAACAAAGTTTTATCTTCTTTTTTCAGTTGGAGTATATCGGGAATATGGTAAAAGATCCAGCAGTTAGTGCATATCTAATTCCAGATGACATCATGTTCAATTTCTTCAAAAGCTATCAAACAGGCAGCCCCAACTATGAACTGATCCCTGAAGAGTAATTTACCAATGACACATTAAAAACAAGTTATATATTTTAATAATTAATAAAAAAATCTTTTTTTTAAGATTCAACAGACTCATATTAAATATTATAAATCTTGATTGTTAACTTCTTGCTTTGTTTAAAATTCGTGAAGACATTTTTTTTTATTTTAAGGTAGATAACCTAATTTTTAAGATTTAGGTAAGATTCAGCAAAAGATTTTTTTTATTAATAATTGCTGTCATTTATATTTAATGTGCATATTTATATGTATTTCATAATACTTATCTTTAATCGCTTCTCGATCATATGCTCTTGAAATGACTCCTGTTCTAATGTGTCTATTTCGGCATTCCTATCTAAAAGGCGTAGTCCCGGACTCATGACCGACTGCCGACCGACTGGTCCATCCGATCCCTAAAAAAGGAAACAAATCTGACCCATCTAAATACAAGCCTACTTCCATTACCCCCCTGGCCTCCACAATAATGGAGATTATTATTAACCGTCAACTCCCGACATACCTTGAGGATCACCAGTTAAACAATGACCACCAATATGGCTTACGCCATGGTCGATAAGAGGGCGATCTTGTTGTGTGCCTAAAGATCCTCGGGCTGCGTGCGAATTCCAACAGTTCCTTCTGCATAATATAATAATAATAATATCTTCTTCGAAAATTCTCCCGCCAATGCCTTGCCAAGTATCGGAATATTGGGCCTGGCAATATCGAGCGATTATCAGTTTCGAAGTCATCTTAAGAGTAAGGCCAAGTTGGTTTCGAAAAAACTGGGAACAGAACGAGGTATTACTTCTAGCCAAAGCAAACTCTCGCTTTTTAAAAAGCGCAGAGCCGGTCTTACATGGAGTACTGGTCTCATGTCTGCCCAGGATCACCCAAGTATCAGTTTCTTCTATTTGACCGCGTGTACCTAGTAGTAGGCCTAGTAGTAGGCCTAGGTACCATGTGGCGCACTCGTAACTTAGTACCGAATTTAACGGTTTGTTACCGCTCTACAAATTAGGCAAAGACGGAGTTTCGTCCTATGGGACATTGCGCTTTCACCAGGATAATATTTTTGCCGGCATCAATCATCTAAACAAGAAAAGTAAAACAACCCCCCGCGAACCGGTGGGCTGATGATTGTCCGGAATTCGGAGGCAGAAATCGTGTTAAATAGCTTTCTGGAATACGTGATAAATGCGATAGAAAATGCCTTTCGCAGAGCACTGCGTCTTCGACAACTGAGATGGTCTCTAAGGTACACGCGGTCAAATAGAAGAAACTGATACTTGGGTGATCCTGGGCAGACATGAGACCAGTACTCCTTGTAAGACCGGCTCTGCGCTTTTTAAAATGCCTAGTAACGAAACGTTACACTTGAATCCATTTCATACTATCGGTACTCAGTACTTATACTATTTCAGTTCATGCGAGTAACGTTGAGACGAGTAATCAAATGTTGGCTGATTGTATGTTTTACGAATGCGGGCGTATCGAATTTCGTTGTATAATAACATATAATAATTTGTTAATTGATTATAATTTGTCACCCAAGTTTTTTTTTAATATTTAAAGATATTATTTGTAAATTATTTAATCCGAAGTTAATTGATAATATTTAGTATTCAGTTCGTTTAAAATACGTTTTATTATGCTCAATTTAATTTGATAAAAAAAAAAAACATAATGGTGCTTAAATCCATTGCGAATTTAGTTGATTTCGTCATCACTTACGTATAACTACAAGTTTACTACCACTATACCTATTAAATCAAACTAATTTTAGAAAAACTTATACATAAATCTGGCTCACACTCTCAGTACAAATGTCTAACCCTACAAATGCGACGAATCGAGTCGTACGACGCGATTCGTTAATTCAATATACATAACATGTTATGAGGTATCAGAAGTAAGGAGTAACGTAACGATACCATAGTAACGAGTACTAATTGTTAAAGTAACGAATTCATACGGGTACGCGTTTTTTCGTTACTTTTACACCTCTACTAATTTGTCGTGCAAATCTTTTGTTTCACGCGCCATTGGCATCAAACGCCCTCTCTTTCACACTCCATACGTTTTAATATGAACGTTGTGTCGTACTTAAGTTTTATTAATAAGAGCGTGATTCTGAGCACTCCACTCAATAAAATACATATGTACTAATTTTGTGTTGTGTACAAGAGTGTTGAAGATATTATGACAAGATATTGGTATCAGGTTTAAAAAAGCGTTCATTACTGATTACATACATATTTCTTTAAATATTTTCTAGCAGCTCAGTTCACCAGTGCTCCTTTGAACGAATCGCAACTACATACCAATAATAATAAACATAATAACTTGTGATTTCTAGGATCTATTTATGCACCATAATTATCTAATAATCATTCAATAGTGTGGAAGAAATTGGAATTAAGTGAAACGTAACAGAATTAGCAGAATACTTTAATCAACATATTTATGATAAGCACATTCCTAAAATCTATGAATGTTTGTTAGATCGAAGTTTGTTATAGGTACATTGCAAATCGACTTTTACTAGCCCTAGGTTGAGTAGAAGATTCTTTGGTTTTTTCGGTATTGGTTTATAACTTTAAAACATATCTTCAGATTGTTCTAGACTCTAACATATTAGTTGCATATGGCTTATGTAAATTTAATTGTAATTATAAATTGTAATTATTGTAATTGTATTATTTGCTACCAACTAAAATTTTCTATATCAGATTATATTTTATTATTTAATCATAAATAAAAGTAACAAACGGAATACAATATAAACAAATATATAAAAACTCTATGGTTTTGAATGTGACTTATGAGTTATTTATAGTACTCTGTGGTTATGACTTATCAAAACTGGGTTCAAAAAGCAGTCGGAAAATCTGTTTACTGTTATCAAGACCAAAAAATAACACATCACTAGATGTGGTTTAATTAACGCAGAAGCGTTAATTGATCAATACATTATTAATAATATCATAGCGCTGACAATTTAATGACAATACTTCACAACTTTCAACGTAAAAGACTTGACATTTTTATAGAAATAGACTTATTACAAATGACATCTACACTACAGTCTAAACTCGTAAACAGTGAGTCAGTAACTAAAATCTAAACAAACTAAATAAGTACACATACAAACGTTTATAAGTAGCTAGTAGAAAGATAATAATTAGATTAAACATTGGATGTTACAACTACAGTGGGAATAAATAAAGACGATATTATAAAAATAATTAACATAATGCGTTTGTATATTAACCTTGAATCACTAATGATATTATTTTAAAGAGATAAGATAAGAATTGAAAAATAAAACAAACCAATACGATGATAACCTCTACGTTAACTTTTGCCATGCATATTATTGTGACGTCTTATAAAATATTGAGTCCGGTCGCTCAACTCTTAGAGTACGTATTACCTTATAGAAACATGGCTACGCTGGCTGTCAAGGGAAAAATAAACTTCAATTCCAAACATTTGAAGAGAGGTAATTATTTTTTTTATTACCATATGGTACCTATTTTAAAAAATGTTTGCCTTATTGGTTGAATGGACTCAAAATTAATATGACTAGGTATATTAAAAATAATATGTAAATGGTTACCTGGTTTGGACTGTTAAATGTACTACCATCAGCTAAAAAATAGGTGTATTTAGTACTTAACACTTTTGAGTTCATAAACATATATAATCAAGCTCTTTATCTAATCAGAAGTTGTTATATATAGATTAATGCTAATTAATTAATATTTAATGTATATCACTAAGCATTATGCCTTTTAAAGAAATATATTTATTTTTTATTTTTATTGTTGGCCATAAGTTATAACTTAAATTGATTAGTGGTAAATACTTTTAGGTATAAATTTAAAAAAGCTTAAGAGGGCCATACACGTTTATAGATATTTTCAAACTTTTAAGTGTTCTTTCGTAATTTACGTTACGATTTACTCTAGAGCCAATTTTGCATACCTATACAGTATACACTAGTTATATTTTTTTTTTGTGCACATTACAATTCTTAATATAAAATGTAATCGTTTGTCATAATGCATTAGACCTAAGTTATTAGCAATTTCTGTTAAGCTGAATAGAAAACCAATGGATAATTCATTATCACATATTTTTAAGAAATTAAAATTTAGAAGTCAGAGCTCTTGGCTTCTGAGTTTCATAATTCCTATGGGTTCGTTCGTTATGGCGTTTCTTCTATGGGTTTACACTTTACCGTCTTTTAATTTATTTTGCCGAATAAGGTTTGGACCCATAATACTTTCTATGGACCGTCATCTTGTTAGCCCCGCCACAATATATTCTCATATTTTTCAATTTTCAGGGGATCCACTGCCGCCCTACAATGGAAAACTACGGATATACAACATGCGCTTCTGTCCTTTCGCTCAACGGACTATTCTGGCGCTTAATGCAAAACAAATCGATTATGAATTAGTCAATATTAATCTCGCAGAGAAGCCAGAATGGTTAACGAGGAAAAGTGCTTTCGGTAATATCGAGGATTTTAATTTAGCTATATATATATATTAAAGAACATAATTATGAATAACTCCTCCTAATTCATAAACGATTACATTATTTTTATAATATGTTACAGCCAAAGTTCCTTCCATAGAAATTAAAGAGGACGTATGTATTTACGAAAGTTTGATAACCGTGGAATATCTTGACGAAGTGTATCCACAAAGACCACTGTTGCCGAAAGATCCACTTAGGAAGGCTAATGATAAAATAATAATAGAGGCGTCTGGACCTGTAAGTAATCACATGCTCTTTAATGTATGTAGGTACTATATTGTCTGTTCTGTCTATATTTTTTTATAACAGTTTTTATGTAATTCGTTGCTTCCAAAATACCAAAAATGATTTTTTACATTTCAAAGCTACATACATTGCTGATGAAAGCAGTGAAAACGCCAGATGTACCAAGAGAAGATACCTTGATTGCCTACCAGAACGCACTAGAATTCATACAAAACCAATTACAAATTCGGGGAACTACATTCTTAGGTGGAAATGAACCTGGATATGTCGATTACATGATCTGGCCCTGGTTAGAAAGAATTAACTGCCTTAAGATGTTCGATCAGCGTGCGGAAATAAATGCAAGAAAATTCCAATTATTGGTTTGTATTTTTGGGATCATTTTAATAAATTACTTCACTCAATTATCTTTTCAATAAAACAAAGTTTTATCTTCTTTTTACAGTTGCAGTATATTGAGAATATGGTTAAAGACCCAGTAGTTAGTGATTATCTGATACCAGATGACATCATGTTCAAGTTCTTCAGAAGCTTTCAAATAGGCAGCCCTGATTATAATTTGATTCCTGAAGAGTAATTTACCAATAACATTAGAAAGGCGGTTCATATTTTATTTATAAAAGTTTTTAACATTAACAGACGAGTGCTTTTATTTTTTACCTATCATAGCTAACTGAACTACTCCGATTACAAAATTCGGCGCAGCCGTTAAAGGGGTTATATTGCCATAGACACTCCTTGTTCTTGCGACAGTAGTTTTAAATTATACTTTAATACAAATAGATGTTAAATGACCCAGTTGCTTCATATGGATAGGGACAGGCAGACTCCACCCTATGTGGTATCTGCAATTATAGGCAGATGTCTTCTATTTGCCTCCTTAGAGAAATTAGGAGGCAGAGGGGTTAGGGTAGTAATCCTGAGTCACCATACGAAACGCTGCCATAGAAACTAACGTCAGCCTTATATGAAAAGTACTGCAGTACTCAAGCCGTTAGTTTAAAAAAAGAACATAAGACAGCCACTAAGTTTCTTTAGTCAGCTTTTTTTAGACTTTTGGTAATCAACTTACTAAACTGGTAACTTTGACCTAAGCGATGTGTATAAAACTTACCTTCAATAAAGATATTTGATTTTGCAGTCAATTTCCTACCGAATTCCGATGTCTACGATGATTTTATTTTATTTACATTATACGTATTTTTATGATTTGTAAATTATTCACATCCAATCTACTTGATAACTAATTCTATCTTTTGCAAAAAATAAAGTCATAGCAAGCCAGACTACATTGTATTCCAGGTTGTAACATAAAGCATAACTTATTAAATATAAAAAAAAGATGTGTAGATATTTTAAAATACAGAAGAGCAAAATCAAAGCATTTTTTAGGAAATTATGGTTTGCTGAATAAAAAAACTTAAATAATGAATAGGTCTGAATGACAAGTAATAATGTAACTGCAGTTTATCAAAATCTATTTAAACATCTCATATCAAAATGTATTGAAAGTAGCATACCCATACCTACTCATTCAAATATCAAATTTAATATCGTAAAATATTGAGACTCAAATAAAACATTTATAAATTCACAAAAATTTAATTTAAACAAATGTTTCTTAAAAAATAAATAAGTTTCAGAAAAAAAAGAATCTTTGGTGAAACCCGTCTAAATACATGTAGGAAACAGAAAATATTAGTAGGAAAAGAATCTAAATAATACTAAAAATTAAAAATAATAAAAAATGTCAAAATACATTATATCCCAACAATTGTTCTTAATGTTATCAATGAACAATACAATATCTTTCTTATTAGAAATGTCATATTGGATATTTGAAATTTCATGTCAATTTCTTTATTTATAACTAATGATTATCTAAAAAGTCATACATGATCTAACACTATGTTAATCTTAATTTAATAAAGATACATCTTATTAATACCTTTTGTACTCTTAAGTAATAAATTATTAATGTAACATGCTTAATCAGTCTTGATACTTCTAAGAACTAATTAATCTTTATATGTCTGTGCAGCAGCTTCCAGTTTTGATGTTATTATTTTTAAGTCAGTATTCTTATCTAGTTTTAAATAAGTAGTGTTTCGAATTTCATGTAGTTTAATCCAATCTGGAACCTCTTCAGTGAGCAATTTGATATCTTTCTGCAAATCATTAGCAGACACATTAGATTTGAAACTGCTGTCAAGTTTCGATAGCACTATATTCAGAGCGAGCACATTCTTTCTCTCTGTAACAAATATATTTCTCAAAGTCCTGGCCAAATCTGGCAAGCGAGTGTACATCAGGTACTTCTGTTCATTCTCTGAAGATCTAGTCATTGCTTCAAAAGCCTTTGCTGCTTGTTTAGCCTTAACCTTCTCTAGCAGAGAAGCTGGCAACTTCCGGAGAGCAGGATTCAGAATTTGTACACTACTTGTAGATGGCTGAGTTGTCTGAGTTGATATATTATTTATCTTGGTAGAGTCGTTTATACCAGTGACAGCTTTCTCTTTATCTGTCAACCCTCTAGCTTTAGCCTGTGAAAGTTTTTCTAGTGCCCTTTCCATCTTAGTATTACATTTGAACAGCTCTCTAGCCTTAGCAAGAACATCTTGAGCAGATGAGAATTTCTCAGCATTAGGCATTTCAGGAAGCTTAGCTCCATCTATATCAGGAATCTTTTCAAGTTCAAACTCAGGATGCCAGCGAACTAATTTGTTGTCAGAAATCTCAATTGGAGGATCCAATGTCCCAAGAAATTGAGAATGGTGCTTTTTAACTAATTGCAGTAGAGTGTCATAGAAATATCTTCTTCTTTCTAGCAAAACACTTGGATTCATGACTTTTATATCATTAGGGAAGTTTGGAGATATCATCAGTTCAAATGATTCTTTGTGATTTGATGAGCTGAAATTTTTTATTTTCTGCACTTCAAAATTGTAAAAGTCTGGCACCAAATGTTTTATTTGAGCCAAATGCTTTTCAGAGAAATTTCTTTTTAGCATTTCTTGGATTGATGGCTTAAGTTTGTTGAATGTAATTTTCTCATTTCTATTATAGAGAAGGGCAACCACTGTCTCCATTCCTCGGAACAGTTCAGCAAGGAATCGGTAATGATGAGGCAGTTGCAGACTGGACGAAGATGCCAGAGAGGCATGTCTAATGTATGCTGGTACCTGTAATTTGTGAGAAGTTTTTATTATAACAATTATGCCAAAATATATATAAATTATAGAAAATAAATATTTTTCTTACACAAAATTTTGATGGTATTATTTGACTAATGCATATATGTAATTATAAACCTACTTACTATGTCACTAATTGTAATAGTTTTAAGCACACCTTACATTTTTGATTAATTATAAATAATAATAGATTACAGTAATGAGTCTCATTTCTTTTGGGTCTTATTAAAAGAATAAGGCAATTAAATAAAAATCAGCATCTTTCTGCTACTTACCTTGTTAGGACTTTTGATTGGGCTTACTATAACTTTTCTTGGAGAAATCAAAGGTAGCGGTTGTGAGTTACAAACACTGCCTTTTGTAGGTGACAGAAACTCATTACGGATAGTAGATTTCTTGCTTGGACTAGAAAAAAAAATAATAATTGTATATGTTGAATGATAATTAAAATATCATTAATTCTAAATTACTATACCATATAAAAAAAAATAAAACATTCCGATTACAACAATCATATTATAAAAAATACTTAATTCTCAGATGGGTAAACATTTATTAGCACTATAGGTAGAGCGACAGGACGGTTTTCCAGAGGTCGCGGGTTCGAATCTCTGCCTGTATTGGTTGTTTTTCATTCTATATTTATGCAAATTTTAAAAAATATTAAAGAAGATTAGATAATAGACCCATACCTTTGGGGTACATCCACATTGATGGATTTAAATTCTTTAAGATTTTTCTTCTCGCTAGTATCTTTGAGCTGTTGTATACCTTTACTAAGACGGTCAGCTGTAGCTCTTAGCTCAGCCAATCGACTACTGCCAGCTAATTTCTTCCTGATATCACCCAAACTTAATTCTTTGCGCGCCTGTGTTACACTTTCAGGTTTGGAGGGCTCACCATTATTTACTATATTAGAGGCATTGGTTTTTTTACCAAAAGCAATATTCTTCTTTTGCTCTGATACGCTTTCATCTTTAATTGAAGATTTGGGTACAAATTCTTGCCTTTTCGCATTTTCTACCGTGCAAGCAATATTCAATTCTTTGGCAGGATTGAATATCAAATCATTTTTAGGAAAAGGGGACTTTCTTCCGGGTTTGACGACTGGTTCTAACCGTTCTAAGTGTGCAATTTTATTTTTTGAACTTACTATATCTTCTGTAGCTGGTCTTTTTCTACTATTAAAAAAAGTGGTAAGTGTCGTTTGAGACATATTTTTTATGTATTTAAAATTAAAATTTCTCAATAATTGTAATTTTTTTGCTTAATAAGCTAGAATGGTGATTTCCCTCCAAAATCCGTTACGAACACAACAATTGAAGTTGGTACTTGGTAATGATATGTCACTGTCACAGTCAGTTGTTTAGAAAGAAGAAGTCATTAAAATTATTATGAAATGGTGGACACTGATATATATATGTTTCGTATACAATTATTGTTAGGGAGGGAAGATATTTTTTAAACCAATTAACAATATCATAACAAATATTTTAAAAACCAAGTAGGAATATAACGCAAAAAAAAGTAAAACTTAATTTTTTTGAAAAATAATTAGTAGTAATTACCTTTTAATAATATAATATTCAAGATAAATAAAATATATATATATTTATTTTTCGTGAACAAAAAACCAAATAAAAAATACTCAATAATACTAGAAAAAAATCGGGGGCTTTAAGTCTAAATTTACGTGAATACATGTTTTATGCTGATCCTTCAGTGTTTACAAAATTCCTCAAGATAATTAATCGAAAACAATACAGTTAAACAATCGGAGTTGTAGTCTGCAAATACAATGTTGTCTCAAACAACAACAGCAACAAAAAGCTCCAGCAACTATAGTAATTAATAAAAACTCGTTAAAATCTAAGGGGCTTCCCTTAGATTTTAACTTATCGAGTTATTTTACAAAATATTTTAAGACTGATTTGTATACGAATGCGCCCGAAGAAGCGCCCAGTAAAATAATACACACAAATATTAAAATTCTTTAAGATGTAATATATAAAAAAACGACTGAGATTTTCTGTAGTTTTCAAGAGTTTAAGGTTTCTATATAGATTCAATTTACAATAGTTTATAGAGAGAATAAAACATCCCCTTTTATGTTGCTACATTTCTCGATAAATGATGTTAAAGTTATAATAGCGTTTGATTGAGATGAATAGAGTTGAACCATGAAAAAACACAATGTTATAAACAAAAACAAACTGCATTTTTTTCGTTCCTTATCTATTTTTGTTTTTTTATGTTCAAAATAAAAAATCTCCGATTTTATTCACCGTTTGTTTTTTGAGCTACATGCCCATATACTATCTCAGAACCGCAATAGACATTGACTATTATGTTTGAAAAGTATCATAGATTATAAGACTTTAACTATAACTATCCTGTAGACATTCACTATCCACTAACAAAATGCCATTAAATGCCACTAAAATTATTTATGAGTTTTCACTCATTAATACTAAATATGTTTTTAATTAGTTTTTGTGTTTCTGATTCAATAGGGAAAATGCATAATATTTAAATGGTCTCAAATATTTTTTTCTCGGACATTTATTATCATCTTATTATATCGATACCTCGGGGTAGAAAGGTTCTAAAGACCACTTTTGGCGAAAATGAGTTAATGATACAGTTTTGTATAGAATTTCAAGCTCTATCGATCTGTGTTCATAAAATTGTATTATTTAAGAAAAAATGTGTTATACGACCCCTATTTTTTCATACCTTAAACCAGTTTTTTAAATAAATAATGGTGTATATACCAATTGCATGGGATCATAAAGTTGTTTTGGTTGTATCACTGTCATTAATGTAAAATATTTGGGCGTAAAAGCCAATGTAATAAGTATTTGTCTTTTACGCCTTTTTGACCTTTGAAAAATTACAACAATGATTTTATAAATTGGGAAGAAATTGCCTTAAAAACTTTCACTAAAGAAACTCTAAAAAAGGACAGTTCAAAACTATTCGAATTGCTGCCTTCAAAAAGAAAACACCTAATCAAATTTGTATTAAATACTCCACCAATGAAGAAGCCATTGCAGGAAAAGTTAGTTTATTTGAAGAAGCTTATTTTTATTACTGAAAAAGAGGATGTCAAAGATGAAGGAATCCAGAATACAGATTTTGTATTACGTAATTTATATAATGCCCGATTACCTATTTCAATTGCCAAATTTTATTATTTGAAACGTCTTTGTGATAGTGAAGTGATACCTAAAGCATACCACTAGAAATATCTGCAATTGCCTCATAATAAGATAATTAAAAATATACTTATTGGTACTGACACTGAAGATGAAACTGATTATAATAATGATTTAAGTAAGCTTTCAGCGTACGGTATATCTCCTGGTATGATCGGCTGGATAACGGACTTTCTGAGCTTTCTGATCTCTTCGAGTAGTTATCGACGGGAGTTCCTCGGAACCCTTGACAATAAATGCCGGAGTGTCTCAGGGGTCCGTTCTTTCTGCAACTCTTTTTCTGCTATAAATTAACGATCTGTTGAAGCCCGGTATCTATGAGTATGCAGACGACAGCACAGTTGTAGAAAGATATCTGCCGAGTACTCGAGCTAGTAGAGATCAAGTACAGTCTGTAAGAGAAGTTATGGTGCAATGTTTGAGTGACAAACTTCAGGCAGTCTCCGCATGGAGCAATGCCAATCTTGTCAAAGTCAACGCCACCAAAACGCAGACGTGTCTATTCACCGCCAAGAGGAGCACTTTCACCTTGGCTCCTACTTTCCAGAATGTATCCTTGGAATAAAGTGGCCGGCTTCAGTTCTTAGGCTTAGAGATTTCCTCGAATCTCAACTTTGGTCGGTTCATTGAGTCCAGAGCAAGAGCAACAGCAGCAGAGCTTGCCATTCTTGCGAAGTTCCGGCAGTACTTTACACCGGGACAGCTTCTTGTTTTATACAATGCACAGATCCGGTCGTGTGTTGAGCACTGTGGTCACATATTTGCTGGTGCCGCAAAGTCTCATCTTGCGGTTCTGGACTCAATTGAGAGGCGAGCAAAGAGGCTTATAAGGGTCCCGAAATGGTCGAAGCCGACCTCCACAGCCTTGAACACAGGCGTAGAATTGCTAGCCTCTCAGTATTCTATAGGATACATATTGGTGAGTGTGCGCAGGAATTACAAGACCTAATTCCCCCGGCTCCCTACCATCACCGGACGTCCCGACGCACGGCAGGTATCCATCCTTTTGATGTGGAGATTCCACCTGTCCGAACGAAGTGCTTTGCTTAGTCTTTTTTACTTCGTACAGCGAAGGATTGGAACAGATTGCCTGCGTCGGTATTTCCGGCCGAATACAATGTGGGTGTCTTCAAGAGAAGACGAAAAAGAAGAAGAAGAAGACCTATTCAAGGTTGCTAGGGTAATGGCCATACCACCTTAGACTACATTCCACTTACCATCAGAAGGAATGTAGTCAAGCATTGCCCTAGATTATATATAAAAAATATATATACTATATATTATTAGTTTTCCTTTCTTTAATCATAATGTTTGAAACTTGGTTATTATCTACCTAACTATCTACTGATTCATAACGCCTATACTGCGGACCTGCAATGATCTAAAGTAAATTTAATATGAGAATAGTTTAAAGTTAGGGAAGGTAAGTAAGGTAAGTACTCGTATAACGAAGCTATAATTGTACTATAGTACAATATATTGATAAGATTACATTGAATTTTAAGCCCAATCCGCTAAGAGTGTCAAGATAAATGCAGTTACGCCATATTTTGTGCTTTCTGAACAGACGTATCCACCATTTTATTCAAAGTTTTTTTTGTTACGTTTTTTGCGTCTCCTGTAAAGTTACGATTTTGGTGTTTACGACCTTTCTACCCCGAGGTATCGATATATATATAATAAGATATAATATATATGTTAAACTATATAATATTTATTAATTATTTAAGGCTATAAAATAATTTGTTAAGTGTATTTTACTCCCTTACAAAATTCAAACCACCAAAACGCGCCTCCATTTGTCGAAAGGAAATAAATGTGACGTCATCTGACACAAAACTATAAAAATTTCGTAAACCAAAAAAAGAATAGGGCTCTTATAGAAAGTTATACTGAACTTTTGTAAACTTGGTTAGGTTAATTTTAAACCTAATTATCTAATGTTCAATAGCTAATGCAAAACTTACTTCTTACTAATTTACACTAAGATGTATCTAAATAAAATATACTTACGTTAAATTGATCTTCACAACAATATAAACACGATTTAGGACATATATTATTCCTTTTAATTACCATACACCGTTATTTTTGTATTTTCGCATCTCTTGGAATACAAAAAAACACTTTGTCGGGTGTTTTTCAATACTCTTTTTGCACTCAGGAACTATACAATACATGTAAGATGGTTTTTGTCTTCTTTCATCATTTGTATAGCAAGAAGTCGGTTAATTAAAACTTAAAAAATGTATGAAGAAAATTTTCAAGCCTATTTATATTTTTTTCTACGATAAAAAGAGGTAAATTATTAAATTACCTAAAAAAAACATGAATATTTCCTATTATATTTGTCAGAGAGCTTATACTCCTATATGTCGACTGGGACAGTAATATAAAACAAAAACTACCCAGTAGCCTTTGTGTAATGGCCTAGCAAATAAAAAATATGTAAGATACAGATTGAATCCCATTGATCATGTAAGATACAGATTGAATCCTATATTTATTATTCCTTCGCATAAAATAAAATATGACTAGCTTTTTTACCATTTATTTGTATTTTCTGAAACCCTTTTGACTCCACATTACATGTACTAAATAACACATTATACCTACTTAATAACAAAATGCTTACTAAATTAAAAAGTAATTCTATCCTTATACAAGATAAAGCAGTCCTTATAACCTGTATATAGCCTCTACTCTAGAGTTATAAAAACTTCTGATTTAATTTTCAGTTTATAATAGAAGATGTCTTTAATGACATCGCTAATCAAAAAATAGTAAAAAATGTCTATTTTAACTTTATTTACTAATTTCTCCTTACATTTATTCACTTGATTGATTACTTATTTATTCATAAAATGAATAAAAAGAAAAGTTAAAGTAAGGTTTTCAAAGAGAAAATTTATTTAACATGCCACCAAAACCTATTCTCGTAAAGAATGATACCAAAAAAAGCATAATAATGGCTCCTAGCAGAATGGTCAGCAGACCCGACAATCTTGAAGGCGGTGAGGAAACCGAAATTGCTGCACAAATACTGGTTCCGCAAGATGGTGGTTGGGGTTGGGTGGTGGTTTTTTCAGCTTTTATAAGTGTTGGCATATTGGATGGCATAACTTTCACGTTCGGTAGCTTGCTGAAAGACGTTGCCAGTGATCTAAATGTATCAGAATCTATAATAGCTTTTGTGAACTCCTTAGCAGTCGCTATTTATTTTTTTGGAGGACCATTGGCATCTGCATTTATTAATCGTTTTGGATTTAGAGCTTGTATGATGTCGGGATCACTATTAAGCTCTCTTTCCTTATTTATTTCTTATTTTTCTACTAATTTCACAACTTTATTATTATTTTATGGTGCTTTTGCAGGTTCTGGGTACTGTTTAATTAACATGTCTTCTGGATTAGTGGTTGGGTTTTATTTTGAGAAGCTTCGATCTATAGCTTTATCTATAGCTTCATGTGGTTCTAGCGTTGGTATAATGTTACTTTTCCCCCTTAATACCCATTTAGTACAACTGGCAGGTTGGCGTACTACAACATTACTACATTCTGGGCTTCTTGGTATTACTTATTTTTTAGGAATGAGTTATCAACCATTGCTCTCTTTTACTGTTGTAAAAACTACAGAAGATCCTACGAAGACCGTTACTTACTTACCGAATGTGTCAACAGCTGGGATTCGGACTACATCATCTCGTACTAAAGTTGAAGGTTTAATACCTACAACTACTGAACGATTATTTTGTGCCGTGTCAAATTCGAACTTTCCTACAGCGGCCGCAGTTGTTGAAGACAGTGTACCTACAGCAAGCGAGCAACCTGGTCCATCTACTGCTGCAGTATCCAAACTCACATTAACAGCAAACGCTCCTCAGGGAGGTATAAGTCAAAGACAGCTAAAGCAAGTACAATCAATAATTTCAAAAAGTAGTGTCCAAGATAAAGTAAAGAAACCTATTGAAATCACAGTTAATGTAGAACAACCAAAGAAAACCAGCTGCTGGGGACGATTATGTCATTGGGAAGAACATATACCACAATCTCGGCCAATGTATCGAGACGATGTTTTTTACGACGGTAGATTGGAGAAACTCCCGGCCTACCAAAAAAGTATGGTTAATACTGTTCAATCTAAAACCGGTCTTGAATATCAACTAGCCGTGTCTAGGGCGGCAACTGCTGCAGATTTGGGTGAAAAAAAAGGTGTTTTTACAACTGCTGTCAGAAGAGTACTTGCTACAATGATGGACCCTAAACTTCTAAAAAAAAAATCGTTTTTATGTTTATGCTTAGCTGGTATGATGATTTATTTAGGATATTTAATTCCATATGTTTTTATAAAAGATAGAAATCTGAAAGCGGGATTAGATTCAAGACATTGCACATTATTTGTTAGCGTTATAGGGTTATCAAATGCTGTAGGAAGATTAATACTAGGAGGTATCGCCTGTAAAGTGGAGCCCATAAAAGTATATGTATTTGCAATGTTAGCATCGGGCATCGCAACAATTCTTTCGAATGTATCACTAAGCTTATATTATCAATACTTTTATTGTTTTGTCTTTGGTTTTTTTGTGTCAAGTGTCGCATCTTTAAGAAGTATGGTCATAGTGTCTTTATACGGATTGGACAATTTGACAAATGCAACCGGGGTTATTTTGTTATTTCAAGGAGTAGGTAGTTTAGTGAGTACTCCCATCGCGAGTGTACTTATTGGAACATTTGGGTTTTCAATGGCCTTTTATATGGCAGGGATATTTATAACATTTGGTAGTCTTATATTGATTCCTATTCAACGAATGGCAAAAAAAGAAAAACAATTAGAAACTACTCCTGCTCCTATCACACCTACTAAGTGATAAAAAAAATATATAATATTATATCTAAGTATATTTTAAATAATCAAATAAGTTTTTGATAGTTCATTAACCTTAATAAATTAATAAAAGAAATATTCATTCTAATTATTATTCTTATTTTATTTAGTATAATTGTACGATCCTCATTAAAATGCTCATATAAGTTCTAACAATTACTTTTTGGCTATCTTGAATTTCATATGGAAATACTTAGTAATAATATAAACAGTGTTATAACAGTCGTGCATCTTTTTTAAATAGGTTGTTTTATGTTCATGTTTTATGTATTACATCATATTATTCATATTTTTCCAATAAAAGACATGACATATCTTCAAAAAACAAAAAAAATAATTACAATATGGGTTGAATACTGCCGTAAGTTTGTATTATTATATATGTACTCAACTTTTTTTTTTTTAAATACTGTGTAGTCTGTTATTTTTTACAAAAGGTAACTCTGAAACGGTTCATGTTCGAGCGCATTTTGTTCTGTCTGAACCGGCCGCCATACTCAAACAAAAAGATTGAGATGAAAAGATAAATTTATTTTTATTGGAACTTGTTGAAAGTGTTTTAATTTGCTAAATGAGTTCTAAATCAGATGTAAACAGAAGAGTACTCGCCATCCAGGCGAAAAAGAAAAGGCATAAACTCGGAAAGAAGAAAAATCGTGAGGAAGATCACGGCGCTGGTGGACAAGGCAACGGGCTGCGCAATCAAAACCAAAATCGTCTTGAACCTACACATAGTTCATCTAATGAAACGATCGAGGAAGATGAGGATGAGCAATACGCGTGCAGCGATGACGAAGAGCAGGAAGACAGCGCCGACTATTGTAAGGGTGGTTACCATCCTGTCAAAATCGGAGACTTATTCCTGAATCGCTACCACGTCACTAGGAAGTTGGGTTGGGGTCACTTTTCAACTGTATGGCTGTGTTGGGATCTAGTAGACAAGCGATTTGTTGCTTTAAAGGTTGTTAAATCTGCACCTCACTTTACTGAAACGGCGTTGGATGAAATTAAAATTCTGAGAGCTGTCCGCGACAGTGATCCAGCAGATCCTAAGAGAAATAAAACTGTTCAACTTCTCAATGACTTCAAAATCACAGGAGTAAATGGAACTCATGTGTGTATGGTGTTTGAAGTCCTAGGGCATCATTTACTAAAATTGATTTTAAAGTCTAATTATAGAGGAATTCCGCGCGAAAATGTAAAAACCATAATTCAGCAAGTACTGGAAGGCTTAGATTACCTTCATACTAAATGTAAAATAATTCATACTGATATTAAACCAGAAAATGTGTTAGTGTGTGTTGATGAAGCATATATTCGCAAGTTGGCAGCTGAAGCTACAGAGTTACATTCCTTGGGTCTTAGATTACCTCACTCCCTCATTAGCACTGCACCTAAAGAGTTTCAGGAACAAGTTGTAACTGGTAAAATGAGTAGAAATAAAAAGAAAAAATTAAAGAAAAAAGCAAAACGGCAATCAATGTTACTTAAGAAACAAATGGAACAAATAGAAGAAATTGAGGAACAAAAAAAGGGTACTAACAGTGAAACAGCACCTATGTCTCAGGATAATGATGATTCTCCTCAAACTCCTGAGGAAGTCAGTGTGATAGAGAATACTCGGTCTGAAAATGATGCTAATATAAATGGATGTAATGATATGCAAAGACCTGATGATGATGTTTTTGACACAGATGCTGAATCAGTACAAGTGAGAAACAAGCAGTATGGTTGTGGAGATGATACTGGCACCCCAATGTCTGAAGGAGAAATGACTGACACCCCACCTTCTTTTAACTCTCAAAATAAAGGTATAACTGAAAAAAGACCGGACCCTGCATTTGATGTTTGTGAAGTGGAAGTTAAGATTGCAGATCTAGGCAATGCATGTTGGGTTCATAGACATTTTACTGAAGATATTCAGACTAGACAGTATCGGTCCTTAGAGGTCTTGCTTAGTGCTGGTTATGGCACTTCTGCAGACATCTGGAGTACTGCCTGCATGGCCTTTGAGCTGGCAACTGGAGATTATTTATTTGAACCCCATTCTGGTGATGGATACAGTCGTGATGAAGATCACTTAGCTCACATTATTGAGTTACTTGGAGACATTCCTAAAAGAATTGCAGGTTCAGGAAAGTATTCTAAAATATTTTTCAACAAAAAAGGTGAGTTGAGAAATATTACTGGATTAAAACCATGGGGCCTAGTTTCTGTTCTTACTGAGAAGTATGAGTGGAGTCAAAAGGATGCAGAGGAATTTGCTGATTTCTTGAAGCCAATGTTAGATTTTGATCCCAATCGGCGAGCCACTGCATACGAGTGCCTTCAGCACACATGGTTGCAGCTTGCAAAGCCAGAACAAGATGAGTCTGAGGAATAACTGCTCTCTGTTGAGTGAATGTTTACACATTCTAGAAATCAGTAGTGTCAACATTCTATGTATTTCTGTGTTTTATGTTTTAATCAAAGTTTATTTATGGATTTGTTTGTGAATAGTTTAATTTGTATCTAGATTGTTTTGTTAGCAGTCCTTGATTTGAGAATTAAATTGTGTGCAAATAGAGATGATGTTGAATATTAACAACTTAGTCAACCATATTTTGAGGTGAGCAATGTATATAATACATTTGTTACTCAAACTGTAGTATCTAATTAGATTGGCATTTATAAATCTCAAAATTCCCAAAATTGTACAGATAGCTGTAGTAAAAATTGTGATGTATGATGACATATAGACAATATAGGTTTTGTCACATTAAACATTTAGATTTTAATAGTTGACATAGTATTGCACTATACCACCTAGAATGTGAGGACCTATGAAGTCTTGAATGCATTCTGTAGCCATTCAGGTAGTAAATATGTTCACATAGTTTAAGTTTGTCTTTTATCACTATCACAATAAAAATCTCATAATGTAAACTTAGAGGTAAGACAGTATTTGTAATGCCACTTTTCCGAGACTGCCTTTTTATATATTTGAATGAGTCATAAACTAGGAATGGTTGCAATCATCTGTTAGTGAGAGGCAGTGAGAGACAGTGACCTTAACCAGTTAATAGTTATATTATTTACCATAGATCCCAATTTACATGACCATAATTTGTATTAATTATATCTGCAAATTTACATAAATAAAATTACGAAACGAGCTTGTTATCATGGATTTTTTTCTAAGCATCCTCAGAATACAGATTGTTCAACAATTTTATCTTTATGTTGAATAAATAATATATTAGAAAGTTATAAAAATAGATAATGTACACTTATTATAATGTTAATTTCATGATCTTATTAGAGAATAGTACCTCAATGTTAAACAGATATATGGTTTCCAGTTAGGTAGGGCAGGAAGTAATAAAGTTACTCCCACAGAGGTTATTGTACACTAGGGAACAATTGTGGCATTATGATAGGAACTCAATGTTCGGTAACATGTTCCATGCTCTTTTACTATAATTTCAAATACATATTACTGATAGGCAGTTTGAATTTTTTGTAACATTACGAGAAAACTTATTTAACTATTTTGTAAAACTAATAAAGTTTTAAACATTGATTCTCTAACGCCTGTTGAGCTTCAAGTTAGCTATTTTTTAATTCGTGATATCTTGAATAAATTTAGACAGAACTAAGAGAAAATCCAGGTCTAGTATCTTGTGGATAAATCTCATTTATTCTGATAATTTAATAGAATGATTTCCATTATACTTTACTATTACAATCTTAACTTGATACAATATTTTTTTTCAGTATGTACAGTTGAGAGAACAACTAATTACTTTAATTCTAGAAAATCAATCGTTCTCTTTAAACTCTGAAAGTATTATTTTGTAGTATTGATTACTAACTATAGTCATTAATTAACATGGTTAAGGGTTTTGTGTAAAACAATGCACATTTTTTAATAAATATATATATATTTTTAACGAAATATCTCGCCCTTTTTTAAAATGATAATTCTACAAATACTGTTGATCATCGGCAAATTGGAAAACCGAAACATGCTCATGCGCAGCAACCAAGCTTGATTATCCGAGGTACGATCAAGAATTGTAATTGTCGCAACAAAAACCTAATATTCGTGAGCTATAAATGTAAGTCTGTTCATTTGTTTGCCATCCTTTGTAGCTCGTCAAAATTTCCATCATATTGCCTAATTTCTAGAAAAGGATGACTTCAGGTCAAAAATAAAAAAGCGTGAATTGGAAATTGTATAAAATATCTATTTATAATTTAACTAGGTATGTACCTAGTAAAACAATCCAGTTTTTGTATAAATATGAAAAAAAGTTAAGATTTCAAAATTTAAACATCTAATGGCAACGCAGTTACAGTGTAACTTAATAGATGGCTCTGTTCACTGGCTAGGAAAAGGGAATCGTGATTCGTGAAAGTATTATTTTTATTGCATATCTGACAAGTTGCATCTACTTTACCTCAAAATTTTTAATCTTCCACTACTAATATGAAGGAGACCTTATAAAATTATTAACTAATTCTTAGTTGTAAAAATTAAAATATTACGTATTATTTTCCTTCAGCATTATGTTATGTCTGTCTTTACACAGATGTCACTTGCGCAAAAAAACACTACAAGATTTAACTTATTTAAATAATTTGTATTAAATTGAAATGCATTAATAACATATGCTTCTATTATATTAAATACTTATATAGAAGAAATTTTTAATGCATACTTTTCCATATTAAAAAAATACTTTTTGCATTACTGCATAGTGCATTGCAGTAGTGCATAAAATAGTATATTTTTTTGGTAGTGAAACTTTAAGGTGATTTTTTTTATCTGGCGAGTAAAGAAGGGGGACCAGGAGATAGATGAAGAAGATAATAATCGGATTTCTGACTATTGCATGGTCTCAACATTAGGAAAGCAAGTATGTATATATAGTATAATTTCCTTATATCGTTAGTTATACTTATACTTAACATAATTATTCTACAACATCAATATTATATACCTAACATTTGACATAAAATACTATCTTTTGCCAGCGGATTCGTAAGCGGGACAAAGCGCAGAGGACTGTAATATAGTAGGTATGAACTAAAAAAAAAAAATACCCAGAGTAACAAATAGTTTGTGACGAACAGTGACTGCGTGGCATTCTCACGGAAATTTTTTATTTTTGTGGGTTTCAAAGGCTTTGTCCTTTAGAAGATTATAACCTGTCTGTCTGTCTATGTGGAAATACAAATTATCCATTTCTTTTTGTGTTTATGACGCAAACATACAAACATTCTAACTTTTATATTATTATATTAGTATACTATTCAAGATGCAAAAAAAAATGTTATATAATTTATTATTTGAGTTGTCTTATTATTCGAGTACTCATATTATGACGTTGGATTTTCGTGGCCCTGGCAAATACACATAGCAAAGATGTAAAAATATACACTCCAAAACGTAATAATTTAAAGCGAATTAATTTTATATTTTCTTTGGTATAATAGATATCGGTATGATACGTATGAACTCCTCTATTACTAGTCTCCGTCGCGGCCAGTAGAAAACTTTTGCCACGACGGAGACTAGTAATAGGTATTTGAATAATTCTTAAAGAAGTATCCGTATTTGCAACAGTTTCTACAGTTGAAACAGTTAAAACGGTTTTGTAAAGAATCGATCAAGGGTTTGTAATTAGGTTATATGTATAGTGTTAGTTTTTAAGAACTATCTATATTTGAAGCGCTTTTGCAAGCAAGTAGACTCAGTTTAGACGGATTTTTCCAAGGCGGCCACTGGCCACTGGCCACTTTAATCACTTTCTCCTCTTTGGTCAGGTATTCCAAATTCAAATTTACTATTTATATATCTATCTTGGTTTCGTTGACCGTCATTCATTTGTTTTTTTTCTTCTGTTTTTTCTGTTTACGTTACTCAGTTTACAAAATGGATTTTTTTAAATATCGCTTTATTTACGTGTCGTGTTGCGAAAGAAAACACTATCGGTTTTTGGGTTCCAACGTTTTCGTTTTGGAAATTTCGACCTGCAGAACAAGCAAATGTAGACCCAATTTCATAATGAAGAATTGAAGGCCATTGTGGAAGCGGATCCATCGCAAACCACGTCCGAGCTACCTACAGGCTACGGTGTTAGTGATAAAACTGTTTTAATCCACTTAAAGACATTGGGACGATTAAAAAGCTTGAAAGGTGGGTTCCTCATGAATTGACTGAAGCAAACCAACAAATTCACGTCGATTTCTGCGTTACGTCGCTGAATCGGCACAATAATGAAGGGATTTTAAATCGAAACATTACCTGTAATGTATAACGGTTTCTCTAATCGAATCGGAAGCACTCATCACAATGCTTGGATCCTGGTCAGCCAGACTAATCCTGCCCCTAGCGAAAATTTACCCAAAAAAAAATACTTGTAAGCGTTTGGTGGACTAATGCCGTTATTGTTCATTAAAGTTTTCTCAAATATGGCCAGACTATTACGGTAAATGTCTATTGTCCGCAATTGCAAACCATGATGGATAAGCTAGCTGCTAAACTACCTAGGCTGGTCAATCGTTCCACACCACTGCTGCTTCACGACAACACTAGACAACACATTGCACAAAAGACGGCTACCAAATTAGAAGAGCTTCAATTAGATAATCTAAGACATCCACGGTAGGTACTCCACTCCAACAGATCACCATTTTTATTCGAAATTTGGATAACTTCTTGCAAGGTAAAAAAATCAAATTCGATGGAGCAGTCCAAATCGCCTTCAAAGATTTTATTGATTCCCGTCCGACTGTTTTTTTTTAGTAACGGGATCAATGAACTACCTATAAGATGAAAAAAGTGCATAGAAAACAATGGTTCCTACTTTGATTAATTAAATACATTATATTAAAAAATATTCGACTTTTTTTCATCTCATATAAACCGCCAATTACATTTGTAAGAACCTAATAATTTATTGTACAATAAACTCTCTACCTTTCGAATACATGGCGATCTGCGATTGGATAAAATCATATTATCTTTCCAAACGGTCCTAAATATTCAAATTTAAAGGTTTCATGTCATCAGCAGTAGGGATTACATCAGGTGTGTACCAAGAAAGTCCAAATCAACTTTGATTATCAAATTAATAATCATATCATATAAAGGAAGGAGGGTATAAAGGATCTTGGAATACTCATAGATGAAAAGTTAACATTTAAGGAGCATTACGACTACATCATAAAAAAAGCCAGAATGTTGTTGGGTTTTATTATAACCAACTCGTGAGTATTTAAAAACGAACAAACAATTTTAAATTTATATTATAGTATCCTTACCTTACTATATTGCCCTACAATAATGTCTATTCAAACCGCATTGAGGCAAACCAAAAATATTGTCTCAGAATCGTAAGTTGACGATTTGTCCTCTCCCCTACCTACTCTGAATGGGTTACTCAGAGAGATCCAGATACTTTAAGCTTATTCCTCTTAACTTGAGACGTTGTATAACTATACACTATTAAGTAACTACTTAACTACATTACATAGAATTATTCATTCCCAAATAGAATTGTTCTGTTCTCACCTCATATCACTCATTAAAATTAACACCCAGTATCGATGTAGGTCTCCGAGAGTGTTCAGGCTAAATGTGTGTAAAAACAGCACGTCTTATTACAATCTGGTCAAAATGTGTAGAATCTACGATAGTATTGCGTTACAATGTCCAGAATTAGAAATTTTTAAAAGAAAAGTAGTTCCGTGTGTTGTTTCAAATTCCTACGGAGGAGACAGCTCATATTTGTTTATGTTAAAAATATCATTTTTAATTTGTTAAATTGTTATTTCCTGTTACTACTTTTGACTTTTTAATTTTTAATATTATTATTTTATTAGGATTTTTTGTTACGTTCTAATTATATCATATTAGTTACTAAGCCATGTTTTATCATATTTGTGAATATTGTTTTAATTATTGGGTAATTTAACATTTAATTACTATTGAGTAATTTAACATTTAGCATCACTATTTCTTGCAATTTTATAGCTTTTTTTCGGTTATAAAAAAGAACACAAAATTTTAATATTTTTCGTAAAATAGTTTTATTTCAACACACAATTTTGTTTGGTGAGCGGCTAGATCTACAGGGTTATTTTAAATTAACTAACCTCTCTACATCAATCCTAATAATATTTGTTCTACAACTTTTTACAAAGTTAGTTAATGTCAGTTCAGAGGCAACAAATAATTTTTGTATGAGAAAACAAAAATTTTGAAGACTAATAATTTTAAAAAGTCGTAGAACAAATATTGTTAGGATTGATGTATTGAGGCTGCTTGCAAGGTGGTCAAGTAATTAAAAATGACCCTGTTTATTAACAGTACTATATTTATATATTTTTTTACATTTGAGTTTTTTTTTATTTTTGTATTCGTGTTACATATAATACTACTTATACATGCATTTTGTTTTTTTTGTTATATATTTATATCGAGTTTAATCTTGTCGCTATTAGATTTCTTTATTTCATTACTTTTTAGGGAACGTACCCAAACTACGTGGCCTATTTATGGGGGGGGGGGGGGGGTTCCTTAAAATATTACGCTGTGTCACAGAAGCGAGGGGGGGGGTTTAGATTATTGTCACGTAGTCGAATTCTAGAGAAGGCAATTTAAGCTACTAACATTTAATAAAGTCTGCTTTTCAGGGTTCTTTGAAGTCGTGTGATACATTTTTGTGCAATAAATGCCGTCCCAATAGTAACAAAAATTAAACATTATTTTTATTTGTTTCATTTTCTGTGTTTGGGATGATAAAAATTTACCTTTGCTATACTACGTAACATTTGGGACGGGGGGGGGGGGTCTTATCACATACTACGGATGGTCACCGGGGGGGGTGAGGGTGTCGAAAAATTGAAAAATATAGGTCACGTAGTTTGGGTACGTTCCCTTATAAGCGAGGGGTTTTTGTGGTTTTTTAATAATTTGATCCGTTCACAAAGCACTGTTAGCATTAAGTCCGCCATTTGTATAAATTTCTTTATACAATATTGATTTAAATAAATAAAAAATAATATATATAAAAAAAGTGAATGAGAGAGAAGGGTCTTGCTGCATAGGTAGCGTCCTGTAGTTAATATAAAAATGGAATTGGAAGACTTGAATTGTATAATATATATATTACATATTATTTACATAAATTTTGATAAAGAGTTCATAATACAAAACACCTGGTACTTAGTACATAATATATAATTTGTAATACATAATACGACAGACTATTCACAATGCTAACCACTGCTAGATTGTATTACTTTTCATACTTCCATATTTTTACGTCGGTGTTCTTCTCTGGGATTAAGGTGATAATGAGAATGAGAATCAATTTTTGAACATAGATCCTTGGGAATCTCTTATAACTGTTTTCCACGATGCTGCAATACTAAAGTTTTCATCACTGTATATCATAAGAAAAATATACTAATATTATAAATTCGAAAGTAACTCTGTCTGTCTGTCTGTTCCGCTTTCACGTTTAAACCACAGCACTGATTTTGATAAAATTTAGAATAACATACTTTTCACGGCGGTAAAATATCTCATTCCCGCGGGAAACGACGTAAATCGCTGGCTTCATAATAGGTTATAGGTTGATATATAGGTGATGAGTACTTTTTCTTTAATCTATAAAATATATATATTTTTTATTTTGATTCTTTTTAGTCTGATATTAAAAGTAAAGTGCTAATAGTTGCAATAACAGTTTAAGTAATTTGAAAGAAAAAGTTTTTTAACAAAAGTAGATACCTACTTTTTATTGTTTGGATATAGTTTTAAAAATAGGGGAAATTGAATATGAAATTATTATATACTAGCCTTGCCCAGCGGCTTCGCCCGCTCTGTATAGGTAAAAAAGACAGCCTTGTTATGTTGAACGGAAAGTCTGTCTTCTCTCCCTAGGATACAAAACTTTTATGTATTAATTATTCCCTATATTATTTTTTACCCCTGTCAACCTGTGTGCGAAACAAAGAAAATTTTCAAAAGACCATAACTTTTTTTCCCTTAACCGATTTTGACGAAACAAAGTTTTGACAACGCTCCAGATTATATGTAATCCACTTGTAAAAACCGCGTTCAAATCCGTTCAGTAGCTTTGACTTTATAACGTACCAGACAGACAGACAGACCGACAAAAATTCCAAAACTTGTTTTTTTGGTTTCTGTTACTCGTCTTTAATCGCCCCCTATCAGTTTTTTGAAAAATATTTAATGTACAGACATTCGATTTTTACTGTCTTATTATTTGTATAGATCAATAGAAATACGGGCTTCGCGCATTACGCGCCTCAACAATGGACGAAAACTGTAGTTCCCACTAATAATGTGAGTAAACTCCCACTAATAATTTCCCACTAATAATATCCCACTAATAATGGGGTTATTCTATTTCTACAAAACAGACATAGACTCTCTTTTGTCTCAATAAAAGTGGTTAAAATAGTAAAAAATAAAACAAATATTCTTAAATCGTATCAATTCAAATACAACATTTTAAACTGATTCGACCAAAGAAAATGACTCGTATCCCTTTATCATAAGTAATGGGCAGGCTATCTTCCTTTAAATAGGAGAGCTAAGAACTGTTCTATCATCCAGTTCACATTTATCACACAAGTTATTTTTTATCACACAAGTTATTTTCACACACAAGTACTTGACGTAAAAAATAACACTGTTGTCCAAAGACACTGTTTAGCGCAGACGACGTGGCGCGTAAAAGCTAGTATAATATAAATCCGAATAAAACATTTATTATAAAAAGCGATTTGTATAATAATAATACTAGACATACTAAGAATATAATATATTTTTACAATAAATTAGCAAGAAATATTATGTGATAAAAAAATAAACCTTATAAACGCCATTAAAATAGAATATGTATTATAGGTACGTAAAATTTAACCTAACATTGAGAGTTTGTGGTAATCAGTTTGCTGCAATTGTTTTTTTGGTCATCAACTGTTAGATGGGTCTAGAGCTGGGATAGAGTTCCTCCTCTAAAAACCTTCAGACTGACTTTTGTCAAACTCCTCCGATACCTGAAGAGTAAATTGCTGAAAATATCGTAGAGTAATTAAACTATTGTTTTTATTATTCTTTTTTTTTCTGGTGCGGTACGATTAATATAGAGACCCAACGGTATATAATGGTTCAGTTCCTATGCTTTTTTATATAAAATAAAACAAATATGTCTGAACAAATCTGTCTGTTTGATTCATTTACATTTATTTTTGTTTCAATGAAGCATTAATATAAGACCCAAAAACTTTCAGGATTTCAGGATTGAAGTTTTTATTTCGTTTTTATGTTAATTGTTATTACGCGTCGGCTGCGACTTGTGAGGCTCGACGTCGCTTGCGTGGATCTATCTACTTAAAAGTATTTAGTTTAATATATATTTACACACATTAAGATTGTAAAAAAAAACACACACATTTAAGAGAGTAAAAAAATAAACAATGGTATGACCAAACCATTTATTACTTTTATTTGTATTAGTGTTTAAAATAAACTATAAGATATTTTAAATAAAATATGGTTAAAAGTTAAAATTATTTTTAATAGAACTAAAGCATGTAGCGTATATATAGGTACGTTTAAAAAAGTTAATATCAAGAAATTGTTTGATACTAACCAATAAAACAAAATAATTTAAAAAAATCTATTTTAACATGTATTAATTTCAGAACAATATTATTAAGTTAAAGATGTTGGCAGCGTTGGTGTTTTACTACGCATGCGCAGTGCAATACAGCACGCGACCTTCTCTCGCCCTTACTACTCGTAGTCGACGGCACGCTCTATAACGCCGCACATGTAAATAAAACATCAAATCACTTTCACTACTTTCTGCCCTCCAACTCGCGTGTGTAATGTAGTTCGGAATATCTAGTGTTGGATAATACAAGCTGTTAGCTTGACAAAAGGTTTGTATGTCTTATAAATAATACTAAGTATAAGAAATATGTTTTAATAGTTGTTTTTCTCTACTTTATATAGACAACATTTTTTACGACATTTCAGTGATATTTACAAAGTACACATCGTTGTTACATGTTTGTGGTTTCATGCTGCAATGTTTACAGTTAATTATGAATGGGCCATATGACCTTCACCTTTGAACTGGTTTAAATGTCATTGAGAGCAACGACCTTTTAATCAGAGGTCAGGTTCGAAGAGATTGGTTATTGCAACTATGAATAGCGGATGTTTTGAAGTGTATTCTTATACTTCGATAAGTTTCTTCAAGGCTGAGCAAACATTTACTTAAACAGTTGTATTTTCTTCATTAACATTTCATTATTTTTAAAGTTAATAAAAACCCTAACTTTGTTTTCTTTTCTTATAAAGTTAATAAAAATTAAACCTTATTTAAAAAGCCAATGACTATTTAGTGTTGTCGCTATCGGTAGTTATATAACAGCATCAATAATAATTATAATATCCGATAGAATTAAATAATCATGAGGAGAGGTGGCTTACTGTTTTTTTTATTTTTGGCTGGTCACATACATTCGTGAAGGTAGCGTTTATTATTTTAAAAGTTAAAAAAAATATTTTCTCCATTGGTTTGTATTTATTATATATACATATTTTTTATATTATTCGTGCAATACTCTATTTATGGACCGATTTTTGATATTTTATTATCATAGAGTTTTGTAAACTCTCAAACTTAGTTCCATTTTAATAATATCTGGCTGTGAATTTTTATGATTCATTTTGCAACTTCATCATCATTCATCATGGACGTCATCTTTTCGCAATTTGAAGTGGGTGTATAATGCAATCTTATCTATCCCTTATCCAACATCAGAAGATCCCAGGAACCCTCAAACACCTGGAATATATTTAGTCTGGCCATAAATACTGTTACAATTAAAATAAAAAAATATTACATTTGAATTTGGAATCTGTCATTTAATACGATTGTTCATTGTGATTTCTCATTTTGGCGCCAATACATTGTAAAATATTATGCGATATTAAAATGGAGTGGGATTATAAAGAGAACAGGTCACTATGATTGCATTACACAAAGTAGGTATGAGACTTCCTCTGTTTTGTGACAAAGAAAGATCTGGCCGTCCACGTAGTGTTCATACGAAACAGGTGGTCAAAGCAGTAACGGAAAGAATTCGAAGAAATCCTGTCCGAAATCATAAGATTTTATGTCGGGAAATGAAGATGTCGCGTATTTTAAGAGATGATTTAGGACTTGCAGCCTATAGAGAAGCACTGGTCATTTCTTAAGTGATAAATTAAAGTTGAATAGGGTGGTAAAATCAAAACAACTACTGAAGCGGTACGCAAAGGGAGGTCACAGAAAAATTGTGAATACGGATGAGAACATTTTTACAATTGAACACCATTTTAACAAATAAAATGACCGTACTTACGCTCAAAGCTCTAAGGAAGCGTCCCAATTAGTCAACAGAGTGCAACGTGGTCAGTATCTGACTTCAGTGATGGTTTGGTGGAATGTTAGCTATGAAGGAGTGAGTGTGCCATATTTTTTTGAAAATGTACCAAAATATCGGCACAAGTATATCAAGATACCATTCTTGAGAAGGTAAGCCTTTTAATAACAACATGTTCAATAACCAAGTATGGGACCATACTTGGTTCCAGCAAGACTGCGCCAGGTCATAAAGCTCGGTCCACGCAGTCTTGGTTGGAAACCAACGTCTCGGACTTCAAGAGCTGAAAACTGGCCGTCGTCTAGTCCCGATCTTAATCCGTAGGATTATGATTTATGGTCAGTTTTAGAGAGTACAGCTTGCTCTAAACGCCATGATAATTTAAAGTCCCTAAAACAATCCATACCATTTGCAGTGAAGAATTTCCCTATGGAAAGAGCGCGTGCTTCTATTGATAACTGGTCTCAACGTTTAAAGGACATAATGCAGCTAATGGACACCACTTCGAATAAGCTTTTTATATTTTTAATTGTTTTATATTCGTGTATTAAAGTAACACACTGTAAAAGTAATAAATGATATTTGCAATTAAAAAATATATATGACGAGAGTTTCTCAGATGGCGGGGCAATAGGCCCGTCATCATTCTGGTTGGGTGGTAACGAGTCCATGACAGATAAACGCTATATCCAATTTACAATACACTTTAATTTAATAATATCAAAAGACAATCACTTTAGCATTCATTCATTAGTCACCAATATAAACAAATTTAACTGTAATCTGCATCTACGGGTAAACAGACCGTCTCGCGCTGGAGATGTTGTTCCTCTGCTCTCCCGTGTGGGAGTCTGCAGCTCTCCGTAGACTCCCACACCGCAAGTTCGTCCATGTGATCTGTGACGTCACGGTGTCTACCAAGGGATCGCTATTACGACTCTCAAACAGTGACTTATTGTGTTTTAATTGCCGCAATCCGCGACATATATATATTTCTTTGTTACAATATTTATGGCAAGATTAGGTAGACTGATTGAGAAATTAAAATTGTAACTGTCACTTACTATGTTACCTAATAGCATTACTCGGATTTTCCGATCTTAAACCGCTATTGCTTGCTTATAACGGAACTAAAGTGAACAGAACCAAAACATATATTAAATTATTGTGGGCTTTATGTGATTGTTAGATCTGTAGTTTTAAAACAATTATTATATTTATAATGCTTTAAATATGTCATAATAAATAAAAAACAAAGTTTTTTTCTGTTGTTGTTTTAGTATTGTGACTAAAATATATATTTTAATGGGATTTGCCTGGGTCAACAAAGATTTTCTCTTAAAAAAAACAACTTGGTTTCGGTTTATCGATATATGTATATGTTTTTAAAACAGACGTAATTATCAATCTAAAACTGCCGATAAGAGATTATAGGTTGCTTCGAAATTTATTATCCAGAAATGAATTTACATTCTGGTAATGACAGGTGTTCAGTTTGAAACAGACAACAGAGCAAGAATCCAATGCAGGTCTGGAGTTTGTCTGGAGGCTATTTTAATTTTATGGTTATTGCTCTTCTATAAATCTGAGGATGTCGTGATGCAATGGATACTTGAACGTTGTAGGATATTACCTCCTTGGAAGACTGGAAGAATTCATTTAATTGCTCTGTTTAAGAGAGCATGGCTGTAGGTATTGATTTATCAGTTTAGTTATATTTTGTACCCTTTTGCCTAAAGATAGACAAATAAATTGAATATCATAACGTTCTTAAAAGTTAAATAAGTTATAATAAAGAGTACTAATATAATACATAGTGTCAGGCAGCAATTATTTTTATTTAAAACAACGTTCTCACTTGCAAAATGATCACCGGATGGATAAAGTTATTCTCTGAAGCTGAGAAGTGCTGCTAGTAAAAAATAATATTATACTATTACTTAAATATATATATTATTACTTATAATTTATTACAATCAACAAATAATAACACTTCAAATAGACTTGAAAAGAGATCTTTTATATCCAGGATCTTTTATAAGTATATAAATATATACTTATTAAAGAATATATAAGGATAAGAAAAAAAACTACATAGGGTCTGTTTCGAACATTAAATTTTAGTATTTGGGCCCCGTTTCATAAGAGCGGTAAGTACTACAGTAAACAATGAATAAATTAGAGTGATAGTCCATCTGTACACGATCGACTAGTCAAACGGAATCTCACAGAAGATCAAAGTATTTTATAATTGCGTTTTACACGGTTATAGAGAGAGTGTACTATCGCGCTTACATCCCTTGTGGGTTACTCTCCTATATCCCTCTAGATTCTCCACTCATCTGCTACTTCTCATGTTTGGAGACGTCAATTTGTATTGATTATAAACCAATTTATCATTGTCATTCAGCCAGTCAAGTTTGACAATCTCCTCGTTTGACCGCCGTTATTCGTCGTTCGTTTAAATTTATATTTCCCAGTAGTCGCGGGTTCGAGTCCCTGTCCGGATCGGTTTATTTTTCATTTTATATTTATATTACTTTAAAAAAATATAAAAATACTGTTTTTATAAATGACGTACAATTGTATATTCAAGGTATCGGACACATGATAAGAGATATGGTTAGAATGATTTTATTCCATTCCAGTTAAATAACATCTGAATACAATTCAATTATTAAAAACTATTTATTTAAATAAAACTATTTTAAAAATTTAACTGTAGTACATTTGTTAGATTTTAATTTCAAACAGATGCCGCAAATACTTTGTAGCATCGTATTAATAGAAAGACAAGATGTCAGTTAACTTGTCATCTAACCAATTGTTTCTGATCAGTTCAGGGTGCACAAAAAACGCAAAACGGTATCTTTGGCTTTATTATACATAATTTATTGAAATAATGCGATACCGATATATGTTCATATGCATTCGTAAATTATTGATTGTCAGCAAAGGCATAAATTGTGCTATCTATTAGAAGTTGGGACTGCTTGGATCTGACACAGACTGCATAAATTATCATTGTTATTGATTAGCATTAATTGACCTAAGTGAGATTTATTGGGTAGTTTTGTAACAAAAATCTATGTTTATCTAACTATGCGTTATTGGTTTTAATCACAAAAAAACTAGTCATTGTGAGGTAGGTACTTAGAGACGCTGCTGCTTCTCAAGGAAATCATGTTTCAAATTATCTTCTTCGCGAAAAGTAAAAAAATAAATTAAATTCAAAATAACTCATTAATTTTCAATTGAGCTGCCTTTGCAAGTTTGTAATGTTAACGTCTTAAGAACTTTTCTAGTTATTTTATTGAACACTATTTCTGGAAGATATTGTTCTTAAACATAGTCAATTATATTTCCATGTTGCTTATATCACTGTATGTTTGACCTTGAAAACTTTTTTCTTAATTTCAGTTTTACACTACTAAATGATTTAAGTATAATAAGGTTTTTTTTTATTAATATGTAGTCTATTTTTGATCTGTACGACTTATTAGACAGTTAATACTTTTTTCATTCTACCCTCATTGTTATCTGCAAAGCAATCATTTTCTCTTACCTCTGATATTACTAATTATTTTAAAATAAGCAATTATTTTTATTACTGACTTAAACTTCTTCAAGCATGAAATTTAATAACAACTAGATAGGTGATGGTCAGACTTTGTGGCCGAGCCCTTATTTACCAAATATTGAATATTTACTAATTATAGTGATAAATTTTGATAAAAATATTCCGTTAATAAGAGATTGTGGAACACTAAATACCTCTTAAGTAATGACTTGAATTACTCTTAAAATAGTTTTATAATATGCGTTTTCAAAAACCTTACCTGAATATATAATAAATTACACCTGATTTAATAAATTTAGGTACACATGAAGAAATTGAGATTACCCATTTGTATATATTTGTAATCGAAAATTTATATTTTTAACACAAATCTGCCATTTTGTTCCGAAGTCACGTAAATATCAGAAAGCGACTGCCGACATAGTACCTATTTCAAAGATATCAAAAAATAGGTTTTATAGCTACATTCAAAGTAATATACCCAGTAACCCTTGGTTTTTTAAATATCCATGTGTATACGCCTGTACACCTAGCCAAACTGCATATCAGAGACAGTTCCCTTTGTGAATGTGGTCTTGACGAAGGTAGCCCGGAACATATATTTTTCAACTGTCCTAACCTTGATTTTTCACTGTATGACGTTCTCCTTCATTATATCCCTCGTCCCTCTGATTTCAAATCGCTTCTTGCTCTTTCTTTTACTCCTTTTATTATAGTTCTGTGTAATTTTATTAAACATAACAAATTAAAATTTTAAGTTAATATTGTTCATTTACTAACTATGGTGATGGTCTAACTCTAAGTTGTTTTAGGAACCTGAATAGTGTAGTCACAAAAATTACAGAATCAATAATTTAAAATGATGCTCTCATGACTGGCAGGACGCTGGCAGAATTCGAAACTTCGAATTGCCATAATACTAAAAAAAAAAAAAAAGAAAGAACAGATAGTACTTAGTATATACTATATAATACTTCTATTATACACTTTAAATTGAAGAAATATGCGTTACAGCGGTTCTTTATAATATTAATAAAGTTAATTATATAACGATTTTTAATTAAATACATCTGTCAATTATTAAAGACTGTATTTAGGTGAGGCGGTTATGGGTGAGTTGGCAGCTAAATGCTCCTGCCTGCCAAATATGTCGCATGATATTATTATAATATTTTGGTGTTTTAGTGCTCCCAAAATAATATTTGGCAAATTGTGTATATTTAGGCTCCGTCTCGGTAAACATTTATGTGGTGACGAGAAAGTAAGGAGCGGATTGTGGGTTACTCAAACAACTAAAATTGACTTCGGAAAAATATTCTTAATCTAAGACGTAACGGTTAAAATAAAGTTTTTAACAAAAAAAATACTTACCATGCATTTTAGGCAAAGAACACATAAAAAAATATATATATGCCTGTGACATTTGACATATGACATGTATATGAAATTATAAACATGTTAAATAATTTATGGCCATCATTCGCTCTTGGCAATTTATTACTCTGTGTAAGCTTCTGAATGAATGATTGAGTGACACCAAAATATTTCAATCTTGCTTTCAATTTATAGACACCTACTTATATATTATAAATAGAATAAGGTAGCTATATTAATTATTCGCAAGATATTATGGCTTAGATATAAATTATAACTGTACTTCATTTTAATAAGAGCTAGGGACTCTTATTTAGAAATAAAACAGAAGACGTTGCATTCGTTGATATTATGCTTTCAATTACATGAAAATGAAAGTAGTATGTACACATAATGTAAATTAAGAGTTAAAATCATCTATCATATGACAGTAATTCTATTATTCCTTAATACGTAATTACATATTTTAATATTAGCGTGTTATCTTTTGGAAAAATACTAAGAAATACAAACTGACCTAACTATACAATAATAATGTTTGCTCGTTGATAATACACATAACAAATAACCACAAGTGAATATTCGATAGTTCAAAAACTACCTAAAAGTTATCAAATAAATAAAATTGTAGTTCAATAAACGTCGCTTTTTTAATCGTACCGGATCTAGCTCTGTAAATGTTTACAAGTAAGTTAGTACCTATGTTAGACTTCGTGGCTCATTTGCTATTTGTATTAATATGTAAACCACATATATTATATAAAAGATAGTCACAAATTTTGTACACTAAATTTTCCCGGAGATGTTAAACTTTAAAGGATAATATGCTTGTAATTATATGAAACATGTATTATTTATTAAACGACATGTCATGTATCACTTGTGTCTTCATTGAACACTGGTAATAGACCCCACCCCCAAGATTAAATATCTCGTCCTAAAGTTATATAGTAATGAATTTACCGTATTACCAAAGTGTACACACTTTACAAAAATACCCTCATAAATTAAAGTTATATTACAATTAATTGTATCTCAATAATATTTTTTATTAATAATGACGTAATAAATAACATGAAATTTATTTCACTTATTCATTACAAATATTTATTCTTGTTACAAATATTTATTCTTGTTACAAATATTTATTCTTGTTACAAATGGTTATTGACTTTCAACTAGTTGCGAATTTTAGTGCTTTTAGTAAACAAAATCTCTATAAATATAGTTTTGTAAAAAGCGAGAAAACATATGACGCATATTAATCTAATACAGGTTAGGCAATGGTGGTTGAAATCGAACTTGAGACGTGTGGCTAACCGCAACTCTCCGTCACACACCTATGAACAATGGTTTTATCATCTCCCCAATAGTATAAGTATTTAAATAAAATAGTCTTAAAATAAGCGAAGATCTTTAAACATTTTTATATAATATGTAAATTCAAAATAAGCGAAGATTATTTTGAATTTAGATATTATCTATACTGCAAAGTTAGAAACATTGGTTAGGATTTTCGAAAGATAACCTAATAGATGTCACCACCGTCCCGATAAAGACGATCAAATATGGAATGCTTAATTCACCGAGGCGGCCAGCGATACTGTAGCTCAGTTGGTAGAGCGACGGGACGGTTTCCCAGTAGTCGCGGGTTCGAATCCCTGCCCGTATCGGTTTATTTTTCATTATATATTTATATTAATTTAAATAAGCTTAACATGGCTATATATATTTATAGATATTTTCAAACAATAAGCGAAGATCTTGTACTGCACAATATCAGCACAGAAAGTCGAAATAAATGTTTATTTTAAATAGTTGAAATCTTTGCTAATAATATATATTTCTTTATTAGTGAAAATATTAATTCTCTGTGCAGTTTATTCGTTATTTATATGTCAATACTCAATAAGACGAGATTGTTTGCGCGAAGTAAATCCGTATGAAAAGGCACTTAAACTAAAATTGACTTTACATTTGTGTAAGTCAACACCAACATACGATTCTCTGTACCTCCAGAACTATTTCTCCGTCTCTGAATATGGATAATATTTAAAATATTTTTTGTAAGTTTCACGAGTTCAATGACACTTACAAATATAGTTTTGAGTTTGAAAAATCTTAAGTTTGAAATTGTGTTTAAACATATTTAGAAATATTAAGTTTCTTTAAATTGTTTATAGATTTAAAATGGAAAATTCATCGATACAAGACTTGAACCTGCGACCTCCAGGAAACTAATCCGTCGCTCTGTCAACTGAGCAGCGGTGTCGCCACAAGAATTTCGAAAAGTTATATATTATTATTTATATTATTGTCTCTTATCTGAACGGTGGCGTTATCTAGGCTTCATTAGAAAATCCTAACCAGTGTTTTAAAATTCTTAATATAGAAACATTGAAAAGATGCAACAACCGAAAATAATTAAATAATAATAGTGCCTACAAGTACCTAAGGGTGTACCTAAATAATTTTCATTAATCAAATAAAACCAACCACAGATTGCTTTTGTGTTATAATTTAAATAATAGAAAATACTAAATTTAATAAATTCCAACAAATTATTATGAAATATGTATATAATAAAAATTCATCCTCAATGATGGATCTAGTACTCTATACACAATCATATTTATGGGGACAGAGGCGACCTCTATTAGGCTTCTTGGAAAATCCTTATCAATCTTTCTGATTTTATAGTATAAATGACATTGAGAAGAAACCACATCGTAAATACATTTTTTGTTTATGAGTTTTTCATTTTATATACAGGGTTATTTGTAATTAATTGGACACCTCATGCAGGCAGCGTCTCTACATCAATCCCAACAACATTTGCCTGCAAGAGGTGGTCTATTAATTATCAATAACCCTGAATATTCAAAACTAAAGTAAGTTTAATATGGATAAATATGTTAATAGTCAATATCAAACATGTAACTAAATTTTAATTACAGTATTTGAATTTTAAATTATACTCTAAAATAATTATTCTTGTAACTTAATAAATACCAAATAATTAAATAAGATAATATTATATAACAGTTTACCTTTAAAGTAAGGAAGGAAAACATTTTGCGAGCAACAAAAGTGGAAGATAAAACTTAAAACAATCATAACATGTTTAATATTATTAATTGCCGAAAACAATGTTACGTTAATTTTTAATGGAACACAAAAATAAATACATTAAAAACACAAAGTAATTGGAAGAAAATATTCAAAATTGAGATCTAAAACATCTTTTTTTTAGCTAACAGTCTCATTCTTTTTCAACTGTATTTACAAATATATTTTGGTGCAAAAATATGTCTAATTGTCTAAAGCGCTGAGATTAAAACAAATGTTAATTACGTGCTAGAGTTTAAATAGCTACATAATACCGACCAAAATAAAGTTAAAATATATTCAGATAGTTTTAATAGAATGTTATTGCATATTAATATGAGATCAGCTCAACGCCTCTTATAATTAAATACAGTTTAATAATAAACAGCAAAACTATTTTAATACATCAAGCTTTATATTTAAATGTTATTCCATCCTTATCACTTCCATTAGTAAAATATAATTCCATCCTTGTCAACTCCATCAGATAACAGAGTAAGAAAACCATGTTTGTCCATATTTAAAGGACTGTCTAGTATCTAGATAATCATTTCAAGCTTCTAGAACCATCGTTTGGTCTGTGCCATACAAGACGGTTGTTCGATTTATATATGTATATATCTATACTAATATTATAAAACTGAAGAGTTTGTTTGTTTGAACGCACTAATCTCTGGAACTACTGGCCCGAATTGAAAAAATCTTTTTGTGTTGAATAGTCCGTATATTGAGGAAGGCTATAGGGTATATGTCATCTCGCTGTGACTTATAGAAGTCAAACAGCAATGAAAAATGCTGCAAAAACGGGAAAAGGTTTATTTTTTGAGAGCTTTCCTCGCGTGCGCTAAGGAAACACTAAAAATCGCGCGGACGGAGTCGCGGGCGACCCCTTGTAATAGTATAAGACGATAACGACGAAACAAAATTTATCTGTTGTTTTTGAACTGGCATTAACTCTATGCGTAGTAGGTATGGCGTCCGGGCATTGTCATTTACCTATTTCTTACAAAACGCAGAGTAACCGGGAAAATGTATATTTTTTTTTTGGGTTATTTATCAAGATTTGTAAAAAGTCGTAGAACAAATGTGGTTGTGATTAATGTACACAGGCTGCCTGCAAGAGTTGTGGCGTTAATTTAAATTAATCATGTATATTACAGGCTTTATTTTTCTGTTTGAACTTGTATCGTCTTATCTCATAAAACCATAAATTACTAAACAATTGATAGGAAAATGTTAAGTTATTTACAAAATGATTACAATGCATTGAATGCGTTCTAACTTCTAATGTTTGTTTTGTCTTGCGTTTAGTTTATTATAGTATAGTTAACCTTTGGCAAACAAAAATACTAATTTTATTTTCAACGTTTTAAGTAATATATTTATGTAAAAAATTGTGACAAAACTTAAAAAATAATATCTTGCTTCTTTGAAATAGTCTATGTCTATTTGTATGTGCACTTGTAACACTGTCTCGAGAATTAGTGATTTTTGTAATGTTTTATTTATTCAAACAAAATTATATATGTATTTAGTTCCTGTACATTACGTAACTGTATATATGTAATTTAAACTCTTCACCATTTAATACAATCGCCGAATTGACGAATAACGTAAGAGTCAGTGACAATTGTTTTCTTTTTAAACCAGTTTCATCATATGAAATTGTTAAAACGTTTGGTAAGCTAAATTTGAAAAAAACATTTGATATTTGGGGTATGTCAGTTAAATTACTTGGCACTATTATAACTAATATTGCTCCACAATTATCTTTAATATTTCATTCTCCTACATTCTCAGACTTGATGAAAAATAGTAAAGTATTTCCTTTGTTTATAAGTGGCGATAGACTAGAACCGTAAAATCATAGGCCAATATCTATTTTGCCTACCTTAAGTAAAATCTTAGAAAAAAAATATTCTGAACCAAATGACAGAATTCGTTTATAGCAATATAATCATACATAGTAAACAGTATGATTTCACCTAAGGCAAATCTACAACTGATGCCGGTGCCACGGTTCTTAAGTACATTTACGACGCATGGGAGTAGTCACATAATGCAATCGGGGTGTTTTGTGATTTATCTAAAGACTTTGATTCCGTAGACTATCAAACATTACCATGCAAACTTAACCACTATGGTGTGCGTAGTGCTTCGCTTAATCTTATTGCCTCTTACCTGAATCAATGAGTTTAACAGTTGATGTAAATAATTTTAAATCGGCTGGTTCTCACCTAAAAATGCGTGTTCCACAAGGATCTATTCTTGGCCCCTTTTTATTTTTTCACTATATTAATGATTTGCCCCTTTACGTAAAAGGTCTTTTTGACATTGTACCTTTTGATGCCTAGCTTATTTATATAGTTCAGCGAAATAAGGCTAATTATTACAAAGCAAACAGTGCTCTGTCACGTGTTCTTCATTGGTACGAAATTAATAATTTGGTCTTAAATACTAAAAAAATTAAATGCATGGAATATATACTTCCTAATCTAAAAGTCAAAATTGTAGTCTGCTCCTTAACAATGATTTATTAGAACTGAATGACTCTACAATTTTCTTAGGTATAACTTTAGATAAAAAGCTCCAGTGGAACCCCCATCTATCAACACTCACAGGCAAACTCGGCTCAGCTGTCTTTGCAATTAAAAAAATAAGACATTTTACAGGATTTAATACGATTCGTTTATTTTAGTTATTTTCATAGTATTTTGTCTTACGGTAGTTTACTATGGCGCAGTGCTGCCGAAATTAATTATATATTTGTTTTACCAAAAAGAGCTATACTGGCTATTTGTAACTTAAACGGTAGAGATTCCCGCAATGTTTTTAAAGAAATCAGTATTCTTGCGGTCGCTTCTCATTATATTTTTAATAACATATTATATATACACCAAAATTTTAATACTTATTTTAAAAACAAGGTAAGACATACGATACATACAAGAAATAAAAATAAACTCGTAACGCCTAAATATCGACTTCAAAAAATTAACAATTCCGTCATGCCAAGAGTGTACGTTTATATAATATGGTTCCACAAGATATCTTAGATTTTCCTTTCCTTAGTATTAAATTTAAAACAAAGAATATTATTAAATAAATCTTGTTATAATATTCAAGAATTTATAGTTGATCGAAATGTGTTGAACTTGGGTCATTGACCCATTTGCAGGGTTGATGTTATAATGTAAAAGTCAAACATTGTTAAATTTCATTTTAAAAGAGCAACTGTTGAGTTTCTGGCCAGCTCTTCTCATCAGAACAGCAAACCGAGCTGGTGGTAGCTTTTAAAACGGACTGACTATACTGACCAATTTAATATAATTGACTATTGAAAAGTGCGTGTAAATAAATGCCTACTTGAATACAAATATTTTGAAATTGAATTTAACGTAGCATCAATATATAGAGCGTGACATGGACTCGTTATTCAAAGTAAAAACAAAAATTTGTGCATCCAAATTCAGCAGGTAAAGCTGTTAAATAAAGTTTATATAATATAAATCTGTAAATCCAATGGTGTCAGATAAGTTTAGATGCATTCAACGCAGCTGTTAATAAAGTTTTATTCGCGTGCCAATTTTTAGCTCGATGCGCTCGACACCGCCTGCGTACTCCTTTTATTGTTATTTATAGATAGATATATGTCATTATTTTGTAAACGCATGCTGGTAATTTTCCACAGGAAAACAGTTAACCCCTGATAAGAAGAGAAAGTGGTTCGAGAATATAATAATAAATATATAAGAAAAATGTTTTATTAATACCTCATCACGCTTGTTTTATATGATAGATGACATCAAAGTTTAATTACTAAATAACAAGTAATTATAGCATTAACTATAAGATCCTGATAATTATATAAATAATACTTCTAGAGATTATGAATTAGAGACCGGTCAATGGTTATATCTAATAGATTCTGGATGTTTGCCTGAAATGCGCGAGAGTGCACAGCACAGAGTACTATAAAGTGCACAGTATTGAAGTTGTGTTCCTGACGGACACTCACGCCTATTGTGCATCTGATAAAGACTGTTTGTATTTGTTTGTACGTTTGTACGAGTTTGTTAAGTGTCTAACATGATATGGATTTGCGGGTAAGAATACTCTCTTTATTTTTAAGTTCTTATAAAATTTAGTTAGATTTTATATTCATTTAATTCCATTATTGTTAATGTATAGTGGGTTCTCATAATCCATTTAGCGGTAATATATTTCAACATTTTTATGAAATCATAGACAATATTAAAAATGCATTAAATACCATTTGAATATTTTTGTACTTTATAAGCTCGACAGTATTTTTATCTATAGACTCAATTTAATAGAAGTTACCAATTAAAATAATAATGATATTACGTAAATACAAAAACTGTAATAAGAAATAAATAACTTGAACCTCAATATAATAACACGGTTTGTTTAAAGAATATAGGCTAGATAAATTATATAAATCATTACATTATCGCCTTTCGTTGGTAAACATTATTATAAATTTCATTTAATCGCCATTTTATATTTATTTCAAGTGTCATGTTTATCGTTGTCTCAGGAGTTCTGGCCAGTGAAAGTATTTTTAATATATCAGGCCATATAAGTTATCTTAATTATTGTAATGTTATTTTGTTCTGTTTTTCCAATATATATAGGAAATGTGAGAATCATAGCAAATCTTCTGATTTTTTTACCGAAATCTGAAGATCTGTTTCTTTATCTAGTTATTTCAACGATTAAATTGTCGAGTAACAAATAATCATTTTGTTTATTACTGAAATATATATTAATAATAATGTACTTGGGTAGGTTTTATATTGTATACCTGACAAGCCATGACGTTATATATGGCTGATACGCATCAGATTCTTGTCTTCTTATTAGGTGTGATGAAATAGGTCCCTTCATACATTGGTACTACGTAGTTGGTATAAACAACTCATGAAGCATAAATATCTTTAAAAGTATATTACTTTTTACATTCAGGACGTTTTATACGAGATTTTTTTTTATTTACTATATAACCCACTTTTGGTTATTTGTACAATATAAGAATATAAAAAAAAAATAATAATTCGAGTTTGCGTCCAAACTGAGGTTTTAAGATTGTTATTTAGTAAATAAAGCATAGCAAATAAAAAAAACAAGGAACAAAATATTAATATGAAAATTGGCCTTATCCTGTAACTACAGAGGTTATACCTATTTAGATAATTTATTGATTTGTATAATGATAAAAATGATATGATAAAAAGTTATATATATCATGGTAAACAGTCATTATGTCTGTTTATATTTGACGATATGACATTTACCCTGAATGTTGTTCCGGCGCATGATTTAAGATGAATTAGCTCTATTAAGTAATAAAAACATCAATCTTTATTGTACAAATCATAGTTGGCCATGTGTAACCGTCTTATATTAGTTGGCTCAGAGAACGATTTATTTATTAAATATAAATAGCATTTTAAAATGCAAACGTCAAATGTGACATTTTATTGCAGTTTTAGGATCGCAGAGGTTTACAAGATGTGTTTAGATTGAAACCTCGTCCATTTTGCAAAAAAAAAAATATGTGTTTGGAATTTACCGCCATATCTATTAACTAGATAACCTATACAGTAATCTGTCACAGCATCAGTTCATGTATTTTTTTCAAGAAATTGTTGATCTTTCCGATAAGTTTTATTAAAATTATAATTACCTGGTGAAATAGATCTTACATGACAACCATTAAATATTGAAATTGTGCAAAAAACATCCGGATTGCACGGATGTTTACTGATGTTATAATGACAGCATGTTCCATGTATAGTAGTGTTGGCCTGACCCCAATGTGTGAGTGGATTTGATTAAAGATAAACTCTTGTTATTGCTTTAGATATAACTAAACCATGCGCAGGTCGAGGTTATCGTATCTAGGAATATAGTATCTGGTTTGGTTTTAAAAGTTAGTGGATATTTATGGCGTATATATAATATATAATAAACTACCATTATAATTTTTGCATTAAAAGCATAAATAGGTCGTGTTTTTTTTTATTATTTTTAAAAAGTAATTTTTCAGGGAAGGAGAAATCTTCAAGGGTTTTGTTTTTGTTTTAGCATGAATAATATTGACTATATACTATGTATATAAACATATATATGTATATATATCAGAGAGATCAAGAAATTTTTGATGAAATTAATCTAAAATTAGATAAATTATAGTGTTCTATAAGTAGTGTTGAGTCTGCAGTCGCCAATTAGTAAGGGTTTATTCCAAGAAATTGTAAAGTAATATACAAACCAAGATTACGAACAGCAAAGGTTATCTTGCCAATAAGCGTGTCCCCTGCTGGAATGCATTATTGTCTGAAACGACCATTCTACACTATTTTTGGATCAGTTTTATATTTATATTTAAAAATCTGGCTGATTCCAACAATTTGAATGTCTTCTCTAAATTTTGCTTTTAATGTTTTGAAAATTAAATTTTATTTTCACATTCCACATGATTTTCATTGTCTTTAGATTTTTCACCTTCATTTGTGGGTTATAATATGCAATTATACTCTTTAGATAAATGTGTTTTATTGCATTCCATTCATTAATTACTGTTATAAAATGTCGCAACAACGAGCAGAATAGGGAACATGCAAAAAAATTTAAATGGTCTCAAATATTTTTTTTTCGATTACTTTTTATCACCTTATTATAATAAAATCATTTTTTTTTTATTTACTAATCATTTAAGGCCATAAAATAATTTATGAAAAGTGCAAATTTAGGGAGCGAAATTCAAAATTCCAAAACGCGCCACCATTGGTCGAAAGGAAATGTGACGTCATTTGACACACCATTCAATATATCGGCGGTTAAGTTCATACTGTGGTATCAGTGTGACTGAGAAAAATAAATAATTTAAACCTATATTTTCGTGCTTAAAGTTTTATTAAATGATACAATTATTTAGGTAATCTTAAAAACATTCTCTAAATACTCAAACAACTCTAACAAAACAAATACATACAAACTCTTTTTGAATAGCAGTTAGCATGCTACTACACAATACATTTTTAAAATGTTTCTGCCTCTGAATCATTTTTCACTTCACTTGACTCAGATAAATAACTTGGTTGATAATCAGCAGATATAGAAGATATAAGATGCTATAGAAGTATTATCAGCTGTGTTTTCAGTAAACAATTTTCTTTTTAAAACAGATAGTTTTACTTTTAAAACTGTTGTGTAACAATGTTGTGTGTAAAATGAGGAAATGGTGACAATGCTACATTTTGTTTTTCAGCAGGTATGTTTACATTGACACCTTTACTTCCATACTTCGGTTTAATATTAACTTGCACAGCTTAGTCACTTGGTAATTTATCTTTAATATGCAAAAAGCAAGGCTCTGCCTTATGATCATCACATTCAATAGGAGAAGTACTGAGTCTTGGCTGATTAATAACACAGAAATTTGTATGGGCAGTACTAGGACTTACTACCTATATCACTTCTTCGTAAAGGTCACAAATTTTTTTAAACACTACTTTTGTTAGCTAACTCTTAAAAGGCTTCATTAACCGATGTCAATCTTTGCCTTTTGACTATGCACATTCTCATTCTATCAGCTGGTGTTTTTGCCACAAAAATATATAAGGAACAACTCCTTTCTTCAAATTTAGATTACATCTTTCTCCTTGTTGTTTCATTACACATATTATATTCAATACAATTTGCTGTATCTTCCTTAACCTGAAATAAATCGACAGACCATAAAATTGCGTAAAACAAAAAAAGATTACGGTTTTTATAGAAAGTTATACTGAAATTCGTAAGATAGGTTAGGTTAATTTTAAACTCAAATTTTCTAATGTTGATAACTTACTATAAATTTAAACTATTAGATTAAACTTATTATAAATAAAGTATACTTACGTTAAATTGATCTTCACAACCATATAAACACGATTTAGGACATATAATATCCCTTTTAATTACCATACACCATTGTTTTTGTATTTTCGCATCTCTTGGAATACAAAAAACACTTTGTCGGGTGTTTTTCTAATACTATTTTTGCACTCCGGTACTATACAATACTCGTAAGATGATTTTTGTCTTCTTCCATGACTTGTAAAGCAATTAAAACTTAAAATATCTATGAAATAACTAAAAAGTTCATAGTAAACATTCACTGGATGTATCATTTGACGTCACGCAAAACGCGCGCAAAATGGCGGTGTTTAAACGGGTCAAATTTACTCAATGTTTTAATTTTCACTTTAAAAAAAAACTAGAATCTTTTCAAGCCTATTTATATTTTTTTCTACGATATTGAGAGGTAAATGATTAATTTACGTCAAAAAAAAAATACGTGAATGTTCCCCATAGACAACCATATTGCTGAAGAGAAATCTCGTTCCTATCCATAGCAGTTTGGAAAGGGACATTTATTTGAAACTGATAAGTAACTCTCTATAGTAGGGGAGCCCAGGAGGGGATTTCGAGAGTTACTAAAGCGCGGCAGATTAATATACAGAGGGGGTTCCTTGTACCCAGATAAGTACTTCCACCCGTTACGAGCCTTATATATATGGCCGCCCGTCAAGGATAAAGGATCAGATTAGTAAAAAAAAATTGGTCATCAGAAAATTTCGAGCGCGTCAGATTAAGGTAGGGTGAGTTAGTTACATGTTAGAACGTGTATATTTTACTAATCTGACCATTTGAGAGAGACGTAAAGAAGGGGCAGGGCTACGAAGCTGTAAAAAAAAACGTCATCTCGACATTCTCGAGCGTGACAATTTTTTTTTTATTTTGAAGGAAATGATTCAAGGATTACTAAAAATATATAATCTGACGATTTCCACAAGCCGAAGTAACAAAAATTCATCGATAAAGTTTAATACGTGCAGCAACGTGATGCCTGTATTCCTATTTATTCTTTATTTAATTTTTTATAATTATTTTCTTATAAATACAAGTACTTTACTTAAAAAATATACTCTATTTTATTTGCATGCTATTTCTTAAGCTATTAAATCAATTTAATTCAATAATTTAAAAAAAGTAAAAAAAAAATTTTTTAATTGTCAGATTAGGCGAATCCCTCCAGAAAATCGTCAGATTATGAAATATCATGTCTACGACATCAAGATGAACCATATATATCTTAATCTGACGCGCTTGAGTATTTCAAAATGGCGATTTTTTTTGCACATTCTAAAAATAGCCGCGAGTTTTCGTCACATTCAAATCGTCAGATTATTATACTAGAGCTTTCTTTTAGGTTCATTTAACACTCCCTTAAAAAATCTGACACGCTCGAAAAGTTTTTTTTTGTTCCATTTTCAACGCTTCCGTACAACCACCCCCATCATGGAAACCATCAGATTAACATACGTACATTTTTTAAAATACGTTTGACATCTATGATATCAATATCTGATACGCTCGAGTATGTCCATGCCACAATTGTTTTTTACATTTTTGAAAATTTATAGCCGCTCCCCCCACCAATGAAAAGGTATATATTATATGACATTTTTTTATTTTTATTATCTAAGCTTCGCAACCCAATAGGCCTCTACGACGCTCGAGTAAATCCCGATTTAGCATCCTGGGCTCCCCTACTACTAAGCAACCTTCAAAAATATAGAAGGGTTTTTACATTATAGTATTTTTTTGTAACTAACGATATTTTGGAGCACTCATGACTAAGAAGCTAAGAAATTTGAATATAATTTTTGAGAATGAGAATAAAAAAATAATATATATTTTTTTAATCTCAATGAAAAACTGACGAAATAACCAACAACTAATAATTAAATAAATATTAGATGTACCAGAAAATGCTTGATCTTAAGAAAATTAATACGATTCAACAATTTCGGCGATAAGGGTTTAATATTTAAAGATTGTCTGCTTGCAATTGATAGAGAAAGATAACATTATTTGTAATAGAAAATATATAAATTAAAAATAAAGGACAAAACTTTACGACTATAATTAGAATTATAAGACTATTCCAAGATATACAATATCAATATGACACAGAATTTAAATTACTTAAGCTTACGCTATATAAAATTAACTAGCACTGCAAGAATTATATGACTGGTATTTTAATAAATTCGGAAGGTGTAGCATGAAAAAGTAGAAATCTATATTTAAGGCAGTAAAGAGTACCCAATTGATGAATTAATCTGAAATATAGAAAAACAGAACTGAAAAAATTGAAATTAGTAGCTGAAGGTTTTATCACCATTACCAAAATACAAATGCTGTTTACAGTCTGAAATAATAGATTTGATAACTATATAATATATATTAATTAAAATAATAACAATGATAATTAACTTTATATAAATTTTTCAAAATTCATAGATTCAGTAATAATCTTATGTATAGATAAAAAATACCATCCACGTGCATTTTCCATACTGTATGTATTGGATGCATTTGTAGTATATTTAGTATACTGTATTGGATGTGTGTGTGTGTACACGATTGATGATTTGTAATTGTGTTTTGCGTGTGTATGTATGTTGTCACGCTGCGTGCTCGTCACGCTGCCCGCGCCGCGTCACGTCAGATGCATCCTTAGTCCTACGCAGTTACAAAATAGATCTGACGTTGACCTAAAAATCTGACATTGAATACATTCCTGAATGTTCTCCCTGGAATATTTTTTTCAATGTTTATTTCACAATAGAGAGTGGATTATTTCTATTTATTCTATATATAATTTTTAAAATTGTATATATACATTTTAATCGGAAACTAATTATTAATCGTATTTTATTTTTTATTATTTTCACATGATATTTTAACCGGTACTTATTAAAGATCATTATCATAATGATTATTGCCTAACATGTAGAAATAATATAATGCAGATAAAATATATTATTCCGATAGTTAATATATCTTCTAAATTATTTTAAAACCCCGATAAAAACTCTATTTCAATATTAGCCTGAATAGAAAAATGTAAAATCATAGTACGTATATAATATAATGAGTAATGACGTCATTGTATGCATATCTATTTTTTGCGTGTCGTTGAAGGTCGCGAGATCTGCCCGCCCTCCACAAACAACTGAGCTAGTTCAATGACCCGAGGCCCATTATATTAAAATATCTTCTGAATTGATACACGTTCCAGATACAGAAGTTTCCACTTTAGTGTTGCAGTCTGTATTTGTATTGAGTTTAATATGATTAAATTAAAATAATTTAAAGTGAAATTTGTACACATGCTAAGTATGTGATAAGCATAGATATCTATAGTTCTGGGTTTGGTCGTTTATTCAATATATTCGCAATATTTATAATGTGTATTTCTTTGTAGGTATTTGTATCATTGTCTAACCCTTAACACAAGCAAATAATTTGCTTTCCTAGGGGTTCGATCAATGTGTGTCATGTCCTGTGATATATTATTATTATTAAATCGAAGTACATCTAGCATAAATAGTTCAAGAATACTAACACTATAAGCATGTATCTAGGATACAATTTAGAATTAAGATCAAGCCATAAGATCCTGAACCGTGGACGAGTGCATAATTAGTGCATTTTATATAAGTTACAGGGTTAGAAGAAAATACACAAATAAAATATATTTTTTTATTTTGAAATTCTTTCACTAATATCTATTGATTTCAAATTCTTAATATAATGATCATTCATTTGCCCTTGTCCCAGTTACTTGGGGTCACCATTATATGTCAATTGTTTCCAAGTCTTATTATAGGTCATCTGCAGACTTGCTTCTCTATAATTTGACATTTTTAAAATTTATGATTTTTTACACACCGCAGACTTGCTTTTCTTTTTTTCATTTTTTTGATTCATAATTTTTCACGTACTGCACTTCTTAGATCATCCTCATCTTCTTTATAACCATCATTTTTTTGTTCTCATTCTTCGTCTTTTCATCCCACCGTGTTTGGTGGCCATACCACGACAAACTATTCTTCTCATCTTTTATAAATAAATCTATATATCTGTGAGATATCTTTTTTATTCGAATACTTATGGAATATTCGGCGCATCTCTAGCAATTACATAATGCCTTATTTTTTTAGACGAAGAAAGCTAATATACAACAACTTTTAAGTTGTTATAGTGAATCAGTTTTTCTTATATTTCATATGTAATATGAAATATAAAATACATAAAAATCATATTTATCTGGTGTTTGGTACAAATGTATGTAAGAATACAGCGAATGTATTCCTGCGCAGGCGCGTAGTGAATTTATAATTTACCTGCATCTACTGGAAACATTGACCTGTGACCGTGAAATGTTTGATTTACGTTCTCATATCCTTCATTTAACAGTAACACAACCGGAATAGTTTATATACAAACACATACATATTTTGATAATTTAATTTTTTTTTCAACATATAAGGAATGAATAATAAGCAGATAATAAATAAGCAATGGGGCTATTTCACAAATATGGCAGGTTTCAATCTCTGTCCATATCAGTTAATTTAAAAAAAAAGCTTAATAGGGCTATACATGTTTATATATACTTTCGTTTATATTTGTTTATATATAATAACGATAACTTATTTGTCTACGTTTTAAGCAAAGAGGTTTGATTATTTGAAATTATATCATTAGAGATTATATTATCCCTGTGTCGGAGGGCTTTACAAACATGTAAAAAATGGATACAAAGTACTGTAAAGTATTATTAGTAAATATTATTGCACTGTTTTAATAAATTCTCTCCCAAATTGATATTCAATTATACATTGACATTGACATAAGACATGTCGATTAATTTAACATCCTATAAGCTACTAGTGATGATAATTACATGGGAGTAGGGAGTGGCTGCTCAAAACGGGAACTGCACAGAAACAAGATCTTGGAATCTGCCCTATCTCTATGTATATACCATGTTGCTGACACGCGACTGGTTCTGCACAGCATTCCTTATGAATAGGGTTCCCACTTTACATTAACATTAACTTTAGGATGGTTCTTAATTTAGATATCATTGAGAAGTAATTCAGACAATGTCTTTTCTATAAAGGATATCTATGGGGATAATTTATCTTTTACCTACAAAATACATCGTCAGTTTATAAGACTAGCACAGACGTATAGTATTATTATACCGTTTGATAATGTTTTTAGTTTAAAAAAAAACATGAAACGTACATACAAAATTTTTTGGTTAGGTCATCTACAAGCGTTCTAAGAAAGAGTTAATTATTTTTAAATATATTATTTGTTGCAATAAGCAAAGATGTCAAAGCTTAAAAATATAACAGGTTTAAATTCGAAACACACGGAGAAAAAAAAAAGATTACAAAAAAACAGTCTTTAAAAATTTTATGTTATTACTTACTCCCTTTTGGTACACGTAATATTTCTATTATATATATAGTCTTACATTCAGGGAGAAGACTCCCTACGCTCAAACCCACTCTTACCTAACAGCAATGTTATTAGGTATCCCGTGACAGTTGCAGTTCCTTAGTTAATGCAATGTATACCGCTGCAGACAGAAATATAGTTTTCAATTTACATTGCAATTACCAACTATTTTTGCTGTGACTTCTATAAATATACTAGACAAAATTAAAAAAAAAAACATTATTCCTTTTGATTCACATATCCCAGACCTCAAACCACATCATTTTTAAAATGTGACTGTTTATTTGTTTGTTCATTATGCAATAACTACTAGACGGATATTGATGAAATTTTATATGACTTCCTATAGGTAATATGGCTGGTCAAAATATAGGACACTCTACAATTTAAGGTCCAATAAACAAGGATAACCAAATTATTGGTATTGTTCTTTATATATGCTATATAAATATTGTAATATAAATTATACTTTATAATTCCCTTCTTATTATTACTAATTTTAGTACGCATTATTATAGGTCAATAACTGTTTATGAATATTAAACACTATATAAACTTAAGGGTCTTTCTATTACATTTGCTAGATGCCATGTCGCAATGACAGCTCAGCTACATAGCGGTTGCTAAGGCAGCATGCTTATAATATTCTACTTCCTAGAGCTGTCTCTGATTTCATTTACATGTACTTATAATAATCGTGAACATTTCAAATGTCAGTTTCAAAGTTAGTTTAGTTACAATTTGCACGAAGTCGTAACTAAATTCTCCTATTAAATGTCTTACAAACATACAATAATGTTAGTTTATTAACGTAAGTTTCGATTTCTACAATTTATTTTTTTAATATAGATACGAGATCATCATTTATTTACACGTATTTATTAAAGTCCTATAAGAAACACAAACATTTATAAGCCTCAATCAATCAGTAAATCTATTTATCTATATAGAACTAGATTTAAAGTCATAATATATATGAGCAAATAAATAACCTCACTGTTAAGATTTTTCTTGCCTTATCAAGTGGTTATTTTCTTGAACGTTGTTATCAAAGCACTTAATGAGCTGGACAAGGTTCGATTCCAGTTCCCTATATAAACTACAGCGTGTTTTAAATGGTATTTGTTCACATTCACTTGTTTTATAATAATATTTATTTAAAATATGAGTACTTCATAATTTCTTTTGTTATTCCTTACATGATAAACATTTTCGTATTTTAGTACGAATGTTTAATTAAACCTGTGGTAAAGTAGTAAATAGTGAAGTCAATTGACATACGTACCGAGATAAAACCCTATTTCATGTCATGTATGTAAAATAAATATAAAATACGAATTAGCTTTGTAATAGAAACAACCGACTAGGGTGGGTTCAAAATTATGAATAGCATAATTGATTCTTGTCCTAAATGCCATAACAATAACATTACACATTTCTATAGAGCATTGTATGAATCATATGATTTGTTACAGGGATAGAGTTAATTCATCATTCATACAGATTTCATTCATTCAATTCATACATAAGAAAATGAAGGCAAATTTTATTGCTTTTCAATACATGATTTCTTCATATCTAATCATATGTACTAGCTGCATATTTTAATTCTATTTTGTGTTTTCAAATGTTTTTTAAAAAATAATATTCTCTTATACAATAACTCACCCGAATTCGTTAGAACAAATAAATTTGTAAAACTATTTTACTAATACATCGTAATTTTTTTATATTGATTTTATTAAACTGACTTCTGACTTCTGAACTTTAATATAAATAAGTGACTATTCATATTTTACAATCTTCACCGACATATAGACCAATTATCATTTACTTTAGAGTTAATTAAATTGTTTTTCCCTTTAGCCTCTAAACTTGGGACTGTAAACTAATAAGTAAATAAATAATAGAAGGTGCTGTGTATTAATTAATTATTTAATTAATATTAATAAGAGGTTGGTATTAATGTATATAACAAACTAATGATTCTATATTTTGTTTTGGAATGTCATCTTGTTTACGACACGTGTAAACAAGTAGGTAATTATTTATAAATATTTAATATGCGACGGTCAGGTAAAATGGGGTCTATAATTGTCCTAAAAGTATGTATTTTTCGTAGATTAAAAATTTTAATATTGAAAATATTATACATAAAGTATATAATGTACCTCTTAAGCATTGACTTGTAGTCAATTAGTGTTTATATTTTCATTTGGTCATATAAAGTTGTCGCTACATAAGTTACAGCTTTCATAATTTCCTAGCGCGCTATGTATGTCCATATATGTGATTTCTTCTTTTATGATACGATCTTTTTTCCATATTATAATCAATTTCCAATCCACTTAATTGTGCAATACAAAATAGAATTCGATTTTTTTGTCATAATATAATTAATTCATAATCCACTTAATTGTATCAACATAAAATCAAGCTAGTAAGAGTTAAGCAAGAACAAGACAACAAACTAAACAACACAATAAACCAGAAGGTGAAACTTTCAAGACACGCTTAATAAGTAAGATGTAATATTAAAACTTGATTTTTCGAAATACCATTCGGCAAACTGACCTCCCGTCTATGGTGACGAGAGCTTCGAGGGCGCCACCGTATCACACACCGGCGCGTGATCATCACGCAACGCCAGCGTGAAAGTTATTAACGTTATGTTGTCAGTATGTTGGTAAATATTAACGGAATCTAGGGATTATCTATTGGAGACATAATTAGTGTAAACAAAAGTAAATAATTGATATTAATGTCGATTAGATGTCTAGAATTGGTATTGTGAGTTGCGCAGGCGCAGCGTCTGACGCGCGTCTCTAGACTCCCGATAGGCGATAGCTCAGTGCTCATTCGACTCGAGCGCCGGCGACGGGCGGCCGTGCACGCTTAACGTTCTGAATTTTAAATCTACCCGCAAAATTTATGTTATTTATAGGGTGAATGAAATTTTAAAAAGTTGAAATCAGTAACGTACCCTATCAAATAACCCAAAACATCTTTCGTGTTAATATAATATAAAGTATGAAATAAATATTGTTTATGTGTAACATTAAAAGAAATTGTGGTGTAAATAAAGATTGTGAACTGTGAGCGGTACATGAATTCTCCTGAACTGACTATGTCATTGGAACATCAAATGCCGGTGCTTATTAAAAAGGTAATTGAATAAATAAATACCATAATAATTATTATGATATTATAATTTAACAATAACTAAGAAAGAACACGGAAAACAAAACTTGCATATCAGAAGGTCAGTATTTCAGTATTCAAGATGATGCAAATTTTAATAATTAATATGAAGATACTCCAAAGCCTTGAATATTATCACTACAAGGTTTTAGTAAATTATAAAATGCAAAATATTTAGATTTCTGATTGTACCAAGTCTTGACAACTGACTGATAATAAAACTGGTTACTAATGTCAATGATTTAACATATTATATGAATATATAATTTAAATATTCTTTGTTGCAATGAAAAAATAAAGCGGATGTAAATTATAAGATTATATTTATTAATGTTTCAAATTGTAAGTATTTTATAAGCATACAGATATATTTTTATTATACTCATGTAATTAATGATAAACCTAATTGCATTATAATTTCTGAGCGATTTAGAGTGACGTAAAAATAGGGTTTCTATTGATATTAATGAGAATAAATCGTTTTATCAGTAAAAAAAAATGCCGGTGTAAGTTCTTTATCTTTCTAGTGACGTGACGTATTTTTTTATCAACCCAAATATACTTGTTATTCAAACCAGAAATACTCTGCCTATATTTTGTAATTATTTCGATACTTGAAAGCGGTTCGATTGACTCCAGACGTCAGATTTACGTTATTAATATCAAGATGCTCCATAATTTATGGAGATTGCATAGAGAAATTACACCAGCTATAATCTATGGTTAGTGCACTAGAAACTGGCCTGTTAATAAAAAGTTAACTACATTTGCCGCCGGTAACCATAACCTGTATGTGATTAAAGCACCTACCACCCATAAAGCCTGTTGCTCCCATCACTTGATTACGTGGAAAACTAGATGTGAGGGACCGGCTTTATTAATATATAAAACCTCTTTCATATGATTATTATTTATTAAGTTATTATACAACCTATTTAAAGTTGTTTTGAAAGCTTGTTTACTAGCACGGTAGTAAAATGAACTTAATAATTTGTATCTTCTTATCAGTTTGAACTTCAGTGGTTTATCGGATAAGTTATTATTTAATTATTTTCCAGTTTATTAGTAAGTACCGTCAAAACAAGTAATAAAACAACATGACAATTGTTTTGACACTTTGACATATATTTTTTTTTAATTTTGTATACTCTTCCATAGTTTTTTTATTTATATAAAATACTTTTTGCTGAACTTTCATTATTTGTAATTATTTTGTTTATGATAGGTACTGTGTGTGTGTGTGTGTGTGTGTGTGTGGTCGTTTTAACATTCAATATGCTTTTCTTATTGCTTGTCTAAAGTCGTTGTGTTGTTTTCTTGCATTTCTAGTTTTTTAAGGTATGCCGCATGCAAATCTAGTTTTTAAGGAAGATCTTATATTATTTATTAACATTTACGTTACATAAAATGTATGCATTTAAATTGAATTGTTATAAAGATAAGTTACTCTCTGTGTTATCTCTACATTGTTATCTGCAAGATATCTATTACATCCAGATAGAATTGACAAAATCAATACTGTTTGAATTTTTTATAATGTTAACTAACAAAAAAATTTCTCCAATCTTATTTACGTCATGGTCCTTTTACTTTTAGTACAATTTAGGTAGTAATGTTGTGCTGTCCTCTACCTCGAGTGATATTCAAATTTCTTATACTCTTTAAAAATGTTATAAAATATGTCTCAATCACTGGCATTTAATTTCTACTCAAACTGAATTAGTAATTACTCAATATCAACTTGCGTTACCGAAATACTGTCTCCCAGAAATGCAAGTTGCATTCAAGTATGAATAATAAATTTTCTTTAGGTACATATATTTGTATGGATATTAAGTTATTTTGGGTGTGAATATGCCATTGTATATATTAATTATGTTATACGTTCGCAAAACAATATGCATTCGTTATTATATATATAAAGAATTAATTTTATTTTAGAAGTACACATTACTTATTTATGAAAACAAAAGTTTTAATTTAATCCTGTTTTCCCTGAGGTAGCCCCAGCTTACTTAATTAGACTTACTAAGACTTACTAAGGGTAAAAGTTGGGAAAAGATGTTATTTATTAAAAAGTTAAGTTGATTTATTATGTATAAAAATATAGCTTATTACAATAGTCATTGACCTCACATTGGATAACTATTTCTGTATCTGAAGGTTAGATTGAAATACATTTTCATAACAGAATTGTTTTGTATTTTTACTTGATGTTATGATTCTAATTTAACGGTTATCTTTGAAGATTGTTCTATAAATACAGTTTAAACTACTTTTGATCTATGTAGGATTATAGTTAAGGTTTTAGATTTATCTTCTTAGCGGTAATCCCGTCTTGTGTCGTGGTTCGCTTTCCTTATTTTGCTTTTCTATTTCACTCTGTCCTTAACATCTTCTTCTTCGAACTTGCAGCTGTCCATGTATTTTCTAACGCAACTCATCCACTGCAGTTTTGGCCTACCTTCTTGCCATTTGCCTGGTATGTTAAGGTTTGATGTCATATTGTCAATGTATTCGAGGCTCTCCTTTAATATGACTGTACCATCGCAGCCTGTTTTCCTTCATCTTGTCGGCGACATCGCGTACTCCGAGGCTAGAGCGTACCTACTCGTTACGGATTTTGCCAAACCATGTTACCCCGCACATCCGTCACAATATTCTCTTCTCGGCAACCCGAATGACAGCCTTGTCGTTACGGCCCATGTCTTGCTACCGTAAGTCAGGACCGTACTGAATTATATATGCATCCTTTTAATTTTATAGACATTGCACTATCACTGATGACTGTGATGAACTCACGCCACTTTAGACGGGGGCTGATATCCAATGCTGTAACATAATTGTCAGTTATACTACCCAGATACTTGTACTCTTCGCACTGTTGGACCACTTGTCCATTAACCATTATAGAGGGTAGGTACATTGCACTTCATATATTGACTCTTAGAAACACTCAGCTTTAAGCTACCCGCCTGCAATTGCCTTCTCCATGCTTTGAGGGCGTCTTCAAAAGCTTCAAACCTACATCGTCCGCATAAATGAATATTCACGGATCTTTTTGTTGAACATCTGCGTTGAGTGTGTCCAGTCGCAGACTAAACAAGAACGGACTCAAAACCGAGTCTTGATGAACCCCTTTTGTGACAGGAAAGGATTTTGTAACTCCTACTTTAGTCCTGATACAAGATCGAACATTTTTATACATGTCGACAATAACTGTGACGTATGACTTCGGGAATATTTCTCACCCTGGTACTCCATTATAGGTACTTCGAGGCACTCGATCATAAGCCTTTTTCATATCTACATATGCTATGTATAGGGGTGATTTTTTGCTCGATATTTTTCACCAATTGTATAAAATTGTATAATATTGTAATCAAATTTTAGGTTATAAAAATACACATGGACTTCTTATAATTTGTGTATAAATATATTCAGCCATGTAAAACGTATATTTTAGATAAATATAGAATAAGAAGACATATCTGCAGGACTCGAATCTATAGCCTCTGCGATATTATCCCGTCACTCCCCTAATAGAGCTTCCGCTTAGATTCCCGTAGGTAGGTATATATCGTTTTTATGGGGTTGGAAGCTATATTTATTAGTTTCTTTAATCATAATTAATGTTTCGTTTTTTTTAAATTTACAATTAACGTACAATCTGATAAAAAATAATAATTCTTAAAATATTTCAAAATATGTTTAAAATAACTTTCCTTTCCTTTTTTTTTTTTTTTTGAAAAACAAAGTACAACCCAAAACATTTTGTCTACATTTTAATGTAATAATATTTTGATTTAGTTACAGTTAAAACAATGATTTGTCCGTCAGTCACGAAATCCTTTTAAGCACGTATAACATATAAATACTTAAGAACAATATATTTAACCCGACTACGAACGAATGAATGATCCAGTCACGAGCAAATTATCCCATTATGAGAATACTAACTATTGCAGGCTTGAGTATAAATGTAAAATATTTAAAGCAATAATATTATTACATCTTACAAACCAAAACGTTTTCACTGCATGTTCAAATTAAATATGTTTGAAGATTATTACTCGTTCTTTGAGGTAATAAAGTTCTAGGTATTGTTTTACAAAATAACTGACATTAAAATGAAACAAAAATACGAATACGAATAGGTATTACAAATTACAGTCATTAAATGTTTTCAGGAACAAATATTAGCTTGAAAAGAAGGGAAATATTTTTTTTTGTTTCTGAAGCAAATATTTCTTATAGCAAATGAATTTAACTGTATAAAACACATAAGTAGTGAGAGAGGCTGTAGGTATGTGAGTAGGATTGGTTCGTTTGATTAAAAGTTTTCTTGTAATTAGTTGTTCACGTGTAAGATAATTGTGATCATATTTGTTATCAAAAAATAAATTAGGACCGTCTGGTATGATAAGTAAATCATTCGTAGATAAAGTTTTATACTATATTGCACATACATAGGTATAAATATTCTCTTAACATAGAAAAACAATAACTTCTATCGTCTTCATGAGCCTCTTTGAGGGTCGACAGACAAGACTTACCTTCATATATAAAATTCAGGTTTGCCACATCTATATTCTGATTAGAAATATTTTTTAGGGTTCCGTATCCAAAAGGTTAAATTGGAACCCTATTACTGAGACTTCGTCAGTTGTCTCCAGGCGTGTATGTCATGAACCGTGATATAGCTATACAGCTGAAATTTTCACAGATAATGTATTTCTGTTGTCGCATTAACTACAAATACTAAAAAATAATAAGACAAATATTTAAAGGGACTCTCGTATAATAAACGCTTTTTTTTGTTTGATTTTAATATCTGCACCAGGTAGACGTTTGAAATATTCACAAAAATTTGAGTTACCTATTCACTTTAAAAATAAATAATTAAAATAAAATAAATATTTAAGGGGTGCCATACAAAATTTTACAATTTTTCTCCTTTTTAAAAATGAACTGGTAGGGAAACCTTAGTGTTCGGATCCAGCTCGCATTCTTTTTTTATATAAATAATAAATTTATAATACATGTTAAAAGTTGTTTTTTATTTTTCTTCAATTTTTCTTACCTGTTAAAGGGAAAATAAATACATATACAAGTCCAAAATGTATTATTGTGTTTCTAAATAGAAAAATTATAATAATAAATAAATGGTAAAATTTTATTTAAGGAATTAAAAATATATACATGTACGAGTCAAGTCACTCAAGTTGATAATCAATTCACGCTTTCACTTTATGAAGAATAGAGGTTTATTATTTAATATGCATAAGATAATAACAAGTTAAAATATATATTGTTTAATAATATTAATATTCATGTTCTATTACTTTAATACTCTGTATATTGTATGTAATTTACATGTACCATGTGGAATTGACGTAGTTTCACTCGGAAATGGTGCATAAAATGTAAAATAAAAATAGATTTCTTCAGACAAGTATTAAAGCCAAATTTTATGACGACACGAACTATTAGCGTGCAATGTTTTACAATGAATGGTGTAATTTCAACATTCATTAAAACAGTAAAATAAATATGTAATAAAATCATTTAAAATAATGTTACATATCTTTTAAAAAAATATTTTTAATATCGTAAGATTAGTCTATTTTTGAACAATTTAACAATATTTTGTTTTATAAATGTTTATAAGGTATATTTATTATTTACTATTGACATGTTTGTCTTATGAATAATGTTTTGGATAATACGAGAAACGAAAGATAGGATATTTTTTCCTGTATGTCATTTTATGTTAAGGAATTTACCGGTTTTTGCTCCTTAAGTCACGCTTATTGTCTCTAACTGCTAACCATTACACTAACAACTTTATGAACATAGCATATATTAATATATTAAGAACATTGTTGCTACTTACGAAGTTAGCTGACTCGAAGATCCAACGGCGGTAATAGCGTAGAAATCATAGACAACATGTTAATTTTTTTTACACATTTTTTACAATTGTCTGATTTAGAAGCGTTATCGGTTTTTAAGTCTATATTTTAGTTTGTTATATTGCTCATTACTGTTCATACATTTTTGTTGACTTTTGAAATACAATTAAATAGTATATGCGGTCCTTATATTATATTATGTTAGAAGAAAGTTTTGAACAAGAGATAGATCTCATTTAAATTTATATAAATATAGAATGTAAAAAACCGATACGGACAGGGACTCGAACCCGCGACTACTGGGAAACCGTCCCGTCGCTCTACCAACTGAGCTACCGTATCGCTGTCCGTCTCGGTGAATTAAGCATTCTATATGTGATCGTCTTTATCGGGACGGTGGTGACACCTATTAGGTCTCTTTCGAAAATCCTAACCAATGTTTCTAACTTTGCAGTATAGATAAACATTGAAAAGATGGCACCACCGAAATCAATTCAAAATAGATCTCATTTATAAATTTTGCTTATTATTTTTACCTTAATTACTATCTTAGATAAGAAATATTTTTTACATTACGTCGACGATCTTATCTTATCTGGTAAGTACCAAAGAAACATTTAAATAGGTCAGGATAATTTAGATATAAAATAAATATGCAATTTTGTAATATTTATACAATTATTTTAATATTTATACAATTATTTTAATATTCAATAATATTGAGAATATTTCAAAATAATTACATTTTCATTGGTAATTTATGTAACTCAATGTTAATTTATGTAATATACAGTTAAGTTGGCAATGACATTCAGACGTCCGAAACGAAAGCAGTGTTTAAAAATACTTTAAAATGCTAACTCTAAACGAAACATCGGAAAAGATATTTGAAAAAGATACAGACTAAAGCGTATTACATAAACTTAAATCGTGAAGGGTGAGATTTTATTTCACTTAAATGAATATTGGTATCTCTAAATACATTTATACAAAAAAATCACCAAATAGTGTGTTGTCAGTAACAGAGGGCAGCTCAGAGGGCAACTAGCGGTCATGTTCGTCAAGACCGCTTATATATAGGTAATTCTCTTAATTACAATGCCAAGGTACTAGTATCACTCTCAAGCGATAATCTATTTTTAACCAATAATATTAGCATAATCTTGTGATATCTTTGACACTAGTTTAGGCGCGCAATAATGTGAAATCCAATGTCAAACGTCAACGTCAATGGCCGAATTATTACGTTTACATTCACTTTTATTTATTTATGTTCCAAGAAATTATTTGTTTTATTTAAACTATTTTTTTTATATGTGAAGTGATAAGATTTCTATAGCACGTTTCTAAGCTTATTCACGTCGGTAGGTATACAACAAAAAATATAAAATGTGTTCATCTAGGATTACAGTGAAAATAGTGATGTAATGAAGATTCGTTATCGTGACGTCTTATATGGTCTGACATTCTGTTTATAGATGAGCCATTTATATCTTTCTCTATAACTTGATTCATCGCCCAGCTATTACTAATCACATGATGATAAATTTGGTAGCTGAAATTATATTTTTTTTATTGACTTAAGCTTGTTCCTAAATTTCCTTATGTTATATTTAAATAGATATATTCGGATCTAACGGTTTAGAGCTACGATTATAAAGCGTTAGTTTGTCGAATAGATTTTCGATCAGGGAAAATACTGAGTAGGAAAGCCAGAATTGATTTCCCCATGGTAATTGAAATTTATCAATCTTTGATTCAAAAAAACACACTCAGCGCCAACAGGTCAATATTTTCCATATGTTTAAAGAAAGGTAAATTCGGTACTCGTAAAAAAAAAATAATAAATGGGTTTTCATTTGTGGTTTGTTTGTATTTGATTGGGTTTTATTAACCTTCCTAAATTTAGGACTTAGAAGTATATAGTGAATAGGGAAGATCATTACAAGTATTATTTCTTTATCAAACTCACCAAAAGTTAAACTGAAATATCATTCAAATTACAAATTATATATTTAAATAATGCATGTGCAACAAAATTCAAAATGGCGTCCAAGAAATTGAATTAAGAATACCCACTTAAGAACGTCGAGAGACATTTTAAACTATTTTGAGATACAAATATGTTCTAAAATAGTTCTAATACGCATCCAGACTGTAAACACTAAAATAACTGATGACCACGTGCTTGGCACTGGCTGTGACTTTTCCTTCTTCCTTCCCACTGTAACAATTTAGATAACAAGAATGTTATAACTATTTATTTTTCTCTTACGTCAGCTTCTATGTTTCAACAGTTTTGAATACGTCATTATCATGAAACTATTCCTAATATGCCAAAGCTTTTTAATTTTAAGAGTAAAAATGTAGACTCGGATAAACGAATATTATTTTTTTTTGTTAAATACGTTTAGTATAAGATATCATTGATCACGAATTCAAAATATAATATTTATAAGTTTTGTTTGGTTTGATCATAACATTAACTATTATTGACTAAGAATTGCGATAATATGATCTTGAAATAAGGTCAACTTTTCTTCAATATAATAAAAACAATAACAACTAATTGTTTCACAACCATTGTACTTATTATGTATTATATGTTACATAGCAAGTAGGAATGTGGTGGATGCAATAAATTTGTCAATAACTGCTAGCTATTCGCAATTCTTATCTAAGGGTTCAATGACCGTGTTATCGGAATTCTTCATTGAGCTTCTATACTTATGTCTATTATCAAAGTATATCTTAATCTATTGTTACTTTTTCAAACGTTATTAGTATTATGTATTTATAACAGGTTAACAAACTCATATATCACAATATTTAAAAAAGTATTATGATTTATAAAAGGAAAAAAAATAACCTTAGAATGTAAAAAAATATAAAAAAATTTAACGCCTCTTTCTAGAACTGTGATAGGCTGTTTATCACGCCATCCACCAAAGAAATTTCAAATTTACAACATATTATTTAAAATGTCAATTTCATATAATAACTCTATGATAAATTTATTAACCTTCGAAAGTACTTGTATAATATTTTAATAGAATTTAAAAACATAAATGTCTCATATTTTATTTTAAACTTCTAAGGAAATAAAATTAAAAATACCAGTAGTCAAATAGCTTGTGGAGTAAATACCAAAGCCAAAAGTACAGTTAGGGGCCTAATACACGTGTGTTTATGATAATGTTTGTCAATATATTACAGTTTATTAACCTCGAATGTTTTTAAACTGACAATGAGGTTATTTTAAATTTCTTTTCATAAATTAATTATAATTAATATCTTAGAAAATAGTGTTTTTGATTTTTTTTTTTTTTTTTTTTTTTGCAACAAACACTTTTAGTTATAAATATTATTGTCATGGCGGGTACAATGTTATAAGAAATTACTGTTTTCTGTTTAGAGAAACATCACAATTACTAAATATACTTACTTATCAATTTTTAAAGTTACATATTTTACGTAGAATTTGTAACAATACAACGTTACTAATTTTAAATCCTTTACCTTGAATTTACCATAGCATTGTTTTATAATTAGTAAGTACATATAAGCTTCTAACTAAAGCAGTGATAAATTAAAGTAAACTAATAATATTATAAGGAACAATATATTTTATGACTTTACTACAAACTGTGTTGGTTTCATACATTGTATGAACATTTATGAAAATCATATACTTGTCTATTGAAACCATTCCAATATTACAAAATATAGGTATTCATTAAAATGTAAAACGCTTTAAGCACAACTTTAAATCGTTACTTCATATTTAAACAATGTTAGTTTCTTATATCTAATATTTTTTACTAGATTTTGTCTGCAACTCCGTCTGCCTGTCTGGAAAAAGCACAAGAGCGATTCTATTGAAATGAATTCGATGAAACACAACAGGGATAATAAAGTAGGATCAATATTCATCCAAAATTAAAAATCCATTAAATTAATCCTCATTAAATTCATGTGAAATAAATTACTAAAATATTGCGTTACAATCCTAAAATTTTGGAAGATTTTTCTTTTCACCCCATAAATTACATATACTTATGCATAATGTTATAACAATTATGTGCAGTTATTTTCTTGGTTTATCCTATTTTATACTTAACTGATAAAAACTAACGACATCCAAGCATCACAGATTGACTTTTAATTAACTAATGTAAATGTCACATTAATAACAATACAATTAAATTACATTCAGTTTTAAAATTACAGTAAATTACAAAGAATGTATCTAAAACATACTGTATCGATTTTATAACTTCATTAAAGCTTTTTTTATGTTTTAGCATAGTAAATGTTACTGGCTAAATAAGTATAAAAAAGCAGTATAAAATCCAAATTATTTGATAATTAAAAAATTGTTAAAGATTCCGATAGCCTTGACTTTGATTTTTATCATAATTATTACAGAACGATTTCTAATTATTCATATTATATTACGATAATGGTAATCCATGTATTTATTATCTGTTGTTGGGTATGCGAATATTAAATATAATTAATTTTAAAATACGTTAATAAAATAATGCTTGCCTTATCGAACTCATTTACAACAACTAGAGTCTGACGTTTTATAAGATAAAGTATACTTATTTGAAATATAAAAACTTCAATCTTACTTACTTTTTCTTAATGTATAATTTGATAATGATAATATTTTTAATTCAATCTTAGTGGCCAAATTGGGATCGGGATCGTTCATTAATTCCAACCATACAGTAGATAGACAGACAGACAGTTAGAGATGGTTTGTGAATATACGTGAAATAAGAAGACAGACATGTTATGTAGGTCTTATACCTTCCACTAATTAGGGCCAACTATTCTAACATGAACCTAATAAATTTGTTGAATAAAAACTAGTTCAAGATTTTGCAAACATAAACAATATTAAAATGAAGAAAGTTATACATCATTAAATCTATATCCGCAGGAAATCTGGATTATAAATCGGTCATCTGACTCGGCTCAGATATTTCGGTGACGTATTTCTTTTGGCAGTGGTCAAAGAAGACACGTGACGCTAACACGGGCGTGGGTATTATTGCATTTAATTTAATATCTGCTCCATTTAGATGTGAGGTCTTGATGCATTTATAAAGGAACATATTTATTGTCCAGGATTGCCAAGTGCTCTTTAAATAAGACGGCTTAATTATCATTTATTTCGGAACGTTTATTAACGTCATATTTGGCGGCAAAAACCTAACTTTTGATATACAACTAGGCGTTGTACATTTATCAAAAGTTTGCACTTAAAGTTACCTCCTAAACACAAAAGTTAACTTCTAAAAGATTATGAAATTACATTCCTTCATTCACATGTATTGTTTTTTGTATATTCCTAAACACTATAAACCTTATTGTTAATCTCTAAACGCATTAAATACATACAGTATGAAATATTATGTGCAACCTATTTTTAGTTTCTTTTTTTTAAATACCTAGTGGCTGATCGCCATCAAACATGAACCTCTACGATTGCCTTGGCAACAACGAGAGATAGAGATATCTTCGTCAGAGATAGATTATCACTTTCATTTTGATAAAATCATATCAATCATATCCAACGTATGTGAGTCTGTTTTCCCTATAACCTAAGTTAAGAAGCTTACCAAACTTAATTATTTACTGTAGGGAGATTTAAAAAAAATGAACATACTATGATATATTCATTAATCTCTTTGGTGATAAATGACTCTGCTAAATTCATAGAATTATTATACATAAAATAAGGGAGCCATAGGCAGGCCTAGGAATGTCAGTCTCCTACAAATAATAAAAGAGGCAAGGTGGTAGACCGATACTTAGGTATCTTTGTCTAATCACACATTCAAAAAACAGAGATAGGTAGCCTCATTTGCTTTCTATTTTTTTTAGGCTGGCTTCCCTACTCTAAATTACGTCATTTCATCGTTGCAAATTGAATTTGATTCTTTTCAATCTGAATGTATTAGCGAGGTCATGGTCCCAGTAATTGTGTCCCAATGCATAGGTCCTCGTCATTTAGGTCATTTACATTTGAAAGTAATACACATTACATACGATTACTTACTAATCTCTAGACATATGTCCACTTAGTTGTAAAATGATAATTGTAATCATTTGACACCAATTCAGTAACAAACTTTCGCATTTAAATGTTGGTCACGTAAATTGAACAAATATCGTATTATATATATTCAAATGTTGAAATGATTGTATTTCTGTAAACATCCTACGACATATGCATGAGGAACAGTAATGCTAGGTGGCATGTTTGATATCTTATCGAGGCCATTCACATTTGACATTCAGTTGTCATGTCATGATAGTCACGAGCCAACACTTTCTAAGTGTTATACAGATTATATAGTAAACAGAATGCATTTATGAAATGCAATATTAGCAGTTGCAATATCATCTGATCTATTTAAATAATCATATGTATTCATGGACTTTAATCTAATTTCAGACGCAGATGAGTGGAGATCGCGCCGGGTCGCAGTGCGGTTTAACATCACTGCTGCCGATGTCCTGCCGCGGTAGAGCCGCGGCTTTTGCACGCGACTTGCACTCGCGACTACGTAATTTGGGCGCTACACATGAGGACGAATGTGAAAACAACTGGCTGACAAGAGATACTACACTCAAACCCACCAACTCTAATCACTCTCAACGAGATCTTGATACGTTCTACGACTTCGAACTCGAATGCGAGAGTCCGTCCAGTCCAGTCGATGACTATCTGACACCATATACAGAAACACAGAACGAAGACACGGATCCGCCTTTTTATGATGTTGACTCTGATCCAGAAGTTAAGGAGCAAAGTAAATTGACACTTAAACAACCCGATGCAGGCAGGAATGGATTTAAATTTTCTACGGCATTTTACACAGAATCACCTGTGAAACTTCAACCGACGCCAAGAGAAAATGGACATGTGGATAAACCGCTTTATACTCCCATAACTTTTGAAGGCTGTGCTCGACATAATAGTTACGATGAAATCGACTGCGCTTTACCTTTAAGATCACACATAGATTCAGAACGACTGCTTTCTCAAATTTCTTTAACAACAGACAGTGACTCCGAATTCGAATCAGCAAAGAGCGAACCCTCAGATGGCATCGATGACGTTTCTCAACCTCAGTCAATTTTAGAACAAGATATAACGGGAATTGTTGAAATATTGTCAATTAAGGTTACTGAAACTTTCAAAGAAGATAAAATTCTTACAGATAGCATAGAGAAACAGAATACTGAAACAAATGAAACAGATAAAGTTTTAAGACATGAACAAACGAAAATAGTTACCAGTGAAGTTCCTACAGAAAATAACACAATCTTAACCCAAGAAATTGATCCCACTCTACTGAAAGCAGATTCTAAATCAGAAGATGATGGCGAAGATGATAAACCCCAACGAGTCCGGAGATGTTCATCATTGAAAACTGGTAAAACGCCGCCCGGAACTCCAGGGCGTAAGAAAATTGTTAGATTTGCTGATGTGCTTGGACTTGATTTAGCGGATGTGAAGACATTTATGGATGAAATACCAGTAATTCCAAAATCTGCTTACGACGATCTCAGTGGTTGTGACGTACAAAATTCTCCTCCAACCCGACCTTCACCACGATTAGGTGCATTAACGCTAGTTCCTTTATTCCAAGTTCCTCGCGATGTTACGGGCAAGTTAGAGAGGCTAAATGTGTGCTTAGAGAGTTCGCGTGTGTGTGACGGTGTCCATGTTACTATCTGTGGCTCAGTTCGAGTAAGGAACTTAGATTTCCACAAAACTGTGCACGTACGATACACAATGAATCGTTGGAAAACATACACAGATTTACAAGCAGTATACGTGCAGGGATCGTGCGATGGCTTCTCAGATCGTTTTCAATTTATTCTTTATGCACCATGTATTTCTTCGGGGCAGCGATTAGAGGTGGCAGTGAGATTCCAATGTAAAGGGCAGCAATTTTGGGACAATAATAATGGAGCTAATTACTGTTTTGATTGTTTAGCCCTAGGCGCAGTGACTTCGCCAGCGTCACCGGCCGTGCTACATCCAACCGTTGACTGGCACCCATCTTTCTACTGAGTAATTGTCATCTTCTTGATTAATGAAGGGTTAATGTTCAGCGAAGGTTACGAGCGATTGAAAGCCAGGAATTCGGTGCAGGTCTCACCCCGGCTGTGTTCACAGTTATGGACGTGGCCCTTGCTAGAGAGATTCCTGTGTATATACTAATTGCGGTTGCAGTCACTATGTTGGAGAGTGAACGTAAAAATTAAATTGTTGAGGCTTCAATTAAAACAATTTTTGTGATATGCAAGTAGACTGTAGTGTATAAAAAGACGAGCTCCTTTGTAGATACTACGAGTTCGTCGGAGTGCCATTTGATATAATGACTTATGTTTTTAAATCTTTTTTACTATTAGAGCATAGTGTCGTCCTTGTGGACAATAAAGAAGTAGTCGGTACTGAGTAGAGTAGTTCGATGGGGCGCGCGACCTGCCCACACTGTTCCTTTGTATATATAGTTCGAGAGATAAATTCTGAATGATGTTAATATTTTAATACAATTTTTATTTCGAAATATTTACCTTCATATATATATGGTAATTACACCCTAGTTAGAACGAATCATTCATTTTAACTATGTATTAGATAAAAAAAATGTTTAAAATAAAATATATCGAAAGAGTTAAAAGTGTTAGATTTTATGAAGTTTTATAAATTGTTAATGTAGACGTGGAATACAAATTAAAAATACATTTAAATTTATGAACTGAATGCAATTTTATATGATGTTATGGGTTCAGAAAAATATTTATATTTTTTACGAAATCATGACACTTTTACGAGCCATGTTATATTTTAACTGAAGACTTAGAAACTATGAAATTAAATTATTATATTTATAAGCGATCAGAAATATTTATTATGATGATTTTTTTTTATTTTGTACCTGAATTTTTATAATGTGGCCATATTGAATTATTGCTATGTAATTTGGAGACGCTTCTCTGTGTTTTATTTTTGTTACTTTTGACTCCTATTTTAACAAAAATCTACGAATAAATGTATAATATTATTTACTTGATGTTTCATTTTTCCCAGGAAATTTGAATAGTAACAAGAAAATTTAGATGAAATTTTTAATTTTTAATTTTAAGAGTAAAAATGTAGACTCGGATAAACGAATATTATTTTTTTTTGTTAAATACGTTTAGTATAAGATATCATTGATCACGAATTCAAAATATAATATTTATAAGTTTTGTTTGGTTTGATCATAACATTAACTATTATTGACTAAGAATTGCGATAATATGATCTTGAAATAAGGTCAACTTTTCTTCAATATAATAAAAACAATAACAACTAATTGTTTCACAACCATTGTACTTATTATGTATTATATGTTACATAGCAAGTAGGAATGTGGTGGATGCAATAAATTTGTCAATAACTGCTAGCTATTCGCAATTCTTATCTAAGGGTTCAATGACCGTGTTATCGGAATTCTTCATTGAGCTTCTATACTTATGTCTATTATCAAAGTATATCTTAATCTATTGTTACTTTTTCAAACGTTATTAGTATTATGTATTTATAACAGGTTAACAAACTCATATATCACAATATTTAAAAAAGTATTATGATTTATAAAAGGAAAAAAAATAACCTTAGAATGTAAAAAAATATAAAAAAATTTAACGCCTCTTTCTAGAACTGTGATAGGCTGTTTATCACGCCATCCACCAAAGAAATTTCAAATTTACAACATATTATTTAAAATGTCAATTTCATATAATAACTCTATGATAAATTTATTAACCTTCGAAAGTACTTGTATAATATTTTAATAGAATTTAAAAACATAAATGTCTCATATTTTATTTTAAACTTCTAAGGAAATAAAATTAAAAATACCAGTAGTCAAATAGCTTGTGGAGTAAATACCAAAGCCAAAAGTACAGTTAGGGGCCTAATACACGTGTGTTTATGATAATGTTTGTCAATATATTACAGTTTATTAACCTCGAATGTTTTTAAACTGACAATGAGGTTATTTTAAATTTCTTTTCATAAATTAATTATAATTAATATCTTAGAAAATAGTGTTTTTGATTTTTTTTTTTTTTTTTTTTTTTGCAACAAACACTTTTAGTTATAAATATTATTGTCATGGCGGGTACAATGTTATAAGAAATTACTGTTTTCTGTTTAGAGAAACATCACAATTACTAAATATACTTACTTATCAATTTTTAAAGTTACATATTTTACGTAGAATTTGTAACAATACAACGTTACTAATTTTAAATCCTTTACCTTGAATTTACCATAGCATTGTTTTATAATTAGTAAGTACATATAAGCTTCTAACTAAAGCAGTGATAAATTAAAGTAAACTAATAATATTATAAGGAACAATATATTTTATGACTTTACTACAAACTGTGTTGGTTTCATACATTGTATGAACATTTATGAAAATCATATACTTGTCTATTGAAACCATTCCAATATTACAAAATATAGGTATTCATTAAAATGTAAAACGCTTTAAGCACAACTTTAAATCGTTACTTCATATTTAAACAATGTTAGTTTCTTATATCTAATATTTTTTACTAGATTTTGTCTGCAACTCCGTCTGCCTGTCTGGAAAAAGCACAAGAGCGATTCTATTGAAATGAATTCGATGAAACACAACAGGGATAATAAAGTAGGATCAATATTCATCCAAAATTAAAAATCCATTAAATTAATCCTCATTAAATTCATGTGAAATAAATTACTAAAATATTGCGTTACAATCCTAAAATTTTGGAAGATTTTTCTTTTCACCCCATAAATTACATATACTTATGCATAATGTTATAACAATTATGTGCAGTTATTTTCTTGGTTTATCCTATTTTATACTTAACTGATAAAAACTAACGACATCCAAGCATCACAGATTGACTTTTAATTAACTAATGTAAATGTCACATTAATAACAATACAATTAAATTACATTCAGTTTTAAAATTACAGTAAATTACAAAGAATGTATCTAAAACATACTGTATCGATTTTATAACTTCATTAAAGCTTTTTTTATGTTTTAGCATAGTAAATGTTACTGGCTAAATAAGTATAAAAAAGCAGTATAAAATCCAAATTATTTGATAATTAAAAAATTGTTAAAGATTCCGATAGCCTTGACTTTGATTTTTATCATAATTATTACAGAACGATTTCTAATTATTCATATTATATTACGATAATGGTAATCCATGTATTTATTATCTGTTGTTGGGTATGCGAATATTAAATATAATTAATTTTAAAATACGTTAATAAAATAATGCTTGCCTTATCGAACTCATTTACAACAACTAGAGTCTGACGTTTTATAAGATAAAGTATACTTATTTGAAATATAAAAACTTCAATCTTACTTACTTTTTCTTAATGTATAATTTGATAATGATAATATTTTTAATTCAATCTTAGTGGCCAAATTGGGATCGGGATCGTTCATTAATTCCAACCATACAGTAGATAGACAGACAGACAGTTAGAGATGGTTTGTGAATATACGTGAAATAAGAAGACAGACATGTTATGTAGGTCTTATACCTTCCACTAATTAGGGCCAACTATTCTAACATGAACCTAATAAATTTGTTGAATAAAAACTAGTTCAAGATTTTGCAAACATAAACAATATTAAAATGAAGAAAGTTATACATCATTAAATCTATATCCGCAGGAAATCTGGATTATAAATCGGTCATCTGACTCGGCTCAGATATTTCGGTGACGTATTTCTTTTGGCAGTGGTCAAAGAAGACACGTGACGCTAACACGGGCGTGGGTATTATTGCATTTAATTTAATATCTGCTCCATTTAGATGTGAGGTCTTGATGCATTTATAAAGGAACATATTTATTGTCCAGGATTGCCAAGTGCTCTTTAAATAAGACGGCTTAATTATCATTTATTTCGGAACGTTTATTAACGTCATATTTGGCGGCAAAAACCTAACTTTTGATATACAACTAGGCGTTGTACATTTATCAAAAGTTTGCACTTAAAGTTACCTCCTAAACACAAAAGTTAACTTCTAAAAGATTATGAAATTACATTCCTTCATTCACATGTATTGTTTTTTGTATATTCCTAAACACTATAAACCTTATTGTTAATCTCTAAACGCATTAAATACATACAGTATGAAATATTATGTGCAACCTATTTTTAGTTTCTTTTTTTTAAATACCTAGTGGCTGATCGCCATCAAACATGAACCTCTACGATTGCCTTGGCAACAACGAGAGATAGAGATATCTTCGTCAGAGATAGATTATCACTTTCATTTTGATAAAATCATATCAATCATATCCAACGTATGTGAGTCTGTTTTCCCTATAACCTAAGTTAAGAAGCTTACCAAACTTAATTATTTACTGTAGGGAGATTTAAAAAAAATGAACATACTATGATATATTCATTAATCTCTTTGGTGATAAATGACTCTGCTAAATTCATAGAATTATTATACATAAAATAAGGGAGCCATAGGCAGGCCTAGGAATGTCAGTCTCCTACAAATAATAAAAGAGGCAAGGTGGTAGACCGATACTTAGGTATCTTTGTCTAATCACACATTCAAAAAACAGAGATAGGTAGCCTCATTTGCTTTCTATTTTTTTTAGGCTGGCTTCCCTACTCTAAATTACGTCATTTCATCGTTGCAAATTGAATTTGATTCTTTTCAATCTGAATGTATTAGCGAGGTCATGGTCCCAGTAATTGTGTCCCAATGCATAGGTCCTCGTCATTTAGGTCATTTACATTTGAAAGTAATACACATTACATACGATTACTTACTAATCTCTAGACATATGTCCACTTAGTTGTAAAATGATAATTGTAATCATTTGACACCAATTCAGTAACAAACTTTCGCATTTAAATGTTGGTCACGTAAATTGAACAAATATCGTATTATATATATTCAAATGTTGAAATGATTGTATTTCTGTAAACATCCTACGACATATGCATGAGGAACAGTAATGCTAGGTGGCATGTTTGATATCTTATCGAGGCCATTCACATTTGACATTCAGTTGTCATGTCATGATAGTCACGAGCCAACACTTTCTAAGTGTTATACAGATTATATAGTAAACAGAATGCATTTATGAAATGCAATATTAGCAGTTGCAATATCATCTGATCTATTTAAATAATCATATGTATTCATGGACTTTAATCTAATTTCAGACGCAGATGAGTGGAGATCGCGCCGGGTCGCAGTGCGGTTTAACATCACTGCTGCCGATGTCCTGCCGCGGTAGAGCCGCGGCTTTTGCACGCGACTTGCACTCGCGACTACGTAATTTGGGCGCTACACATGAGGACGAATGTGAAAACAACTGGCTGACAAGAGATACTACACTCAAACCCACCAACTCTAATCACTCTCAACGAGATCTTGATACGTTCTACGACTTCGAACTCGAATGCGAGAGTCCGTCCAGTCCAGTCGATGACTATCTGACACCATATACAGAAACACAGAACGAAGACACGGATCCGCCTTTTTATGATGTTGACTCTGATCCAGAAGTTAAGGAGCAAAGTAAATTGACACTTAAACAACCCGATGCAGGCAGGAATGGATTTAAATTTTCTACGGCATTTTACACAGAATCACCTGTGAAACTTCAACCGACGCCAAGAGAAAATGGACATGTGGATAAACCGCTTTATACTCCCATAACTTTTGAAGGCTGTGCTCGACATAATAGTTACGATGAAATCGACTGCGCTTTACCTTTAAGATCACACATAGATTCAGAACGACTGCTTTCTCAAATTTCTTTAACAACAGACAGTGACTCCGAATTCGAATCAGCAAAGAGCGAACCCTCAGATGGCATCGATGACGTTTCTCAACCTCAGTCAATTTTAGAACAAGATATAACGGGAATTGTTGAAATATTGTCAATTAAGGTTACTGAAACTTTCAAAGAAGATAAAATTCTTACAGATAGCATAGAGAAACAGAATACTGAAACAAATGAAACAGATAAAGTTTTAAGACATGAACAAACGAAAATAGTTACCAGTGAAGTTCCTACAGAAAATAACACAATCTTAACCCAAGAAATTGATCCCACTCTACTGAAAGCAGATTCTAAATCAGAAGATGATGGCGAAGATGATAAACCCCAACGAGTCCGGAGATGTTCATCATTGAAAACTGGTAAAACGCCGCCCGGAACTCCAGGGCGTAAGAAAATTGTTAGATTTGCTGATGTGCTTGGACTTGATTTAGCGGATGTGAAGACATTTATGGATGAAATACCAGTAATTCCAAAATCTGCTTACGACGATCTCAGTGGTTGTGACGTACAAAATTCTCCTCCAACCCGACCTTCACCACGATTAGGTGCATTAACGCTAGTTCCTTTATTCCAAGTTCCTCGCGATGTTACGGGCAAGTTAGAGAGGCTAAATGTGTGCTTAGAGAGTTCGCGTGTGTGTGACGGTGTCCATGTTACTATCTGTGGCTCAGTTCGAGTAAGGAACTTAGATTTCCACAAAACTGTGCACGTACGATACACAATGAATCGTTGGAAAACATACACAGATTTACAAGCAGTATACGTGCAGGGATCGTGCGATGGCTTCTCAGATCGTTTTCAATTTATTCTTTATGCACCATGTATTTCTTCGGGGCAGCGATTAGAGGTGGCAGTGAGATTCCAATGTAAAGGGCAGCAATTTTGGGACAATAATAATGGAGCTAATTACTGTTTTGATTGTTTAGCCCTAGGCGCAGTGACTTCGCCAGCGTCACCGGCCGTGCTACATCCAACCGTTGACTGGCACCCATCTTTCTACTGAGTAATTGTCATCTTCTTGATTAATGAAGGGTTAATGTTCAGCGAAGGTTACGAGCGATTGAAAGCCAGGAATTCGGTGCAGGTCTCACCCCGGCTGTGTTCACAGTTATGGACGTGGCCCTTGCTAGAGAGATTCCTGTGTATATACTAATTGCGGTTGCAGTCACTATGTTGGAGAGTGAACGTAAAAATTAAATTGTTGAGGCTTCAATTAAAACAATTTTTGTGATATGCAAGTAGACTGTAGTGTATAAAAAGACGAGCTCCTTTGTAGATACTACGAGTTCGTCGGAGTGCCATTTGATATAATGACTTATGTTTTTAAATCTTTTTTACTATTAGAGCATAGTGTCGTCCTTGTGGACAATAAAGAAGTAGTCGGTACTGAGTAGAGTAGTTCGATGGGGCGCGCGACCTGCCCACACTGTTCCTTTGTATATATAGTTCGAGAGATAAATTCTGAATGATGTTAATATTTTAATACAATTTTTATTTCGAAATATTTACCTTCATATATATATGGTAATTACACCCTAGTTAGAACGAATCATTCATTTTAACTATGTATTAGATAAAAAAAATGTTTAAAATAAAATATATCGAAAGAGTTAAAAGTGTTAGATTTTATGAAGTTTTATAAATTGTTAATGTAGACGTGGAATACAAATTAAAAATACATTTAAATTTATGAACTGAATGCAATTTTATATGATGTTATGGGTTCAGAAAAATATTTATATTTTTTACGAAATCATGACACTTTTACGAGCCATGTTATATTTTAACTGAAGACTTAGAAACTATGAAATTAAATTATTATATTTATAAGCGATCAGAAATATTTATTATGATGATTTTTTTTTATTTTGTACCTGAATTTTTATAATGTGGCCATATTGAATTATTGCTATGTAATTTGGAGACGCTTCTCTGTGTTTTATTTTTGTTACTTTTGACTCCTATTTTAACAAAAATCTACGAATAAATGTATAATATTATTTACTTGATGTTTCATTTTTCCCAGGAAATTTGAATAGTAACAAGAAAATTTAGATGAAATTTACAACATACACAGGGTTATTTCTAATTAATAGGCCATCACTTGCAGGCAGCCTCCCTACATCAATCAAAAAAAATTGTCCTACGACTTTTTAAAAAGAAATAGTTTTTAAAACGTAAGTTTTCCCATATAAAATTTATTTGTTGCCTCTGAACTGGTATTAACTGTGAGCGTAGGTATGCCGGCCGGGCGTTGACCTTGTAGGTACTTCTTACAAAATACAGAGTAATAACTAACAAAGGGAGTAATTTTTTTTCGTTTCGTTTTTTGTGTTGTTGTTCAAGTATGTAAAAAGTCGTAGAACAAATATTATTGGGATACAATGTATAATTTTTAATTATCTTTTAAAGCAGAGGTTCCCAAACTTTTGTCGTCTAACGCCCACTTTAAAAATCAGTTATTTTGTAACGCCCCCCCTTTTTTCATTTTAAAAACTTAAATAACATTAGTTTTATCCGTAGTTTGATTAAACCTATATTAAAATTGAGACTTATCTTACAAGAAAGAGCAATAATATTGCAACCTTACAATATAAAAATAAATAAATAAAAAATAACATTTAACATTGAGCATTAGTAATAGAACTTTCTATAATTATAGTCTTCTTTTTCTTCCTGGCATCCCGACGTATTTCAAGATCTGTCTTCCTGATCAAACTACTCCACTTTTCACGGTCTTCGACGTGTCCTGTGGTTAGACCATTGGCTCTCATGTCCTGCTTCACCTCATCCATCCAGCGCTTTCTTGTACGTTCGGGAGATCTCATTCCAGAAACAGACATAACCATCACAGGCGCTGATTTTGGACTATCTCGAATAAATGTGTTACGTATGTGGTCAGAACGCGCACATCCAACTGAACATCATTTCCTCCCTCGTCATTTAGTCAGACATTTCCAGTCTTGAATTTCCTGGGTGTGCCGAGATAATACTGGCGAGCATTCGCTGCCGTATATAAGAACCGGTCGGATGACGCTCCTTTTTATCAGCCCCTTGATTTTCGGCGATATTCTGCGATCGCTGCGAGGAATTACACGATTTAATTCCCCCCTCCCCCTCCCATCACCGGACGTTCAAACGCACGGTGGCTATCCATCCGTACTTTGTGAACATTCATTGTGCCGGAACGAAGCGCTTTACTTCGTCTTTTTTAGTTCGTACAGCGAAGGTATAGAACAGCTTGCCTGCGTCAGTATTTCCGTCCGAATATAATGTGGGTGTACAAGAGTAGAGTGAATAGGTTGCTAAGTTAATGCGCCTTAATATCTATGACTCATTTAAACTTTCTATCAGGTGGAATGTAGTTAAGCATTAACTAAATTTGTATAAAAAAAGCCCATTAGTGGATTCTCATCAATGAGTTCTATTTCAACAGCATACATCATCAACCGAGACCATGTGAGCCGAGAGAGTATTGAAAACAACATTAAATAAAAACGGACAGCGGGCAGAGCCCTGGTTAACCACTACTGTTATCTGGAAGGGTTTGGTGTCGCCAACGGCCGTCCTAACTATAGGAGTCGTGGTACATGTTTCTGATAGTCTCAATATAAGCCTCATGGATTCCTTGGAATCGCAATGACCACCAGATACACTGACAAGGTACACAGTAAAAGGCCTTCTGCAAATATAAAAGGTTATATGGAGAGCTCTTTTTTTTCTGTATACTTCCATTAGAGTCCTGAAGACAAAAATGACGTCTAAATTCTAATACACATTGAGACTCAGAGACAGTGCACTCTTGCTAGAGCCTGAGGTCGCTCATGTGAAGTGGTGTCCATTGGCTGCAATACAGTCTTTTAAACATTGAGGCCAGTTATCAATAGAAGCACGCGCTCTTTCCATGGGGAAATTCCTCACTGCCAATCGTATGTATTATTTTAGAGACTCCAAATTATCATGGCGTTTAGAGCAAGCTGTACTCAAAGGAAGGAAGGACCATACTTGGTATTTTACATGGTGTTATTAAGGCGCTTAACCACTTTCTCAAGAATGGTATCTTGATACACTTGTGCCGATGTTTTAACACCTCTTTCACAAAAATATGGCTCAGTCACCCCTTCATAGCTAACACTCCACTAAACCATCACTGAACTCGGATAATGCCCACGTTGCACTCTATCGACTAATTGGGAAGCTTCCTTAGAGCTTTGAGCATAAATACATTCACTTTGTTTATTAAAATGTTCCTCAATTGTAAATATTTTCTCATCCGAAAACAAAATTTTTCTGCGACCTCCCTTTGTCTACCGCTTTAGTAGTTGTTTCGATTTTACCACCTTATTCATCTTTAATTTATCAGTTAACGAAATGACCAGTCAGAAATGATAAGTCAACTCTTAAAATACGCGACATGGTAGGTATAGGATAGGTGCTATCTACATTGCCCGAGATAAAATCTTTTGCTTTTGGACAGGTATTCTTCGAATTCTTTCCCTTACTGCTTTGACCACTTTTGTAGTACGAACGATCTTTTACGAACACTACGTGGACTGCCAGATTTTTTTCTGTCACAGAGAAAGTCTCGTTGTACCTATTGATAGCCCGGTACACAAACATATGATTAATACCAAGTGTATGGAGAGTTTTAAAAATTGCATTTGGCTCGATTACACTTTGTGTAATGCAATCACAGCGATTCTGTTCTCTTTATCACTCCACCCCCATTATAATATCGCAAAATATTGTACAAAGTATTGGCGCCAAAATAAAAAAACACAATGAACAATCGTATAAAAATGACAGATTCTAAATTCAAAGGTAATATTTTTTATTTCTAATTGTAACAATATTTATGGGCAGACTATGTATATTGTCAGGTTTTATTTATACAATAAACTAGAATAGAAATAGTTTAAAAATACTTATAAACTTGTATAACTATTGAAAGCTTATACAAATTTGTATTAAATTAAGATGAAAAATAAATCGATACAGATCGATACGGATTGATACGAATTTGCGACTTGTGGGAAACTGTACCTAGAAGGAATGGGTTTCGGTGACCATGTATTTTTCATATTACATTTATTTAAAATTTAAAAGATTAATAAATGGATGATTTATAGTAGTAGGGTATTATTTTTAATGAATTTTAAAATATGAATAAGATAAAGTTACAAATCATCTATCGCCCCCCTAAATGACACCAGCGCCCCCCAAATCTTTCTCGGTCCCTTACCGCCCCCCTCTAGGCTTCCAGCGCCCACAAGGGGGCGTTATCGCCCACTTTGGGAAAGACTGTTTTAAAGCAACAAGAAATGCGTAGAAACACAATAAAATTTAATAACTATATTTTTTTTATAAATGTAAATATGATGTTTTGTGATTAAGATATCTTCAAATCTGATGCTGTTATTTATTATTCACAATTAAGACTTCTTATAAAAGGAAAATGTAACGGAAAAACAAAGAGCAAGTATGGGCTATAAAGAAAAATACTAAAATTTAATCTGGTGATAACTGACTTGTAAGTGAATAAATTAAAATAACTAAACTAAACTAACTTTAAAGGCAAAGAGTTTACTTTCTCCTAAGTGGCATGGAAACAGTTTAATTAAAAAACTAGCTTAGCCCTAAATAGTTCACTTATAGAGTAGGGTTATAACTTATCGTAGGAACATCGTTACATTCATTATTATAAAAAGCTTTTAAGTCATGCAAAGATTTAAAATGTCTTCTAAAAAATACGATCAATTTATTTAAATTCAGAATCTAATTTTGAATAACTAATTATTTACCTGTGTACCTACGTGTACAGCGCTTCTGTAGTCAGCAGCAAAACCTGGATAAAATCTCGGTATATGAATAAATGTATAAATATTTATATTCATATCTGTATTGCATTTGTATTAATATTGTATTTGAAGTAAATTTAATGTGATTAGTCAAGAAACCGTGTTTAAATATAAGGTTTATTTATTATACTCTGTATACCTACATGTTTTTTAATATGTTGGAAACAGTGGCGTGACTATTTTGTTTGAGAATTATAACAAATTCGTCGGATGGGGCTCTTCCGCGATATAAATAACACTTTATAATAAACTATTTTGATAAGTACCTACAACATAGAAACACTATTATTATTACTTTATTTCAGGTAGCCCTTAATTAAAAGATAAAATATGAACTATAATTTTGAAATAAATATAACTTAGATTTTTTAACAGATAATTCTGATACATGATAAATAATCAAATACGGTTATTAACATTGCATTTTAAATTAAGGAAATGCAATTTAAAAAGCCAAAGGTTAAAATCCAGTGAAATACAGTGTCAAAATCCCATAATAAAATATTTTTTTTATTATCCTGGTACTTTCGTTAATCTCTATAAATTTAAAGGAAGTTCTTACCACAAAACAATTGTCTGCATAAGAATGAAACCCTTTTCATAATTAGCCGAACCTTAGCAGGTAACTTCAATAAATTAAAGGTAAAAATAGAAAATTTACTAAATGTTACAATCTCTCTATTTTCTGCAAAGGGGCCTCTGTCAGCTAGGGCCCGTGGCATTTTGAAGTTTATTAACCTCACATTCAAAATATCTTTATTCGGAATGCTGTTCTGCTGAAAAGAGCTGGCCAGAAACTCAACAGTGGCTCTTTTTAAATGAAATTTAACAATGTTTGACTTATACATTATAACATCAACCCTGAAAATGAGTCAATGACCCAAGTTCCACAAATTTCGATCAACCAAAAACTCTTGACTCTTGAGTAAGATTTATTTAAGAATATACCTTTAATTTTAGATTTAAAACCAAGAAAAGGAAGATTTAAGATACTTATATTGTGGAACGTTATTATATATGCGTATACTCAAGCCCATGAAGGATTTCTTAACTTTTTGAGGTCGAAATTTAGTCGCTACGAGCTTATTTTTATTTCTTGTATTAATCGTATGTCTGTCGCTGTTTTTAATATAGTCATTTTTATTTGGACGTATATATAGTGAAAATATATTGAGAAGCGACCGTAAGAATACCAATTTCTTAAAAACATCTCTTAGGGAGTCTCTAGCTTTTAAGTTACAAATAGCCCGTATAGCTCTTTTTTGTGAAATAAATATAGAATTAATTTCGGCAGCGCTGCCCCATAGTAAGATACCGTAAGACAATATACTGTGAAAATTACTAAAAAAACGAGTCGAGCCGTATTAACGTCTACGTTTGTTAATTGTCTTACTTTTTTAAATGCAAAGACGGCTGAGCTGCGTTTGCTTGCGAGTGTCGAGAGATGGCGGTTCCACTGGAGCTTTCTGTCTAAAGTTAAACCTAAGTAAGTTGTTGAGTCAGTCAGTTCTAATATTTCATTAATTTTGACTTTTTACATATGGAAGTATGAATTCCATGCATTTAGTTTTCTTAGTATTTAATATTGTTGTTGACATTATTGTATTGTACATTGAAGAACATTGACTTGTAATTTTGTTTTATAGCAGAGCAATTGCATTTATCTGAGTGAAGGGAAATATTTTTTTGAAAGGAGTTTCTGCTATTTTTTTCTTACAGGATTATTTTCATCACCGACTGATATAAGAAGGGTTTCTATCTATGCCCTATCGCATCGTAGCCAGTAGTGGATTTAGGTTTGAGGACGCCCTAGGCCCGAGACGATATGGCGCCCTTTATCTTTTGAAACAGTATATATATATATATATATATATGTGTGTGTGTATAAAATAATTGAAATAATAACAATACTAATAAAAAATCTAATTCAGGTATAAATTAAACATTTATTTTTTTATCAACTTTTAGGACTTGCCTTATTAACAAAGAATTAATTATTTTAACAAAGAAATTCTACCCTCAAAATGGTACTATGTTTCGATAGTAAGAGCGCAATAAAATAAACTTTAAAATTTGGTCTTGCAGTTTACAGAAAACACAATCGATTTTAAATTTTAGTCATCTTAAAAATTTTGGCGCCCCTCAAAATTTGCCGCCCTAGGCCCGGGCCTCACGGGCCTAAGCCTAAATCCGCTACTGATCGTAGCTTCAAAACGAATGTACCAATTTTGATTTGGTGTTTTGATTAGCGTTGTTTTTTGACGAGGTAGCGATTATTAAGGAAAATACGTAAATATATCAGCTTTTATATAGTTAACTTCTACAGGTAAGATTGATTCAAAATTAAATATCCTTTTTAACGGCAGGTGTCGTTATTCTTATTTCAGCTTATAATATATGCAAATCAAAGTTTACTCTAACGCGATCGATCTGTTAAAAAAAATCACACTAGAAACACTGTACGAAGAATTTCTTTTAATGTAATAATATAAAATTACTTTTGGCTTTCCCTAAATTATAAATACCAATTATCATTTTTGACACTGTTATCGCCAACGTCCATACCACGTTGAATACACCGGTTCTCGTCCGATCACCGAAGTAAAGCAACGTCGGGCGTGGTCAGTACTTGGATGGGTGACCGCCTGGGAACACCACGTGATGTTGGCTTTTTTCACTTTTTATTTTATATTTTATTAATATAAAAGTTGCCGCTAGTGATGTTATAATTTGTTTAATATTTTATTGTAGGTAAATTTCAACCAACATTCTGATAATACAATTAATACTCAAAAATTATAGGTTTATTAATAAAAATTCAACCACCTGGGAACACCACGTGATGTTGGGTTTTACTTCCAAGTTTAGCCACAACACAGAGCTTCGATCCTCACTCACTGATTATATTAGAACATTTAGAAAATATTATCCCCAAATAAAATAATAAACAAATTATAAATCAGTAGCGACAACTTTTATTTTAATAAAATACAAAACAAAAGTAAAAAGCCAACATCACGTGGTGTTAAAATAATAAACAAATTATAACATCACTAGCGGCAACTTTTATATTAATAAAATACAAAATAAAAAGTAAAAAAGCCAACATCACGTGGTGTTCCCAGGCGGTCACCCATCCAAGTACTGACCACGCCCGACGTTGCTTAACTTCGGTGATCGGACGAGAACCGGTGTATTCAACGTGGTATGGACGTTGGCGACTGTTATCACAAAAATTATGACTTGTATGTGAATTGTTATGGCTTCATAGATATTAAAGTATGCTTTAATAATATTAAATCTTCTTCTGTTCAATATTTTCTCTTATCTTTTCTAGACACCTACCTTATAGATAAATTTCATTTTGTATTATATTAAGGTATATTCTGCTTCCTTTCATTAACAGGTCCTCAACGTTTAGATAAAAATACTTTTATTTACCTATATTATACTTAAAACGCCAGCCAACGTATGTTATTATAGTAGATTTTATTTGTAACGTCAGTTGACAAAGTTTACATTTAAGTTTTATTTATTTAAATTTGATATATCACTCGAAGATACGTCACTATTAACAATTTATATACAAAAAATACAAAGAAATTTCACTTGAAGAATTTCAGAAAATCACTGAAATCTGCGTATACAATAGTTGTTCCTAAAATATATAATAGCAAAATATGAATTAAATTCGAGTGGATTTACATTTCAAGTCGATCAGATTTTTTGTTTTTTTTTTTATAAAGAAATGTAAAACTGAGTTTTTAAACGCGAGGTATAAAATAATAAATAAATACAGGTATTAACATGTTTATATTTAAAACTTAAACTAAGCTACGACTAATCATATCACAATTATTAAATGATATTCATAAATAATACCTACACAAAGTTATTTAGCGATACAGGGGCTTGTTAACTTTTGAAATAATATACAAAAGAACTATACTAGAGATAGCACATTTTTAGGAGAATTGATTATTTACTTGCATACCTACATATTATATAATTATATGCTAGTTAATAATGTACAGCTTACACCTATAGATAGATAATCTTATATAATACAACTGTGAATAAATTATAAGTCCTATTTTTTAAGATTCAAATGTCAAACTTCATAATTATATGTCCTTGAAGTTGTTCATAATACACTTTGAGTCGAACACTCAATTATATATATCTCACAAAACATCAATCCACATTTATTATATTTAAAATAGATGTAATCTTTATATATATAAATACCAAATAATAACAATATTCCTTTCATTTTTATAATCGGATAATTCTTATAATGTGTAATGTATTTAACTCAAAATACTCCATAAACAATTAAGAATATGAAGTAACGTTAAAATCAGTACGCGAGAGCCGTTACAACCGGTAACTTTACAATTATTGCTTATTTAAAGAGAGGGTTCTAGTGATACAGTAAACCTAATTACATACGTTACCTACAATTCAATCATGTTCAAAATTAGGTCTTACGGCCAGTCTGAACACACATGTGAATGAATGAATGAATGAGTAATATTAAACTGTAAGGCTCAGCTCATGTGAGTGAATGGATGAATGATATTGAACTATATAGATATTGTTTATGAAAGGTTTCCATATAAATTATTTAATGGTATAAAAAAGAATGTTTATGGCCATGTAAGTGAATGAATGAATTATATTATTTTTTTTGAAATTATTTAATTTTATTCTCTTTATTTTATGATGGTGATGATGAGTATGAGTATACATTTTTGTTCACTTTTATTACGTTTTCTATTTCAAATAAACTTTTGACATAATAAACACAATTTTAAAACAAAATACAGTCTTTTTTTATTCTCCATTACACCATATTATAACTAGAATGAGTTGCTTGTGTTTGTCTGTGTGTTGCTGGCAATGTGATTGAAGAGTCTCTGAGCGCCTTTAGTTGTAAGTGAAGTCGCTGTTTGCAGAAATCATAGAATTCAATCTCTCTCGTGAAGTTTGCTCGCACAATTTGCTTCACCGCTTCAGAAACGGGAAGTTTGAAGTGATTTCGATTGATCCGGTTGAATGTATTTAGTTCTTCTGTAAAATAAATTAAACATAGTTTAAAAAAATGCATCTTTGTTTCGAATATTTTTATCTTTATTATTCCTTTTTTTGAATTTTAACCTGCAACCTTGTATATTATATACAATACAATTACGATATTATTTACGAATATTAAATAATTGTATCTCCTATAGATCAATGTGTGCAAAAAAATAAGTATTGATAATTCAGTTTAATTAGAAAGTCTTTACAGAAGTTGTTAAAATTACTGTAAGAACGTAAATGGTCAAACTATCTACAACAGGCTTTCACTAAGTCATTGACTGATGAAAGTACAAATAGAACATAAAGTTTCATAAGTGTATAATTATTTATAACAAAAACAAACAACTGCACGAGAAAATAATGACTGTGTCACTTGATTTCACAATACACAAATAACGAACACAAAGTACCTTTACCCGGACTCTGAAAAACAATCAATAGATCATACAAACCATTGTCCCTTGGGAATCGAACCCATATTCATTGGCTCATCATGAACACAACAACCATTGGCTCATCCCTAAGTATTCGACCAACATCTTTTTAAAATATATATATATCTCTTATATATAAAAAAATACATTTATATGATTTGTATGGTGATTGCTTCATTCACTCACCCCAGTACATCTTGAGTGCTCCCTGGAAGAAGCGTGGTATGTATCTCTCGAAGGCCAGTAGTGTTGAGTTGAGGTCCTCCAGCACGCCTACCACCGCGTACTGCTGCTCCACCACTCGCTTAGCGCGCTGGAGTGCCTCTATGCTGTTGAATGGTCTGTGGAAAGTATTTGTTATGAAGTTTATTTTAAACTACTTCCTCGCTATATGTAATTGAATTTATTTGAAACCCGACTGCATTTTGCGTGGTTATAAGATATATGCAAAGGAAATTTGCCTAACATGTGACTATCTGCTATTCTATTTTGATCCGTTACCATTAAAATATAAACATACCAATAGCTTACTATTAGATATTAGTTACAAATAGAAATTAATCTGTAATTAAAACTAAACACAATAAGCTACAATTACGACTACATTGTGAAATTAAAAAAAAAGAGATATAACGTTAATTTAACTTAATATTTATATTTATTTATTTTGTGTTTATAACATTTATTCAGTTTATTCACATAGTAAATGCCCGATATGCAATGCATGAGGTAATCAATAATAATGAAGCAAGCAAGTAATTATCAACTATTAGATGTAACAAGATACCCGACAGCGACAGCTCAGTGATGAGTGCAACCTGTTGTAAATCTTATACAAGATTTATTTGACAAAGTAATTTGTTGACGTAATAGTTGGTGAGGCAATTTCATCTAACCTAACATTTGATAAGAATGTTTCATGTACCTACACGTTTTGTTGAACACGAATGATAAGGCTTAAAACTAGGGAGAGGGCTGGCACATTTTATACAAGATAATAATATTACAGGACAAATTACACACATTGGTTTAACCCCTAACTAAGCAAAAAAATATTTGCTTGTGTTAAGGTTGTTAGACAACGATACAAATACATAGAAATACACATTATAAATACTGAGAATATATTTAATAGACATGCATGCATGTTCATCACATACATCACAATCGAACCCGAACCCCATTGAGTCGCTATACGTTAGGCGTCTACGCTTACCAATGAGGCGGTTTAAGATAATTTGCTATTTAAAATTTGAAGAGGAAATATAGCCATCATGTCTATGATGATATGTTGGAAGTTTTTATTAACTGATTTATTTATAAAAATATACATATCTAAAATCAACCAATGTTGTATTTTAAGTCTTCAATCATTCTAATGAGCGTTTATGTATTCTAACCATAGAATTATTATACATAGTATAGTCTAGGGTTAGGCAGGGCTATGAGTGTTAGTGTCTGACAAATAACAAAGAAAAGAAACAAATAAGAGAACGATACTTATCTTTGTCTAATCACACATGCAAGAAAGAGAGAGATATAGGTCACCTCATTTGCTTTCACTATATTTTGATGGACGTATATTAGACTGGCCTACTCTATGTTTAATAACTCTATGGTTCTAACAAACGCATGGGGTGTGTTATATCAGTGACAGTTCAGACTTATTTAATATAATATAATAGATTAAACTTACGTGCATTGAGGCTCGTGTCCGCAGAAAAACAGTGTCTGTCTTCGATGGTCTCCAATACCCTCGTGTGTCTCGCCCTCTAAGTAACGACATTCACGATCTCCGCTGAGCACGCAAGTTTCAAAGTCCTACGAACAACCAATGTCTTTATTATGTTTTCCAAATTAAGGTGGAGGTTACACTGAATGTCCTGAGCTCTGTCAAACCGAATAATTAGATCATCATATGTTATCTAACATTTTGCAGTCAGTTTATTTGAAGTATGAAATCCCGGGATCAATCCCAGTAAACATATTTGTAGGATAAATACTTAAAAGAAAAGAACAATATCGTCCGGTACCATGCATATCTTATTTATTTAAATCTTTTCCTCTTTGAATCAATACCACCGATCAAATATATGTCAAATAGAAGTTCCAGAAAGGCCTTTTTTTTTTTTTTTTTTTTTTTTTTTATACAAAACAATACCCTATTTTGATACCCTTCTTATCGAAATAAGCACTTCTGTTAAAACATTATCCAACTTAAAATTAAAGCTACGTGGTTCCAACAAACTTAAAAGACCTTAGAAGATAAGTTATGTTATTCTGATATTTCCGGAATCAAATCTTATTCCGTAATTGGAAGAAGCTCTCAGTAACCGGTAGAATATTTATGGGCTTATCGTTTACTTTTACTCCTTACACAAAAACAAATAATTACCGGTACATTTTACTATTACCCGCAACGGAAGAGCGTGTTTTAAGTCAATTAAATCCTTCGTTGTGTTCTAGTTTCGGTATCATGTGTGTTCGTGAAACTGAAGTGTAATATAATGTAATTAGGTTAGTAGATTAAAATATGAATACAAATAACGATGTGTGTGAAGTATCTTTATGTAAATCTTAATTCTAATTTTAAAGAAATGTCACAGATAAAAGCACTTAATAGATTATTTTGGAATAGACAAGAGGTCACAAATATAGGTCGAACGAAACGACGAAATGTCAATATATTTTTTAGGAGATGAATTTTAAATGAGTTTGTTATCAACATAAATTTAATGCTTTTCAATTTGTTTATAATTTTAAATTAGTGGTAAATTTAATACTGTTCCGAGAAATTACAATCAGAGCATTCAAAAATGAACATTCCTTATACAATAGGACGTTACCCTCCAAAAGACTATTAGTTGACGTTTCAAACCCTAATTAGTACATAACAGTTTTTGTTGAACCAAAACTAATTTATTTTTTGTCTTGTTCCGACGTGTCCTGTCTATTTTAAAACTTGATATGCACACTTTGTTGGACAATAGCAGAATAATTAACAGGAAAAAAATTCAACGCACAGTCATCCAAGACGTTCAAGTACTATCATTAATATATTATAGATTCGTTAGTTATAATTATTATTATGCATTAAATACAATATTTATTTATTTATTCATTGGTATTATTTATTTAAATTTATATAAATATAGAATGTAAAAAACCGACACGGGCAGGGATTCGAACCCGCGACTACTGGGAAACCGTCCTGTCGCGTCCCGACCCAGTAGTCGCGGGTTCGAATCCCTGCCTGTGTCGGTTTTTTACATTCTATATTTATATAAATTTAAATAAGCTTAACATGGCTATACATGTTTTAAGATATTTTCAAACATTATTTATTTATTCATCATTATTTAGACATCAAATCATTTGTATATGCCCTAATGCGGTATTATAATATTTATGAAAAATATTTAAATCAACTTTTACCTATTTTTTATGTATCATAATATATAGAAACGTTCGTAATCCATGATTACTATTATAAATATACTAACCTGAAGGAATTAATGTTGATTATATCTGTTTGCCCAAAAGATTTGAATCTATTCTGGATTCTTATTTAAGAGCTCGAAGAATGACAGCGTAAACTGTCTAGTTTGCCAAAAAATCGATTTAATTAATATAAATACAGGGTAAATATGTTAAAAATTATCATAAGATAATTATATATTTATTAGTCAGTCAGTACGTTAAAGACAATAAATTAACGTTGTTTATAAGTCATCATAATTATCGATTTCTCTCCCTCGTTAACGACTCAATAAAAGCTATCTTAAACATCTTTATTATAAGTGTATTTTAATTGCAAAATTACTGTCAATAAAGTGTAATTAATATTGTTCTTATGATTATTATAGTACTCAAAATTGTTAATGAATAAGGAAAAAGCATTTGAATTTGCATGTTCGATTTTCTAATCTACATTAGTTTATTGGATATTTGTTACCAATTTTTAATTGTGTTTATAAAACCAACCTTTATAATTATTGAAAAAAAAATACGTTAAAACTTTTTCTTAGCTACCTTTAAAAAGTGAAGGGCAACATTTACAAAATTTATAAATATTAATTATTTTTACCTTCTTAAAAAACTATATTCATTTACTAAATGATTCAAGTTTATTAAACGATCAATAAAACCAATTTGTCGTTGAAAATTGAAATATCCTCCGTAGTTTTTATAAGATATAAAAAATAACAGACGCAAAGGGTCGCTGCTCCCGAGCTTATAAAAAGATCTATAATTTAAAATGGCTATTAACTAATAAATAACTTTTAAACTGTTTATAATATGATATCGTTAAGAAATAAATATGTTTGTTATTTTCTGGTTAATCTATTATTTACTTATCAGTTATGACGATTAAAATTATTTTTTGCTTTTAATTTACTTTCTATTACTTCTACGTTCTTATTAACTTAAACGTTAAGGTACGTCAATATATATTTTTTATATTTGAAAATTTTTGCATACAAAGAAGACACTAAAATTATACATATATAAAATGACTGATTACGCTTTTACTTAGTAATAAATTACACACCTTTTGTGTATTAAAATGATCAATCAATTGATAAAATGGGAGTAAACCGTATTGAAGGTTGGGAAAAACTTTGTTGGTAAAGTTATTGGTTTTAAATCATGCATTCTACTCATTGGTCAAGTGGTTAGCGCAAAACCCCTAACGTATACCGGCTCAAGAGGCTCGGGTTCGATTTCCGACAGGGACAAACATGTATGTGATGAGCAGGTGCTGTATTTTTGGGTTTGGTTGTTTATTAAATATATTCGCAGTATTTATAATGTGCATTACTATGTATTTGTATCAAATGTATGTTTGTATCAAATGTATGTATTTGTATCAAATGTATGCTTAGTTCGGGGTTAGACCAATGTGTGTAATTTGTCCTGTGATATTATTGTTATTATTTTTAATTTTCATTTTAAAGTAGTCTATTATTACACCATCTTGTTTCAATCTGGTTGAAAACAACTGTGAGCTCAATTCCAGCAACCATTAATTACTAGATTCTACGGAACCTTACGATACAATTGACGCTGAACGATAAACTGATGAAGCCAGGCACGTGATGAATCGTTGTTCTATTGATCAGCAAATTGACCGCCATTGACGCACAGTGGGAGAGAAACACAGCGTGTGTGTAATAACTAACTACCTTGATTTAAAATACTGCACAATATAATATTTTTTATCAATTTAAATACTGAATAATGTGTGAAGAATAAAATGTAAGATAACATAGTATATTGGAAGTAAATTGCTTTAGTAAATAGTTTACTTTATAATATCCATTTGAGGTCTGAGGTCTGAGATGAGAATAGACAGTATTTAAATATAATGAATTATGTATTACACAGCGTCTGTGCTTTTAAAGTATTTAATATAAATGTTGTATATCACGTTCATTTTCTATTACAATAATTAAATAAATGAATAAACATTACTTACCTCAATGCACAAAGTAAATAATACTTAATAAATACCTTTTTAAGCCAGGCTGGGTCTGGGAGTGGTAGGTCGGGGAAGGCCTGCTTCCTCTCCACGTAGTACCAGGGAGCTCGTACGTAATAATACCATGAGATGACTCGTTCTACGGGATCTCGTACCACGTTTATGTAAATGGGGGACGGGTAACCGAATCTGAAAGAATGTTATGTGCAAGTCGCTATAGCGTAGTGACAATAAACTATTAATTTTAATATTTTTTAACTTTGTATAAACTATATTTATACTTCATATCTTGATGTTTTCATCCTTTATGCATAAGCTATCATATAGTTATTTGTAAAGTATCAGATTTTTCGATATTTATGTTTTTTTTTGTTATATTGATTTTGCTGTTTTGAGTTTGCAATATTTGAAAATATCTATAAATATGTACAGCCCTAATTATTTAAATTTTAAATAAATATAGAATAAAAAAACCGTTGGTGCTGAGATTCAAACACGCGACCTATGGCAAACACGCATGATATACCAATTGATCCACCGTACATTATTTTGCAATATTTTACTTAATCAAAATATATATTTTTAAACAATAGCTAATTTATTTGTTGATTTATTATTTCTAATTTAGTTCTTTCTAAATTTAAATAAAAAAAATATTTTTTGGCAATTAAAAACTCATATATCACCTGTTTTTGTTCGAACTAATGTAACGTGATTTGACTGTAGCGGTCCTTGTCTCCGGTTGTGCTTTGATTGATGTTTGCATGTTTTTTTGTTTGTCTGAATGAGTGTTCTTAATATCGTTCATGCAATTTTGCGAAAGAGAAAGCATATAATGATGATGTGTTCATTAGAACTTGAAGATTTATCAGTACATTTTTTATAAAGAAACTTCTAGAAATAACTTTTTTAATATTATTTTATTGTAATCGAATTACTAAGAAAATTTTATCTAGTGTACTTGGTTCTATATTCTAGTGCAAGTTAATATTATATCACCTCCCCGTTGGTCGAGTGGTTAGCGCGGACGACTAACGTTTCACGGCGCAATGGGGCTCAAGTTCGATTCCCGGCAGAGACAGGCATTTATGTGATGAACATAGATGTTGTGTTTCTGGGTTTGGTCGTTTATTAACTATATTCTCAATATTTATATGTGTATTTCTATGTATTTGTATCGTTGTCTAACACCCTTAACACAAGCAAATAATTTGATTACTTAGGGATTAGATCAATGTGTGTAATTTGTCCTGATATTATTATTTTTTTCAACCGTAAGAATGTCTACTGAGATATCGTAAGTAATGTTTTTTATTTCCTAATTTAAACCGGTGATCTTAAAATTGGTATCTAAAGCTAGAATTGTTAATATAAGGCTTGCGGGACATCTAATAACGGATATTAACTTTAAACACCATAATTCAGTGCTTACTTTCCGAATTTCATTTATTATTATTTTTTTATATCTATAATTTATATTTATAACTGTATATAAAAGTAACCTGGTGAAGTTGGTGTAGCAGACGTGTTTGATGTACGAGCCGGGCGGTGCGTGTGCTGTCACCACGCTGGCAAGAGCCTGCTGGTTGGCCGGCGCCAGGCGGATTGTCTCCACACGCTGTACAGCATCACGATGGAAACCTGGTGGAATTACTCTGTCATATAATTGGGCGATATTACGAACAAAAATTATTTTGCTTACAATAGATTCATTATTTTATTAAACATAACAAATTAAAATTGTAAATAGATATTGTTAATTTACTAACTATGGTGATGGTTTAACTCTTTATGTTGTTTTAGGAACCTGAATAGTGTAGTCACAAAAATTACCGATCAGCCATTTAAAGTGATGCTCTCATGACTAAATGGCATTGGCAGAATTCGAATCCTCGAGATTGCCATATTTTGAATGAAGAAGTAGAAGAAGAAGAAACATAGTGCGTTTTTCAGTTGTCAGTACTAATTAACCTATAGGACGAATTTGTGGTTCGTCTACAGGTCGCTTATTAATTTCAGCCGCTAATCTAATGAGGATAATTGAGCCGCTAACTTCAATGGTTGGAATAACAGTTAAAATTAAATTAATTTATATAAATGATTAAAGTTCTAAGAATAAACCGCGGTTTTGTCTTGTTAGCAAAATAATATGTTATTATTAAAAACAAAATGATAATGATAATTGCGATGGCTAGACATTTGTTCCCATCCGACCACAATGACGAGACCGGAATGAAGTGATTATTATAAGAAAATTCTATAGTACCTTAAACAGAAAATATAATGAACTTCCTCACCAATTTAAACAAATAAAGATAAGTTATCAAGAATTCTTATTCAACGACGATTCACGGTAAATAAAATTGTTATTTTTTAAATATTTTTCAAAACAATATAAATTTAAAGTAAATGGAACTAACATCTTGACTTATATTTATAATTTATATAACAAATTATTAATGGAATAAATAATTCTATCTAATACCGAGTATTTAAAAACAAGAATACTTCCTAAATTTGTTTTGTATTTGCAGTTTAAAGCTTAAATTTTATAAATATTTTCTAGTCGAGAAGTAAAGAATGCATTGTAAAAGACTGCTTTTGTACTTTTTTAATTTTTATAATAACAAAACTGAGAGCAAATTTAATTGCTAGAGATAACAATTGAGGCTGTTGGCGAACAATGTTGGCATCTACGTCCTAACGAGTATTTTACGACTAAGTTTAAAATTGTACGAAGATAAAGATAAACATCGCTTGAAGATGTTTTCTTTTCTAATTTATAGATAAAAAGTACAAAAGAAGCTTTAATTCTACATCTACATACTATGGAATTACTTTTGTTAAATAAATATTGTTATATTATTTGTCAACATTTCCATACTTTGTATAATACAAAGTTAAATAGACTTTTTGCTAAAAACAAATCATGACAAATCCAAATTAATGTAGTGTAATTAGAATAACAAAATTAGATTAGAAGATTTTTTTAGTATATAATGTGTTCGTAATGCTAAAACGTTCGTGTGTGTGTTTGTGTACGTGTGTGTCATTTTACAGGATGAAAACGTTTTAGTGATACCTCGCATCATTATTTTTAGAGAGGGTGGTACCACTGATGACCGATTGAATCAGACTATAAAACCTATACTATACGGTCTGCAATAATTATCTACAGATAGGGTCTACCACCTTCCAGGTTTCAGTGCGAAAGGTATCAATCAGGCTAACCGTTGGTACCCTGGTAGTAGAAACCCTAGCCCTTTCTATGCCAACACGTCCCTCACAATCCTCATAGCCTTGGTAACCAGGAGGCACTACCCTCATGTTTATGGCAAAATCCCTTGAATTATATCACATATTCTTACCAAACTGGTTTCTAATAGACAATCTTCTAAGCAGCTCCATGAAGGTCTGGCTGCCAACCTTGGGCACGCGGTTAAAGAATAGCAGCTCAATATCAGCTCTCGCGGTATTGTTCAGCTCCCAGGGTTCTGGCACCACTTCTTCTGGTACCTCTTGTTCTTCTTCTGACCTGTTAGTCTCTTCTAGGGTACGCTGGGGCCTGCTGCGTTCCTGTTTACATTAAATACCAACTATTAATTAAGAACTTTAACATTATTAAATTAAAATATTCTATATTCTTGTTTGTATATATTATCTATGTATGAATGTATTTTTATTTATTTGAAGGTATTTTTTGGTTACATTACTTGGACGGTGGTTTAGTTATAGTATATTTATTTTCACCCACAAATTATAGGGTGGACAGCCAACATTATTATACTGCCTATTAGTTTAATTCTCATTTATATTACAATATGGCGTATTACTGATTTCATTCGTGCTGATATTATATTTCGTGACCTTTGTTTTTGATACTTCCATTAATTATTTGTTTCTTAAGTGATACTATAGACTTACAGCTCCGGTGTTTCTTCGTATCGCCTCTAATGCCTCTTTGTATTCTTGCGCAGACGCATATGCATGTTCTAAGCGATCTGTTTGGATCCCTGAAACAAAAATAATATTTTATTTACATGTTTCCATACGGTTTACTTGAGTTATTCTGAAACCTTTAGTTCTCTTACAAATTAATACTATCTATCGGATGATGGTTATTATTCCCTAAGTACTGAAATGGCTTCTATGATACGGAGTAAAGCAAGAGACCCTGTAATTACTGCATAATGATAGGAATGGAGAATCCAGATAATGCATTCACAAATTAGGTGGCTAATTTATGTATCGAAAACCGATAATTTGCATCGATATTGTGTAGCATTAGGAATTATAAAGTATGGAACTGCGAGGATAAAAAATTAAGTGGTTTTTTAGGTCATTGACATCAAGTTTCGTGTTGAACTTAAAATAGCACTGAGTAAATATAGTCTCAGTTAATTATAATGCAATGAAATTATGTGCGTTAAATAAAATGTTGGTTTTTAGGGTTATTGCTATTTTATTCTTCTCCTTATCAAGAATCAGCGGAGCTCATAATTTATTATAATATTTATATAAAAAATAAAAGAATTATAAACTTAAAGTTAAATATGCGTGAAAAGAAATGAAATTTCTAACGTACATATACTAAAAGAAACTGATATTAGAATAAATTCATCCAATATATGTGGAGATGCTTATAAAATAGAAAATCCATTCCATAGCTCTAGGGTACAAGGAATACTAACTCATCTCCTAGTTGTAAGTGTAGTATAAATAACGGTAGTGTCAGTCATAAACTGTGTCTATATGAATCATGTCGTAATGGTTCCGTACTCGTGACGCTCAAATGTAAATTGTCTTTCACAAATCGATAATGCTCCTATCGAGTTGAAAACAGAGCTTCCTCAATAAATATGGGTGAATATAATTTAATGATACATCGAATTATATTTCAAAAGACTATATGGGATAATATCGATTTAAAATTACTCAATATGAAGTAAATTTGTATTAAGAATAAATTATTTTTTTTTTAAAATAGCTTAATTACGGATTCTACATTGATATTGGATGTACTTAGATATAATTTATTATTTATATTATATTATTATTTTTCAAATAAAAATATGCTTATTTACAAACCCTATATCTTAGAAGCTGTCATCATGACATTTAACCCGCCATTGGGAAATTTTATACATATTGAGAAAATATGTCGGTAACCAACAATGAAAGATGTAGAAAATATGCCATAAATTGTAGAGCAGCGATAATTATAACATAATACTCTATGATTTAACTTGTAATAATTAGTGATGGAAGAGAAATCACTAAAAATATTTTTTGCATACACTTGTAAGTCATTCAAAATACTCCAATGTACTCGAATTTTCTTAGGTAATTCAACATTTGTAAGTTATTCACAAGACTCTCCTATGTAGGTAATTGAGTTCTATTTAAGTAATTCAACATTTATAAGTTAATCAAAAGACTTCAATGTACTTGAATTCTATATACCTATGTATAATTAATCCAACATTTCAATGTTGAAGGTAATAATTCCTATCTAATGCAGTTTTTTTTTTATAGATATGTTTCACAGAATTTTGAAAACGAAAAAAAAATTTTGATCGACGTAAGGTATTAAAATCTAGTTTTAATTTTATAAACTTTTTCTATCGGTTACTTATACTTTCCTCATAAAAGTCTATTTAATAATGAAAACATTATTAAAACGATTGTAATATATATTTAGCCGCTGTACACGTATCATTTACATCAGAATTTAAATGAATCTAAATCAGTATAAGTCGCTAGTTCTCCATGCATCGAGTTCATGATTAAAACCCCAAAATAGGCGCGAAACTAGTCTGCTAAATTCTAATGTAATTTAGGAGTTAACGCGAGAATAAGCTTCTAAATATACATATAAGACCTAAAACGTATAATTTTTTATAAATAAGGAAAATACTACAATTGGAACAACATCAAAAAAATCTATAACAATATCTCTGAATTAGACGTTGTTGATTAAAATCTTGTACAGACAGCAGTAAAACTACAGAATCTAAAAGGTGAAAGAGTGAACCAGTGATAAAAAAGAACCCATTTGACTACCATTAGAGCGCCCACTAATAAGGCATTCGGAAGTCTGACCGCAAAAAATACAACTTCATTTCGAATAATACCCAGTAAGAAAAATAAGGTTTTGGAACATGGTAATGATATTGAGTATGAAAAAACCAGTGACTTCGAATAACCGATTGAGGATTGCTTCCGGACCAAATATGTTTCTAGTTCAAATAATCAAGACACGGTACATATTTCACGCTCTAGTAATTTATAAATAAAGTCATGATTATCATTATTTGCTACTATTTGCAATCATTTATTAAAATGTCATGATTAACATTGTCTACTTACCAACCTTACCAAATAAGTTTGACAATCTATTTTTTTTTAATTAGATTCAATTTGACAGTTACGTTTTAAAAATCATTAACTTTTTCAATTTTGATGTTAATATTTGGATGAATTGTTATAAATATTACTTAGATAAAAGCTAAAAATTCGTAAAAAATGAGATGAAAACTGATAAATGATGGGGAACGTGACCGCGGCGATTTGAAATAGGTTCGGATGACTGGTGTGTTCTCAGATATGATTGTATTAAATCGAAATGTAGCTTAAAAATGGGTAAGAAATCTCATAGCGCAGTTTTACGCCGCAGGAATTTGCGGTAACAAAATAAAGACATAACTGTGGCAGTCTTGAAATTATGATAGACATTGCGTGTTGTCCGCGTCCTAATGTAAGACATTTACTGTTAAATGATAAGTTCTTCACGAGACAGATTTATCTTAATCTAAAAGCCAGCGCTAATGGTAAGGTTGAATATACACATGATACTTTTTATCTCATCCATTCATTTTCTGTTGGTGTGGTGGTTAGTAACCTTGACTGCTGAACCAAAGGTAGTGGTTTCGAATCCTACACGGGACAATTCTTTGTTTGATCTTCTTATTTTTCCGAGTCTGGGTATACTTTGTGTCTCTTATTTATATGTTTGTGAAGCTCCCTGCGACACAGATATAATACAATCTCTAGTGCGAGAGTTGTCTAATAAAAGAGAAATATTTTCAAGGAAATGGTCGTTATCCGCCTATTGGATTAAATCTTAGATTAGAAAGCATGCCATATATACATGGTTACATAACATTTTTAGCACAGCAATCCTCATGTGTACATTCAGCTTTAATTGCGCAGTTAATCGCAACAATGGGCAAAAATCACCAAAATTGAATTTAACCACTACAATTATGTTGATTGTTTCTAATTACATGTTCACGGCGAAACCAATTTATTATATAACACGGAACATTCATTTGTAGTCCCTTTTTGTGAGGATATTTTTTGTTTATCTGCGTATATGATTATATTTAATTAATGTATGTTTTTTTTAAATAACTCTTTCCCGCGCTTTCAAAGCATGAAACCGAGAAACTAAATCACTCTTTGTAAAGACTTTCTGTAAAGGTTTTTGAAACCTTTACAGAATGGCTTTACAAAGAGTGGCTAAAATTGACGTTTTCCAAATCACCGCAGACAAATAGACAAATTACACGTGAGATTTGTTGTTATTGTTACTACAAGTTTAACTAATAGATTCTTTTTCAGTATCTATTAATACAAATTCTCCGCTGGTCAGGCCTTGCCATTTTTGGTGAGGTTTATCCAGCGTATGCGTTTGTTGACGAATTATTACGTCACAGAGCATTGAACTTTTCCAACTTAAAATCTATAATTTAATGTAGCCTGGGTAAGAATGAAAATGTGTTAGAAGTCATGATTAGTATCGTATTAGCATAATAACCATAAAAGGGAAAACGTATTAATTATAATTAATAGAGCAGACTTAATTAACATTGGACTTTAATGGTGGGACTTCTTGTGTATTATAATATATATTTATCATGTTTTGTAGAAATTAATTGTTACTAATTTATCTTATAGATGGATCATAATTTGAAGCTTAATAGTGTTTGTAAAAACAATATCAGAAAAAGCAGATCATTTAAATTGACGTGAGAATAGAGAGCTGTTCTCTTTTATTAAAATAATTTTATTTAAGTTTATAAAGTACCTAACAATGTTTTTTTATTATACTAACAAGATATACAATACCAATGCAGTTTTTATTATCTTTATAATATACTTTTTTCTTTCCTTTCCAAAATTTGCAATAAATGTTTGGGAAGCTTTTAATTCTATATCGTGAGATCTCTTTTTAATGTTCTTATGTTTCGGATTTCCGGATCCTCAAATTCTCGTTAGCTAAAAGTTATTTAAACAAAGAGGTTTAATTACAAAGAAAATACTTTGTGTTTCTTTATCCACAGCTACCAGTCCATGCAGGATGTCCATATATATATTTAATTAGAACTGGAATCTTTGTATTAATTGACGTTTAGTTCCTAGAACCGTTAATATGAAATTAACAAGCAATGAAGTCTCAGGAAAAACTTACTACCGTAATACTAAGAAGTAGTTAATAGGTTATATGTTTATTTAGATATCACCCGATAAGGAGGATCATATATAGAATACTAAATTCACCGATACGATAGCTCAATTGGTAAAGCGACGGAAAAGTTTCTTAGAGGTCGCGGGATTAAATCCCTGCCCATGCCCATATCTTTTTTTTTGTTTTTATTTACAATTTAGATTTATATTTACAAATAAATGGGATTAAAGGTAACTTGTAAATCAAGTAAAAAGGTAAATGCAATCGTATTTAATATGTGACTAATAAATGTATAATATTAAAGTATATAATAAATATAAAACATCATATTTGTGACAAACTAAAAGCTTACTGTTTTAAAAGTTTATTAACTTGACCAATAAATGTTGTTTCATAAATATACATATAAGGTATGGAGATATTTTGTTTCTTTATAATAAAACAAAAAAGAGTAAATAATCGTTGTATCGCAATTTTAACCAACATTTAAATCTCGAACACAACGAACACCCAGACGTTACAACAATGTGAAATAAAGATCTATGGATCTCATAAAGAATTGTCCCGTTTGGGAATCGAAAACGTATTCTTAGGGTCAGCATTCAGGGTCACTAACCACCAGATCAAGAGCCAGCCAACAATTAACATTTTATGGAGGTAAATAAAAATAAAAAATTACACATCCTATATTGAAATATTAAACTTATACATATGTATAAGTTTAGTTGATGTACAATATAGTGATAGTAAAAAAACGGCCAAGTGCGAGTTGGACTAGCGCACAATTTTTCTGTACCATTATATACAAAGAACGGCAAAAAGCACGTTTGTTGTATGGGACACCCCCTTAAATATTTATTTTATTCTGTTTTTAGTGTATGTTGTTATAGCGGCAATAGAAACAAATGACCTGTGACAATATCAATTATCTAGCTATCACGGTTCATGATAAGACGGTGACAGACAAACAGACAGCGAAATTTTAGTAATAGGGTTCCATTGTTACCCTTTGGTTACGGAACCCTAATAACTAGCGACAGCATCTAAAGATTATTAATTACTATTATATGGTCATTTCATTCCCTTTTATAGTCTGGTTCAGCGGATAGTTATATAACTTTCGCTTTTAAAACTTACTGGTTATTTTATAGTCTTTCTTACTTATGTTGAAAGTAATAATAATAATAAGCACATAGTAGTAATTTATCAACATATAAGTATCTACCTATTCTATTTGATTAGAAATATGTGATGAGAAGTACAGTAATTATCTAAGACCGAGTATTTTTAGGGTTCCGTACCCAAAGGGTAAAAAACGGAACCCTATTACTAAGACTCCGATGTCCGTCCGTCCGTCCGTCCGTCCGTCTGTCTGTCACGAGGCTGTATCTCATGAACCGTTATAGCTAGAGAGTTGAAATTTTCACAGATGATGTATTTCTGTTGCCGCTATAACAACAAATACTAAAAACTAGAATAATATAATTATTTAAGGGGGCTCCCATACAACAAACGTGATTTTTTTTTGTTTGTCTATATGTCATGAACTTTTATAGCTAGATAGTTGAAATCTTCACAGATGATGTACCTATTTCAGTTGTCGCTATAGCTACAGACACTAAAACAAAATGATAATTATTTTTTTAAATAGATAATAATAGTACGGAACCCTTCGTGCGCGAGTCCGACTCGCACTTGGCCGGTTTTTTATTTGATTGTATGATAACTCCAGACTGAATTCAAATAAAATAACTTGAATATTAACAAGAGGATATTTATAAATTAAGTAAGGCCCTAAGTTGCGAATAACTAGAGTATTTTGCTACTATTTTTTATGTACTTCTTGAAGTATATAAAAATAGTAGCAGAAAGATTATTATAAAGAGATTTTTTTAGGAAAAAAATTAAAAAATACTTATGTGCCGTTATAAAATGTTACTACTAATATACACGGTACTACTAAAAATGGTAGTTGCCATAACAACATCTGTCAGATCATCTCGGCTAGTTTTGGATAAAATTGTGAAACATTCTTAGTTCAGTTTAGAAATGTACTAAGCAAATTGTACTTAAATATAATGATCGTGACAGGTTCATTTAGTTTCTCATCTGATCCTCATTCCGAGTACAGGGTTCATGAGGACACGTGCTGACACAGCGTGCACTCGCGAACTTGCCCTTAAACCAAGGTAATGACATTTGCAAAGCGTGACTAAGCGGTACTTCGTGGGAAACAGACAGTTTTGATAATTTGAATCTTAATACCGAAATATAGAAATGAATTTTGTTTGCTTTCTTAAATATTGAGAATAGGCGCCAGGATAGTAGTGGGATGATTTTAGATGTTTTAGATGAACCCACGCTGCAACGCGTGGGATTTTCTGATGATGTTTTTTTTGTTAATCTGCACTTTATCTTTTAAGACAGTAGTTAACTTTAATTAATTGCTCTAATCTGTCGCGATAACGGTTATCATCATAATTAAGTAACGGTTTTATAAAATCAATTAGTAATCGGTCCAAACGGTTTAATAATGTTAATTTTATTAAAATCGCACAAAATCAGGACATATTTAAAACCTAAAAAAATGATGTTACTGTTAAGACAACATAAATCTATTTTCCATTAAAATATTTAATAGTATGTAAATACGTTATTTCCGTTTTAAATGGTAATTTAAGTATTATATAAATAATTACACCCTGTATCTATTACCATATTACTTTTGCCATACAAAGGCATCGTGCTATAACGAGAGGAGCTGATCTAACAATGGTGGCGTTGAGGGAGATAAAGGACTCGCGAGAGTCTTCCGGGTCCCTGGAACGAGGATTGAAGGGCAATGACCGACCTTTATATGGACAATAGGACTCGTTTGGAAAAGTTCACATCCTTCAGAGATGAAATAGCAATTTAAACCATAGAATTGATGTATTTATAATAAAAATAATATTTAATTTCCGTAAAAATCTATTAATATTTTATCCGTTTCGGTCTAAATAAAATGCTTTTTAAAACCGTATTCTAGTTTTCATTATTTGATTGCATTTATCTCTGAAATAGATTAACTTTCTCTGTCCAAATATAAGAGTAGTTTACTGCATGCTATAAATATCGTGAAGATGGATAGATACTATGATTTAGAAATAAAATTGTAGAAATGATCTTTTAAAGTGGAACCATTCACTAAAGCATTGTTTGTTTCAATACTTTCTACTTTGTCATTGATTGATTGATTGATTGATAGTGTGATTATTATACATTTTATAATCATAGATCGAGATATAATGGTTTAAATTAAATAAGTCAATTAAAACGCAGTCTAATTGGGATTTAAAACTAATTGTAAAGATTAAAATTTTAATTAGTTGTTAAAGATAAAATACATAACTCAAAATAATAGCGAACATTCTGATATTTTGGTAACAATGAGGTTTATGTAATAACTAGCTGTTGCCCGTAACTACGTCCACGTAGACTATAAAATAATAGTTAGGTTTGATTTGAATTATGTACTTAGTCATATAAATATTATTTTTAAAGTCAATGTGGACGGAGTCACGGGCAACAGTAAATCTTGAAATAAACGTAGCCTATGTTATTCCTTATTACATCAGCTGTCTGTAATGGAAGTCCCGTCAAAATCGGTTCAGCCGTTTCAGAGATTAGCGGAATCAAACAGACAGACAGACAACATTTTTAAAAATGTTATTTTGGTATATATACCGTGTATACTAAAAACCATGTAACTAAAAAGCGGTTATTTCGATTTTATTTATTAGTGGTATAGGTACTAGATGTAAAATTATTGAAAACAATTAAAAATTTTGTTTGTTTTTTAATTATTTATATCTTCCATTATTAATTATATTTATCCTATCCGGATCAACCTTTTGAATATGTAACTTATTTTTTTTTATAATTTTAATTCTTATTAATTACTATATAAATAGCTTATAATACCATAGACTTTTAAGATGTCTTACAACTTATTAGTAAACATATTTGTTTCATAACTTATGGATAAAACTCTGATAAAAGTAAAAGAAAGGTCCAATTTTAAAGCCAAGATCTTGCCACTTTTAAGTAGACTAGGTATAGTCAATTCCGTACACTAGACCAGTGTAAACATAGCCTAAAGCAAGAAATAAAACTAAAATACCTCTTGCAGTTCAGTGCAGCTAAAACCCCTCGGGCTTATAAGGCTTGAGTAGCGTATAATTTTCAGTCTCTTGTCTTATTTTGTTTTATTAAGATTACACAATAAAATCAGTATTGTAAAATTTGAATAACTCTAGAATGAAAAATCTCGGATAGGACTTGAATCTGCGACCTCTGGAAAACCTATACCATTTGCTCTGCCAGTTGATCTAACGTGTCGATACCCAAATTCGATGATTCTAGCATTCCATATATAATTCTCATCATCGTTCTATACGAGTTGGCTCCTACTGCAATCCTTTAACGGGATAGTGCCATCCTTTTATAGAATGGGTGTGAAGTTGCTCTTATAGTTAAGTTTTGTGTTATGAATGAGAAAGTCGGATAAACAATATCTCTTCCATATTTCCAATATTCTCTTGCGTTCCACCCCATTACTGCTTCCATCCCAAAATAGTAAAACCAATAATCGTAAAACTAATATTTATATAATTAGTTCACATTATACAACATATATTTTTATTTTATAACAAACGCCATTACTTCTTCAATCCTATGCAGTTATTTCTATCTTTGAACAAGCCGCTCAGCAACTAGAGCGGACAATCATTCGTGACCTGTCAGAATGATCTAGATCTAAGATGTATTCTGAATTTAATAAATATAAACAATACTACATTAAAGAATAAACATTATTATTCAGGACAACAGGGATTTTAATTGATTTCTACGTATACAAATACCTACCTGTAATCTGTATTGCCTTGAACATGAACATTGCAAAGCATTTCACAAGTCATAAAATAGATGCATAAAAGAATAAGATGACTACGACTTTAAAAAAAGGTTTTATTAGTTCAGTAACTGAACAAATTAAAAATAATAAATTACTTTATCTATTGTCTAGTTAGGTTAGGTTAAGTAAGGTTAGTGATCTTATACGCTGTGAATATTTTATAAAATCCTCTTTAAGTTAAACCATTAACATCGTAATCTTGTAACGTCAGATCATCATTATCTGAACGCAATGCATCAATTTAACAGTACGCCTCAATTTACCGTCAATCAAATTAAATAGTAACTGTTTTTAACACTTTTCTGCTTTTAGTATTGTATGTCAATCAGACAACCATTAGTTATGTCAGAAGTGAGAACTGACCTACTAATAGGTCAGACGATTGTGATTGGTTAGAATATTTGAGATAACTAAAGATGTATACAGATATAAAAAATATATTAAAAATAAGTATTTTTTTTGTATTAATAGACTGAATAAATTAAAGACCCAATTATTTTTTTTTTTATGTTAAAGGCCTTTGGTATTAGGCCCCCATGTTCCTAAAATACGTTCGTGTTATTTTTCGCGTTAAAGGCTCGAAATATACCTTACGTAAAGGTGCCAGAATTCCAAATCATCATTAGGTTTAGGTATATCTTGAATATTTCATGAAGATATTTCAGGTGGACAAATATAGGCAGTGATAGCATAAAAGCGATTTAAAAATAATCTTGAAGATTCACTCCATGGTTTGGTTTTGGAAACATTTCAATGAATACAAAATTGATTTGAATAATTAATACGAAGAAAATTAGTAATTGCGAAACAATCGTGTTCATAATTACAATGTAGTCTTTAAGCACAGGTGTAATTTAAATGTTTTTTTCTAATTCTAATTCAACTCTTTTATCTATTATGGTACATAAAATCTTTGTAATTATAGACTTTATCTGTTTTTTAATTAAAACATCACATGCTCTGTAAGAAGTAAAAAATAAATTACTTGTACATTTATTTTGGTTGTACATTTATGTAAATCGTCCACCATTTTGTTTAAGCACGTCTCCAACCACTGACAGTTGTCGTGTCGTGTACATCACTAACATGTCATGTACGATGTGGATCAAGTAATAAGGAAGTGGTATGCGAGCCCTACGTGCGGTAACATGCGGTCTAATGGACGCATAGCTTAGCACCATACCTTATTAGTCTGTGGTAGCAAACGCGCCAATGCAAGATCGCATCTAAACAGAAAGTCAGAATGCTACTTATTATACCAAAATGTTATATATTTTTTCCTTAATTTTTATTTTTTTATTTTATTACTTGAGGGTACAAAATATTTAAAAGTATGTACAGAGTTATTTGTAATTAGTCGACCACCTCTTGCAGGCAACCTCTTTACATCAATCCCAACAACATTTGTTCTATGACAGATAAAAGCTTAAAATAACCTATTTTTTATTTTTAAAAAGTTCTTTGACATTATTTTCTCATGCAAAAGATATGTCCCCACTTTCTATACCAGTTATTAAAAATAAAAGATGTCTGTATACTGTTGTATACTTTTTTAATGTTCAAAGGTTTTGGAGCGTATTTACGTTGCTCTACTTCGAATTGTCAGAATAATTAGGTCGTGACATTTTTTAAAATCCTGTCCATTGAAACAAATAGGATTAAAAAAAAAAAAAATTGTAATCATTCTTTAAAAATAAATGAAATATAAACATACTTAATTTAGATGAATCGGTTTGTTCACTTAACTAGTTTGGTTCTATGTTTAAATATGTATTTTAAATTTAAATTTAATTAAAATTAAAAGATGGATAGAATTAAAAAAGAGACACGATAGCTCAATTGGCCTTGCCAATTTCGTTGAATTTTTATTCTATATTTATTTAAAACTTTAATTGGTTTTAAACTTTAATTAGTGAACGACATAAAAGTAGTAGTTGCGATAAATTAATTTAATGAAGGTGAAAGTTATGGCAGTCAGCGTCAAGATATCTCCTATATGCATACAATAGACCATAAATATATTATAACACTTAGGTTAATTGAACGACTAACATTTTTGAATGTCGAATTGATAGATGGTTTTTTGTTTATCTATTCTCAAATCTATGTCTTCTCCCGCACAGAACCTGTAGACATCGGAAGAAACAAATAAAAAAACTATCAGATATATACGAAATAAAATTTAAAAAAGATATACCTACACATTTGAATGCTGATTACAAATAATGACAATATTATATACAAAAGAAATATTCTATAGAGCCTTTCTTTTACGCATATGTTATAGTCGATGAAATGAAGTCAATAATAACTTACGCTACGTGTGTTCATGTCACCTTACCACCATGTTCCGTACTTATTATTAGAACACCGAACTAGTGCAAATTCTAATTTAATACCAATAATGGATCTTAGAACTTTAAATACAATAAATTATTTTTGATGCATACCAATAGGATATTAGCTATTGACGTTTGATGTTATTTAAATCTGAATTACAAATATATTAAGTGATCTATTTTTAAATAATAAATTGAGAAAATAAATTAAATGCTTCCAAAGCATTAATAATTGTATTAATTTTAAAACCAGATATATCTAGATCTTAGCCGTCATTATTTTTAAGATTCTTTACAAATTATAGTCGTTTAGGTAATTATAATATTATTTAAATTACGGTTTCAAAAACTGTATTCGATGTCATTGACTTAATTAAGATAATTCTATTTTACTATGAGGTTGCAAATAACATATTGACGGAATTACTAGGTGTACTATAACACATCTTTAGAAAGAAATGTGAGTAGTTTTTTTAACAACTTATTTTGCAAAATGTGTGTGTTTTTTTTTTAAGCCGGATGATATACAGCCTTCGGCGCTCTGAAGTTGATTACATATTATGCAAAAGCTACTAGGAACTAGAAGATAAAATATGTAAATTTACAGGTAGTTAATATATCAGAATATGATGGGTCGATCTTCTCTTCGAAGAATGAATACAAATTGACTACGGACTATATAAAACAAGAAGCAAGTAACTTCCTTACGGCTTCTGCAATTCCAGTAGTTTTGAGTATCCATTACGTACTATTATATAATTTTATGTTCTTTATTATATATATTATTATTATTATTTATTATTTGAATTTTATATTTATTTTTATAAATATACAATCCAAAATGAAAATATTTGTAGTTTCTAATTTATCGACACGGACAGGGCTTGAACCTGAGACGATGACTTAAATAAAGAATGAAAAATATACAGAAAAACAATGAAAAATAAATTTTATTAAAAAAAGAATGAAAAATAAATCGATACGGGCAGGGATTCGAACCTTCGATCGCTTCTCAGAGGTCGCGCTTTAGTGATAAAATTTTTATAAGTTTAACATGGCTGTACATGGCATTTATAGATATTTTCAATACATCATAATGGTAACATAAAAATTCAAAAATCTATTTTTCCAAATAGGTGTGGTTTTTAAAAATGTTGGTAGTTACTAGCTAACATCAAAAGTCTTATCCTAACAGCTTATCATAATACCCACTATCGGTGAGATGGTTGAAGGCGGTGACGTCATTGAGACGCTCCATATTCCTCAGCTTGGTACTGAGCTCTCTCGTGTGGAGGAACAGGAACAGAGTGCAGGAGACAGCCACCAGCGCCACCAACTGGCTGGTCCTGTCAACAGCAATGATATGAGTGACTCTGGAGTTAAAAAAATGATTTATGTATTTTTAGGGTTTAAAATAAGGTATATATTTTTTTATATTTTTGAATATCATGTGTTCTTATTTCTTTTAGTAATTTATTAATCTTTATCTAGCTAAAAAAAATATAAATATTTCTGTCAATTATTTAATATAAGTGAGAATAAGAGACATTTATAAAGAAGTATAATTTACATAGAATTGTATATTATCTCTATGATAATTTATCTTTCAATTATTTGTTGGTTTCAAAACTAAATTCTGATACGTCATGATCACTGTCAAGATGACTTTTGTATATATTTAAATGTATTCGCAAATTGTACGTGATATAACCATATAATGTGATATAACTATGGATATAACTTATAGTATTGTTAGCAATCATCACACTCATTTAATAAGTCTACCATGGAAAATTATACATTTATCAATAAAGTACCTAAAAATACTTGACTAATACCTACAATTATTAGTACCTTTAGTACGAGTTTTGTCACTTTTGTTAGATTTAGTAAAATTTTATAGTTTTCATAACGTCAAAACTCATACGAGGGGTACTGAATATTTTGTAAATTGTAAACTTTCAATTGAAATCAATTTAAAGGACATTTATTATTTATTTATATAAGTAAAGAATATTTTGTTTTACTTTTCACATATTATTTTAAATACTTTTGAAGAAAATATTTCACATATAAGGATGTGATAGATTTTTATATTCTGAATCTTAATAAAAATGAAAATAAACCAGAATCTATAATAACTTTTAAAATAATGATCTTACAACTCTTAGCGCGCATCTGACCCCTTGGAGAATTTTGTTTTTATTTTTTTTTTTAGTTAATATAAGCTTTCTCTTCAACCTTCTGTTACTAAAATGATAGTCACGAAAAGATTGCAACACATTACACACACAATGTCAAAATGGACTTAAATATAGATTATATATAAACTTTTATAAGACAAGCCTCTTTAGTGTGACGAATATGCTTTAAACTATATTTCAATTGGTTGGCCAATGGTGAGCCAAGCTTTTCCAACATTTAATATAAATGTTACTCATATCTGTTTACTTATTTCTGTTCCTTCCTTATCAGTAATGACGGATAGGATTTCAATCTAACTTTAATTTGACATACATAAGTAATCGAAGACTTCAGTCCTTCTCACAGTCGGCTCTCACATCAGCGCTAATTTCCCCTTTCCCTTTTGCTGGGTGTATCAAATACATGGTAGAAATGATCCTTTCACCACGCTCAGATGTACGGCATTTCAAGTATCACGACGAAATGCCGCTCTACCTTTTCCCACAACAACAGATAATAAAAAAATATTTATAAACTTACATAAAACCTCTTTTAAAAATAAATAAACATGAACAATTAATTAGTGTCAAATATTGTATATATTAACTGCTTTTTGTTTGTTTTATGTGAATTAGATTATTATTAACATATTTAAAAACATAATTTAATACAAATGGCACATGTTAATAAGTAACTGTTTTGTTTTTATATATTTTATATCTATAATATTTTAACTCGTTATGAAATCGAAAGTAGTACAAATGCTTCGAATAAAAATACAGGTGCACGTTTAAGAAGAAAACACAGATACATTGACATGACAGACCAATTAATTAATAATTTATTTGTGTATTTTTTATGATAAAGATAAAATATTTATTTAAAGATAATCAATTTAACGATAAATGTAATAGTAAAAACCTTAAACGAGTCGAATTCATAATAATGTCAAGTGAAGGGAATTAATCGCACTTTCATTTCAATGAGAGAAAACTTCAATGATAAAACTTTTCCATGTCCGTTGAAGTAATTGGCATTTGACTTCGAAGTAGCTAGTCGTGATGTTGAACGCTAGTCGTCAGGACTTTAAAGGCTTTAGTTGTAACCGATACAACCTTCTATTGGAACTTGTACAAGATCTCAGTTAGGTACTGGAACCATACTTGTTTTTCCGTAACCATGGCAACGGTGAATATAACTGAGGAGTTCATATATATCACCCCAAATAATTGAAACTAATTAGCTGATGATATGTATTTATAATAATGTATAAAATACAAAATATAATCTATTTAAATTCTTAAAACTGATCGAAACCGTTTTTCCTAAACTATTTTGCGTGATAAATAACAATACATAAATAAATAATTCTATTCATTATCTACTTGATGAAATCATGTTTGAAATAACTTAAAGTAAAATTTATTATAAGAATCTCACTTACTTAAAGAAATGAGACACTTTCAAGTTTAATTGCACCGACCGCATTTTTACGATTTTTTCAAACAAACATGGCGCAGGATTCTGAGAATTATAGAATGTTTTAAAAACTATAGCATCTGTTAGAGTTCTGCAGCTAACGAAGACTGTGTTCATAAGAACCATATTAAGGTAAATATAAGATGCGTACAGATGTATTATTGTAAAAAAAAAAGAAATACGTATACAGAAAACATTATATTAAATATACAGAACCCTTCTCAATTTATTCACATTACAATGTCATGCTGATGTTTTCTATTTATACCATACAATAAAAAGATTTCTTCTAATGGTAACTTCGGTTTTTGCACATTTTATTTATAGCGTGAAACCTCTGTGGGATCATTCCACGTGTAATTGTATTCAGACCTCATACATATTTACTAAGTGATCTGGAGTGATAGAAGCAGCGTCGAGATATTTAAATTATTTACTCGTTCTCCGACTTCGTTGAAATACAAGAAACTTTGTTTAAATTGGTAAAATAATTCGAATAGTCTGGAAATAGCAGAATTGTAAAGGGCAAAAAGGTTTAAAATCTTCTTTCGATCTAGTCTAATTAAAATTACTTCCAAAGAAAACATACATAATACATAACATTTAATTAAATTAAAATTTACTTTTATTTTTAATACTTTTAAAAATAAAAATATCTGATAAGGTTGTCTCTGATTTATAAATCGCACGTCATGATTTGCTTCCAAATAGAAATAGAACATTTATTTTGGTAAATGAAATGTTAATTTTCGTATTTGGGTAGAATCACTGGAGACTAAATAATTGGAGAAACATAACAGAAGATACATAACGATAGATGATTTATTTGCATAAATTTAATATAATTGAATTAAATACAACCAAAAGATTAATAAAATAATAGATGTACCTCGAAAATGCATCGAGAATCAATTGATTCACCTACATAATGGAAGGGGAGAGATTCTTGAATCTTCTTCCTGGTACATAAACGATCTATTATATTGAAAACGATAGATAATTTGATACCTTTATTTTGCTATTAAATTTTACAACATTAACACATCGTGACCTCTCATAGATAGTTTTGATCCCATAATCTAAGATTTGCTAACTTGAAATATTCCAAAGCTATGAGATAATTGGCGGGTCATTTTACGTAATATCTTAGAAGACCTGATGACAGCAGCAATATTAAATATTTTACGATACTAAAATAGTTTGAACTAAAACAAATATTACTATTATAAACAGGTAATTTGTTTGACAGTTTGAATAGTTTATGATTTCTTATGATTGTGTCATATTGAGATGGTTATTAAAAAGGAATTTAAATTCAGGGTACATATATAAACTACCAATAGCTGTCCTTTTGTACTGCATATAAAATGTCGGATTAACAAAAGGAAAGTGTTGTTTTGTATATTATGAGTCAATGTGAAAGTTCGTTTGGTATTTTAGGGTTTGGAATAGTCATTCTGTTAATATACCATCCAATTATAAAATTAGAAACTGATTAATTTAAGTAATTAGAGGTATTGAGTTATGAGTCTTAATTATAATGTAAAAATAATCTTTATATATAGCAATAATGAGACGAAATCTGTAGTTTCTTTCATAAATTAAAACCTTTTACATATGTGATGCCAACCTCTAAATAAAAGATTTTTATAATTTGAACTATTTATTTCTTTTTTCCCTTACCCAATACTTACTAGTTTTACCAATGTTTAAAATCTACTGGACAAAAATTGATGAAATTTTTAGTGCGGGAATAGTTTTTTAGATATAGATGTATATCCTCAAAAGTAGTACTATAACATATAATACTTCGTCAAAATTGTAATCACATAAGGAGGAAATTTTGATACAACACAAACCTGTCTAACATAAACCACATTGAAGTCTAGAAAGTACTGATTAATAGCAAACCTAAACTGTGGGCGATTGGAAAGCTGGGTGCAACCGGACCATCAAGACTTTCCATGAGAGATGCGCTTTCTGATATAAAATGACGTATATTATAATCCTAACAAAACAATATATTACCACACACACATACACAAAAATAGCATTCCAATTTCAAAAAGAAATCATCCCAGCTAAAGCTATACTTCCATCATAATATACATTATATCTTGAATCCAATAATATATACAAGTACGTACAATAACTATCATTTCTAAAGCGAGATACTAGAATACGATAAGATAGCTTCACTGAGTCTGTAATTACAAACCGCATGCAATTTGTTTCTCCATTTTAATAGACAGAATATATTAACGCATAAACTATATTAAATAAGATTCAAAACATTTATTCAATAAAATAATTTAAAGAGGGATTTTAGTATATAATTTTAAAATAACTCTGGCATTAAATAAATAATCACTGTGTGGGTTTTACAAACATAGAAATAATGGATATAAAGAACACCCAGTCAGGCAACAATAATCTGTGGATCGCATAAACAACCGTGTCGAGTTGGAATTGAACCCACGAACTTTGTATTAGGTAGGACCACTAACCACTAGACTAACAGGCCGTCTTATATTATATTAGGGTTATTCTAGTTTTTTGTATTACTTTTTGATTAATGTGTTTATTTCAGCACTATTACCAACGCCATAATCAAAGACTAAAATAAGAAATATTGAAATATATTGCTATGATTTGAATGATTAAAATCTCGTATTATATAATATTTTAATTAATTCAAAATATCAATATTTCATATTTTTGAAAGTAAATTAAATTACGTAAACTAATAGGATAAAAAATCTAGATTTATGATAATCTTTTGCTATTGCATTAAAGATAAGTTAATTATGAGTTTATTATTTGAAATCGTTGTATAATAAATTGCTTTCTAAATATGACTCGGAAGTCATAAAACCTTATAAAGTCAAGTGACTTTAAGGATCATTGCACAGTCTATAAGAAAGTCAGAATTTAATGCAGCAAGTAAAAAAACCTTATTTACATACCTTGCAATTATTTATTATTTCTTTAATTGCTATAATTAAGATACAGTATTTAATTTGATTACCAATAATTAATCAGTTATAAAATATAAGGTACCCATTGTAATAATTATATTTATTATTGTATATATGATCAACTTCTAACATTTAAGATATATACGTAACAAATAGTTTAGAATGAACATAATATTTTTATTACCACGAACTAGAAAACATTAATGGAGATGAATCTTAATCAAGTTGGCACTCTCACTTTCCGAGTCAAAGCGTGGGATGAACCAAAGCTTTTATAATCTATTCTATTATAAAATAAATCTAACGACTTTTACTTTCATCTCGAGATGAGCATTTAGATAAATGACGTCATCGTTACTTGAGTTTACATGTAATTTTAGTATTGGTCAAGTTTGATAAACCAGTTTTGAATATATCCAACTTTCTTCTCATAATACGCCATGTTTTGTTTTTGTTTTACAGTTAACATATACGTCCATAACCTAGTGACTTACAAATATATCACATGACAGTAACGCAATTATGTACGAAATAATACGAGTAGCATCTCGAACATTACTCAAAGAAATTCGCAACAGCCATCGCACGCTCCGCTGAAGCACGCTGTGAGAATGCTGTAACTAATGCACATCTAAGACGATTTCACTCGACGTCTCATCTTTTATTGCAACTGAATTAAATACAGATGACATACCTACTAACACTAACTTGAAATGGAACGATGTCACAAGGTTTATATAAAAATGTATGCAATTATTGCGCATACCTAAATGAAAAACTAGGATTCGTCTCAATGTTAGGTTTTGACACATGTCACATGTCAAGACATCTTAATTTACTTTTGAGCGCCATAATTTAGGTAATTGAAGATGATCAATAACGCATTATTTATGTTCATACTGACGGAAAAAGTAAGGCAATGCATTCAGGGTTTCCGATATTATACAGCCTACCAAAGGCGCAAGCTCTTAATAAAAGCTATTTTTATCAAGATCGTTACAGCCATTTTTAATTTATACGACTTATAAAAGATGAAGGGGAATTAAAAATGTCATTGAGTGATGTTATGGATATATATCACAAATATTGTCAATAACAAAATGTAGACATTATAACTGTATATAGTTTTTTATATAGCGGAGAATTTTGCATGTTAAGTGGACACTTAGGAAACGAGATATAGTGACTACAGTACCTACATGAGAAACACGTAAATTATGCAATTAATAATTATAACTTTTTTTAATGGTAACGGTAAAATGCATTTGGATTTTATCAAAAAAAATAATAATATAGAAACATGAACTAATTCTAAATAAACTGTTTTACAGTAAGAGTTTTATCAAAAGATTCCAAACATTTTTCCCACGTGTCTGAAATAACCAGCAATCTGTGAATAGTTTCTCTGATCTGACGTCAGTTAAAATGCCATTTCCAACTAATTACCAGTTTTATCAAACAAACAAACATATCGTTACATGTTTTATAACAAATTATACGTGTAATATATTTCCGTTACAAAAATTGAGCTCAAATTGGTTTATAATCTCTGTAAGGAAACAAATTTAGCTTTTTGTTTCCTAACCTACTTTTTTTCAAAAAGAAGGCGTGGCTATATACGGCTTAGAACTGACTTAGTTCTTATAAAGTTTTTGTTGCCATTTCTTCCATCACATCATTAACTATCACGCTATGATCTTGTTAAGTAGATATTTGTTATGGATTTTAATAATATATATATTAATATAACTGTCATATTTATATTTTTTATTTGTTATATTGATATTTCAACATGACGTTTCTAATGTATAGATTTTGTCTATCTGGAGATAGATATATCTTTTCGAGAAAAATATTTTAAAATATTAAAATTACCTGATAACTCATAACCATTGAAAATAAAAACCAAAATGTAAAAATATTCTAAGAAAATACCCTTTTAGTTCATTTTTAAATATCGTAGATAAATAATAAGTATGTTGATATATTGTTCTTGATGCAATTTGATAGCTTTCTTATGAATATCTAATTAAATCTCCTACTAACCAATTCACGCCACAGCCTGGCCCAAGGCTGTCCAACTTTAACCAATTTACAGCCAATCAAAATCTAATCACAACTAGATCATTGTACTGATATCTTAACATCTCAACACTCAATTGGTTCTCTTTAAACTAATCTGTTTCTATTTAAGTTTTTAAATTTGTATATTATTTATTTAAATTGTTAAAAATAAAAAATACATTATATTAGTGTACATATGTTTATTTTTTTTAGTATGAAATGTGTTATCAACATATCTTAAATATTCGTTCACAGCAGATTTTTATCTTAATTTGCCCCACCAGCGGTCTGCCACAGGGATAAGTGGTGATATCTTCAACATTTTATGAGCATAAGATTGTAAGGTATAGTTTTATCATAAAAAGCTCGTAGCACAGAAATAACTAATAACAAAATAAATAAGAAAAACCTTAATAACGTGTAAAAACAAGAAACCTTGAACCATAAAAGTATAAATTACACAAATGGTTCAAGGTTTGACAAACCTTGACATTTCAGTGGGGTGAATGACACAATAGTAATTCAAATGATAACTACCATATATAAATAGTAATTTTACATAATCATAAAGATACAATAAACTATTACAATGAATCAGATAATTAAAACATTATTATTAATGATAATACTGCAATAAAAACTTATGGCTTTATTCAATAAATTCTTTTCCATACAAGGTTTTCTTTATTTTAAAAAGCTTATGAACTAATCTGACGTAAGCTCCGTTATCTTTTATCTAGTTATGTCAATCTATCATGTCGGCGTTCTTTTATTATATTGAATAATACGCGGCAGTATTAGACAAATTTATCGTCTGTTTAGTTCTGAAGATAATTTATTATGTTGTGATTAGCATTGAGAGGTTGTTTTGACAAAAGTTACAAATGTTTATTCTGTATTGTTTTGTTTAATAATGTATTAGCTTTAGGATATCCGTAAAGCGTGTAGGCACTTTTATTTTTAAACATATCTGTATTATTTTCACCAAAATTTAAATAAATAAACAATAAACATGTTTAAACATGAGACTCGAAATTGCGACTTGTAGTATAGAATCTCAATAAATCCAATACAATAAAATATAAAAGATTGAATTAAAACTTTACAAAACATATATTTTGAAAAAGAAATTCGAAATACAAATCTAATGCCAAATTATCAGACGTATCTGAAACAAAAACATTAATCCGATCTTCTAAACGGCAACCAAATCGTTTTATATCCATTAAGTTTTTTGCGTTTTGACAAGTGACAAGCGACTACACACTAACAGATACCAAAACAGTCTCGTGTGTCAAAACATTACATAAATAACATTAATAAAAAAGCTTCTTTACAACCGTTAGTTACTAAGCGTTAAACATCAACTATTGACTTGTTAACATTTTCATACTTCGTTAGTTACGCCTTCACTACTTACGCTTCTTGAACGTTACCTTTGTTTAATGAGATGAAGTCAAGATTTTAATTAGACACTAATTGCATAGATAATAACTAAGATTTTATACTCACAGTTACTTTAGAATGCAGGTAATGTGAATATTCATCATAAATAATGTTATAAGATGGTATAAACGAAATGATTTCTAAAATATCATAATATTTGTATGTAAAACTGCTACAGTCTAATTATAATGAATGAATGAATGATTGAATGAATTCCCTTGGTCAGTAACAACAGAACGACTGAATCAATGAAGTTTTTTTTAATATTTAGGATTTTTTTTTTTTTTTACAAAATAATACTAGCTAACATGACGTTTATCGGGTCAGCTATTCCCATACATTTACGTCATTATCGTTCACATCTCAATAGAACCTGACCTGACATGAGTGACTAGTGGTTATCTTTGTAAATGTATAAATCATGCTCTCTTAGGGCTTACTGTATTATTTTCAATTCATCCACGCTTTCACTACTTGAAACATGTTTTTAATTCGATTCATCAAAGCTTTGTATGTGTAAGTGTAAGATACATAAATGATTTCAAATTATTCACTGTTAGGCGGTGATGATCTTTGAATTTAAGAGTTTCGGCAAACGATTTATAAGAAAAACATAAGGTCTTTGAGAATTAGAAAAACCGGTCAAGTGCGAGTCTGACTCGCTTACAAGGGGTCACGAATCATAGTTTATAAAATTAAAAAAAAAACACGTTTGTTATATTGCACCTTAAATATTAATTTTATTTTTATTTATTTATTCTTAAAATGAATATACAACTAAATATTTTGTGAACATTTCAATAGTTGCTGTTTACCTGTTGCCTTTATTAAAGTCGCGCAAAAAATCATGTTTTTTGTATGGAGCTCCCTCACATATTTATTTTATTGTTTTGAATATTTGTCGTTATAGCGGCAACATAAATACATCATCTGTGAAATTGCAACTGTCTAGCAATCGCGATTCATGAGATACAGCTTAAGGGCAGAGAGTCAGCCAGGCAGACGGACAGACAGCGAAATCTTAGTAATAAGGTTCCGTTTTAACCTTTGAACACGGAACTCTAATAAGGGTACTCTAAAATCACAAACTGCATTATTTAATATTGTCAATAAAAAGAATTAAGTAACACTGTTACGAAATATTATTTATTTAGAAAGGTCACTAGATCTCTAAATAAGTGGTTTTCTATGCAATTACCATCATTTATCACTCCTTATTTAACAAGCTGTCAAAAGTAAAAGCATAAATAACAAAAATAACATTAAATACATCCGGGATTACAAAATGAATGTATTTTTAAAACCATTCATTCTTCTTCTTTTGTACTCTAATCCAATATCTTTATTCGAAAATAATGCGAAGCGAAAATAAGACGATAACATAGGAAAGTTCAATAGAATATAGATATATGCAAAATCTTTTATTCGACAAGACGAAAATGATAACTACTGACTGCACGCGATGAACCTAAAAATTTAAAACGAATGGGTGATCATAGTAGATTTTTGTATTCCACTAGCTTTGAAGTGCCGCACCTTAATTTATGATTGGTCCAGCATTATTAAAATTCTATCTTAATGCATTCCAAATGACTCATACAGATCAAAGTAATTTAGTAGGATGGGGCAAAGCTTCCGAAAAGTCTTGCAAAATTTGTGGGGAGGCAGTAGGAACAAATTTGTGAAACCGCGAAACACTTATTAGTAGGGTGTAGAGTACTTCTAGATAAAGGTCAATACTCGCGTCGCCACGAGATAAGGTATTAGAAATCATACGGGAAGCGGTTAGTCTTTCAGTAGCATGAGCGCGGAAGGGTATAACAACCTCCGAACAATCTGTGGAGTTTGTAAACGAAGGCTGCTCCAAAAAGTCAAAACTGAAGCCTTATTCTATTTTATACGCGGCTCCTAATTGGACTCTCATGATGGACACGTATGAAAAAAATACAAAATCCGTGGGGATTTTGGTGGTGTTTCCTCATCAAGACCGGAATTATTCCTGTATTCTAAACATCTAAGGCGCGTGATACTTGCGGAGCTCACTGTGCCCTGGGCAACAAACATCCCCAGGGATCACACATTTAATTAATAAGTATTACGAACTGACAAACGAACTGTCCAGCAATAAATTTATAATTAGCTTGTACGAGGTAGAAGTGGGAGCGAGAGGTATAACAGCGAAATCTCTCTACAACTTAATTAAAGACCTTGGCATTTCTAGAACTAGCATCGGTTCATTTCTAGAACGTAGTTCAAAGGCGGCATTTTCCAAATTTGGTTAGGTAGGGAGAGGAGTGTAGACAGTTAGGCGAGCGTGTTTGGCATAATAAAAGGGCTCCTTAAACCTACCCCTGGGTCGCAAATCCCAGACATTGTTTGGAATCCTCTCCTTGTAACGCGAAGGACTTGGCACCCGCACGATGAATCCATGGGATGCTAAGAAGCATAATATATAAATAAATATATATAATAAGCATAATAAAGAAAATGGCAACATTTAAACATTATTTAAACGGTATTTTTGTGGCTTTTTAAGGCTTCTTTCCCAGTTTTGAAAGCGGATCAGATAAACTACAGGTTGATGTTATTTACATACAATGCGTGGTTTGGCTTAACTGTTTTAGAAATCTTAAGTTCGAGGTCATGTTCATACAGTTTAAATATATGATTGTTTATTTAATATAATAAATGTGACAATTGCTATAGAAATGCAACATCCATTTTACCAAAAGGTTTGTTTTATACTTGATTTGTTTCGTATAACATTACTTATAATCTTCGAAACAATAGAATACATCTATATGTATTTCTTGTACTATGATCCAAGGTATCACTTGAATTCTTCATAGTTTCAAGAAATGTTTTGAGCAAAAATATATTATTACCAAAATATGTAATATTCATTTCAGTGATAATTTCTTTGTCATAAAAAGTTTTGCTTAGGTACGCTATGCTGAGTTTTTTTTAACATTTATCTTAGATGACTTAAACGACATGGCGTAAAAATATTTTTATCTAAGTTTATGGTAAAATGTACGTGTCTAGTGTTAAAAAAAAAATTTCACGTAGATATTATTATTTTTTTGTGGACGTCGGTTGTCTTCTGAACTATTCATTTTATTTTGGGTAATTTTAATCTCATTGAATGGTAACATTACAGACTAGATAAGTGTTTGTTTGTCTGCTTAGTAAAGCTTATATGTAGGAGATAAATCTCTCCTCGAGTGCTGACGAGATAAAAACTTCTTATTACAAGTCTCGTATGAGCTGTTATTGGAGGCAATATTTTTTTAAGTATCACACATCTTCTTTCTATTTTTTTTTACTCAATCAATCTCTTTTCTTTATTGCTTTACTTTTATATAAATAAAAAATATAAAATTAATTATAAACAAATCTAATAGAGCTGTCTTGCTACAAATCGATTTTAAATTCTCAGATATTTTTTATTTAGCAAATAACTTTTCTAAATTTAACTGATTTTCTAAACTTGACTGTTAAGATAATGAAATGATTCCCAGCTTACACATTATCTGAATATTAAAAAAATCTTTTTTATATAAATATGAATAACAGTTATTCCTTTAATAAATTAAAAATAGACATGAGCGAAAAATACTTTTAAGGTATTGTCAAATATAACTAGATCATAACGTATTTTTGATAATTAATTACATATATTACTAAAGAAAGATATCTTGATCATAGAAATGTTTTAAATATTCAATTTTTATTTTAAAAATAAGTAATTATACAATAATTTTTCCAGTGTATATTTTTCCATATTACCATAGAATTATAAAAAGCAGATGAAGATACTCCGCGGACTTGTTCTTTGTTTTTTTTAAACTGATATAAAAAAATAACAGATGAAGCGGTACCAACATACATACGCTTTACATAACCTCACGTAGACGACGACACAAAAGATTTCAACGCTCTCTAATAGCAAGAGCACCAACTTAAATAAAATTAATCGTGACCCATCTCAACTTAATAGAAAAATATTAATAGTGTAACGTTTAGTTCTTTTTTAAATTCACTTATATACGCACAGGAATGTAGCCGCCACCACGCATTGAGTTATAATTAATGTCGTGTAACTTATTCTTGTAATGGATTTTTTAAACACATTGCTGCTATCAACAACTTTAATTAAAAAAAATTCAAGCTTTTCCATTTTGTACCAGTGCCATAGGTTTATAATAAATATAGTTAAAAAAGAAACTAAAAAACACGCCAAATTAGCTTAAGATAATTATTAATCCTGGAGATCCTAATCAGGATAATAAGATAATCTCATCGAGTTATTAATTTACTACCGGTCCTTGATGGGTGTACAAAGTTTAAACAAAATCGGTCCACGGGAAATGAGTCAAAATTCGAAAAAGTCAGTTAAATCCAAACAAATAAGCAAACACACGTGAAATTAATAAAAGCGTGTTAAAAATAATTTTCCTCCGCTTTTAAATACAGATAAATCTAGAATATATATTGTTTATGGAACAATTGTACAATAAAAATATTTTCGTTGCACATCACTCACGAACATCACCGTTGCATTGTCAAGTGGTTTCCTAATCGCCGTTACTTGCAGATGAATGCCTTAATCCATACGCTCTGATTAGCAGCTACAAAAGATCTCAGCGGACATCGCAATGACCATATCGGATCCGTTTTACACCGTCCGATCCGACATGTCGAATCGACTGTAAAGTCGAAATCAAATCAAAACAATAAGACGAGTGCTAGACCATCAATCTAGGTAATTCATTGTTAACTCATATATTTTTATAAAAAAATATAATTATAAATGTATGTCAGATCGTAATAACTATAAAAACTCACCTGTTATTCTCTTATACAAAGTAATTGTACACCAGACAATAAGCTTCCTATCTAGAGCTTTAAGCTCTTTTGTCTCGCTATATCAGCTCATAATATGCTAATGGGTCTATCATTAAGGATAACTACAATAATGACCGTTATACGACTTGAAATAAGGTACAAAGTATTATATCATTATATCATTATTATTGTCGAGTAAGTCTAGTACAATATATGTCATAGTTATAAGACAGTTTCATTACCGTAAGCGCTTTTGTTCGGACATAAGTGCTTTTACTAAAAGGGGTTAAAGGGGTTAAATTGTCATCAGATAAGATATAATATAGTAACAGGTAGTTATATTTTTTGTTATATTATACGTAACACCTACTCCTATTTTTATTTCGCTTTAGAATAAAGCGAAATAAAAATAGGAGTAAAATAAAGCGACTTTACATTTATTATAGACAAGGGAAGTAATATTTCTAAAAATATCGTGAATCTATAAGTCTTTTAAAAGTTCGTGTGTGTTTTTTAAAATTTTATAAACTGATTAAATATAAAGTATAAACTATAATTTAACACATTTTTTTTTTATTATTTTAATTTCATTCAGTATTGGTAATATTGTATTATAATAATACTTTAGGAAAATTCTTTATTAACTTATTACTAGAACTAATTTTTAAACTAAAGCAAGTCGAGCAACTCCGGTGGCCGCAGGACTACTCCGTGAGCGAGTGTTATCAGAACGTCGAGATCCCACTATTAATTATATTAACGGGAGAGCACTTTCAGAACAAAATGTATTAATTTTGATACGCCTTATATAATAAATACATAACTATTATTTTTTAAGATTTTTCTAAATATTTTATTTAATATTTTCATTTTGTTTGTGCTTTTATTTTAAACCACAAATAGCAGGAAGCAAAGGTTTTAATTATTATGTGTAATAAGTTTTAAAATAAAGTCTGTATTCCCCGATTATTTCAGTTACGCAATACATTGTCGTACATCTCATGGTCAATAAAATATGTAATTCACTTAAATAACAATGGAAATAATTCTTTTATATAAAACACAATACATTCGTTACTCAGAGCAACGAGCGGCAAACAACAACATCTTCATTCTATTATCCGTGCGTAACTATTCTGGGAAAAACGAATAAAACACTAAAATTATATTTCCGTTGTATTTTTGATTCCGTTATCTATAACACGCACATAATTGATTCCTAGATAACGAGATCTTATCCGTTAAATCAATGAGTTACACGCGCCACTTTCAATACAATTATTTTTTATTTACAACTGAAGTCTGAATGATCCGTTATTTAATACCCTGTCAAATCAAGTTCAATAAGAAGTAGAAAACTTGAAATCAGACCGAATATAATAACAAAAATTATACTTTTATACTTGCAATAATACTTATTTCGTACAAAATTAAACCTTAGTAGATAACCTCAATAAAGTCATGAAAGTTGACAACTGCCTTACATACTTTATATGTGACTTGCGACAGTAATCAAGTCAGCATGACAGTATGTACGCAGAATTACCGTGAATACTGACCCGTTGCCACAATTCGCCACGCGCCTCGCATCCCGAAGATATTTGCCATTCGGCTGTATCATTAACGTGAATTAAAATTGCTTAGAAAGCTTACATTGTCTATATTAAACGCAAATGACCAACTTTCTTTAAGTACTCTAGAATTGCAGTGTGCGTTTGATTGTATGAATTGTTTATAACATTACAAAGACAAAGAAATCGTGAACGACAGATAACATAGATAGATAATATGAATATTTTACGAATATTTCGTATTCATTATCATCATTTCTAAACTTTATTTTTGTATTAAAATTTCTATAAACATGATTAGCCATGTATAACTTATTTAAATCAAGAAAACATATACAATGAAAGAATCATCGACACAATTTAAACTCTGGGATACCGTCTCGTCATTATGCCAATTTCGTATTTTATGCAGATCTTAACATTAATTTATTATACGTATAAAAAGTATTGTCATAGTTTAAAGATTATCACAGTGAAAGGTGAATACTAATTCAAGCTTATTACTGCAATTAAAACTAATTGGATCGATTAATCGTGTAACATCTCTTTAAGTGCCAAAAAATAAAAAGATTGTGTCCATAATATATCATAATAACTCAGACACTTTCTAAGTTAAGACAAATATGGCGACTGGAATATAGTCTGTTCGATGTTACGATTTCAACAAATATTTTTAATATCTACTACTACTACTACTACTTATACTACTTATTTAGTCTAAGCCATATATTTTAGCGAAATTGAGTTTTATACATATTTGGATAAGCGTTTTTTTTATTCTAAATAAGTATACATATATAATTTCGCTTAGGCCAAATAGCCCACGAAACATCGAATTATTAAGACAACGGCTGGTCAAAGACAACAAGCATATCGACGAACGGTATAATGATAACAAAAACATCTCATTCACGTATTGACCCCTAGTTCGATATAACCTAACTGTTCAATAGATATCCAATTCTGTTCCCATTGACTGCAATCTGTTTACAAAGCCTTTGTAGTAAATAAATTCTGTGACCGCAAATAAGGCTTTTATAACAATAACAAATTGAGATCAGAGCATTCCGTTTCTAGGTTGATTTTCTACGAAGAGTTTTCCCTCTTGAGAATTTCTTTGTTGATTTAACGCAGTTTAGTGGATCATTGAAGTGTGCCTCAATTATACTATACTTGTATTCGAAAATATTTATTCAACAGTTCCATTGAACTGTGCGTGAATGTTTATTGTTTACTGGAATTACCTTTTTTAGATTCAATGTAAATTATCAATCAATTAAAATGTTATTCAGTACTTTCACATTGATTCCATTATCATATACTTAACAATGTTTTTTATATAACTTACTATATGTATTAAAACTTTTTGTTATAGAGACTCGTAAAAAATATAATTTTACAGTTGATACCGCAAAGTTTTTATGGTCAATAAAAACAGTTAGCCACACTATCATAAGTCATTAAATGCCTATACCTATGCCTATGAGGGATATTAATATTCCTAGCTATGATACACAGTTAGAGGGGTAATTATTGGAGTTGTGGCAGGGAATAATTGAAGCGTGGCTGGATAGCCACAGTCGACTGAATTAACTGTTGACAGACTCGCGATCGATGACCCGCGTTTAGTCGATAGTGATAATGAAATTAGGATTGCGAAATATGTTATTTTTAATATCAGTTAATTATATGTATTTAAAAAAATACTATTTTAACTCTAGCATGATGATTTTAAATAAACTTTCCAAGAACGAGCTTGTTGCGCAGAATTCTGAAAGTAATGTCAAAATTTGAAAGTAATATAAGCGAGTTTAACCTTTCCAAATATTTTTGTTTTTTCTTTCTGTTCGTATTTTTGAAATATTACCATTTTGTAAACAAAATAAGCTTCAGTTATACGCATACTACGCAATAATACGCAATCTGAAATTTAAAGTTAAATGAAAAAAGTTTAATTCTGATTATATTAGTTTAATAACGTTGATTTAGTACACTATTATTATTTTGGCAATAGTATGATTTATGATGAGAGTTTATAAATTTATTTAAAAATAAATAGATAAACCAAAAAAATTCTATCAAAATGAAAGTTCCACTCACTGCTGTGAAATAGATTACAACATAATACCAACAAACAAACATATCCAATACATAATTCACTATAACCTTATGTAACTAATAGTAAAACGAAAGTAAAAAGTACATTTTCGTACACCACATTAGACTGCGAAAAACCAACGCATCAACTAGAGCGTGACTTTACTTATATTTATTATCTTCAACATATATTTTTAAAGATCTGATGATACTTGAAAAATTATAGGTCATTATTTTTACAACGAACAAGGCAAAGCTTTCTTTAAACTAAATTTGAAATACGATAATATTGTATTTCTCACACAAGGAAATTACAAAGATTTTGTGATATCGACAAGAAATGAGGCGCCAAGATTACTCAGTGTTAATGAACGGTGACAATAACATGGTTTTTGTACCATATAAAGGTGGCATCCACTACGTTTAATATTTTCTAAGCTCCGTAATATATCGCAATTATTTACAGCGAACTGGTACGGGAGCGTGGTACGCTAGAAGTTCGCGAGCAAGGTGTATAACCACCTTTAGACTTTCTTGCTGTGACTTATAACATTGATGACATAACGCTAGTAAGTATTAACATTGACGACCATCATCAGTTCTTTAGGTAAATGTAAAAAATAATCATGTATAGTTAATAAAGACCATAGAAAAGAATTTTTCTACGCACAAAACCCTTCTGTGTTTCATTTTATTACTTAATGTTATGCAGATTTATAAGTAGACCAGACGATGGCTGAACAAGGACCTATGAATAGACACACAAACGCTTTTAACATTTGGCTGACAATACTTTAATAGATCGGTAGACAAAACATTACTACTTTTTATAAATTCCTCTTTTTACTAGATGTAAATGTATGTTATATTGTAAACTTAATTTACAAATAAAAAGTATTGTTAAATTATAATAAACGAGTGGAACAAAGTAACCAATTTTATTATTTTAAAATGCAAACTGGCGTGTCTCCAAGCTATAAATTATGGATGTACTATTTTAAGAAAAATTATATTCACCGTGCGTGGTTGGACATTATCAAAATTTATGGTTTCTGAACTGCAATGGGAAAATATAGAAGCAGTAAGTCGTAAGTTTAATGTTGTGTCTATAATGGTATGGCATACTGGTATTCATTTTAATTGCTGTAAAAAGTATACCTACCCATTGAAAGATTCCAATAGCAGCAGCAGTTATTTCTTTTATATCTTAGGTTTATGACAATATAATACTTAGCGTGACTTAGGTTTGATTGAAATCTTTAATAACAATTGTAAACTTACAACACAATAAAAGCAGCGGTGTTAAGAAGGCAATTCTATGCATTTTTTTTTACAAAAATTTGATCCATTTTATTGTAAGAGCTCTTTTATAATCTGTTTTAATTTGAAAGTAGTTATTTTTAGTAACAGAATCGCGAATCTTTAAACGACAAAAAAACTTCACGATCATCCTCGTTGTGTCACTCACCTTTCAGGAATTAGGTATCTATATGTTGCAACGCTTAAATTTTTTATATTTTTTTCGCTTTACATCTACGGAACTGTCTTAGATTCTTTATCATATCATCGTATCTCAAACAATGTAAATAAGTAATTGTATATTACATTATATTGTCAAAGTTTCAATAGTATCATTTATACCATATAAAGAAATCAAAGATTTATAATGAGCATTCGGTTTTTAAACGTGTGAGTTGACATTTTTAAACATCAAAGCTTTATTTCATCTATTCTTAAACTTACTTTTTATGTAATTTAAGTATATTCTATTAGACATTGTATTTCAATTTATGAAACTTGAAAGAAAAGTTTATTTAAACAATCAAATTTGTTTGTGGATATCGAATTCTAGAAAAGATCGTAAACAAAATAGAAACCAACTTTCTCTAGCAATAAAAAACAAATTACTTCTTTATCCTTTTCGGGTGATATTTATTTATCTATGTCTCATTTATCGCCAAAAGGAGGAAGTTTTAATGTAGGTTGTTACACTTATTCCTGTGAAATATTTCGTTCAGGTCGTGCGCGTCCGGAGCGAAATCAGTTTGTTTCCGAGACTTGGCGGGAAATCTGACAGATTCGCTCACGTACACATTAATTGCCGTGCCACGGTTTTGTGTTGTCGTAATTTAGAGCAACTGATTTTTTTTTTATATTTTTTAATCCCATTCTATAATTAATCAATTAATATTTTTTAATTTAGATTACTTTGTATTCTATGACTTATTAATTTGTAAAATATATTAAACTTACTTAGCTTTTGAATGGCAAACCGGCACTCACAGCACAATTAAAAAACCGTTATTTATGCAGTAACATTATTCTATGGTTCTATTTTTTTAATTTTAATACACACATTTTGTACTAGTGCAGCTTTAGCATGAATATTTCTTATCTAGAACCGTAATTTTTAGGTTTATTCTTGAATCAGTAATTAAGAAAATAAATACTCTTAAACATTTCGCCACAGGGGCACACCGGAATTAATAAAAATTAAAATTAGAACAATATGTAAATAGTCCATGGAATTTTATGCATAGATAATGAATTTTTACTCACCGTTTCGGCACGCTTATCCTTCGTTGCCGCAAAATGTGTTCCATTGTTTAAATTTTTTCACTTTTACTGTCCCACAGAAATTTATAACGAACTTTCACTCAGTTTTTAGAGCTGCTTCCAGGTATACACTAGATCCCTAAGACCAGAATATTTCCACGTATTTCGCACAATGGGGGCTCACAAACGTTAGTAATTCAACAATCAATGAAGTGTTGCATGCACGCCCCGTTGCTCTGTAACAAAAAAAAATACTTTTATAGCATAACGAATAAAAGAAATATTTTTGCGAATGTTGGAATTGCTTTGGGACAAAAAGTCGTTTAAAGTGAAATAGATCAACCTAACAAGCCGTCTTTTTAATAAATGTAACAAAAAATAAACATAAAACACTTTTAACAAAAGATTACTGACTCTTTTTCATGTGATTCAAGCAGATTTTATTTAATTTCGTCAAGAATCAATTGGTTTTATTACCAACTCCATTGAAATAAATAGAATAAGGCATATTAAATATATTTCAATTCAGTATATATTTATATCTTTAAAGTAATTTATTTTAAGTTTGGTTACTACCAGATATAGGCATAACATAAAAAAATCAGATTAGAATATCTGAAAAAATTTTTGTTTATTTATTTTTATTAATAATAATTATTATTTTCTTTTAATATATCACCAATGAATAATAATATTTCACAATTTTTAAAGCATTCATAAATTATTTATTAAATAAAAACAATAAATTTATCGTTGTTTTATTTTTATCAAATAAAAATTTAATTCTCACCATATGTATATTTTATTTAAATTAAAGAATTTATTGAATTATTCGTAATTATTCCGCGTGCGTGCGATCGCTACCAAAGCTCTCAGCTCGAGACGTATTTCCGCTTAGACGTTTTACAGAACACTGGTAAGTAAGTGCGCGATCCCCGACTTGCTGCCGACATTCTAGAATGGGGATAGTTTAGAGGCGATCAGAGAAATGTTCCCCAGATACCATTAATTTATATTTATTGCTGTCGAGAAGAGATATCTGTAAAAGATACATGTATATAAGTTTTGTGTAACATAAACATATAAAATTTAATAGTAAACACTTAGTAATGGTTTGTTGAAAGTGAATATTGTTTGGTATATTTTAAAGTTTTGTGGAATTTTGTGAAATATTTTATGGACTCTTGGACGATGCGTATTATAGATATAATAATTTTTGAATTAATATATTAAATTAAATAATAATGTATAATATAACGATTTAGTATTATATTTAGGTACTTACTAAGATTGAAGTAAATTTATCCGAAATTACCATTCAAAATGCCCATTCTGTTGACTACAACATTAATTACTTACTAGTGACTTAATTACTAAATTTTAAAGGACATGGAGCCTACACTAATTGAGAAAAAGCAGTTGATAAAAATATTTCTATGGGAGCTTCTAACATTTTACGCTTGAACTGATGTTTTTGCTGACCTTACCTACTCCATGATAAATCCTCCTTTTAAACCGTGCAATTAGTGTCAGAAAGTTTAAGTGATGCAAGTCCTAGTTAACATATAAACAATTATATCTCAGGAGAATAAGTATTAATGTGAAAATATTTATTATTATCTCTAGTCTCTATCTGCTAGTTACTAGCTGCAACACGCAATTTCATCTCCACAGTGACCCCGGTAGTAAGGTAACATCATCACATACGTTGTTGACTAAAACCTCAGTTTTATTTAGTTTTAAAGTACCTATTTTTCAAGATTTTTTTGCCCGTAAAATATTTTTTCGTTCCAAAATGTATTGTATAACAACCCATGCTGTAGTTTTTTGCGCGAACGACTGGCAAATTGTATAAAAAAAACGGAACTAGTATTTCGGCATCTGCACCATGTTAAAACAAATATAAAAAAAAATACATATTTAATAATTTAAATATGGCACGCCTAGGAAACAACGTATTCTGTTAAAAATAAACAAGACTAATTCGATGTTTATCGAGGTGAACATTTGAAATGGCTATTACATACATGCGATGCGATTTTTCTCATGATCACGGCACCGTGAGCTTTGTTTAACGGATGCAAAATTAGTACAAAACATTGAGTTTCATACCACACGCATCTCACGGTGATACCACCAGCCAAGATCTAAGCCTATGGCCGTTATAACCGCACCGTTGTCTGCACTAGATTATTCATGCCATGACATATTAGACGTATATCGGTCGCATCCGCGAAAGTTTCCAATCAAAAATTAATTAATTTATAATTTTTATAGGTGTTTGATTTTAAAACTTTTTACTACAACAAAAGATTGATTATAAAATTTTGGGGAAACTAGATTTATATTTCAAAATATAAATCTAGTTAGATCCGTTTAAAATAGTTTTATTTTAATAATTTTTTTTTTTTTAATTGTCTTCAAGGTTCTCAAAAGAAGGTTTTCAAAAGAAAGAGTCCATACATGTCGTTTATTAAACACAAATGTCATAAATGTATTTCACTTTCAGTTAACGAGATGCAAAATAATATCTCGTGTACTCGTAAGACAACATGAGAGCCGACTAGTTACAGGTTACTGTTAAAACTAACATCAATATTTACGAAATCTTTCTTAAATATACTAGACAAAGTTTATTCTCCTAAATATAGTTCACTTTTGACATTGTTGAAAACCATAAAAAAATATCCTAAAGAGTACCAACATTAAAAAACTTTCTATAAATTTACAACATAAACTTATAGATAAAAACATATATATATTTGTCAGTTAAATAAAAATACCTTGATAAAATTATGAATTCTTGCAAATTTTAATTATAAATCAAAGACCATGTGTTTCATTTAATTAGATATTTTTTTAACTACCTAGTTATCTATATAACACATGTACAAGTTACATTTTGTTTGTATCGTAACTGAAGTATGTGCAATTAAATAATAAATGTAAGAGATTAAAATTAATGAGAGTTTACAACCTTTGTTCATCTATGGTAATATTGAAAGCTTAAACTTAACTTAAAATAACTAAATAATAAATATTGTTGAAAGGAGGTTGAGTTTAAATATCATGACAATTATTATTACAACTCATATTATATCATTCTTAGTTTAATTCTTAAATACAAATTAGATACACATACTATTTCTTATATTCAAATCTACTGTTAAGTTTTATTATTGTAACTAACTTAAAATATAGATAAAAACAGACTATAACTATTTAAATAAAAATATGACTTATTAAAACATCATAAATATTAATACCTAAACCTTAATAAGCACTTAGGTAAAGTTTACAAAATACCTTCTTGGTATTGTTTTATTACAATTCAAGAAACCTCAATGATCTTTTCTGTTATATACATCATACATTTAAACTTATACTACAGTACTACAGCTGGTGATGTTATCTTTCCCCATCCCATATAAACAAATACAGTGGAATAAGAATACATCAAACCAAATTGAGGGCCAGGGTCTCGACGGTGTCGCTTTGCACTTGGCATCTCTGGAGGTGGTTTTTCTGGATGATTGATTCCTAGTTCTCCATTGCCATAACAACCAACGATTATTGTGTTGGGAAACACTGCTCTGAAGCATTCTTGTTCAAATTTGTGCTTCTGATCTCGACCCACACATGATAGTTTGATGACTGCACTGTGTTCAAAGTGGGGGACTTTCCTTGCAAACTGCAAGTACAATTTATTTATCATTTAATTTGAATTGTTATAAATCTTTTAAATGACATAAATTTTCTTAATTTCTCAATTTGTTAAAAATACTCAAAATACAAAATACTCTGTTACACTTATTGGTGCTATAAACTTAAAAAGATATAAAATACCTCATTAATAGATTGTTGTATCTTAGCCTTTGTCCAGTCGGAAGATTCCAGAATTAAAGAAAACATATCAAAGTTAAACTCATTGCTACCACCTTTAGGAACTGTAAATATGCCAATGGAGATCAAATTGTCACTAATAAAATCATTGCTCTCATTAATTCCATCAACTACGCCCACTAGATCTTTCTGTTCAAATACTGTGTCCTCAATGATGCAACCACCCAAAGCATATGGGATGTCTGGTTGTCTAAAAAAAGTTTAATAAGAAATACTTTCATTTATTTTGGATATAAAAAATAATACCTACTAAAATATATTGTAGGTATCTGTAAAAAGGTAACTAAGTTAAGTAATACTATATTAGGTATTATTGGTAATAATTTAATACTTACACCTCTTTAAAGTAATTCAAAAATACTATATCTTCAACAGAGTGCAGGAGATATTTGTCAGTTACATAGACTAGGATGCCTTTTATGATCCTATCCTTGACTAGAGAATCCACCACACTACAGATATTTTGTTGGTATAATTTCATATTTATTGTATGAAATTTCACATTTGGTATACATGGTATATAAATGCCACCGATAAAGGGTTGTGACTTCAATTGCGTTATGGTGTCTTGATTTGTGACAGACTGAGGAAGTGGCATGTATATTAGATATTCAGATCTAACAATTGTCATACAGTCTTTAGGTGCACTGCTGTACTTGTGAACAAGATCTAATACTGAAAAATATAAAATAATGTTAGTATTAAATTGTGTGATGCCTATTTTAATCATAATGTTAAGCAAAAACCTACATGAGTGTTCTTTTTTACAGGGTTCTTGACAAGGACTGGGTTTAATTGTTTTACATTTACAAGTCATTCCAAATCCTGCCGGGTTGGCAAAAGTCATCACTACTAATGGTTCATTATAAAAGTTGCCAGATTTTTTGTAAATAGTTAAACATGTTAGAGAGCGAGAACAAAAATCAATAACAAAGTCTTCTGGCCCCAACTGTTCCTTTCTCAATGTTTGTAATGCAGAGTGCCAAGTGCTGCAAACCTGTGCACTTAATAATTTATCTTGCCATGGCAAGTTCCACAGTATCTCTTTTACTATAATATAGTTTAAAATAACACTTTCTAGCAAATTGTTGCTACATTGTATAACTTCTATTTGGTTTTCTAATATGTCCTTCCTTTCAATATAAGCTCTTATATGATCATCTAAACTTAATTTAACACATCGGACATCCTTTGTGATGGCTGTGGCAGCTTCAACATTCTCAACATTCTCCTCCTCACAGTCCGCCTGCATCCCCAAGTATATAGCGTTCGGGGACTTGTCGGACATATTTGTTATGTTAAATTTCAGTTACAATTTCATCATCACTGCCCCGACGAATAGGATTTCCTTTCAGCAGTGACAATATGAAGCAGTAAACATAAATAAAGAAAAATAGCAAGTAATAAACAATGTAAATCATTACATGTCTCATATGCTTCTTAAGTTGACCTCGATTGTAAATTTCGGCAGGATCGTATGCACCAGTATTGCCTCTAGGTATTGTGAAATACTCAAATGTTAGCCAGATAAACATAGGCAGGTTAAATAAGAAAAGTATAATCTGGCCATTAATAAGTAATAAAAATGTAACAAAACAATGTGCGATGTACTTAGGTAATAACCAATAATTAAGGTTGTCGCAGCACTCTTGGGCGTTTAAATAATCACACTCTAAGTCAGATAAAGTAATAATATAGTATACCAAAACAAACAAAATTCCACAGATATCGATTAGAGCAAGAGAAAACAACAATGTTTCACCTAATATCATAACTATTTTTGGAAAACTACTAAGTTTTAATTCAAATTAACATTTAAAACCACAAATCAGTTAGGTATTTTCAGTTCACTCTCGCAATACAAAAATATTGCATATAAGAATTCGGGATTACTTTGGTTTAAAGAGTTAAGTCTTCACCTATTTTTTATCTAGTTTCGAGTAGAACCTTGCTACTTTTATATGATCGTAAAATGTAATTAGTGATCACGATTAGTCTTCAAATTTTGGTATTCTAAATTGTCAGTTGTGACAATTGATCTCAATTCTGAAATCTCACATCATAGACATCATTATTCATTAATTAACTCTATGAAATATGAATTCTACCATAGGCTAATAAAATATACTACGTACTTGTTAACGATCTTGTATAAAATGAGAATAGTATTTAATAAATACTTCATGAAATTAAATTAAAACATGAGTATGAGAAATAATTGATAAACAAATTATTACCGTAGCTGTGACTGAAATTAGCGTTAATACGAAACTGACTAGTGTGCCTAGACTTAGAGCCACTAAAATTACAGTTAGGAGAAATAGAAAAGTACGAAAAAATCGTACTATCAACTCAGTAATTTATTGATAATATAATATTTTTATCATTATTTTCATTTAAGATTGATCCTATTTTAAATATGAGAGCTGGAGTTCATATTTAAGACACAGGTTTTACTGATCAATTTTTCTAATAATTAATATTTTAAACTGGCAAATTTTCAGTAGTGGAATCGCTTATAATGAAAATAAAAATGTTACACCATAGAGCATAGACAGAGAATGTAGTAGACTAGTTGAGTGTCGAACTATTAACTAACAATCAATCCTTTTTCTCCCCTGTGTCTTCATCTCCTTCTCTTCCTTCTATTCCCATTTCTTAAGGATTGCTTTAAGAAATGGGAATAAAGAACAGGAGAAATGTATATTTCATTATATTTGCAAGTATAGGCAGTAGCCTATATTTATATAAAAAGCCTATATTTGCAATTATAATGTATGATCATAAAAGGCTACGTTACCACTCTTTACTTTCAAGTGAACTAACTAAAATATAGTAAAGGATTTTAAAATATGGTTGTTATTGATAATTGGTCGTTCAGTCTTAACTCAGATTGTAGAGTTGAGGTAAGGGCTAAGGAGAATAGTTTGGATGTATAAAAATTTCCATTAAAACACGCAGAATAAAGTTGGCGCTGCGGCATAGAATAAATTGTAAGAAGTCTGCCTTGCTTTTCGTGCGTCACTTAGGCCGCGCCCCATTATACCGAAGAATCCTCCCAACTGCGGCTATTACGCGTACGTGTAGCGTTACGTAACATACGGTCGTAAAAATTTTTCAACAATAGTTTGGGTCGACACGAAGGTATCCACCATAATGCACGGCAGTACCGCCACACGAAATAGTTGCGTAGTTTTAAAAGTTAACTTATAACCGGTAGATTTATATACTTGTAACAATATATTATTTACCATAAACGAATCGTAACGAAAACGTTACGCTTTTTATTATAAATATGTTATACGTATGTATTTTGGAATATATGTTATGTATATTTATTTGATGTATTATATGTGTATTAGAATTTTTGTATTTTTATAAAAATATCAATCCAGACTGTCGTAATCAACGTAATGGCATTTTCGTAAACAGAAGTCTACCTGTAATACGGGTTATACCCTATTTTAATATTCATAGCAAATACCACCTTTTAATAAATAAACATTTAAATATAATCAGATATGTTGCTTTAAATTTATATACATTTATTAATTTAAACAAATTAATAGTGAATAAAATGGTATAAGACATTTAAACTTAACATGTCAAAAAGTGCTTAACTGTAACATTGTCGTATATTATGTATATATATTTATATTGAAGGGCAAATTCATCGACCCTAACCGGATTCGAACCTGCGACCGGTGAGACGAAGATTAAAATTATATAATAATAAAAAAAATAAACAATCAAAACAGGTCTAACATGTTTCAAGACAATTTAAATATTATTATGATAAAATATATGTAAATATTAAAATTTAAAAATGGGATGGTAAAATAAAACAACATTTATGTCAAAAATTTTGTTTCAACAATTCCTTACACTAGTAAAGGCTTGGTAATTATTTACAAGGCTTCATTATACGGCAAGGTAAAAAAACTATTTATTTTACAGTATCAATACTAATAATTATCAATCGTTATCACATTAATGTTATGAATACTTGGCTCTAGTCAGAGCTTATATATGTACCTATTGGTTATGGTACAAATCTAACAAGTTTAAGCTATAGTTTGGGATATGTTATTTCGTGAAAGTTTTAATTACGTACTTTATAGCAATATAACGAAGCCAAATATTCTATTAACTATGATGTAAAACTGCTAAAATTATTCAAATTCAGCACTGTATATCACTTCGGATAAACTATTAGAAAACAATGTTAAAAACTCTCCTACAATAATTACAACAATAATAACAAATATGCAGATATTACATACACTTTTATCAAAACTTTAATCTCACTTAATATTCCTTGTTATACATTTATACTAGCCCTTAATTGTAAAAAGAGTAAACCGCTCAATTATTGATTATATATCAGTAAGCAAATAACTTACCAACAATATACACCATGAAGGCAAATAATTGGCTAGATTGGATAGGTACAATTTAGATGAGCAATTAGAAAAGTAATAAATATGAATGTTACAATAGTTAGTTTACCTTACTTAGATAATGGAATAAAACTTAATTTTAGTAAAGCAAACACAAACATGTTTAATGATTTTAGTTTTCAACTTTTCAAAATATTCCTTTACATTTAAAGATAGTTATTATATCTTGTGGTGTTACGGCTGAATGGTTTTAGTTAAAATAATTTTAGCTATCGTATTTATACATAACTCCAAAATAAGTTTAATATATTTTTAATATAACCTACATTTTTATAGCACCAAACCCTATGTGACTGTACTTTACAGTACAAAGTACCATCACATATAACCACCAACATAGTAAACATTCAGACCATATGCATAAGGAAACTTATAATTACACATATATATAAAAATAATCTACATGTGGAAAACATATTTTATATTTGTTGTATTTTTAATATTGGCACAATGGGACAGCAAAAGCCACTTTCGTTGTCGTAATCAGTATTTAAAAATAAAAATAAATGCAAATAATGGCTTATTATTCATTCCAATTAAGAAATTTAGCTTTTCATCAATGGATTGTGAGAAAGCCAAGGTGAACACAAAAACGCCACGTTATACTAACACACATGACTAATTGTTAAATCAAAATAAAATCAGAGGGTAGTCTAAAAAAAGATAAATAATAAAGTAACAAAAAATTATGCAAACAATCTTACATTGTAAAATAAAAATTATCGATAAAGGTGCACCTATACTAAGCTTTAGACAATACACTGGAATGATACATTTCAAGAATGTTGCGTTCATACAATATTTATAATATTTTTTTTAGATTAAAATAAATATTTTAAAATTAGGACAATTCTTTGAGTCATTTACACCACACTAACACCAAACTTTAAGGGTCTATAAACTTAAACAATAAGTGGAAGATGTAGGTACAATTTACAAACAATGTAATAAGAATGCTTGCATAATAATTTGTTTGGAGTCGGCTCCCTACGTTTAACTAAATGAATTCATATCTAATATTGTTCCCGAGCTGGTCCCACCCATGACGATGGCTTGTGAAAATGCAGTTTGCCCTCTCCTTCATTTATTAAATAATTAGTATCTAGTGTTGTTCGATGTTTTGAAACATAATATAAGCGTTTTAACATAAGAGAGACATTTCTAGAGGTTCATCGCAATTTGCATTTCAACAAGATTGGAATGTCACTTATGGATTTGGGAAATAAGTTAAATTTGCCGAAGAGATGGAAACTGATATAACTGGTTGTATGTGTGTGTGATAATCACATCACACAATTCCATTTTATCAATTTATCAACAATTTATTCCCCTTAGTTTTAGTCATCGGGCGGAATGCAGTTACCCACAACTACATTGAGTATTATTATTATTATTTTACTTTCATTATATACATAAGTAGATATGCCTCAGTAAATAATATGGATTTATAATAAATATGTGAGCCAAGTAAGTCCCTACGCACGTGGTGGTGACGGACGATTCACACTCACTAATAAATAAAACACAAAACTCTTAACTATAAAATTTACCACTAGCGACACAAACATCCGTATCAAACATTAAGTACACTGTCCGTCTAACTTCCTCATCACCGAAAACACTATGTGTTTAAAAATTAACCTAATCAATGTCTAAAATCATCATTCTGGAAGAACGCGTAACTGCGAGACTAGAGTACGTCATCACGGACGACCAATTAATTATTTCACTCATAACATCCAACACACGCGACGAACGACCCGTCGGTACGAGATCACGGCTAGAGAGCGTCAGTGACGTAAGAGAGGCGGGCGGGGTCAGGTGGCATCGTACTCGATCTTGTCCCAGGAGTAGTGTTTGCTGGCGGGGCGCGGCGCGGCGGGGCGCAGCACCCCGCCCAGCACCGGATCGGACTGCGCCACGTGCCCGCGGCCGAACACGTTGGGGATCAGCTCCGTGTTCATGTAGTCGTAGGCGTCGCTGTCCACCGTCATGCTCGTGCTGAGGTCGTAGTCGTTGAAGTCGAAGCCCCCGCACGGCCGCTCCTCGAAGCCGTTGTGACGGATGTCGTCGCCGTGGAAGCACGGGAGCGACAGATCGTTCATGTCGTCGAATCCGGTCCGAGTGTGATCTAGGATGTCGCCATTGGTGAGCGGCGTCATCGCCATTCTCTCCGGCGCGTCGTCGTCGATGTCCATCGCGACGTCTGCTGTCTCGAACACGCTCAGGAAGTCGTCGTGATTGCTGGAGATGGAGTCGGAGTTACAGAAGTTAGCGTTGAATTCATTATTAGCCAACTGATCGACGTTCAACTCCGAATCGATGTCGCCGACCGACGAATCTATGTCGCATCTATTGCTAATAACGTTTAAATCTGCATGACTCATAATATCGTGAAGTTCCCTCTGCAATTCGTCCGCCGTGAGCGAGTCTCGAACCTGCGAGACTCCGAGAATATCGTCATTAAGTACATCCGTCGGAGTGTATTCGTTGGAACTAGCCGTGAGATAGCCGGCATCGATAGATCTGTTCGGGGTAACTTCTCCGACCGCCGAGGGCGGCAGCTCGCCGTTTTCTACTAGAATTTCAAGAACGTCGTTCATAATTTGACTGTCCTCTGCGTTGTCGTGCAGGCCTGTGTTCTGCGGCGGCGGCGGCAGAGGAGGCGGCGGGGGCGGGGGCGGAGGCGCCACGCGCTCGGGCTCGTAGTGCGCTGTCGGAAGAATAGCGATCGGGACCACTTTGACACCGTTGAGGATGTACGCCGGGTTAGCCGATTTCGTCGTCGTGGCGTCAGAGGTTTCGACGGCGGATGGAGACGTGACCGTGAAGACCAGCCTGTCCGGCGCGGCGTCGGGCGCGGCCAGCACGTACCGCGGCGGGGGCGGCGGCGGTGCGGGCGCGGCCGGCTGCTGCAGCGCGTCCAGACGGGCCCGCAACTTGGTCACACACACGTAGGCGTGCAGCAGTCGTCGGCTGTGGTCGCTGGCGGCCGCGCCCGCCGCCTCCCGCCGCACCGCCTCTAGCTGCCGCCGCGACTCCTCCAGCTGCCGCTCCAACTCCTCTATGAGGCGCCTCTGCGACTGAACGATGTCCTCCGAGGGCTCGGACTCGGCTCTCGACTCGGGCGATGCGACGGAGGAGGGCGAGCGCGGCGTCTCCTCCTGTATCTCCCGGTGGAACGCCTGGAGGCGGTCTATGAGCTGAGGCTTTGGGCCGGACACGCGCAGGTTTCTCCGCTTGCACTCGGCGCGCAGGTCCGACACCTTCATCTCTTCGAAGCGCGCGGCGGCCAGCGAGGCAGCTGGCGGCGGCGGTGGCGGCGCGTCCGACGAGTCCGACGCCGCCGAAGCGGACGACGGTGCGGGCGACGCGGGGAGCATAAGCTGCAGGAGTAACTGCTGCTGCTGCAGCAGGAGCTCGTACGGCGTCTCCGTGGAGCCCGACGGCGAAGGCGCCGTCTGGGCGTTCGTTGGGCCCTTATACTCGTGGAATTTATAACGCGGTTTGATCTGTTGTTTCAATTTGGGTTTCCTCTTTTTCGGTTCCTTGCCGGGTGCCGCGTGCTGTAGCGGCGTGCTCTCGGTAGCGAGTGTTATACTCACGGGAGACAACGTAGACGGCGGGGAAGGCGACGGTGATATCTCTTCCGGAATGCCGTAGTACGATGAAGGAAGTTGGGGGCGACCCGACGCGCCCTCGCTCGTGGCCTTGAACGGTAGGAAACCACTTTTCACTGCGGTTTCGATATTCTCCTCCGTGTGTAAAATGTTCTTTTGGATCAGCTCCAAAGGCCCAGGTCGATGAGATATCTGGTTGTTTAATTGATCCGCCAGCCGCGCCTTTTTTAGCATTCGCTGCTTTTCTGCCAAACTTGGATCTACATGGCTTTCCTACAGAACAATATTTTTTATTAGTGTAAAAGTTTTACAGACAAAACAAATTAAAATAAAAAAACTATATATGATACATACTTGTTCTAATATATGTCTGCGTTCTAGCTCTTGACGATCTGGTCTACTTTGAATTTTAGACTTCAGGAAATCACCTGTTTTAGCTCTCTCTAATTGCTTTCTCCGTTCAAAAAATGCCGGCGGTGTTTTTAGTGCTGCAATAAAAAAAGTACAATAAAATTTTCATTAATCCTAGAAACTTCCGAATCAACATTGATTAAATGTTTGCTAGTTTGAATAAAAACAAAATAAACAAGTACATTTCTTTGCCAATCGTTTAGAAAATCTCATTAGCTACGGCGTTTAGCCCGTAAATAAAATTCCTTCGTCCCACGCATTGCGACGGAAGGTGCGCAGGCGTTTGGGCGCCGCACCAACACTCGTCAGAACATGATTAGAAGATTAGTAATTGTTCTGTATATATATATATATATACATTATATACGCTATTATTATAAGAATATCTTTTAAACTAAAATATACAATATATTACTTACGCGGCATAATTCCTTGCTCAACCAGCTGGCTGAACGAACGCCGGTTCATCAGCTTCACTTTAAGCGCTGGAAAATGACACTGAAGTAAATATTTGATATTTAAATTCGTAATACACATAAAATGACAGTAACATATGGACATTTCTGTACAATTGTTTCCTTAATACATAATTAATTGAATTATTTTCCGTTTTCGGTGTCATAAATTTTGATACCTTAGAAGTCGACATATCCTTTTATAATACAACAATGCAACGATTGTATGAAATAATCGCACGTGATGGGTTGTGACGAATTTCGACGTAACATACAAGTTGGTGGCACGTCGACGTGATCGTGATACATCGATTGATACATCACTATAATATCGATATTTGGCACATGGGCGTAGGCGATTTCGAGCTATATTCTTGTTTGCAGTAGACTAGCGTAAAGCAACGGGCGGACAGCGCTGGCTTCGCGCCAACATAAATAAACACTGCACAAGGAAACTAGTGTTATGCCGCGACCGTATTACAGACGAAACATTCACTACCACTGGGCCGATCACTGTAGGTTACTGGGCGATACGAATTTGCGTCAATTCTCCTCTGCTTAGAAAAACAATAATTTATTTAAACGACCAATCTAATTTATAATGAGTGTTCGAATCATGTCCGCAAGTTCTTAACGTGGGCAGATATCGAAATATATTCAGAAAAAAGTTTAACGATGTCGTTTGTATATGTTCGAGAGACTATATTTTCATGATGTCTCGTGATGTAATTTACTATCATTTTTAATGACTTTAGTAAAAAAAAAAACTAACGACGCGAGAGTGTGAGAAATTATTTCAAGAACAGTATGGCCGTGTAGTCATTTAAAAATAACAACGACAGAAAGGAACTAGTGCAACCGGCTGATAGTCTGTCCTGCACCGAATTCTGTCGTAACTACCGCATAGTTGATAGTAACCGTGAAGATAACCACAATTAGTTATAAACTTCTTTCCTATCCGCATATAAACATGTTTGTCACGTATTTTACTATGGGGCCGAGATGAATCATAGTGTGTATTTGTTTGTGACAGCTTCACGTGGAATCTAGTGAAACCCTTGATCATATACAGAGAATTTTCTAGACACTTTCTAGACAGTTCTATGGGCAAAATTAATAATCAACCCTGATCCAATTTTTCCTACTGACTATTGTAATAAACAATCTTTTGGATTATAAACAACCGATCTGTAGATTGAGTTTGAAGGCATCTAATATTGATTTTTAAAATCTGACAGTAGATTATTAATATGTCTAGAAAAACCAGTTCAGTCTTCAGAAGCCTGACGGCAGATCCGGAGAATTAAAAAGTGCCATCATAGACACAAGACTCGTAATAATAGAGATACTTACACTCTTTATGTTTGTCCATGGCCGGCTGCAATGGACTGTCGTCGACTACCACCTTGGGTGGTGACCCGCGCGGCGGCGAGCTCGGCTCGCTCGGTCCGCTGCAACGCGCCTCGCGACCGGCCATCTCCTCCGCACCCGAACTTTACACAACATACGTTCTTTGTTATTAATAATCATCATTTCAAAGTAAATCCCTATGAAGAGTTGAAGATGCACTGAATATATCCTCATATCACCATGTCGGGCAAAATTCTGAAGACTACACAGACATGGTATTCGAAACCATTTTATTTAATATTAGTTTTTGAAGTACAGAGTCTTTTAGTCTAGTCAATATCAGAGATTTCACAGAACCCATAGATATTCTTGTACACACTACCCTCTTAATCGGAACCACAATCTGGAGATCACACAAAATATATTTTACTGTGGGAATCGAACCCCCGATTAATAGCTCAGCAGTCATCCAGGGTCATTTGACAATGTAACTATCAGGCCACTCAAGCGAGTAGACCAAAACTACCTCTATAAACAAGTTACCTGAAGGTGTCGTCTTCAGGGGGGGTGCAGGGCGAGGCAGGCGAGAGGGGCGAGGCGCGCTCTCGCCGGGGCTGCTTGAACCACTCGGGGTAGATAGCACTTAGGGTCTCCACTAGGTCGTGGTCAAGCGTCACGCGCCACGACGCGCGCCCCTCAGACCCCTCTGACCCACCACCTCCGCCGCACGACGAACGGCTCTCTGTAACAACACAATATTATTTTAAACAATAGATTTAGAAATATTTTTAGCGTAATAAATTTATACTCGATAATAGTTTGGATTTCGGAGTCTACTTCTGACAGAGAAATAATAAAAATAGGGCCATATGATTGTCGATCACACATACCTATGGAATAATGAGGTGTGCCTAGGTGAGTCGGTTCAATGGACCGTTTTAAATGATCTCTATTGTCGATATAGTTTATTTATCAATAAACGTACCTTTTATGAATGATATACATTAGAGCCCAATAAATACTGCGAACAATTCATTAAAAGGGCAAATACATATAGCTTATTGTCTTTATTTTACGTACGCATTCCTTCTGATGCATTGTATAACTGAACGGCAAATTGGCATTATGTTAGCGCTTAGATACAAGAGTTGCATTCCTTGCTTGTATAGATAGATACCCGAATTTATTGCACACAAATACAGTTGGTATAAACAAGGCTATAAAAAATTCAAAGAAGGCACCTACATCATCGTTCATTTTCATTTTATACAGAACCCAAGGCCGTGGATGCGACTTCAGCAACAACTGCAAGATATATATTTCTTACCCAGTTATGCTGAACGTAAACAGCTGGTAACGACATAAAACTACTACATTATGACTTTGATTACATTTCGCATAATTCTTATTAATAGAATGTTTTATGTTATCGTTTGTATTGACATCGATTCTATTCTCTCTTCTATCAAGAGAAACATGTCTATGCACGTATTTCAATACGTTAAAATATTGTATATTAAGTTATATGTATAACAAATTTTATCCAAATATTTTGGCACACTAACTGATTATTTAATGCCAATCAATTATTATTCAATTAATCACCGATAACACAGCTAGGAAGATAAACTTTGAATAAATTATTACTACGAATAAAATATCTAATACTCTTACTAATCTATTTAAAATACTAATCTTATCAGGGATTTTAAATTAAGTTTCGAGTTGAAACAAACAATATTTTTTGTAATATTCCATCAAATATTGCGTTACAACTTACAACTTACAACGGGATCTACTGTTTTCAATAATTCGATTACAGAATTTGATAGTGAGAATTATTTTTATGATGCGTTATGTTTAATAGTTTATAGCACATTAATCACAAAGCTCCATTGGCGCTTCGCCAGTTACTTTTAATTGTTTTTGTAACGATAACAATATTAATGCGATGCATAACAATGTACGATATGTATTTCCTATTTATAAGCCGAAAATTACTTTGATATCACGCTACATAACTGAACCATAGTTGAATGTACCGCCCCGTTGGTCGAGTGGTTAGCACAGACGCCTAACGTGTCACGGCGCAATGGAGCTCGGGTTCGATTCCCGGCGGAGACAGGCATTTATGTGATGAGCATAGATGTCTGTGTTTCTGGGTTTGGTCGTTTATTAAATATATTCTCAGTATTAATATGTGTATTTCTATGTATTTGTATCGTTGTCTAACACCCTTAATACAAGCAAATAATTTGCTTGCTTAGGGGTTAGATCAATGTGTGTAATTTGTCCTGATATTATTATTATATTATTATAATGTTATAAAAAAGTATTGTGCGCTGAAATTACTATTACTCCTTTCGTGTAATTATCTCTGACAATAGTTACACAAGACTCATCACATAAATCTTATGTTACACTTACATATTACAGAATACAAATTTGTAAACAAACTGGCGCACGTGTGTACGACCGCTGACTCATTGCAGTCAGTGTAAACTACATGGCAAATGTAATCATACTAAAGGCCAATTGCAGTGAAATATTAAAATGTTTAAACATTGTAAATGTATAAATACCATAGAGTTATTATACACAGAGCCTTAAACAGGCCTGGGAGTGTGAGTGTCTACCAACTACTAACTACCTAACTATTTGTCTCTCTCTTATATGTTAAGAGAGAGACAAATAGGTAGCCTTGTTTGCTTTTTTTTTTTTTTTGATGAACACATTTAACGCTGGCTGGCAAAATTATGATCTAGCTGGTTTTATCTGACCCATACTCTAAATGTAATAATTCTTTACTTTACGTATAATATTGTTTTGCTGTATGTATAATAACTTTTTACTCTATGGTAAACACTGGTATGCAATTATAAAAATCCGTTCTAACATCAAAAATCTATATCCAGGAATAACAAAATCTTATGGTAGGCATATACCAAAATGTTATAATAGACATATAAGAACAATTATTTAATTTAAAAGAAGTAATGATAATAAAGTCAATTCTTGAGATTTTATGGTAAATCGCCAGCATTAATGTCAAGTGATAAAAAATCTTGTAATTTAAGAATCGTATATTCACTTAAAAAAGATGTTCTTTCTGGCGGGTCAGGATTTTATTAATAATAAGAACAAAGAATGGATTTTTATTTAAATATAAGTAACTGACACATATATTTTACTTTCCTTGATAATGTGCAATCATTATAAGTACGTCTGTTTAACTGCTAAAAAAAAACTACAACTATATTTGATACAGGACTTTTAAGACCGGAGTTCTGAAGACTTATGAAATTATTTCATAGTCCTTACATAGGCCATCACCTTCCTGGCCGATAAGAATGCGTAACGCAAAAAACAACGAAAAAAAATATATATATATATATACAATTCCGTTGGCATTCTTAAATCTTCACCTCCTAATCGCCTTGACCGATTTTGATGACTTTTTTATACTGCTGGAGTTATTTGGATGTTTCTTTACTTTGATGTGGACAGTGGAACGTCCCCTACGTTGTTGTGGAAAGAATAAAAGAAGGTATTATCCCAACATAAAATCTTTTAAATATGTCAGCTTTTCATTCTAACCGGTTAAATAATCGAAAACACATCAACTAACGATTTAAATCAATGAAGAAATCTGTCAGTCGTATAGAATGCATTTTTTATAAAGAAGACCCCGCAACCGGTTGGATCGCAAAAATAAAATGATAATTTGAAATTACATAATAATACTTACTAATGTCAATTTTCTTATCAAAACAAAATTAGTTTATGAGTAATAAATAATAATATATCTTTTAAATGTTTAGTTTCAAATAATTATCTATAATCATGGACACTGTAGAAATTTTACGTACGACACCTGACAATTACTAACAAAGGATTTAAATAGGAGGTAGATTCATATTAATTTATTTCAATCTTCATTATTACGCTATTAAGACAAACAAATTTCCCGCGTACCTCGACGTACTACGTGGCAAAGATTTGTCACTTGCTCCTTCCTACACACGTTTAATTTTAAACATCATAATTTGGAATTCACCATTCATACATTAGGGCTATTGTTGGTAAATGAATAATATTGTTTATTTTATAAAACACCGCCGGTTTAATAGTCTACAAAAGTAACTCGTACGTCGCTGGAATTTCATTAATAAAACTACATATACGGTACGACCTTCTGGAGAATACCACATAGGAAAACCAATAGGGTATGCCAAATCTATTTATGTTTATAAAGAATCAGAAAATACTTGCATTTACATACCTTTTAATAAAACATACCTATCAATAATTTAAAAAGAGAGAGGATTCCAATTTTAAATTTTTCAAATTTTAAATTTTAAATTTTTCAAATTTAAAATTGGAACCATTTAATTTCTTTATTTACTAAATATTCCGTGAGATAATTGTGTAAACAAACTAGGTAGGAGATGCAGTCATTTAATTTCACGTGTAGACTGGTTTAACCGGCGTGGTATGGCCCTTTCACGAAAGATCAGAAGATTGCAAACCTTCGATCGAAAGTTTATAAGAGTACCGTACAATTAAATGTACGTTATTTTAAAGTAATATAATAATTATTCATAGACTACAAAAACGGTTCATCCAATTCTAAAACTTTAATAAATCTTTTAAACTGTAGATTTTTAACAATTTATTTAAAATTAACAAGAACTCAATACCCACGCAAGCGAAACCGCGGTCTACATCAAGTCTCGCTATTAAAATTTAAAAGCTAATCTGTCTAAACTTGCAAGTAGGACAAAGAATATTAATTACAAGACAGCTACGTTTAAAAATGCGTTTGATATTATGTTTTTAAAAGAAATGTTGAAATCAAGAGATGTCAATCAAATGTCAACTTCCAAACGAATTTAGTTGTAGAATTATTCTATTAGAACTGTTTATAAATAATAATAAGTGGTGTTCAGGTAAGATGTGACCTAGTTATGACGTATATCAACTTGTTTACGAATTCTTGCCTTCAAGTCTGCAACCTAATAGCGTTCGACTAAGGATTTAAAACATATTATTTATAAAGCAGAGTTGAGAAATGAGTTGTTAGTTTAAACACTTATAATTACGAAAGAGGTTTTATGATTTTATTACACAAGCTGTTGCCCGCGACACCGCGTGGACTACATATGTTATTTATTATGTTCGGGACTTTTGAACGAACTGTGTCATTTTCTATATTTTCATGATGTTATATAGCAAATAACCTTCCTTAATAAATAGACTGTCAAATACAGAATTAAAATTGACTGGTAAAATAATGTTAATTTCAAAGATAAGTGCGTTCAAAGAAAAGCTTTCAAGACTTCTTATATTTAGTAAAGATTAAGAATAAATAAACGTAGAACGGAAAATGTTTCAAAGCTATCATTAGGATAGGATCAAGAAAAGAAGGCAAAGTTTTCTTTACGTTTTTTAAACTTTACTTGAAGACATTATTATGCAGAATTGTTTGGTCAAGAAAGAAAACTTTTCCGAAGAAAGTGAAACAAATAAATGAATGTTAGGATACTCCTTACAGTACAATATATTATATATAAACTTAAATTAGCATTGTACTTGGTTAAACGCTCACTTTCATAAAGGCTAGGTCAGTATCAAACAGCAATCTCGACTTAAATGCCGCAAGTTAACCTCAGAAGGCTGTACTCATGACGTCACTTGTGCACGCGGCACTGGCCACGTGGGCGCCTGCCCACGAACATACTAGATCACTTGTCTCAATTATCATAATAGCCCACTCACCTAGTCACCTACAATACGTCATTATGCAGAATAAGGAAGTTTGTTTAGTTCCGTTAAAAATCGACAGGTGTATTGGTGAATGTTATTTGCCTCCGATTGAAATACATTTTTTTTTCAGTCTTGATTCTTGCCCGTGTTAAAAAATATTTAATTTTATATTTGTTTCAAATGTATATATTTAATTTTCCTAAAATCGTGCATGTATTATAAACTATTTGGCAGACACTTTTCCAAGACAAACAACAATAGTGTCATTAGTAGAGTGTATCGTTCATTACGCTAAAAATGATTTGTGGGACGAATATAAGAGGCCATGAAATGACCCACTTTATCTCATCCCCACCAGGCACGTCGACAGAGGTAAAAACGGAATCCTTCTACGAAAATTATGCATAAAATTATTTCACATTAAATGAACAGATGATGTGTGACCTACTTTAGCTTTTCTGATGTGTTTAAGCATCGTTCTGGCAACTCCGATTAAGTACATTTTTAGCTATAATCAAAATTCTCCTAACCATTTATCCATATCCCAATCAGACCAAGCGCATACTTATGAGCAATAAATTACATTAAATTACATATATCGACATTTGGAACGATTCACGGCGGTTCAGAGGCGAGATGCCCATTGCACAACACAGACATACATATAAATATATATATTATATACATAAATGTTTGGCTTTCTGCTCTAGGCTAAATTCGGATCTCAATTGACTTTGTATCCCGATGAATGAATCTCCGGCACCGGCAAATGTGATATACATATTTCATCAGCCTCTCTCTAATGACAATATTTATAAATAATAAGATAAAAATAAAAAGACTGATTCATTCTTTAAGCATGTTTAAATTAATTTAACCTTTTTTCCTTCGATAAAGTCGTTACGTGTCTATAAAACAACAGTAATTATCATCGAAAAAGAGGTTTCATAATTGAAAATATATTTAATATTGAATACCTTTTGAGGTAGCCATATTAAATATGTTAAACCATAGAGCGATGACGTAAAAGGATGTTTTCAGCGAGTCGGCAACAGGCGTCTGTTTATCGTCGGAGCACAGTTAGAGCTATACCCAGTTTTGCCTATACAGAACTGCAGCTGTAAAAACACTCTGAATTACTTCACTTCTAGCATTCGCAATAAATATACCTACATACATACATACTGGTTACCTAGTCTAGGCACGCGCCGCCCACGATGATGGAAACAATATATTTAAAAAAAAAAATCTAAAACATATTTTAATTATTTATCATACAATGATTCATGTCATATAATTTATCATAATATTATTATGGTTCACGGCTGTGATAATTATCTTTCATTTTATAGGTCACTACTTATTTGTAAGACCTGTACTAGTGCAAAAAAAAAAATAGAACTTTTTTCATATACTTACTGCCCATTAAAACCGTGCAACAAATATTTAAAGCAAAAGAACTTCTTGCCAGTTTACAAAACAATGACCTACATATAAAATAGTAACACCATGTTAGAAACCTACGTATCACATTTAAAAATACGTTTAACTCAAATGATAATAAATTGTCATTTGAGTAAAATGTATTGCAAGACGATAACAATAACGTCAGAACTCGTTATGTAGTTTAAATAATATTAAATTAACACAGAAACAGATATACAAAACAGTATCAACGACCTTGTTATATATAAATTAAAAACATTTTGAAATACTATTTTATTCACTGAAAAAAAAGTAATTGGTAAATTGTAATGGTAAATCCTAGTTTAATTTTCACAACTTCACTATTTTTTTTAATAATATATTCAAAACTATAAAAAGCTTAACATAAATAGTTCGCTACATCGTAATTTCTCAACGATTTAATTCGATTTTGAATGCCAACAATGTTGACTTGAAAAAAACTAACGTCTTTGGATGCTCTAAGAAAAAAATCTTACGTAATATCAAAAGGGGATGTCAGAAATAACTCTGATATATGAAGAAAATAGCGTCATTTTTTTTTAAACAATAAGAATAAGTTCGTGTAAATATTATTTCTAGTTATATTCTTAAAGTAAATGAAAACACTTCGAGGTTTTTGGCTAATGCATAGCATTACTTACTGGCAGTTTCGTTAAATCAAGACGTAAACATACAAACGTAAATAAAGAATGAAATATACTCAATATTGGTTCTTTTAACAGATGTAATGTTTTTACACCACTTTATATAGCTGAAAAATCGACCTTGGAACATTTTCTAAACATTCACTAAAATATTTTTTACCGGACGAGCTTTAGTCTATTTTAGCTTATTTGTATGTGTGCATTAAAAGTGATCTACGTATTAGGTTAATGTATTTAAAAAGAAAACATTTTCGTTTTAAAAATCTTATATTTTTTGTGTTAATAAAAAAGTAATTATTAATTATTAGAGGATTTCGTATATAACAAATATAACATATTTCCTAATAAGGTTTTATAAATATTTTTGTAGTAAGAAAATACTTCAATACACAAACACAAATTACAAAAATTAATTTATTACATAATAAAAAATTATGAAGGCTTAGGTTGACGGCCAGTGTATGTAAACCATAGACTGGCCGTCGTCTAGTCCCGATCTTAATCCGCTGGATTATGATTGATGGTTAGTTTTAGTGAGAACAGCTTTCTCTAAACGCCATGATAATTTGGAGTCCCTAAAACAATTCATACGATTGGCCTTCACTGCCAAATTTCTCTATGGAAAGAGCGCGTGCTTCTATTGATAACTGGCCTCAACGTTTAAAGGACTGTATTGCAGCCAATGGACATCACTTCGAATAAGCTTTTTATATTTTTAATTGTTTTATATTTGTGTATTAAACTAGCACACTGTAAAAGTAATAAATGATATTTGCAATTTTTTTTCTTTGTTACAATATTTATGTCAAGATTAAGAATATGCTTATTATAAGTTCAAGTTTGTGATCTCTATTATATGTGACAATTCAACAATAATATTGTCTTACGCCAACACATTATACAGTATTTAAGATGGAAAAATTGTTGACAAAACAGTTGGGTGGTTTGGCAACAAAATGCAATTAATTTACCAATTTGTATCTTCTATATTTTTAATTGAATTTTTAAAAAATGTAAGTTACCAAAGAAATTTAAGAATTGTCGCATTGTAATAATAATCTTTTATTTTTTCAGTATTTAAAAGAATCTAAAAGAAACAAAAAAAGAAAAAACTACTGCTTTTTAAAATTAAATGATAATAAACTTTAGTTTCAGTTGATAGCTCATTACTCGGATGTATTATTACAAATAATATATATAATAAAACATGTATATATAAACGGCAAATAACTACAGCCCAAAAATAAAGCCCAGACCAAATAGTTATGATTCTTGTTTGATATAAAAAATACCAGTCAACACTGCAATTAATTCTAAACTTAATATATATGTTATATATGTTATTGGCAACTCGAAACAATTGCGAGAACGCATGTTTTAATTTTCTCGACCCGACAGTTCAAAATCACTTGTTCACAAACGCATATATATATCACCTCCTTGGCAACATATAAAACCTTGTTGCTAGAAGAAAACAAATAGCCAAATTAAATGTCACAGAGAAATTTATTATGATGTTTTCTTTTTCTGCCATGATGTGGAAAGTCCGACAAAGTAGTTTATTTTCGTGTGAATAATTAGTTAGTAAGTCTCGACTAATCCGATTATACTTTCTGCTACGATAATAAAATGTTACAATAAAAAGTATTATAAAATACTGTCTGTTACTAGTTAGTCATTATTAGTTTGTCGAAGGTTTTCGTCTACTCGAGCTAAGCTCGGTTATCTTCTGGTCAGTCACCCTAAACCAATTCGGGGAAAGAAGATTCAGAACCCTCATTAATAATAACTTTATTCCCTATGTTTTAAGCCCCATATATTAAGCAGTATTCCCATCATTTTGCTAACTATTTATTGTCACTATGTTTTGCCACTTGTTTTTGGATGATGTGTATGTTTGTCTGCATCTTACGTATCTGTGAAAACGTTTAGCTATAACGCCACCTATTGTTCTTATAAAATGTAGTTTTCAATGAATTATATTTACTTAGTTTTTTCTACTTCTTTGTGTCCTAAATTATAATCACATGGTACGGCTATATGTATTAAGTATATTTTTAGCCATTATAATTTTATATATTATATAATGATAACGGTTTATAATAAAACTTTATGAAAAAAACCTTACCTATACATCTTTCTGGGATAACATAAAATAGTTTTTGAAATGAAAAATGTAAAAGTTATGATTACTGGCCTAGTCACATTAGTTTATATTACGACTATTTTAATAAGTATTATTATACTATTCAGTATTATTATTATAAAATATTATTTATCCAGCAGTGTAACAGATAGAAATATTTAAAACACATTGTTTATTAGCCGTGTACATAACAAGTAGCAAAGTGAAAAAATAAACAATATAATGAAACTGCCTAGTTACTATTTTTTTATTAAACATGATTGATGATGATTCAAAATCAATCAATCAATAAATTCAAAATTGATTTGTGTAATTTGTATTTATTATAATATGTAATAACATCTTATCAATATTGTAATATGCTATGTAGTGGACATAGTTTGTATACGGTAAAGCGCCAGATTATATAATATATATTATTTATATAATAAATAAGCCCGCCAAGAGCGTAATCGCATATTATGTACGTACGTCATCACATTACCATGTAGGCGCCCTTATTTAACTTGCATTTTTTTTACCTTTACTTATTATAATGCGAATAATACATATTACATATAACAAAATTATTGAAAACTTTGTTTGTCTTTATCTATCAAAGTTCTAAGCTTCAACTTAAAACCAACTATGTATTACTTTTTTGCAAATACCTATTCCTACACACAACATTTGTACGTAAATATAAGCATATTTTTAAAAAGTATTAAAACTATAAGATGACAACAAAAATTTGGTATATACGCAATATACTGAAACATGTTTACCGACTCACACAACATCAGCGTTTGATTGTCATAATATTAGAACTGAAATATAAAAGTATCTCTAGCGATGCGCTTGCGCAGATGGTTCCGGAAGTCGCGGTTTTGCTGATATTGTGGCATTCCACTGTTAGGTGGGCACTGCACGTGATGTCTTCCATTCATCGGTGATGTTTTACGTGTGCCACGATCCTGCACGCTTTGGCATTGTGCCTGCGATACGATACGACGGAAAGCTATTAACATTTTGTATTGACATAACTAAGTATATACTAAAATCCATATTTACGATCCAATTTTATTATCTGCCCTTCAATGCAACATTTTATTTGTTTTGCGATGATTTATGACTCCATCAACCAGAGAAGACAGACTACCACTGTAATAATTGTTATCTATCCACCGTTTAACCGTATCGTTATAATCTATTTGAATTCATAACCATAATAAACTGATCCAACCGTATAAACTTTTTACAGCTGCTACGATAAAAAAGGCTTATATAAAATCCTATGACCATAAGGACCGAAAGACGCAAGTACCTACACGAAAACATTTTAAATATATATAAGAAATATGTATATATAATATATATGTAAACCGTATGTGCGTCTAGGCGGGACACGCGAATAAGAAACCAGCAAAGCGAGTTCTGTTTTAGGTCAACGTTGAACAAATACCAAACGGGTCGTTCGGACGCTTCCGGGGGACTATTTCTGATCTCCATCTAAACGACGCAGAGTACCTATTGCTGTGTACAGTTTTGCGATTTGGGCAATCATAAACCATATTTGCGATATATCAATTTATCGTACACTAACAAGTGACAGATTTCTTATCATACAAGTGCTTCATACAGGTAATAAAAAAAAACGATTTTTAACACGTGATGGTGAATCAGAACCAGTTAAAATGTACACTTTTTTAAATTGTTTTGTTATCATTCTCCAGTCTTTATTCCAGTATATATAGAATCGCCACATGCATTCTTCTTCTACTCACTCCTATCAGCCATCAGCTATGTTTTACTCCTTTCCTCCTTATAAAGTCATTGACTCAATCCATCCACCCCTTTTTTACTGTACTCGTATATTAAAAATCATGACACTTGGATTTTAAACTAGATTTTTAAAGTGTCAAAATAATAACATATCGTATTTGCAAAACCACGCCAACTTTGAAATTGCCGACCGAAAGTGCGTCAATACTTCTTCAAATCTTTAATCTAAATAAGGAGCAAAAGTTCATCGGCCCTTTTAGACGACCAGGAAGAAGCGTTCAAAGCCACGTCTAATTGGCTAAAGACTCATAATTTAAAAATAGCTAAAAAAAAGAAAAAACAAAATAACAATATTACTAAGTCATAAGTTAGTTCGACAAAAAAGTAATTAGATAATTTTTAGTGGAGCAATTAGTTTACACGTGACAAAATGAGAATAAAACATTAAAAAACTAGGTCACTATTTGTCAAGCATAGTGTTATCTGATGTTTTCTAAGAAATGTAGTCTAAATGTTAGGCAGGAGAAACACTTTCCCGTACTGAAGGATCGTGACGTAGCAGCGTGGCAAGCAAATAACGTAATACAGTAAATACGTAGTCGTGAAGTGAACGCTTCATTCGAATATTTCAGAACTTTTAATGACATCGATAATACTAAAATATCATTAGTGTCTGTCAGCGTCGTCCGAATTAGCTCGGTTTCGTTCAAAACATGGTCATTATGATATTTAAGTAAAAACAAAATAAATCAAGTATGATTTTTAAAATATTTGTTACTGTTATGTCATAATGTAAGATTTAAAATGAAAGCTTGTACATTAATGTTAGATATAGACTATTTTAAATTATAGACTAGAATATAAAAAATAAAGAAGAATATATTTGAGCTGCAGTTGTGCGCAGGCAACAAGAGATTGTCGAATTATTGGACTAAACTACGAAACCTAAACGTGGAAAAAATCTTGGACTCATTCCAAGCAGCTGATTGATGAGGATGGTCATTTCGTACACGGCCAATCCCGAGCTTTTTCTTATTATTTAGCAAAGTAGCGACGTGTCTATTTTTGTGATGCGAAAAACAAGAGATATGCTACGTAGCTATTATATTTTGAAATCTTTAAAAAAAGAACTCATAAAATAAACGACAAGAAAAAAATTACAGGCGCCCACAATTTCAAAACTTTTTTTTTTATACATTTAAGTGTCGTATGATAATCTTTACATAGTTATTAAAATGAAATCAATTAATAAACTCTATATCCATAACAATTATTAGCATATTAAAAAATAACAGACTTATTGTCTCGTCCAGAAACATAAAAAGAAATACTCGTTAAAAAAATTAACTGCCTCGACACCGATACTAAAACCACAGACATTATCAAAAAAGTTCATAATACTGAAGTTCATAAACTTATAGTTAATTTAAAAACTGAACATTAGATGAATAATTTCTGGACTGTTTTAAAATGTGCAATAAATTCCTAGTTTTGGTTTTCGAGCGTAGGCGAAAATTTCATCTCACGAATGTTTCACAGCAAGTATATAAATAAAACAAAGTGCTGAATGTGAGATTCAAAATCTGATTGCTTGATTATATTTTTTAATACTCAAGGAGACTGACATTTTTGTGATCACATAATTTTAGTTTTAATTTTTCGATATTAAAAAAACTACTATTCTGAGACAGTTTTATCTTCATCTTTAGAAACATTTAAATTAAGACACTATATTTTTTCAAAAATCATCATTTTACTATTATTATTATTAATTAATTATTATTATTATCTTTTTAGCGAGATATTAATGACCGTGTGGTCTAAAATGTATTTCTGATTAGATGAAACATACTAATAAGATGCATAATAAATAGTTGTACTAATCACAAGACTAATATTAATTAATGATACAACCAGTTACCTAATAAGAAACGTCTCCGAACTCACCAAACTATAGTTGCCAAGCATTTAGCTATTCAGTAATGAGGAACGTTAAGGTTAATTACCTGAAAATATAAAACAAACAATAAGTATATAACATTAAAAAAAACCATGGAAACAAGAACACCCATATAAGACTATATTATTCTTAATATATTCATTATATCGTAAAAACGAACGCAAACAGTTTCAAAACAATTGTATTAATATTTAAACAAGAACGTGTAGAATGTTTTCTAAAAACATACTTTAACTTATATTTAATGACATCAATTACATTTACATCATATTTTCAATAAACAGATATTATTATATGTATAAAATAAATTAAATGTAAACCATACAAATTAGTGTAATAAATAATACCATGTACAACATGGCAATACACTTTTGCTTTACAAATAGCTGGTAAACACGTTTGACAGCTACGTCCAATACATCACGCTGCTTCGATACAGTCCGCCCACACGTTTGCGTCGTAAACTAAAATTCTTTAAACAAAAAAAAAAACATGTATGGACCTTGTATCCGGATTGATCCAGGGTTGAAAAAAATAGTAACAGTCTGGATCTATCCTGTGCATTCTATGCATATGCATGATGCAATGTGTATTATATAAAACTATATAGGTAGGTAGGTAGCCTTGATAGAGCAAAGAATCTTAAAAATCTGATTGAAAAAAAATAAATATTTATACTGACAACGGTGGTGTTTAACGCAATAATATTTTTGAAAGTACTCCTACGCCAAAACGACTTTTAAAGTATCAATTTTACTTAAAGTTAAATTTATTTTACTAAAACCTAAATATATTTTATCGATTTTTTTTATTTTTTCAAAATATGTATTATCTAATTATTATCTTATACATTATAACAACATTAAAAATATTTTCAGCAATGTCTGTTTTATAGGTAATACTAATAAAATTTCAAATTAAAAATTACAATCAATTGAAAGTTTAAGTATACTCTGAAATGACAAGGACAAACTTGGGGCTTATCATCAGCAGAGAAAACCGGATCTAAACCCTTATGAAGCTATGAAGCTGGCCACACTTGGAGGAAATTGGCTTCGAGTTTAATGCAAAATGAATTTGGAACGAACATTTTGACTTATTCTAAAACGAATGTTTAAAAGTACAATTTACCATGAAAATTATAATAGTTATATATTATTTGAGTGCTAACAATAATGGTTTTACGTAAAAAGCTATGCGATTTCAATTTAGATAAAAATGCTTAAAACTAATCTTTGCAAAGCCCATAAATAATCACATCTGAGAATTGAATATTATTCAATACATTTGAATAATATTAATGAAATAAAATACATTTAAGTATTTTTCTGGATCTAGATAGTAGTAACAAAATTTAAGCAAGACGAGACAAATCTCCTTTTAACCGAATCATACATCTGCCTCACAATTCTTGGACGCTGTCTTGAATTTTGAAGCATTAAAATCAATCGTTTCGCTTTTCAGCCATTTTAAATGGATTCAAGTCAATTTAAACAAAACTTTTTTAAACAGAACGTGGTAACTTTTAGATTTTAACCGTGATGAATAACACTCACACATTAGCGTAACTATGATATATTAGAAGACTGAAGTGTGGAAACAGACCAAAATATCATGGAATTTACGTACATTTATTTAATAGGTCAGGCGACTCAAGTTCGTTAATCTCTGAACTGACATTATTTCGTGAACAGTTCGCTATGACCAGCGTATCGACAAGCCAAAAGGATCGGTCATTCTGGCGGTGTACCAAGGAACGCGCACTCAGGTCTAGCTAATGTACATTACGAGACCCAAGTTGGCATTTTGAACAGCAGTCTAGACGCAGACGTGCAACTTTGTGTGCAACTAATTTGTGTGCGACTAATCAGTGTGCAACTGATTTGTGTGCAAATATTGATAAATATTATGATTATTTATGTAGTCGATATGTTAATTGAAATATATTGTATATTTTGATCAATCCTAATACTGAGACTTTATTTGTAATATGAAATTAGAATAATATGTAAGGTGTTATAAATGTAATGTAGCAACAAAATTTAATCGAGCTGTGAAATTCCTTGTTGATCTTGGACGTGCTCGAGTGACAGGTGCATGAAATAACTGTTATTTTAGACCACTAATCTGTTCACGCTTTCTTAGTTTCAAACATTTGAGAAATAAGTAGTTTGAGTAGCTTAACTAGAATTTTCATTCGAATATCTTAATTATAGTTATGATAAACGAACAAGCAAAAACCTGTTATAGTAATTAATGTTATGTATAATTATATGTACATATATAAAAGCCTGAATAAGATTACGAAATTCGCGTAAGACTGAGAACGTTAGGGCGTTTTGATCGTTGCACGAGGATAACGCCCCCAGATCACACATTAAAGACAAAAATAAATTTGCAATCCAAACAAAACTGAGCATTGCCGGCAGAAATGCCTGCGGACATAAAAAATATCCCTAAAAGCGATTATGAATCAAGTGCTCTGAAACTAACACGATGCATCTGCACAGACGAGATTGACCTATTTCCAAACAATATATATATTTCATCTTAACATACTTAGAGATTATATCCTAATTTATATTATTATTATGACGTACAAACAGTTAGGTTATTTAACTGAGTCACATGTCTAATATAAAGTATCTAATATTGGCAAGAATTCTCACACCTGCTTATATCCCACATTCATTTTATAGATATTTATTTATAGATATACTTACTAATGATCGTCTGCATCTACATTTAAATATTTTTTTCTTCAATAATATAAACCATTTTTTTTAATATGGTCATACATATCATGTCTTAGTGTGAACAGCTTTTATAATATTTTTGGATATACCTTCACATGTTCTTCAACATGTTCAAAAAATATTTTCTGACAACTTTATATAAAAGAACTTTTTATTACAACCTTTTCATTATCTAGCCAATACAGTTTCGTTTGTTGTATAATATAGACTTATTTATTATATGTTATTCATTTATATCCATTATTAAAATAATGTGCAGAACTTTAATCGTGAAAAATCGTCTATTTCAACTCTCATACACTAAATTTCAGTTACGAGTTAATCAATAAATTAATATTTTTATTACCGATACATAATTAATCAAATCGATCGTTTATTATCTCATAAATTATTTACTGTTATCTCTGAAAAAAAACTGAAGGATTACTGCTCGTCACGTTACTTGGAATACTATTAACCGCCCCGTTGGTCGAGTGGTTAGAGCAGACAATAACGTATAGCGACGCAATGGGGATCGGGTTCGATTCCCAGTAAGGATAGACATGTATGTGATGAGCATGTCTGTATTTCTGGGTTTGGTCGTTAATTAAATATATTCTTAGTATTTATATGTGTATTTCTATCTATTTGTATCGTTGTCTAACACCCTTAACAGAAGCAAATAATTTGCTTACTTAGGGGTTACATCAATGTGTGTAATTTGTCCTGTGATATTATTATTATTGACATATACAAGTTATATTACTTTTACAAACAATTATTGATGGTACATTGACATTGGAGGTCGTTTAAATCACATCAATAACATCTGCAACATTATAATTAGTAATCAGCAACGACACATCGAATTGTCTCCTCAACCATTACTCGTACATACATCTATCACCCGACATTGGTCAAACAAATATTCATCAATGTATATATAAATAAGCTATAATATATATGGTATATATACATATATACGCTTTACCTTCATTTTACGTGACACAGAAGCGCTAATCCCTATACTAGTGTTTCAATGTCACAGCATCACTAGCGTTCTTTAGAATAAGAATAGAAAAGAAATATTGTTTTAAGCTTGTCTAAAGAACTTTTATCGCTATGATAACGAAACTTTTAAATTTATGAGACAAAACTTGTCTAGTTTATATACAATTGAATTAGACAAATTATTTTTAATCTTTGGATAAATCTCTACTTGTTTAAATATTTACTACATACTTTTAAAGAGCACAATAATTTTTCAGTTATTTCAATCATCAAGTAAATGTATAATTATTTAAACAAAACATCCAGCTACGTATATTGTAAAAAAATCGAGTTAATATCATAAAATTTTCCATCTTATAAAAAAATATACCACGTAATAAAAAATGTTAAACTTTCTGGATGTTGCGTATTTAAATAATATATATTTATAACGAATAGTGTGTTGAAACATAACTATTTTCGTCTTAATGGCTACTGAGTGGCCGGCGTGTTACATTGTTAATGGATGTCATAACAGAACTACGTCCCAATTAAAACTGTTCATATTAATTAAATACAAAATGATATTAGATATCTTAAAACACTGAAACATTATGAATACATTCAAAAGATTGAACTCGATCTGAAATCTCAAATATGTTATAAGTGATATTATATTTATTTCTCTGTCCTTCGTTGAATTTAGAACGGAGTTTCGAAAATCGAATGTTTTGTTGTTTTTTTAAGTTGCGACAGCCTGCACAGATTATTTTTCATACATAGATAATGTCGTATCCTCTAGGGAAATGTTCTTTAGCAATGGTAGTTAAGGCGCGACTACAAGGTATTCAAACTAACACTGAAAGAATTTTATCTAAGGTTAAGAAATGTAACAAAAATTGATAGTAAACATAATAAGTATTGTAGTATTGTATTATGTGTGCATTATATTTATAACACAGAGGTACGCTATTTGCAAGAACCAGTTGTTACCAAAAAAGACCCGTACCATAATGTTAAGGTTTGACTATCTCGTAGGCGGATATAGTTCCTATTGCGGGGACAACATTTAACAAAAAAATAGTATAAGATAGAACCCAGGACTTCTTGGTTACAACTAGAACTTTGTAGCCACTAGACTAACGAGGCGATTAAATAAGTAACATTTAAATCAATAAGGATATAATTGGAATAATGTAGTCATACAAGAGGACTGAATAACTAGACATGGCTAGAAATTGAGAGTGGTTTGTCCGCGGCTAGTTGACACAAGTCCAAGATGCTGTCCGCGATAACACTAATACGGTTTATGTGATCGCACCTTGCGTTAATCGCGTTCGACGACACCCCATCGTTTATCATAATATTATAGCTCCTAACCCAGCCAATACACATTCCTTCTATAAGTTTATGTCATTATCGGTAGTAATGCATTTGGCATACTATGAATAAGATGAATATTATTTTCGGTATATCTATTCTTAACTCTATACCAACTCGTGTTTGCTTAGTTCCTATTGTTGTTACGCATTTTCTTTATAAAGATTTATTATCTACCGAACTAACCACCTGCCGTTTTACGATTTGTGTTTAGAAAGAAAAGTATAAAACTATGTAGTACATCGTAAAGAACGCAACGAGGTCAAGGTGGATTTAGAATGAGGACGATCCCACTAATTACTTTTCCACGTCAATAATTTTAAAATTATAACACTTTATGATATATTTTTAAATGTTTTTGATGTTTTATTTAAATAACATAACATAATTCAATCACTAAAAGTTGTTTATGTAGCACTTTTGAATGTCTTTATTTTATTAGATTTATTTAGTAGATCATATTTAAAAATATATACTGAACTGGTAACTCAAAACCTAGATCTAATACTAGAACACATCCTATAATTTTAACAAGTTAGTAAAACCAATGTATACTTCCAAAAATCAAAATAAGGCTATGTTTTATATTGCTTCTGATATAGTTGACATAATTTCGTCAAATAAAACCAAGTTCTTCACAAATTTTATAATCTAAAGCGGTATTATTATTTTTCATGTCCAAAGAATGGTGACAAAAACAATGTTTAAATTATACATATGAATTACACAACCAGAGACAGTCAGTGCCAAAATTCTATTTGTACCAACAAACCGAGGCGGTATATTTAACTGCAACCCATAAACTGATGAACGTTCGGTTCGGTTCGGTTCGGATGAGCAGACATTCATAATTCAAAACAATATAAACATCAACCAAAGCTATAATATATAATATCGTTTAAATTATAACATTTCCTTATTTCAACTCCCGATACAAAAACGAAGGGTGAGTATAAGGTTTTTATTTATTTGTATCTGTCTGTTTGTTACATTATAGCTTTGAAACGAATGCACCAATTTGATGGTATTTTTTATAAAGAAAACTCCGTCTTTTAAGATGTTACTAAGACCATATAAGGAGAAAATAATAGCTCCAAGATATTCACCTCCCATTGCTGCAATTGACAGTTCAGCTAATATTGTCTGGCATTTACGATTTGAGATATAGGTTATATATACGTCAGAAAGACGTACACATAGATATTGTCCTGTCATATCAAACAAGCAGTTAATTGTAAATCTAAACAAGGGATAGTAAGCCATCACATTTCACAAACATTGGCACTTTAATTACACAATATAAGCTGATTCATTTCTGCGAATAATAACCAGTTTGTTTGCGATTCCTCAAAACAAACATTCCGTTCTCTTATGTGCGACAGAATTACCTACAACCCAAACGCCAACGCTTGGTGCATAAATAGATTCATTTTCTTGGATGGAAATTGACGACTTTTATACTAGGACCGTCATCAAACGTGAACAAATAGCTGAAGACACGGCTTATTTACGATCTCACATAACATGTCGATGAAGAAATGTGTTACGTCAACTTTGTACGCCTTTGTAAGACATTTCTGTGTCAGTAAAACCCTTTTTGTTCCTGTTTCCTATAACGTCAATGCCAGGATAAGGTGCTTGCAGATTACTTCCAACTAAACATCTTAGATTTTTTCTAACTTACAAAACTTACTTTTAAAAGTTATTGAAATGGTTTATATTATTTTGATAGTCCCAATAGAAAATAATATGTATAATATTATTTTCTAACGTGTACACGTGTACCTATTAATTGAACCGAACTTTTTTTAAAAACTTAATCTAGGATAAAAATTAGCATGTTAATTATTATTCCGCCGATTTTCCCAAAGTACAATAAGTTTGCCAAACAATTTATAAGATTGATATTGTATCCTAGGATATAAATCATACTCAAATGAAGAAACACATAGTAAATACATACGAAGGGTATTAGGTACATTGATTAAAATATTCGTTCATTCAATTGATTGAAAACGTCAAGTCCATAAATCGTAATCCCGTTTACAGTATGTATAAACTATTTTAATTTGCAAAACATTTATCTGGAAATATAAATGGTAAGTCAATAACTGATAAAGTTGTTCTTGAAAATAAATAATATATATATTAATTTAGTTATTTCTGAGAATATTCTTATCTTGAAAATAAATAGTTTGGCGAAATCAGCCCTTGAAGAATGACTGAATTCGATATATAAGTAATCATTATACATATATATAGAAGTATTACAATTGCAACTAAGGATCTATAACAAACAAAACCGAATTATAAATGAAAATATCAGAGACATTGTCCATTCAATACGACATTCGAATCACAGGAAGAAAATAGACACTTATTATTAGCAAGTACAATTCGATTATTAATATACATCAATAAAATAATAGTTTTAACATTGGAAGAGCGTGACATCAGTACAGGTCAGTGTGAACGGTGACAAGATGTGGGCATTGGCATCGCCACCTGCCACAACATTGCCTCGCCGTCAAAACATAAGATGTATCTTATAGAATAATTTGTGCGTACAACGTGACTAATTCAATAAGAACTTATCGATTTGTTATGTTAGATATTGATCATGAATGAATTATTGATCAGCTACTTGTCTATTTTTGGGTAACACACAATTTAGATGTCAATATTAAATGATATATAAATCTTAACTGGATAAAGTATTTTTAAGATATCATCTTAACTTTTTTAATAATGAGATATTATTAAATTCATAGAGGTATTAATTAAGAATAATTGTCGTTAAGATAATTTATTGAAAGTGACCTTCTTGTCTTTCTGGGATTATGTATCTGTGGATCTGATTGTTTTTAAGTAGCACATAACATATGATGGTATTAAAAGGTCACAATGAACATCTGGGGGAGACAACTTCAAGGACTGCTTTGACGAAGTACATAAATTTGTACACTCATCAACAAAAACTGCATATAGCAGCCCCTAAAGATTGCCACAGAAGAAAGAACATCTTGCAAAGTCGTAAGGTGGACGGAATTACCGGTATGAGGTCTTAGGTTAATTCCAGGTTAAGTGGAATTACCCACGCGACGGTAGGAATATATTGGATATACTTGTGGGTAATGAATAACAACATTACATGACTTTGTATATAATACGATTAAATTATAAAGTGATGACATAATTTGGCAGCGTTCAATTGAAAGGTGAAATGTATTATAATGACATTTGTTTATTTATTTGGCATTTAGTTACTGACATAGCACATTGATTAAAATACTCAAGATTCTAATTTCTTACTGCAATTACTTTGAATGATAAACTATGTTTACATATGAAGCTATAATGAAAATGTGGGCTAACTTCAGACACATGAAAAAATAAATTCGTTAGTGAAATAAATTTTCCAAATATCCTGTAATACGTATTTTTTTTAGATCCACGTACATCCAAAGATACACCAATAAGATAAAGTCTGTCCTAATTATGCAAGACAAGTTATGCGAAGTGGTAACGCATGCGCAGTGATCGCGTTCTTGCAAGTAGTAACATTTGTTTACGAGGGTTGCGTTACATAAGACGTCCCGACAGTCCTTCGTGCACTATTTATGTAACGAACTTTCCCGATTCCGTGACACATATTCACATCAATGACTAAGGACGCGCTAAAGATATTTTTTCTTATAAAAATCCGTTAGCCGAATTTACCAACTGTCAAATTAGCATTTTATTGTATATTTCATTTTGTATTACCGTTAAAAGACTACCGTAACGTAATTAAAATAATAGAGTAGATCTTTCACTGCTATTTGTTATTTGTTATTTATACTTAAAATTGTTCTAAAGTAGCTTGCTCTAGTTAATAATTATCTCTAGACAGCAAGTAATCAGCTCTTTACATCCATTAAGTATTTAATATGAGTGTTACTCGAGTTAGTATTTATTTTCTTATTTGTGAACTAAATTATTGTTATTAAATAAAAAATAAATAATACATTAGAAATAAACTATTTTAAGGATATTTTATATTCAGATTTATGGTCGAAGCGAACTGAACTTAGTATCTTTGATTTAGAATTGGATAAAATCAAGCAAAACTTAGAATATTATCTTATGGGTACTCAATGAAATCTAGAAATATAGAACCAAGGATGACCTAGCCCGCCGTAATCATAACAAATGGGTAATATCATTAATTACTTGAAATGTTTTAATGATCATTAGTAAATGCAACGTATTTGTCAACTTCAAAGTTTTTGATTTATTAGCTGTGGTTTACTCACGTCACCCAATAACATTCAACAGGCCTAATATCAGTATAACGAAATTACATTACGACATATTTTAGTTTACTGCACTTTTAATTTTAAGCCATCAAATGAAAATATAAAAAAATAACCTAATGGTAACAGTTTTATTACATATATTTTTATAAATAATCATTACTTTAGCGAAACAAGCCGTTAGATTTAAGTGGTAACCGGCGGCGAAAATAATAGAGCTCGTAGCTGAACATAACATAAAACAATTGAAATCACTTTCCAATAATCCGAACATTTAAATGTATTCTAAACCATAAACCTTCAGAATACCATAAGTTAGGATATTACGATACAACAAACAGAGACAGTGCGCGATGCCTACCGTCGCAGTGCCTGCAGCGCTTGGGCTCCGGGGGTGCGAGCTCGTCGCCGAGGTCGCGGTGTCGCACCGGCATGGCGGCGCATCCCGCGCCGGCGCCGCCACCCGTGTCAAGCGGGGTCGCGCGGTACGTGGACCGCTCCTCTAGCGGCTCGGTAGCCACTGAGCCTGATCATTCCGCCCGCCCCAGCCGGTAGGCGGCGCCCATTTGCAAGTTATTTTTGGTGCGCGTGAGTCAGAGCTCGAACTGCAAAGTTCGAGATAGCGGCGCCCGCGCATCTACAGGCTTTTCTATTCTACCCTGACTAGAGCGACTGCAGATTCGATTTATTTTATTCAAAATGTCTTATTTATAAAATTATGTTGGTCTTTGAAATGAAATATTTTTAAGCACAAACCGTTATTACCATAAAAGTTGTCAAAATGGTCACTTCATTCATTTAAAATAAAGATAAATATGATAAATTTATTTGTGTCAATTTCAACATGACTGTCATTAAAAAGAAAACATTGTAAGATGCTGTATATTTGTACTAGAATTTTAATTATCATATCAAGAATTTTCTCATGCAGATGTATATATGCAAAACCAGCTAAAGGCAAATCTTATTTTGCATGATAGACAACATTGTATTTTTTACTATTACATTATATAATTCATTATTAATATTATATATTATTTAACATATTATTTAAACAATTGGCACATCTTTTACTAATAAATATGTACACCTACAGACAAAGACTGCTTGGGTTTAGGATATTATTATTAATTTATGCTATATTTAAATTAAGTTTTATAATATATATAGTTTTGATAAAAGAATGTATTTGAAATATTAATAATATTCATTAACAGTCTTATCGGATTATTTTAAAAACCAAATATAATTTTCAGTTTTTTAGTTTAACCTGACATAATGTCAACTCTTTTGGACAATTATAAAACCTATTAGAATGTTTGATATATCTTAAACAAAGCGCTCTTTCTTATGGGTTATGTCTTAGAGGAGTAAAATAATTACTCTTTCAATTATTAATAAGTAAGTATTGATAAAACAATCCCTTGAGACACATAATTTATTTATGTTAACAATGTAGTAGCCAAATAAATTGGAGACTTTGTTAAGATATATATATTTTTTGAAAATTACGAATTAATCATGTAATATGAACCAATAATTAAATCACCTGGTCTTTATTTTTTCTTTTCATGGATATTTGGTGATACTAAACTAATATAAAAGTTATTAGGCAGAGAATTATCGATTACAAATTTATTATTATGTACATTGACATTATTGTGGTCTGGGGATAAAATTGTTTTACGAAGCCATCAGCCGGCGAACTATTTCATAAGGAGGTAAAATAATGATATTCTGACTAATATTAATTGTCATGTTTTTAAAAAGTGGCAAAGAAAGCTACCATCATTATTTTAAATCCGTGATTATAACTTACTATTGAGACGTAGTACTTGGTTGCCGACAAAACTGTCAGTTTAATTACATTTTCTAACTAATCAATGTTTTAAATATTTTATTTTTAAATTTCGTACTAGTCTATTCAAACTGCATTCTATAACACACGTACAGTACAAAAATATTTAGATAAATTGGAGCAGATTGTTGTAGTGGGCGGCTTAGTAAAATAATAAACTCACCTGTTTACAGTGTATTGATTGACTTTTCTCGTTCTGGATAATAACATCTAGGAGCGTATTATTTTGTGTGGAAATACACTAAAATTCCGTTACACCACGTCACACATTATTTTATTGTCGCAAGATAGAATAGATAGATATTCTCTTTCTTTACAGTTTTCTGCTGTCTGCCATTTTGAATTTTACAGTAGTGTTACCAACAACTAAAAACATTTCATTTTAGTTACGTTTATTTTAATGTTTGTATAAAGAAAAATTTAGGGCTTGGCGCACACTAGACATAAGTATGTAGTGCTGTGGCTGTTAGTCATGGGAAATTACAAAAATGTATTATACTTCTAATTAGTCAGTAGAGCATTTTTATATATTATAACCGCTTATAACTGTTGTTCATTGGAAAGAACAAATACGATAACAGTAAGTGTTTAGGTCAAAAACCTATTTTTTTAGATTAGAAAAACAGAATGATAAATATCATTTTTCTTTCTTTGCCGAAGATGAACATAAAAAGTATACCAACATACTCTGCTTTGCTTCCTCAGCTGCGACGACCTAGAAGACGAATTTACGAGATCTTCAACAACGTTAGCGTCTATCGTCCGTCTAAAAACAAATCTTTAGCGCCAAATCCATAGTAATTTTATAATTTTACTTTTCCAAGTATAACAATATTTTTTGTAAGTTTTTAAAAATGAAAAGTGGGTTGATGGAGTTTGTTTAGCATAAACGATTAGTCTTTATTTTACGTTAATCATTAGTTTTACTTATGAATCTTATTAGGAGATTAGATATTTTGAATTGTGCAATTTTATTTTACTATTGAACATGATAATATGATAAAAAAAATTCCGCTCGAAGTAGTTTTCACCTCATCAGACGACCTAAATCTCTCTTAATATTACTTTTGGAAGCCTTTTCCTTTTCGTTTTGTATCCAAAGATTAGGCCAAGAACCTCAAAATAATTTTTGATTCGTTTTCATCAATATCAAGGCATTATAAACAACAATAAAACACATTATTTTGTCTACATTAAAATGGTTAATATATTTATTATAAGTAGATAGGCAATGTTTAAATTTTTTAAACTCAATTCTAATAATGTAAATATTCGTTTCCATTAAAACATCTAAAATAAATAAAGGATGTAAACTTTGTACATAAAAATACACAATAATTTAATTGTTTTACTGCACAATATTATTTACATTACTAAAAATAACAAATAACTTTTTAATTGTTAAAAGACTTATTGAAATAGCAATTCATTTTCTATAGACAAATATTACGAGAACAGTGAAATTCTATGATTACTTTATATATAATTCACATATTATTTTATTATCATATTTTTTAACAATAAAAAATACATTTTTTTGGAATGAGCTGTGTTTAAAATGCATGTTTGAAATAAATACATAATACATTAATAACATCTAGAATAACTATAAGATTCACTATAATTATAATATAAGAGTGGCCATATACCCGTATATGACAGATGGGAAAAAATATACAATTATTATAAACTTCACAGACTAATTGTATGTCATGATATTATGCACTATGTACCCGAAATATTAATTTAATATTATAGATAATTGATCATTAGATTGCATAACCTTTGACCGTTTCACAGTTGCCATTTTGTTTTAAATGTTCTTTCTGTATTGACTTTATAATGGCTATTTCTTTTTGTTCTTTACGAGAATTTCGTTCCTCGAATTCAAGTCTGTGACGGATTATTCTTTGAACGATGTCCTCTGTGGTCATGGTGTTGCCAGAATTTAATGTCTGTAAGTAAATAAAATAAACAATTTATAACCTAAATTACACAGAAAAATAATTGCCATCGTAATATCTTTTTTTGATTATTAAAAATAAATCAAAGAATAATTTTAAGTTTCCATGAGGTGGACACCAGGTTAATATTTAAAATCCTTGTACTCTCCTTTTTCTTGCAAACATTTTTAATATTAATCAATAATTAGGCTACAGACGCTAAACAATATTTCTTAAGTATGTTTATAAAGTAGTTTTGAGTTAGTATCGTCATACGAACTAAATTCGGAATATTCTGACAATTTTATGTAGTTTCTATTAGTACTAAACGAATGTATTGTATCATGTTATATATTGCGCAGTACCTTACACTCACACATTCACGAACATGGATAAATGCTATTTTTCATAACTTACATTGGCTAAATTATCTTCCTTAAATTCGACGACTATAATATTGTTATAATTTAGAAAACAACTTCCGTATTAGAAATTACATATATTATCCCTAAGTGTCGAAGGGTTTTTTAAACAAATAAATAATAGATATAAGTAAACCCCGATTCAGAACAATAATTTGTGGATTTAGACTTTTGATCACTAACCGCCACAGCAGCAGGTTATCAAATAATTAATAATATTGACCTTGAAGCAGCCCTTTCTCTTGGGCACGTGGTAGGGGTCGGAGCCGTCCGCGTCGCTGGCGATGGGAGTGAGACCGTGGCACACCACGCCCACGCCGAAGTGCTCCATCAGCTCTGACGTCACGCTGTAGGGCGCGCCTATCACCACCTCGTGCACGTACTGGAACATATGTCATATGTTACTATAACTATATATCTTGAATTGAAATGCACCAATGGAGATATTAATTAAATAAATAAACTTTATACTAATTATTGTATTCTAGACCTAAGATAAATTTCTGATAGTAAAACCGGACTAAAGTTGGATCACATCATCATCAACCTGCCCCATTTGGGAATAATAATAATAATATCAGGACAAATAACACACATTGATTTAACCCCTAAGTGAGCAAATTATTTGCTTGTGTTAAGGGTGTTAGACAACGATACAAATACATACAAATACACATATAAATACTAAGAATATATTTAATAAGACCAAACCCAGAAATACAGACATCTATGCTCATCACATAAATGCCTGTTTCTGTCAGGAATCGAACCCGAGCCCCATTGCGCCCTGACACGTTAGGCGTCTGCGCTAACCACCCGACTAACGGGGCGGTTAAATGGTGCTATATATACATTTCTTCTACGTTTTTCTATCTTATGTCAGCTTAGTGGAGATTTTCTTCTATAATTTCTTCAATATTATTTTTAATTCAAATTAGAATGTGTTGTGTTTATTTTTTCTTCGACCTTGAGACAGTCATATATTTATTATATATATAAGTCATATATTTATCTTATCTTACATTTATTATCACTAGACGGCAATGGACAAATTTTTTAAGATTTTGACAAATAAGTAATAGTATACCAGAACCACCTCTATATTTAATATTTAATATTTCAGTTAACAACTAACTGATATATAAAACTGCGCCTGTGTTCGATTAGCTCACATAACACATAATATTTGAAAATATCTATAAACATTTATATCTGTGTTAAGCTTATTTAAATTTTAAATAAATATAGAATTAAAAATAAAACAATAGGTACGGACAGGGATTCGAACTCGCGATTTTTCATTCTTTATTTATTTAAATTTTTAACTATTAATATTTACCGTTATAATGTTTGTACTCAATTTGATAACAAATAGAAAGTGCTAGAGTATATAGAAGCATCCAAAAATATGTCTTAACATATATGAAATAAGGCACATTTTGTGGAAAACGATAAAAATATTAACGGATATACACTCACCTTACACGCCAGTACTGAGAGGACTCTCTCGTGCAAGTTCATGATGGGGTAGTTGGAGCCCTTGTATCTATTGACCTCGAGGTCCGTGTGGAGCCCTACGATGAGGAAGTCACCCTGCGCGTGCGCCGCCTCCAGGAAGTCCAAGTGACCCACGTGGAACAAGTCGAATGCACCCGCTACATATACTACCTACAATATTCAGTATGACGTAAATAAGAATATATTTAAAAAAACTTACTAGTGTTTATTATATTAAATATATTACTCTTTGTACTTTTTTAACATTACAATTTACATTACAACTAAAAATTGTGTTTAGGTACAAGAGTTATGTGGTTAGTCATTATAAAAATATATGTAATCGTAAATTGTTTCTTTTTTAACCAAATAGGAATGTGGGTGCAATCATTTAATAATAATAATATCACAGGACAAATTACACACATAGATCTATTCCCCAAGTAAGTAAATTATTTGCTTGTGTTAAGGTTGTTAGACAACGATACTAATACATAGAAATACACATATAAATATTGCGAATATTTATTTATTTACTTTATTGGGTAATCCAACAGTGCATACATAGTTTTAATGATACAATGAATAATATTAACATAAAATACTATTTAATAATACTTTATACATAAACAAAAATAACACGATGTCAATAAACAAATGATAATTTTATCTCTCAATTTATATTTAAGAAATAATTTAGAGATAAAATGACAAAATTTCAGGGCTAAAAGATATACTACTTAAAGGCGTATATGGGTGTGTTAATGTGTGTGAGATTAACTTTGTGGATATGTTAATGTGAAAACATCAGCAAAAGTGTGAATCTGAGAATAAATAGTTTAATTTTTAGTCTGTTTAATTTGTTTTCTTAAGGCTGATAAATAAGTATTGAATAAATCAATATGAGAATAGAATTAATTATATGTAGATGCCATACGAGAGACAATAGTTTTGTGCATAGTATTTTTATGATAAGGCCAAAACTAGACATACAGACATCTATGTTCATCACATATTCTCTGTCGGGAATCAAACCCGAGCCCCATTGCGCCGTGATATGTTGGGGGTATGCGCTAACCACTCGACAAACGGACCAAATGGATAATTGGCTGATATTCTATTTTCTATCGTTCTATAGATATATTCCATTATGTATTCTACTTTAACATACATAAAACTTATATGTAGCTATTTGTATTGATATTTATGAAATGCAGAATATTTCATTATAAAAACTAGATTTATCGAACATTTGCCAAATAAGTATAATAGTTGTTAAATTTATTTCAACCAAATTATTTTATTCAGCTTAGTATTCAGCGTAACTAAAAATCCGATTAAAATGTTTCAGTTTACATAAAAAGAAACTGAATTATATATATTCCACATATATTTTTTGTACATTATTCTTCTTTTACTTAGATATATTTTTTGTAATATCTATAGGTAACTCAAGAATATATTTGAATATTTTTAATCTGTCTGGTATGTATATGTTCGCACTACTACTACGAGTTTAACAAGATAACTTTGCAATTAATTTTTATTATAAATATTAAATACAATTCAGTAAGTAAAATAATTAGTATAATTTTGCTATGAAATCATTTAATAATATTGAGTAAGATAAGAGGCATAAATAATGGTATTATAAATATCCTAAATGAAGGCCGATTACCGTTCTAGACCTGTTTTTTATGTTTATTTTTTTATACGTTACAAACAATATATAAAAAAATATAGACTTAATGACTATTAAGAGTCTTACCGATATAAAGAAAAGACACAAAATGCTAACATGAATATATAAATAATAAAACACTAAATCGTGTTTTAACAGTTTTTGTAAATATATAATTTATTTTGGTAAATGTACAAGTACCTAACCTAACTACTAATTAAATTCAAGGTAAAACGTGTTTGGTATATCACGAGTGTAGTTATAGCAATAAAGAATTGATTTTTATAGTTAATTATTGAACTTTGGCTTCTTACAAGGACTTTTGTTAGTAATTATAAAATACTAAGGAAATATAACCGGTTCTTAATAGCTTAGCATTTTGTGAATGAATATCTAAGCTCTTATTCTTATTTATATACAGATGAAAAAAAGGGGATCAGACGGTTATTTCGTTAATAAATATGTATTGTTTTATGTATTAGTTTATACTTCACATTAACCACCATCTAGTATTTTTTTCATTTTTATATATACTTACGGAAAAAAATACAGGATGGTAGATATATAATACATAATATCAAACATATTTTGGTATAATATATTCCAAAACCTTGTCAATGTTAACCTAATAGTTAAAATTATAATGATGTAGTGATAATACTGATGTACGATTTGTATTTAAATAAATTATTATAAATAGTGTTTAAACCATATATAACATACATAACATAATCTATAAACATAAATTTAAATCCTGTTTCCGTTATTTTTAAATAACTAAGTATTTATCGACCGATATAGTTTAGTTTACGTTAAAATATATATATACAAAGGAAATATCATAGATAAGTCCACTTCCTTTTCACTCGTCCCTACTTATGACCCTGCAATATAGTTATTAATACGTATGTTTGTACTAGTTAAAAAAATTAAAGTTTATAATTAAAATAAATTCACATCACACATACATCTGAAATTACATTTAATTGTTCAAGTCGAGGTGATAAAAACGAATGTTTTTGTAGGTGCAATCATTTGAATAGTAAAAAATCGAATATATTAAAAAATTAAAAAAAAAATCCGATATTTTTTTTATCAAATCAAACCAATGTGGTTTTCGACGAAAAAATATATAAATTTGTAATAATTTGATAAAAAAAGAAGATTAAATTCAAAAAGGTCAAGACGCCATCCCAATCATTTAACATTTAAATTTCTCAATTAATTTCAACTATTTCTTTTACATAGATAAAAAAACTTGCTTACTTTATCTGTGGGCTTTGGTGATAGACCACTACTAAACTGTATAATCTTCTGTGTGGTGGGGAGAAACTGTGAACAGCCAGTGAAGGGTGACCTCGCTGTTGAATCAGTACCAAGATTTGACGAGTGCTCCAACTCAACTGAGTATTCTTTGTCACCTCTCCTGAAAGTTATGATACCTTAAGTGCCACCATACATTGCATAATGTTTAGCAGTAACATTTTTTTTTTTAATACCCAGGAAAAAGTATTTAATTATTTATATTCAGACTGTTACTCCATATTGTCTCTAATAAGGTTGTAAATTATATGATAGTTTTTTTAAATTATTAATGTATTCCAAGTTCATACCTATTTCAAGTATTTTTTTTAGCAATCATACTGACCCTCACTGACCTGACTTAAAGTTGAATTTAAACAAATTATAATATTACTTGTACTTTTATCAAATAACATAAATTAATAGAGAAATTACAAAATAAAATGAATCTAACATGTTGACACAAAAATAATTAATAACAAGAGACAATTTAATTTTAATTCATTTATATCTAAATAATTAGATAACTATCAAACATGATTCAATTCAATGAGACATTTTTATGATTACTAGTAGTAATGGTAAAGGATTGACTAATGATGATAATATCTATTGCATTTACAGACAAAATTATTATATTATACTAAACATTCAAACTAGCTTTTATAAAAATAAATATGTATAATGAAATTACTTAAAATGTTCACGGGTCAGCAACAACATACGTCCCACTAAATCTGTGGTTGACACTCCAGCTGTTCTCATCACCTCTCTGAAATGTTAATAATATTATAATAAACTTCATCACATAAATAAGACATTAAGAAAACAATATACTGAATTAAAAATAAAAGTATTCATATTTTTCATTCTATATTTATATAAATTTAAAAGTATCCAGTTCATTCTACACTGAATGAAAAATAAAATAATCAATAAGGATTTTTTTGTGATGGTCTTTACCTGTATCTCCCAGCTTCTTTAACTAAATGATATGTATCAATTCCATCTGCCGTTACAGTTATGTCATCTGAAACAAACAGGTTTATAACATCACTGAACATTCCAATATGAAATCATTATCAATACTTCAAATATAAACCAATTGAAAACTTATCAACATAGACAATTAATACCTTTATCTTATTAGACATTCATGTTTTTAGGTGTCTGTATCAAATTAATATTGTATTAAAAGTTATATGTTTATATTATATATTTTGTTATTTGATTGATGATTGATTTTAGTTTGTATTATTATTATGTTACAATGGATCTTGCTGATGGCTGATATAAAAGATCATTGAAAACATAAAAAAAGCATTAACTATATAAAAGCATTATTCACCTCCATGCACACAGAAATCACATTGGTATTTGTCTAATGTTTCTAAAGTTGTAACATAAGGTGCGCCCTCCACCACTTGGTCGACCCATTTGATTGCACCAACCATTTTATATCTTTCCTGCTGTGTAAACACAGGCGGACCTTTATGTTTGGATATCTCTTCATCTGTGTGTACTCCCACTATCAACACATCACCTAAAGCCTTGGCTTGTCTTAGAGAGTTTGCATGACCAAAATGTACCATATCATAGCTGGAATTTATAAAACAAATAAATTAAATTATTACTAAGTATTCGACTATACATTATTATTTTTATTGAAACATTTAGTTTATGAATAAAATATCTTAATGGGAAATAGTTTGAAGAATCAAAGAAAACTAAAAACTGTATACAAATTAAATTTTACACTATTTCATACTATAATTCTGTATTTAAGTTATACGATAGTTATCTTATGACTCAGAATACAATATAAATCGCTACACAATTTATATTGAAAAAGCTATCGCTCGCACGATGTTTCGATTTTTATTTATATTTTGAAATTAAACGAAATATAAAAATACTTAAAAGGATATTAAATTTAACAACCTCAATATGTGTCTTACTAATTAGGCAAACCCATAAAATTAAAAAACTCCTTAATATTACATACCAGCCATCACACCACACGCGAATTTCTTTTTTATCTTCCTTATTATCACTCATATTTATTTTTAGAGTTATATAAATAAATTAAGATTGTAAAAATGAAAACTATTAGGTTTATAATTTAATTTATATAAATAATTTGAAACCAGAACGCAATGAAAATTACTTTGACAATACCACTGTCAATTTCACTAACTCTCTGAAAACTGATTGTTGGTGGAGCGGCAACCGGCTAGGCCAGGCACAGGACCGGCAGAGATTGAAATACTGAATGATAAAGTCACGAACGATTGATAAATAAAGATTCGTCATTGCGAGTTGCGTATATTCGTTGTATTTTGATTTTCAACGTAATTGGTATCGTAATATCAGTCGAGTTATATTTTATATGCGAGTAAAATCTACAAACGTAAGAGAAATAATATTATTGAAAGAAAACCTATTAATACTCTTTGCCTATCAAAGAATTGAATTGTTCTTCGTCTGGTTGATTAACACAATAGCGCTATTGTTATTTAATTGATCAAACAAGCCAATGCGTTAGAATAAGATTTAGCGATACCTCATAATGCTAGAATTTCTGATTTTAAACAGTTATATAACTGATTTTAATTATAGTTCATCAATTGTAACATATTCCTTAAAATATATTTTATTAAATATAGCTATTTAATATAATGAAATCTTGACTAACCCACTCTAGCAAAATGACAGATAGCGTTAAATATTTGAATTTAACAGATGTCCGTTATCACTGGTTGGTGTCATTGCATAATATGTTATTTATTAATTAATGTTAACGTTTAGACATGTCTCCTTTATCTAATCGAATGCGCCAATTTAATTGGCTCCCGCGAGTCACGCCATTATAGTAAGCGTACTAAAGAATCGGGCGATGGACTTTGTAATCTCGTTCTTCGCTGTTCTGAAGTTATCTCAGTAGAATTATGTTTTAAGAAACGGGTCAATGACTGACAATTTATATAAACTAAAATAACTTTAGTAAAAAATATATAGCGATTATTTACGTCATTTTTTTAAAATTACAAATGGACAACTAAGTAAGTATATAATAGATTCTTACAATCGAAACTTTATTAAACAAAATTAAAAAATATATAAGAATTAGTCCTTAGAGTCAGCTACTCCTCCATTAGTGATGGCAAAAGTGACCTCACTTTCGGGTAAATCTGGAGAGTCATAAATTTTTGCGATTCTATTTTCGCCCCTCCCTTTCCTGAGATACAGTCTTGTAGTTGACGCGTGGGCGAGAATATTCCCACCGATGGGTTTCTTTGGATCGGCTTGGAAAGACAAAGTAGCTCCTGGATCAGCCGTCATTTGATTTGTTATAAAAACAGCAACATTATATTCTTCGGATATCTATCACAAAGGAATATTTACATAACCAATTTGTATTTTTTGTCTCCGATAATTAATATTACACAGACATATAATTCGTTAGATCTATGATATTTTTTGTCAATGTGGAAGTTAAGTATTAGTTCTTGCCAGCCGGCAAGAACAAATTTTATAAACACAGAAAGGTAGTTCTAACATCCCACTTTATCCAAGTTATCAGTTACGTATCAGAGTGCATATAATTATTTTAAAAAATATCATTGACCCGTCGCTTCTTAGAGATAAATTTATAAATGTCGAATTACCGACTAACAGACACACCCGGATGCTGTTTATCTACTAACCTAATGAACTTGCACGAGGAGTGCTACAGCCGGATATTGAATATTTGTAAAATAAAGTTCTAAATACTTAAATATATTTGGTTTTATTCTGTAATCAAGATGCTATTTGATTCTTGAGAATGAACCGTTAATCAAACTTGGACCACTAATAAACACCTTCTGCAGCCGCGACAGTACTTGCGCGAGCTTCTGTTGTCTGTCCGCGAGCTCGCCGCGACCGGAGAAGTCAACTCGGAACAGTGCCATCACCGAGTCTATGATCAGCAATTTGAACACACCCGCCTCTTCATGGAACTTGGCCGCTACGAAGTCTAGCAGCTCTGCCTGAGATTAGCTTGGATTCTAAACTATTTGTGGCTTTTTTTGGAGTACATGGTGTAGTTGCTGAATAAGTGTTTAATACATTTTAGTAATTACAATATAGGAACCGTGATGATTCATGAAATCACTCCGCGAGTCCGCCATGCCTTGAGTTCATGAATAGGACCCCAAAATGGGTTCGAAACTAGTCGGGTAAAATTCTGGTTAATTTACGTGAACATGGCCTAGTAAATAAATATTAACTAATAGATTCATAGACTTTTAGACAGAGTTTAACCTTGCACTATTGATATCATAGATCGTCGAAAGGTATATTTATAGTTTGGCATTAATTACTAATAGTGTTAAGGTTACATGCAAGGCCCTTTTGAATATATAAACATTGAACTTACTGGGTGTATACTCTAAAAATGGAAACAAACACCTAGCACAGCACGTGTGACGTAATAGCATATTGTCGTAAAAACGCCAACGCACTCATTTGACCGAATTATTATTGTACTGATAACAATTACGATATATCGTTATCGTCTCGTTTCTTTACATAGAAACATATCGGTTTTTTTTACAATTATCTATCAGTCATAATTGATTACTACATGATATAATTTCGAAACTATAACAAATTATATGTAATACCTGATGTTCCGAAGTATAAGCTCTCGCGTATAAGACATTGTCCAGAACAGCATTTTGTTCTAAGTTAAATCTATCTGCAATAGGTCTCAATCGATCTGGTCGACTGTATGAAATATTAAGATTTTATTTACTCTTTTTCTAATATTAACAAATAAAAATAAATAAATAATGTATTGTTATCTCAGAAAAAACATATAAGGAGTATGTTTGAAGCTAGTTAATTATTATAATATGCTAAATAGGTAATTTATAATTGTCACCATTCTTGTTTAATTTGATATTATCCTACTTCTATCTTATTAATGTATAAATGATAATGTTTGGGTGGATGGATGTTTCTTACTCAATCCCGCCAAAACTACTGAACGAATTTTGATGAAACTTGGAAATATTATAGCTTATGTAGGTACACGAATAAACACTTAGGCTATAGAAATACTAACTTTTGCACATGGTTATTGCTTATGTTCCTAGCCATAAAAATATTATTTTTACAGTCTACGTGGATGAAGTCTCGGGCAACACCTAGTATTATATAAAATCGAATTCCTTAAAGAATTAAGATATATTTAAAATAATATAAATAACTCGTGTTTTAATTAAATGAGTCTTTCCAATAGGAAATTCATGTACTGACATCCGACCGTTAACTCTGATATAGCCAATAGAACAGGCATAGAAAAATCAATAGTAATAAAAAAAATTGTGAACTAATGAATAATAATAAATAATTAATCTTGAATAAAGGATACAAAGTGTGTTCAGTATCAAGAAACATGACCTTGCCGCCACTGAAGCCCGACGAATTAGGGATTTGTGTTGTAACACACAAGGTGTGCGATAATTGAGTTTTACCGGTCCGGAACTCACCGAACACTTCTGTTATAGCCATTGATTCTATACCGCCAGCTAGAAGTTTACTGCAAGGAGTCAATGAATGATAACGACTCTGTATATTTAAATATGGTATTGACCATGAAGGTTGAAGCATTTTTTTTAATAAAATATTAAATATAAACGCACACGCGTTTATATTTTTTTGTATTACTCAACATAACTGTTAGATAAACAACATGATTTTAGTTGTTGCGAGATATTTTAGAGTCTGCTCCGAAATATACATCAGTATCAGTATACAATACTAGTGGCCAGTGTCGGCTCTTTTATTTCACATAATCAAGATAAATACAACTAAAAAAATATATAAAAAACACCGTTATCGGAAAATTTTATCCATTTAAATGCTGATATAGGAGCTTTATTAGAATGTGTTCAACATATTTCAAAACATTTTAAAAGTGAATACCTACCGCATCAAAATTTGTTGCGTAATTTAGAAAAAACGATATCTAGAAACGAAACGCTACTTTGTCTTATATTATTAATACAATAATTACTTAGTAGGTTGTAAAGAGAAATACAAAACAATTGTAACTTTTTAAGGCGTACGTAGTATTAGTTATGAAACGTACGAAATACGTACATACCTACGAAAATATTAATTTCACTTGATATCATAATATACTTACTCAAACTCACTACTACCCGTACTTATTTTAAAAACTTGCTTGCGTCTGTCACTGACTTCAAGAGCTGTCATGAAGCCTAATGAAATAACTTTTAAACAAGCTTCTTTAATCTTTTCAACTTTTGTATCAGAAAATCCTTTGATATTGCAAAGCTTTTTTTTCGTGGACATCTGAATTCCTTTAATTGTGCAGATTCCAGCACCTTTTAATTTTTTGATATCTGCTACGTTAATACCATGCTTTTGTAAAATATCTACATCTTGAAAGAAACTTTCCTCTTCATCATTTTCTGAAATGTTATCATCGAGTGCTTGTTCTAACATTAGTGACAAAGTTGATAAGTTTTGTGGTCACTTTAATTACTTTCTGTGAAATATGTTACGTTCAGTCTTGTATTAATTTTCCCGCGATTACCTTCTATTTTTTTTTCAAAAGACAGGCAAGGGTTTAAACCATACAACCTTGTACATACCATCGAATAAGTATCATAAACCTTATTAATTTAGGTAACACTGACATTTCACAGTCGTATATCTTTACCACTTTTCATGCAAGTTTTTGTATTACATAATAGTAAACAGTAATACAATAGTAATAGTTTTATACATTTCGGAAAATTAGCAAAAGCATTATCTAAAACTTAATGTAATTAAGCAAAAGCATTATCAAAAACCTATTTAGTACTTGCGCTAAAATGGCTTTTAGCGCAAGAAAAGGGAAAATTATACATCTTGAATAAACCAACTTACGGTCAATCTAAAACACAATTTTCTTAGCTCTAAGCATGAAGTGACTAAACTCAAAGTTTTTTCTTTTACTTCTTTGGCTTCGCACGGTTTGTGCATTTAGCTAAAAACAAGCTTGGATTTTAACTATTAAACAAATATTTATGTACGATAAATAAGGTTTGCGAAAACTAAACAATATAAGTATTGAGTGCCGGATTCCGTTTGCTTGTCCCTCTCTAAGCCCCCGCCTGAGATGTAATGTCATTTATTAAATTATCATTGTCTATAATCCGTCAACAGCATATATATATTTATAGTACTCTGTGATCAACAGTTCCAATTTGAAGAAATATGACGTACACGGTACAACATTTTTAGTCTATGAGTTTAATTTCTGCGATCGGAGGAAAAAGGCTTGATGCGGCGCAAATTGAAGATTTTTTTAATAAACATTTATTAATTCATCGAGTATTTTTCGTCTTATTCTGCTCAGTTAAGGTAAGGGAGTAAGTTAACCCTACGGCCGTATTAAAAAGTGATTATTTATTATGTTCTTATATATTTCCTCCTATATCACAGCCATGTTGAAGTAGTGTTGATTTTACTAAGTTTTCGTCGGTTTATTGTTTATATAGAAAGTTTAAAGTTGTCCACAAGTAATGTGACAGACCCAGTTTTGTTTGTGTTGTGATTACAAAGTTAAAAGTCTTTACAAAATGAAAAGTGTTATAAAGTGCTTCCAATTTTGGCGTCGAGGCGTCATCATTAAGGTAAGGCTGGATGTGTCTTCAATATCCATCAGAACGTAGTTATTCATACTAAACAGTTCAGTTTAATGAGCCATAGCCCATAGCCTTATTTCTTACTATCGAAACTTAAAAGGCTATTGTTAGGGACAGTATTTTTGTATAAGGTAGTAACCAGCCAACAGAATGTTTAGAAATATCTCTGGTGACGAATAATTATGTGTAACCTTATATATACATTTTTTTTAATAATCAGGTATTATAATTATTGCATTTATTTAATATTTTGTTTGGTTTCAAAGGTAAGACTTAAATTATCATTTTAAAGTTAACAATATTGTTGGCAAATTAATCTTTAACATAGAATGCTTTTTGGTTGTTTTTTATGTTTATCTTAGAATTCATATCGATGTACTATTTTCAGGAATGGATTCAGAAGATTCCCGTGATGCTACTAGAGATGCCCGATCATCATCCAGCAGTAGTAGCTCAAGCTCAAGAAGTCGACGGAGTTCGTCATCAGATAGCTTTAAAAAGAATCCAAAGTCTCCCCCACACATACCTCAAGTTCCAAGATCTCCACATTACAATCCTCCCTCTCCTTCCCCCGAAAGTAATTCCCGATCACCTCAAAGAACTACTGACTCTAAACCACCACAGTCCCCAGGTAACTTAAGTGGGGCACATTCTGACATTAATTCACCTGAAAATTCAATGCCAGCTTCACCATTAGGGCCAAAATCCCCTGATGCTCCAAAATCACCTAGTGATGTTGGTTCAAACATTGGGTCCCCAGAGCAACCTGAGCAATATTCACCAAACAGACGTGGTACTGGAGACGGTCCTAAAACTCCTCAGTCGCCAGATAGCTCAGTTAAATCAGCACCAGGTTCACCTCGCATTAGGTCCCAGCCAGTATCACCAGACTCGGCATCCCAAATCACAAGTCCTTCTAGAAATCCTGATCCTTGGTCACCTTCTTATAACCGTGAAAGAGGCTCCCCTCATTCCTCTCCCACTAGATCTCCAAAGAAAACTGATTGGAGTCCTAAAGATAAATGGAGACGGCATACAAAAGCAGAACAGAAAATGGTTCCAACTCCACGAAATCGAAGTCAATCAGAATCAAGTCAATCTAGCCAAAGTTCATCTTACAATAAGAGAGCCACTACTAAAGATCCAGCTACAGAAGAAATATCTGATGGTAATAATGTACATATACATTATTAAAATAAAAAATTACATAATTCATTATTCAAATACAATTATTAAATAATATATATTCACTTTAATACAATTTGCAAAATTTTGTATAGGAGAAATGGAATCAGATCAAGAGGAAAATAAGTCTAGAGGCAAATCCCCAGGTAGTGAGAAACATGAGAAGGAACACAATATTAGCCATGAGGACCTATCTGATGTGTCTGATGAAGACTCTGATACACCAGAAGATAAAGACACAAAGGTTAGCATTGTTTATAATTAACATGTATTTTTTCTCTAATTTATGCCCCATGTCTTCTTCTACAATTTAAATTTGTATGAATCCATTTTTTTTTAGTAATATAGTAAATGTAGTTCAAACTAATTTTTGTTATTTCGCAACTTAAATAATTTTTTAAATTTACAGGAATAATCTAACACCACACTAAATTTCACAATCCATTTGCAATAGCAGTTTATATTGAAATTAGAGCCCTTTAGCTACATTTTTACTATTTGCTGGATGCTTGAACAATCAAACATATAAATGAAAAAAAATATTAAAACTATTATTTTCAGACCTGATTCGTTTCACCTTTTTGTATTGGCTGTATTCTGAACCTTTTAGTATAGCAACCTTACCTTACCTGTAGTTTTTTTTTTATAGAATAAACCAAAACCCCAGTCTCCGAATAAGAAAAAAGAAATATTTAATGGTAATGATGGTGCTATTTCACAGTTATCCCCTAAATCAGACAATGGAAAAGATGCACTTAAAGTAGATAAAGTAAGTAGATGCTCCTCGAGGTTTAAAAAGCGACTCTCTTTGTGTTTGGTAATGTGTACATAAACTTTATTGAAGGCACCTCAAGAAAAAACAAACAATACTGAAGACGGCGAAGAACAGTTGGACTTCGAAGCAGAAGAGGGAGAATGTATTGAACCTATAAAAACTAAAGACCAATTGAATGGTGACATTGAAACCCAAAGGGACGAGAAAGGTATACATATTTATAACATTTTTAATTATAAATATGTAATAACTATATGATTCTACATTAAAATCCTGTTAAATATTCAATTACATCAATAAAATATAACAAATATGCTAGAACTGCTGACAGACTATAATGTTTATTGACAAAACTGAATTGTAAATAACCATACAAATGTAATGCTTCTCTTCAGAGGACCCAAAGGCAGGTCGTCGATCGCGTGGATCGTCGCTGGAGGAGGGCGAAGTGTCGGACGAGGCGGAACGACGCCCCGAGGAGAGCGAACCCAGACCTGTCTGCAGGTTCTTCTCCAGGGGAGCCTGCACGTGGGGCGTCAGCTGCAGGTGTGGTCATATTGTTGATGTTATGTTGGTTTAGCTGTTAGCGACGCTGGCTAATGAACTACAGGTAGTGGGTTCGATTCCCATACGGTATAATTCTTTGTGTATAATTCTTTGTTTTGGCGTGCGTAATGCTGCGCTTGATCTTATTGCCTCTTACTTGAATCAAAGAGTTCAGACGGTTGATGTAAACAATTGTAAATCGGTTGGATCTCACCTAAAAATGGGTGTTCCACAAGGATCTATTCTAGGCCCTTTCTTATTTTTACTCTATATTAATGATTTGCCCTTTTACGTAAAAGGACTATGTGACATTGTACTTTTTGCTGATGATACCTCACTTATTTTTAAAGTTGATCGTAATAAACCTAATTTTGACAAAGTTAACTGTGCTCTGTCACGTGTTCTTCATTGGTTTGAAATTAATAATTTGGTATTAAATACTAAGAAAACTAAATGCATGGAATTTACACTTCCTAATGTAAAAAGTCGGGATTGTAGTTTATTCCTTAACAATGAAGTGTTAGAACTGACTGACTCGACAACTTTCTTAGGTATAACTTTAGATAAAAAGCTCCAGTGGAACCCCCATCTCTCGACACTCGCAAGCAAACTTAGCTCAGCCGTCTTTGCAATTAAAAAAGTAAGACAATTAACAGACGCTAATACGGCTCGACTCGTTTATTTTAGTTATTTTCACAGTATATTGTCTTACGGTATCTTACTATGGGGCAGCGCTGCCGAAATTAATTCTATATTTATTTTACAAAAACGAGCTATACGGGCTATTTGTAACTTAAAAGCTAGAGACTCCCTAAGAGAAGTTTTTAAAGAAATCGGTATTCTTACGGTCGCTTCTCAATACATTTTTAATAACTTACTATATATACGCCAAAATTTAAATGACTATAAAAAAAACAGCGACAGACATACTATCAATACAAGAAATAAAAATAGGCTTGTAACGCCTAAATTTAGACTTCAAAAAGTTAAGAAATCCTTCATGGGCTTGAGTATACGCATATATAATAAGGTTCCACAAGATATCTTAGATCTTCCTTTTCTTGGTTTCAAATCTAAAATTAAAAGTATATTATTAAATAAATCTTACTATAACATTCAAGAGTTTTTGGTTGATCGAAATGTGTGGAACTTGGGTCATTGTATCATAAATCTTGGGTCATAAATCTGTATTGTATTGCGAATAGCTAGTAATCTCCGCAATTTGTTTTTTTGTTGTAAATTAATTTTTGCTTTATCGGCCTTCTGCATCACACCGATTCCTTAGAAGTCACTACTTGCGGTAGCATCGGGAGTCGGGTTGCCTCCCTCCCTCAAATATGTGCGAAGGGGGTGATGGCTGGCTCTTGTGTTATGCTCGTGAACGGGTGCTGCTTGCGGTGACTGGTTGTGTGGCAGGCCGAAGATTTGTGTATATATGTGTATATATATCTATATATATATATATATATATATATTTACTGTTATTATTATCTAATTTTCGTTGCCTGAAATCATTGGGCTTCTTTTTCGATTGATTGCGACGGTTCTAGTTGTTCCAAAATTGCATTTAAGTTTATAAAATAAATAAAATTGACTCATTTGCAGGGTTGATGTTATAATTTATAAGTCAAACATTGTTAAATTTTATTTAAAAAGAGCAACTGTTGAGTTTCTGGCCAGCTCTTCTCAGCAGAACAGCATTCCGAGCTGGTGGTAGCTTACTCACAGACTGACTATACTGACCAATTTAATGTAATTGACTATTCAAAAGTGCGTGTAAATGCCTACTTGAATAAAGATATTTTGAATTTTGAATTTTGAATTTTGTAATCCACAGATTGTTTTAGTCTAAGATCCGACCGCGTGATTTATACGTTCATATGTTTGATTAATAAAATATATTTTTTATCGATATTTATAACTAAACCAATGCAGATCCGCAAAGGTGGCCATCCAAATTTGGCCGCAATTAATTTTAATTAAAATGTAATTAATTATTTATTTTTGAACAATTACGTTCACTTGTAATTGTTAAAAAATATATTTCATTAGAAAGAAATATACCTGAGATACCGAGAAAGTTCAAGGTGCCATCCCTCACAGTATAATTTCGTTAAATATATACGTTCATAATGTATTATCATGTTATACATACCAAATTGAAGATTAATTCTTTCCCTACATGATGAGATATAGGTGCCTATGCAAAAATGCCCGCAAATAGTGACTGCCAACGATTAAAGATAAATTATAAATATCGTTTAGTTATAAATATCGATAAAAATTATATTTTATTAATCAAACATATGAACGTATAAATCACGCGGTCGGATCTCGTACTATTTGTTCCGATTATGTGATGGTGTACTTAGTATCCGTGAATGATATATAATAAAACATCTAATAAATATATTAGGTGTATAGATTATTCAGTTAAGTCTAAAGTGATGGTTTCTAATATAGCTATATTAAAAACCATTTAAACTGCTTAGCAATGAAGAAATAATCATAAATATTTATCATCTTCTAAGTGTATGGAGTATGAAACAAGAAAAGTCAATTCCAATTAAGAATTTATTTGTATTGATTCTGTATGTAGTGTGCAATAAAGAATATTATCATTGTTATAAGTTTAAAAATATCAAAATAGTAAATAAAGGTCTTCAAGTACTTAAAGACTTCTAATAATTATGCCATTTAATGACGTTAATTTTTATATATTATATATATTTATATTTTTTATAATTATGTTGTCAATAAAGTAAGTTATGTTATTTTATTAGAATCCTCGGATTTTGTTCGTTTTTTGTTAGCTATTTATATTAGAAGAAGCAAGATGAAGTTAAGTTAGTGCTAGAGGTCGTTAAGTGATATAATTCTATGAAAATGTTACGCTTTTTTTTAATATATTAAATAGCAATGTTTAATATTTCTAATAAAATAAATATAAAAATTGCTCTCAGGTTCTTGCACCCGGGTGTAACAGATAAGGGCAATTACAATATGTTTGACGTGGTACGCGGTGTGCCGCCTGGAGCCCTGCCCGCGCCGAGAGACTCCGCCCCGCCGGAGTCCGCCTGGGAGCGCGGATTACGTACTGCCAAAGAAGTTAGTAGAAGCAGAGATACTTTATAAAACCACTTAAAACTATGTACTACCAAAGTCAAAATTAAAACTATGTTAAAACTAGTTACATACTTTAGAGATACTTTATAAAACCAAAGTTAAAGCTATGTACTACCAAAATCAAAATTCTAGCTCATTAGATAATAGGCTGTTTATAAAAAAAAATTCAGTCATACAATACGTTCATTAAACTTTTATAATTTGATACATTCTTCTAGATGGTAAGAATAGCAAACAAGCGGAAGGAACAAGACATGGACTTCGAAGAGAAGAAGCTTCACCTGTCGGTGGGCGGGGTTGTGCACGACCCCGACGCGGAACTCGCTTATGCCGCCGCGGCCGTGGGGGCCTCGCCGCCCCGAGACCTGCCGCCACCCCACAGGGACCCCGAAATGTATAGGTATATATGTATACCATACACTATATTTCAATACTCCTATCGACAGGTAAAAATATGTAACGTGAATTATAAGAATTCTGTGTTAATTAAAAAAAATACAATTGCAGTAGATCAGCATATGGTGTGATGTATCGCGGCGGTCGTTTTCCGCGGCCGGTGGACGAGCGCTTCTTCGAACGCGAGCGCGGCTTCGAGCGCGAACGACCCTACGAGCGACCTCCCTACTATGACGAGATGCCCGTGCCCGATGATATGTCCTTCCATAAGGTGGCTCAAAGTTCTTTTTTTTGTTTTTCCTTATTCCGTTAGCTATTTTAGCTATGGCGACGACACTGGGCGGAATTATTTATTATTACTTTTCAATATTATTTCAATTTGTCCTATTGACTTTGGAAGTGTTCTTTTTCTCGCCATATACCTAAATTAACTTTCGTCTCCCCCGGACTTTTCATTCCGAACCTTTAGCTAGAACCTTATTGACGTACAAACGAAAGAATTAATTAACTATCAATATACAGTATTCACTTTCAATCACTTATCAATATGTAATATTTGTGGCACATACATAATATATTCTCTCTATATTGTTACGATATTAATATAATGCCCGAAATTGCCGTTTATTTCTCTGTAAACTGTCCCAATATTAGAGACGCGTCCGATCATCCCGTGAAGTAATAGTCCAGCGGGCGGAAGTAGAACGTCGCGAGGGACGAGAAGGTCGGGAAGGACGACCGCGGGAGAATCGGGAAGGACGAGAGGGACGGGAGGGGCGTGACGGACGAGGGGATGAGTGGGCTGACCCCTGGATGAGAGCAGAGCCCGCCGCCAGACGACGAAGACCACCTTCATCCGAAGATTCGTACTCCTCATCCAGGTACAATTTGTCTGTAGTGTTGTATGGAAGTGAATGTGAAGCTTATAAGTACCGTAGTTTTGTGTAATCAGATGAAGATTTTGTTCATTGTTATAGGTATGTCTTTTCTATTGATTCGAATTTTCGAGACACTCAACTTAGTCCTTAGATAGATGTGTATTTTAGTATTTTTTTTTAATTAGAGTCCTCTTCATTTTCTATTTTTAAATAGTTTTATTAAGTTCCAGTAACTATGTCATTGGAAAGCAGGAGAACGATTTTAAGAAATATTAATTAATTCTTTATTGTCCTGCTTCGTCCTTTTATCCCGGCTGGGTTATGCTTTCATAACTAATGTCGTGGCGTTTTGGTTCTCACTTACGAATCTCATCTTCTCGTTAAATTTCTGCATGTATCACTGGGGTTCGCTGCTGTGAATGTGTGCGTGTGTACGTATGTGTTATATTTTGCATGAGTGCATACATTTATATGGACGTGTGCGATGTTTGCACGTGTGTTTGTGTCCTCCACATACCTTCTCCCGGCTTCCTCTTGAGCCCACAGCTCTTCAAATTCCAGTTCGCGTAGTTCAGGCAGCCCTGGCACGAGGCGTAAAAGAAGAGCGTCGTCCTCATCGCGACAAAGGTGAGGGATTATATTATTTGCATGGATGTGATGTGCCTTTAGTTACACTTATCTTTAAATTTAACGATAAGTTAACAACTAGCTTAACAACGGTATCTCGTTTGAGGAGTATAATATAACATAGTCGTATTTATATTAACGTATGTTTAAGGTACACCAATAACTAGTGACTCATGGATCATAACCCATACTCATTGCTAACCGCCATGCTTATTGGTGTGTAAACAAAGATATACATTTAGATGTGTTTCTTCCACACAGGCTGTCGCCGTCGGTGATAGTACGTGAGCGTCGGCTGGCGACGGCTCGTGCGACGGCCATGAACCCGCCGGCACCGCGCAGGCGAGCGCCCTCGCCCGCCGCCGCCAGGCAACTGGCTGCCAACCCGCCGCCGCCCGCGCCACACAGGCATAAGGTACATTATACAGGGTTATTTGTAATTAATTGGCCACTTCTTGCGACAGCCTCTACATTAATTCCAATAAGACTTGTTCTACGACTTACAAATCTCGATAAACAACACAAAAAAATACGAAAATTTTTGCTGTCTCTTTTATTTATTACTCTGTATTTTTTAAGAAGTTCTCAAAAGGTCAATGCCCGGCACCAAGCCTTCGTTCGAAAGTTAATGCCAATTCAGAGGCAACAAATAAGTTTGAGTATGAGAACATTAACATTTTTAAAACTATTAATTTTAAAAACTATATATACTAATTGATGTCGTTGCGTCGGGGACCGTTGTACTTGGTGTCTATTTCACTAATTTTTCGAAACTAATTAACCAGGACTTGGACTATACGATTTGATATCGTAATTTGGCTTGGTAATTTACTTGCATTTCGTTTTGTTTCTTTATTTAACGGTCCCCAAACGGTAATTGTATTGCATAAGAACCTTTCACCAGCACCAATAAAAGCTCAATATCTTCTAAAAGACTGCTTTTATTTCGACGAAACTGCTAAGAAACATTTCGACGGACCACGAGGCTTTCGATTTTTGAAAACCGCAATAAAATTCATCCACTCGTTTGTCTATTGCGAGGCCACAGACAGATACACAGGTCAAACTTATAACACCCTTTTTTTTGGGTAGGGGGTAAAAACACCATTCAAATAATCTTAATATAATAAATAACCAATCTTACAGGACGAGCTGGATCCATATGGACGCAATAAACAAACAAGTCGCAGTAGAAATAGAAAAAAATATTCAAGATCCTCATCGTCGGGTTCAGGTTAGCATAATCTCACGTTGAGAGTCGTCAAATTTAACTAACAAACTACAAACAAACTTCTGATATACAGAATCGTCATCATCGTCCAGCGAATCCGAGAGTGAGTCTCGATCGTCTTCCACGTCGGGCAGCTCGGGCACGCGCCGCGCGAGACACGCTCGACTTCTCAACGCTGCAGCCAGACCGAGGTTACTATACTACATCATCTAATCCATGGTCTTCTAAAGGTTCTAGACTTAATGTTTTGCTTTTATTTTCTACAATGACCGGAATTGCATCTTTTTGTATTACTTACACACATAACACAATTTTCTATTGTATATAGTGTTCATTAATTTGTTTCAGCTTCAATTAATAAAAAATAATTTAAGATATATTAAGACATTATACATATTATAACATTTTCAGAATGAATGCCAAGCCTAGTTCAGGCCTAGCTGCTGCGGTATCAACTGTCACAAGTAAAAAAGAAGCTTCTAGTGATAAAGGTATATTTATGATAATACCGTTTTGAAATATTATTTCAGATTTACCAATAAATCCGCATACACATTTTATAATCCCATTTTTTCAGAAATAGCTGGCAAAAAGCGTTCAGCCACGTCACCAGTAAGTGGAGGCGGACCAGCGAAGAAATCGGTTTCTAGAAGGGAAGAACTACTAAAACAATTAAAGGCTGTAGAAGATGCGATTGCTAGAAAGAGATCCAAGATATAAGAATAAGGACATTCAATTAGGGACTTGTAATGATGCTCACTAGATATTGCTTAATAGGCTTTCATGGGCATTTAAAATTAGCAGGTTTATGGGTAATTGTTGTTTTTTGTTTTGAGATTCAGTATATTTGTGTATACACCTTCAGGCATACAGAGTACGTATTAAAATATGTTTGTCTTAAAACATTCGAATCAATAAACTTAGACTATAGACTATAAGTATAAGTTACACATGTCATAATCTCGTGTTCACGTGTTTCTGTATAAATTAATTATATTTTGAATAGTGACAGTAGTAAACCTTGGTGTTATCTTGTATTTGTATCACAATATAACCAAACTTATTTTAGGTTTAGGATGTGACATTTGTGAGCAAAAGATAAAAATCATTATTTTGAAATATTGTTTTTTATTTATTTATGACTTAAATTCTTTAAAAACTTCTCTTAGAAACAATGGGAGTCGAAAACTTCCCAAAAAATATTAATGCAGATGTCATTTATTACAAGTTAGAGTATGAATTATGGTTGATATTTATAAGTATGTATGTATTCTTCTGAAGTACAAGTATTTTATCATACCACTAAAGATATCAAGTATTGTGTAAACTTGCCATTCATATAAATGCTCATGTATCCTGCTATATGTATTTAGCTTCGACTAAGGTGACTTTATTATTTGAATACTGGCTAATCTATATTTTCTAGTGGTAGTATTTCGAACCAGAACTTTGTTAAATCCCAGTTCGAGAAGCCGGGTAAGCCCATTAAAAGCCACATAACCAATTCCACAGCATTTGGCTTCTGAAAAACTAAATGCAGCTTGTGATACATATCCCATGACTTCTCTGGTGCCAACATTTCTGACAGTTTCAATATTAGGGGGTAGCCATAATTCTCTCATGCTTTTTACATAGTCTGATGGTTCACATTTATTTTGCTTCACCCTTTTTTTGGGCACCTGTATAACATAATATCATGGTTATATGCACATTTTTTTAAATTAAAGCAAAAACACAGCATGTTTTAATCATTACAATTATATTTGTCAAGTTGATAAAAAATAAACATGATTTCACAACATTTTACATTGAATTGAATCTATGTAAGTTCAATCTAAGTGAATCTTGAAATTAAGAAGTGAAATTAAATTAGGTGCCCTTTAAGCTGAACTTTTAACTTACTTGGTTTGCTAAGTTTTGTTTTTTTTTCTGTTTGATTTGCTTTCTTCTTAATTGCTTCAGTAATTTAATATGTTCTGACCTTCTTTGTCGCCTTAATTTTAAATTTCCATCTTCATGGTGAGGTTCCATGATAACTGTTTTTGATGATATGTCATGTGATTTAGGTAAGCATATCATGGCATGCTTTGATAAATTGCCCTTTCCTAGTATTCTTAAGTAAATAGGAACCAAACATGATTCACAAGTTTCAAAAGTTGAGACCATCTTTCTTCTTATTATACATTCCTGCAAAAAAAATTGAATGTATAGTATCAGATGCTATAAAGAAATCCATGATATGATATTGTAAAACCTACTTGTAAATGATCTAGTACGGGTTTTTCTCTTAAAACATAAAATTTATCCAGTGTTATGTTGCTCCAGTCTTTTAATAACACTGTCCAAGGACATACAAAAGGACTAGGTACTGCCAGCTTAATAAAATTAACCCTTTTGCTGGGCGGTTTTCGAAAATATTTATCTTTCATTACAGATTCTATTCTTAACTCTTCTAAATTCCCAGCTTCAGAATCAGGTGGCATGTAAGTTTCACCCATCTCAAAAGCAAGGTTCTCTGTTTCTCTCAAGCCACCAGCTCTGGCTCCAAACATAATAAAGGTTAACCAAAATGCAAGACCATAATCAGAAGGTATAATTATGTCCCAACCACTACCATAACCTGTAAAATATGACAATTAGATATTGCACTTGTGTATACTATAATAAATTATTTGTAATAAAAACATACCAACTTTTTTATAAACAGAATCTTGAGAACCAGGCCTTTGTACTAATACAATAGGCAAGCTTTGTAGGTAAGGATCATCTTCATTTATCTCACCTGGTATTAGCTGTGTTTCAGTAATATGTTGAGTGTACTGTGGGTTAGTGACTTTATTACTCTTAATGATATCACAAACTGTTTCATTCCATAATGGTGATGTTGATGAATATAAAGGAATATTAATTAATAATTCTGCATTGCTCTGTATACCAGTCTTGATTTGAGCTTTAGTTCTTTTTGTAGGTCTACTTAAGCGAGGATCTTTTACAACTAAACCAATAATAGCTGCTGATGGCATTTGTGATGGTGAACTTAAATGACCTGCATTGTCCCAGTAATCGAACTTCTCTTGTAAATATAAGTTATTTTTATTTGTTATCTGCTCTACCCATTTATTCATTCCTATTGTTTCCATATCTTTTACACATTTAAGTGTTTCAACTATAACTGCATGACTTTTTGGACCAGTGAGGCGAAACCTATTTAATTGACCTGTTTTTATATTTATTTCAATATCAGAGTATTTGTTACTTATTTTCATTTTTTTGCTGGTAGATCTTTCACTGTCTTTGGAGGTGATTATTTCTGTATTTGATTTTATTATTTCATTTAATACTAACTCCACCTTTGCAACTTGAGATGGATGAACAAATAACCAGAGTTCTTTGCTAGAGTTGTTATCACACACCCACAAAAATTCAACCTTACCTATAAATTCAAATGGATAGGAGTTTTGCAAATATAAATTGACTGTTCCTTTTCTGTTTCCATTCAAAAAAGCTTTAGCAGAGATACCAAGACCACAATTGCTATTAGTGATACAACTAAAGAGGTCTTTTATACTATCCATTTGTCCTTTTATTTGAATAGGAGTATGATATGAAATATCTTGTAAAAGACAGTGAGCTGAACTAGCACGATAACAGGCTCTGAAGGCTTTATCACAAGGCCTATAAGCTATGCGATGTCCCCACTGCTCAATCATGTGAAACCGCTTGGCATGCCAGATGTGTGTTTCAAGCCATATAATATTTTTCTGACGTCTATTGTAATCTACTAAAAGGTTAGTAGGACGACGTCTATATTTACGAGATGGCCTCTTTTGTTTTGGAGGCAATCCGCTTTTCTTAAGTTGTTGTAAGTGGCCATCGCGCAGTCGCCTAGGTAAACGTTTACAGTTATGGCTCATTACTCTGCGTCGCATGTGTACAGGTAAACATTGAAAAATTAACTTAGTTTTACTAGGACGAAGTATACTTTCAGTCATTGTCGCAATTTCTATGCTTCTAGAGGCTGCAAATTTCAGGCTATTTGCCGAATGTGGAAGTTGTTCTGTCCCACCTAGAGCAGCATCAAACTCAGTAGATTCCATTATGTTTTTCTTGATCCAGTAACTTTTAATAAATTGTATTTAAGATTAATCATAAGCGGGATTAAATTAAGAAAATCGCTAATGCGTTTCCGCAGGTCGCACACTTTATACTTTAATCTTTATAAATTATAACCCCTGTTGAGTATTTTTCAAATCAAAGCACAACTGTCAATTGTCATCTGTCAACAATAGATTATACAAAAATAACCACAGCACTAAAAAATGGATTTCTTTCGATCGTTTCGTTTTACATTAGTAGTTATATTTTAATTTTAATTACTACTAGTAAATGAATCCAAGCCTTTTATTTTACAATAGGATTCTACAAGGTACCTTCCGATCCTGGAGGACGTGGTTGCCAAACTCCCTCGCCTGCTCTTGCTATTTGCACAAGCCGACTCTCGGAATTCAATCGTTTTAAACATGTTGGGAATGTATCGAATTTATCCTATTTATTTTTATATTTTTAAACTGTAAATGTTTGCTCAACCACTCTCGGACGGTTCTAAATACGGCAATAAAATATTCTTTATGCGCCACGTTGCACTTGAAATACCTGACCATGTTTCATCATCATCATCATCTACTATAGAACAGATTCAAATTGTTTTATTCTTGCACAAGAGTACGTTACAAATATAGCTAGTGATGAAATTGTAGGTAATGGGATAATAATAATATCAGACAAACTACACATGCTCATCACATATATGCCTGTCCCTGTCGGGAACCGAACCCGAGCCCTGTTGCAGCACTAACCAATCGATCAACGGGGCAGCTAAATGTCCGTTCAATTTACCTATTTTATAATAATCTAAATATAATTCCTCCATATCTACATATAACATAAAACGAACTTCAGGGGTAGTTATATGAAAAGAGTTCCCGTTGACATGTGACAAGCTTTGAATCCGCTTTCTTCTGGTCTTGCCTTAAAAACTTTTCCACAAGTTTTAAGGCAAGAAGACAAAGTAAGCAAGTGTATGTTGATGATGATAAAATCTTTTCGTGGTAATAACTATTGAGGTAAGATGTTTCTTTTTTCTTAAAAGACAACTCCCGCGTATTTTTTATTTATTTTTTTTTTTTTTTTGTCTGTCTATGCTGTTAGCCCTGTTGGCTATTACAGCGTCACCGGGGGAATGGGTGGGTCAGGAGACCCAAGGCAACTCCCGCGTAGGGATTATATTATCCCTATGTCGAAAGAAGCTTCACAAACATAAATAACGAACACAAAGTACCCCCAGACTCGGACAATTTGTGGATCAAACAAAGAATCGTCCCGTGTAGGGATCGAACCCACAACCTTCAGTTAAGCTGTAAACCTTCCTTTACATTGCTTACAATGTACAGGTAGTCACTTATAAAGGTTGTCATGAGTTTTTCCGACCACACCTATTACTAGTACACTGTAAAACTTATGTAGTCGAAAAAATATGTAACAGACACCAAATCCACCAAAAAATAGAAAAGTTTTCGCAGAGCTTATTAAGTTATTCAACACTCTTATATAACTATCGGCAAAGCAATCTATAACTATCGGCACGAATCAGTGCTGACGGACTAAACGGCGAGAAGTCTAAATTAAGGTTTTGTTTTAATTAATTAGGTATCACAGTTTCTGCGTAGGGCTGATTGGCTCTCCAGTCGCATTACGATTATCTAGTTTCTATCTTAAGTCCTTTTATATTTTCTCTGGATCTCCAGTTGTCTTTTAAAGGCTTCTGTAATATCCAGTATGGCAATGACATTGCCATCTATCTTAGTTCGCCCTCTGTATAAGATATTTACAAACGATTGAAATCTTTATTGAATTACCTGAATCAGTAGCTCTCTGACCGTAGTTTGAACTTTTTAGGCGATCCCATTAATCTTTCTACCCAGGCTTATTTTTCAACCTTGTACCTACTCGAACACAAATTAAACGGAAATCTTAAATAAAAAAATGGTCTATAAAGTTTTAAATTGGAAATAACGTTCTTTACGCGTTATCGGGAATATGATGAGGCACTCATTTCTACACTAAAAGCTTCTGTACAATGGGGTAGTCCACAGTTATGTGACTTGTGGTATTGTATTTGCTTTTATTTGGGTTTGTAGAGGCAGGAATCTCTGCAACCGTTAAACGGCAACAAAATTTTTCTTAATTTGCACTTTGTCTGTGACGACAATGTAGCATGATACCAAGTCTGGTTTTTCTATGAAAATTATATAGATAATATCATATGACCCAAAAAGTAATGATGTCTGAATAGAGTTGAAACTGGCAAGAAAAGACTTGTAATTACGTTAATGTACAAAGTAAATATGAGAGAAGATAATATGCCACTTTCCAGACCGCTTACAAGGCTATTCGAATTGTTCTTACCGTTCGCATTCTCTGCCCGGATTTGACAAATGCATGAATTAAAATTACATATAAATAAATGTTTATCTATACTAAAAACACCAACAAAAATGTATTTAATATACCTGCGACGGAAAAACAAATAAATTGATAAAAATTATACATATTGGTCGGAATCAAGTGCTCCTTACTGTCAAGTCAGTCCAATTAAGTCAGTTAGCGGGCAATCGCACATGCCCTCCCTGGAAATATGCCTCTCCCGATAATAACTCCAGTAAATTATCTAGTAAATTAATCTAGTTATCTCCTTATCCAGTTTTTATTCCTGGCCTAATAAACAACCTTTGCCTGCCAAACTCACCTGCTTTGGTAGAATATATTACTTTTATAAAACTTCCGAATCTAAATGAATTAGGCTAGTAATCACATCTCTTAGCAACAGTTCCTTAAAAACTAATAATCCCCACATAAAGAAAGATTGTGGCTTAGTCAAAGGTACCGGTAAAACAAAACATCTAGAGTTCAATAAAATGTATACATATAATAAAATTGTCACTGATCGATCTCTGTACATGAAAAATATATATAAAAAAAACATGATGAGCCTTTATAAGAGCAAGAGAACCCAAAATAATGGTTTTTTATTTTGTCTGTTTGTCTGTAAGTCTGTATGTTTGTGCACGCTAATCTCAAAAACGGCTGAACCAATTTTGATGCAGTTTGCAGAAATATATTATAACAGTCTTCACTTAACATTTAGTGTTTATTTCATCTAATTCGGTTAAGAAATAAAATAGTTATGTCAATCACGTCATAGGTACCATGCAAATCTTATTCTATACATGTAATAAAACTGTAGAGGAGTAGTCTTTGTACATTGAAAATACTTAAAAAAATATACCAGGATGTGAAGTGATAACTAACAGAATCCATTTTCAGCAATTTTAAAAATCTTCGTCTGTTTATCTGTTTGTCTGTTAGTTGCGTACACCACACGAAAAAAAAATATTTTAAAAATTTTCTTATAGGGGGGGGCTTTTATAAGAAAGAGCAAGAGAACCCAAAACAATGTTTTTTTCATTTTGTCTGTTCGTCTGTATGTTTGTGCACGCTAATCTCAGAAGCGGATTAATCGATTTGGATGCAGTTTTCGGGAATGTATAATCATGAGATTTACTTTACATTTTTTTTTCAACAATCGGTTAACAAATAAAGAAGTTAACAATATAGAATTAACAATATAAAATATTACAAAACAAATAGCCAGGATGTAAAGGGATAACTAACAGAATCCATTACTAAAATAAAAAAATAAAATCTGTTCATCTGTTTGTCTATTAGTTGTGCACGCAACACGTAAAAAATATATAATCAATTTAAATAACTTTTATACATAAAATTAAGCATCATTCTGAATAAAATTTAGTTTTTTACTTTCATTGCACAATTTTCACTTTATCAAAAGATATATATATATATATATATTTATACTTAAAGTGTTCAAGAAATGTATCTATAAACATATTAAACGATTTGGATGCAGTTTTCTCGAATATGTTGTAATGGGCTTCACTAAACAATTTGTTTTTTTAGCAAATCTGGTAACAAATAAAAAGTTAATAATCTCTTCTTTTTGTACCATTGTTGCTTACCAGCGATTATAAATTAAAAAATATACATAAATAAACCAAATTACTTCTATAGGTATGAAAAACTACTTGATTGAGTTCGATGAAACTTTGAAGGTTTACAGTTTTTACATACCTTGGTATGTAAAAAGGGTACGTTTTATCTACATCGAAATCTACGTCTAAGTCGCAGGCACAGCTAATTTCTTAATATTTCCTTGACTTCTATCATAAAGATTTAACAGTTAATACTGTATCAAAGCTGTAAAATGATTCCTATACGTTTGAGTCTATATCTAATAATACATACCGTTTATACGGATGTGGAGATAATAAAGTCACCGTCTAATCTGCCAATCAGCGCGGGTAGAGTCTAAATCCGATACACAAACTAAACAAACAAGTTTAAAAAAGTTATTCTGTTATAAACATTCTTAATAATATGTTGTGATATTATATTAAAGCCTTTCTATAGGCTGCTTTCATCATAATATATTGTGATATTATAGTTAATTAATCACATCAATTCTTCTCTACAATAACGATACATTTCTTATGACATAGGCACTCCAGAATTATTGATCTGTTTTTGTAGCGTCATTATATTTTATGGGACAATATACACGAGCCATAAAACACGTTGTTTGAAATATATGCACTGTGTGTATTTATAGTTAATTAAAGTAACATGGAGTGTTTTATTTTTTGCGTACTTTTTATATTAACCTGACCCCTCTACATTTAGTTTTACGGGCGCGTTTACCTCCATTCTCTTTTGATTCAATGAGAATTTTATTCTCATTATTTTTATTTTAGTTCAGCTCGTTGATTGAATTTTAAATAGCTTAATAGTTTCTTTTACCTCGATAAAAATATACACCAATTTCTCTACTTTGACATGGTTCTTCAGCTTTCTGTAAAAGAATAAATAGACGATTTCCTCAAACCTGTTAATGTCAGGCCTGTTTTCTTTCCTCTAAAGTGTATGTATGTATGTTAGAACTAATATTAAAAAAAAAATTGCTACATTAATCCTAGATCAGAAAAAAATCAATAAATGAGATATATTACAAAAAAGTAAAAAACAACTCTTGTAGTGTATTTAAAGCCTTGCGATAATAAACAGTTGATATTTTAACAATTCATTTTATAGTAAATGTAATTCTGTTGATATTATATAAGTAAGATAAAAATTAAATTTCTTGTTATTTATATTTCGTTACGGTGTGGGAATTTGGTGTCAGTAAAAAATAACCATGGTCATTTAACAGTACTCATATAAGACCCTAATTTGACATTACACACCAAAATATACGGGTATATAGCATGATGATATAAATGACATTATAGGATGTCATAAATACATTATATAACGAAATTACGTAGGGAATTATGGTATATACACATATATAACACATGACAATGTTTGATATCAGTGGGACGTAGCAATGACATAAATTCTATAATAATCAATGTTTGTTAATTGAAGCACTAAATATAACTGTGAATTTAGTTTCTTATAAATATATTAAAATATATCTATGAACATAGGTTTGTTTTTACAAGATTAATTGTAATTTAAATCATAGATATTGGTCTATTTCAGATATTTTTTAACCAAAAAGCTTATTACATTTTAGTAGGTTAAGGATCCCGTGTCTTTTTATTAATATAAGCAATAGATGGAGAAGATGAATGCAACACTTGCTACTACATTACATATGCTATGCTTTACATTAGAAGATATTTTTAAGAACTCTAGATTTATACACAAAAATTGTATAGCTTAACTTATAGCCAACTTAAAATAACACAGTGGAACCAATTATAATTGGTAAAATCATAAATTTAGTTTACAAATATACAAGTTGCTTCATTCTTCGTCATCTTCATAGTTTTCATTCAGTTTCTTTTCTTTAATTCTCGGAACAAAATTAGCTTTCACAATGATCTCAGAACACATGAACAATCTGTCAAATCATTATGAAAACCAGTTTCGTAATTCCTTTGCATCTTCAATATCTTCAACGTCGCCAGTAATCCGGTATTCATTTTGATGTCTGGCTCGATATTAATTGCAATGTTTCAGCGCAAAATACAAAATGAGAATGATATATGCCTATCTAAGTCTAAACAGCAACAACGACAATAGAGTATCAAATATGAATGGATTTGTCATCGCTCGATTGGATGAAGTATGCGGCTGGAATGGGATGTGACGTGCGCTCGCGCAGGGACGCTCCTATTCCCCGCCTGCTACATGACATCATCTCCAGCGTCATTTCTCCGCCGTAGCGACCCTCGTATCTGAAACATAACACAAAGTATTTAATCTTGACTAGTCAATAAATATATTCGTCATCTTCTGTTATCGAAATGTATTATACTAATATAGATATAACGAAGGCGGCACAGCATAGTGAAGCAATGCGGGTTCACCCACACCAGCGAGCACTAATTAGGTGAGGCTATGTGCGCCGGCGCTGGCCACAAATGGTGAGAATACGCTACGGCCTTGTCACAGCGGTTGCGCGGGAGTCGCGGCGCCGATACAATTATTTTACTAATATAGACCTGTTTTCATTCATTGAAACAAAGAATAACAACTCATTAAAATACATAAGCCTTTCCAGAGATTTACAATTTACCTTGACGGTAGGCAGGTGCCTGCTAAGCTGTAGTCCCGACACGTCCTTAACATTCAATGGAGTTGCATGATGTGGGCCCCACGTGTCATCCCCCTTCCCCTCCCTCAGCCCTCTAAAACTCCCCGGAACACACCGCACCCGCACTAATTTTTAATTGCTGTCAACTAAGTGAAACAGTGCAATTATTATTCTTGTAAAGAACTCTGTAGATGCGATAATTACAAACGTTTGAACCTTCAGTAACTAAATTTTAAATTTAACTAACTGTCACATGAACAAATAAGGTTAGTGATTTAGTTTTTTTTTTGTCTGGCAGCAAATCGTACGGGATGTGGCTTGAATTGTTTTGAGAATTGGGTCAACAATTAATTCTAAACCGGAAAGAGGATGCGGTTAAATAATTACTTTTTTTGTCAAACTAAACGTCACACATAGCCATAGGTTAGTAGGTTTCTACGATTCCATTTAATATTTAAATGAGGACAGTCATGTGAGAAGAAAGACAATAATTTTGAAAACGGAATGGTTGTTAATGACGAAATGTGAGCTAGTGGAAGCGTCGCGACTTGTATGTAGGACGAGTGACGAGCCGACTATTGATAGTGCGCTGCGCTAACGCATGCGCCCGCCTGCGCGCACTTTCGCGCATTTACTTCTCCATCACTGGCGCAATAAACACTTAAATACAGCTCCAATACAGCTTTAGTTATTATAGTATGTTCTATATTTCAATGTAACTTAACGTCAATGAATTTACTTTTAACAATAATCTATAATCTTAACACACAGTATAACAATAAAACTAATAAGAAACTAAAAAGTAGTAGTCAACTTAACAATAAAAGTAAATTTAGTAGAAACTCTTTTTAAAGAGAAAGGCGTTAAAAGGTCTACAAAATTTAAACTAGAAAGTAATTTATAACACAAAGGATTACTGGTTTATTTGATGAAGACTTACTAAAATCGTAAAAGCTTAACTTTTCAAGTCTGGTATGTAATAAATAAATAGAGAACTGTAAAGTCGGAATTAAGATCTCTCGTTATCAGTGAATCCAAGCCGGAGACGAGTGGCTCGGCGTGCGGGGGGTCGGCGTTATTGTAGGAATGTAGAGTTCGAGCACGCGGCGGCAGGGCGTGCAGGTATAGAGATAGAGCGAGCATTCCGCGGCTCTAACGGTTAGTTATTTTGCGGAGCATACGGAGGCTGGCGTGAATGGCCGGGAGATGCAGCGCAGGCTGCAGCGCCCCCCCCTCCTCTTCCCCTCTCACCCCACCCTCCTCGCCGCATTCCTGGTCGCTCGGGCTGCTCGCCGCTAGCGCTTGCGCAACCTCCGCCGCTGCATTCCATTCATAGCGGCGCGCGACTCATTAAACTGCGCGTTTGTCCGCTATCATACTTCTCTGGGCGGCCGACGTCCTCTTCCTCCAGAAACGACAAAACGAGCGGACTTTTGGAAATTTAGAGCGTTACGCCGCATTTTTTTATAAAGTTCAAAGCGGTCGGTCGCAGTGAATTCCACCGGACGTTGACCTGCCCGTCGCGGCTTTCTCCGGCTAGCTGTTTGCTATTGGAACGAATCTATTAATTGCAGAAACTTAGTTCACACATGAGCGTGGAAAGTAGACCAAATTAAGCTTAGCTGCTCAACTTCAGAGAAATAACGATATGTACTAGTCTATCAAAAGTTAAGACGATTTTTAGTTTAGAGACTTACTTTAGATACAGTAAGTATCTAATCATATTTCAAATAATTATATTTACATATAATTTTAATTTTACAGAAACAACAGTAACTGTAACACTGTGAGATATTGCTTTGATATAGTGCTATGGGATCGATAATGTATTATGAGAAGTCATTCGTATATAAAAAGTTGACGGCGTGTGAATTTCACACGGGGATTTCCCGATATCAGATATGTATAAATAAATTGCATGGGCTCGAGAGACCGCCGGGCGGGAGCGCTCACAGCAGCGCTAGGGCGTCGCTTCAGGAGTTGAGCGAGGCTTCCGAGACAAACGCCGAGCGCCAGAGGCATGCCACTCCACTCGTCGGTGAAATGTCACCAGGCAGCATTCCGAAATATTTGAGACGACCTTTATGGCGCGAAAGAAAGTGTGAGGGGTGAGAGGCGCGGGGCCGCGCGACCGTGGGACAGCGGCGCGCGCGCCAGTCGCACGGCGCCCCCCTCCTCCTCCCTCTTCCCCCCGCGCCCTCCCCGCACACCGCCTCCCGCATTCCAGCGCGCCTCCCTCCGAAATAATTCATCCGCGACTAGCTGCGCTTAGTCCCGTCATTATTATTTACATTTGGCAGGTGGAACAATTACATTCATATCTTTCTATCGATGTTATTAGGGAATTTATTATGTAGTGATCTCTTAGCCAGAAATCTGTTTTTGGTAGAACTAATAAGGTCGTAATTAATATGATGTAAAACAACGAAACATTGTTGTATTTCTTGTTTAAGATTCCATCAATTAATACAAAGAAACCAAAGGGGCGTCAGTCTTTCGGTAAATTAATATGTACCATGTTTTTTAGCACGTGATTTTTTTAGCACAATACTGTATTGTGTTGTAGCTTTTTTTCTCCACGTTTATACATCATGTGTTTACCTTCTTGTAATTCGAAATATTATTTCTTTTTTGGGTAGGTATACTTTATTATTTATTTACATACAGATCTTTGTTAAAACATTTACCAATCTGGAGCTTTGAAAAAAGAACTTTGAGAAGTAACAAATGGAGACTCAATACAGATGCTGTATTTTTTGTAGATTTTATGTATAAGTAAACCTTTTGACTACTCTTATTTAGACTTAAATTATCTAAAGGTTTCTAATTTTGACATGGGAGCAACGATGATTTAATATGGGAATGGTAGATTTATCAGTTAGGACAGCGTGCGCGTGCGCAGAGGCGGCGACAGGCGACCGCGGGCTGTCGCAAATAGCCCGTGACGCGGCAGCGGGCGCTGCACTTTCGCGCGGTCATGTGCCCGGCGCCGCGGCCAGACGCTCGTAATCGGTCCTCTATTTAAAAACGTCGTCGTCGCCCGAGCGGCCGCGGCGGGGAATGTGCCGGCGACAATGCACGCGCGTCAACGACCGCGCACAGCGGAAGCGGCACACTTCCAGCCCGGAAACTTGCGCCCGCCTTAAGGGACCGACGAGCTATTTATAATCATCGCGGGATGTGCTCATCGCCTGATGTAACGCGCCCTACGCCGTTCCGTTACTGTGATAATACTTAACAGTTAAATTTCTTAAACTATATTTGGTATTAAACAATATGCTGAGTGTTCGGAGGTAAGAAACCGAGACTTCGCTCAGACATAGAAATCGTGTGCGATGACGCGAGACGAGTGCTGACGTCAAATTGCCCTTCACCGTGCAAGGCAAGAAAATTGATAACTGTTATTTTTGTAATAACTCCCATTAATGGTCGGCGTTTAAACATTTGCGTCGCGCTATTAAGTTTCACCGTAGACGGTATTGAAATGTATCGTACTAATGTACGATACAAAGGCATAATTTGAGACTTTAATTAGTGTGACACGAACGTGTCCAATTGACGGCATCATAGTCTATTATACGTTAGCCAAAATCGAAAGGAGTGATCCGAACACTAAATATACAACTCAGTATACTAGTGTGGAGGGACGTAGGTTTGTTCCCGGCCCACAAGTTCGTTCCGGCGTCGAGCACGGACGGAGCGAGGAAGCCCCGAAGGCCTACCGGAGATAAGCTTAATAAATACGCGGGTTTGAAGCTCGTAATTAATAAGAGATGCGACGATAGCGTAACCATAACCCGAAAAATACATGCACAGCGTTTGAAAACTCATTAACTATTTAATTATATTCGAGCCCTTTGTAAAGATAGCCAAATATTATAATTATATGCTTTACGTTGGCTTTTAACCAAGATAGTAAGGTCCCTTTAAAATTTAAATATTTTGCCTTGAGAACTGTTTTGGTAGATATAAATATTTATATATTTTTACACGTATCTACTACCTATGGTGCTACACCCAAACTGTTCTGCCAAAATCACCATAATGGTTTTGCGTAATCAATGTCTGGTTCAGCGATAATTAATTTTCGAAGTGTTGATGCCGCTCTAATATGTAGCAATTCGGTGACACGAGCTGCTTCAAACTAATAGCTGGTACGTGCACAGAGCGGAGCGTCCAGAATATTAATGAGGATATACTAACATCCAAATATAGCAAGCGATTCGAAGTAAATAATATTTTTTTGTATTAATCACTACATTTTTAACGATCTAAGGGCTTTTTCAAAATAAAGAATATATCTTTAAAACTTGTTCACTTAAAAATCTGCATATGCTTCATAAGTGAATGGCAAAGACAAGTTTTTTTTATTTTACCGATAAGGAAGCTAAATAGCAGTGAAAATCATTTTTGAAATTAGAAACATAAATTTTCAAGGATTTGTCAAGTATAGGGAAGCTACGATCAAGAACTAATTCAAGTTATTTATTTTTCTTATTAGAAACGTATAATTTATAAAATTTTAAGATAAATATTTTTTCAGTAGTACTGGGTTGGAAGCGGCACTGTGCTACGAAGCTGCTACGAATAGTGCTACGAAGTAGTTAAATTAATTACAGAGGGCAGAAGATTTAAATATTTATATTTTATTAGTTTATTTTTATTTTTATTCATTTGTCACGGACATTAATCAAACGATAAAATTAAATCTAATTCAGCATATCCATAAATATATAAATATATTTATTCAAAGCACATATTTTGCAGACATCTCGCATTCCTATCGATTGCGTACTAAGTTGTGAATTTATTTACAAAGGAAAATATTCCATCGGCAGATCATATATCCGAAAGAGTATCGCTTACAAAAAATAAACCGTCGGCACGATCCAAACCCGCCATAGTGAATATTAATATTCTGGGAAAAATGTAAAGTAACATGAGAATGTTCGTAGCAGTTTAAATAACCATTTGTTTTCTTATTGAATAGTTTCCGCGTTGCGTGCTAGATGGCGTCAGTGGTAGTTTTCAGGGCAGAACGTCTCGCCGACAGAGGCCGCAGTGTCGCGTCTAGGACCTAGATTCTGTATTGTTTTAGTGTACGTCGCTGGCGCCAAGTCGCGTCGTACTCGGGCACTCCGTATGTTTTATTCAACGCGCAGGCCACGACCTGCGCCGCCCCCCGAATTTTGTTAGCCTTGTGACAACCCGACGCCTCTAATTACATACTATCGTGACTTTATCGTATCATGATTATTACTATTATAAGGAAAAACGGTTTTACTAAATGTTACTAATTTGGTACATTGTTAGAAGATATCGATATGTTTTATAAAACGGGGGTATTAGGGTTGTATGTCACAGAATAATACATTATTAGCCCCCCTCCCCCCCGCTCAATAGCATACTGCGTTGGCAGACCGGGTAAAGAGGTCAAGGTTTCCTTGGCGCCTACCTGGCGTCCAGATAGTACATACGTGTATTTAAATAGAGGGACATTATTATCCGTCGTTATATTAGACTTTTACGAATAATTTTGCAGTTGATAATGTAGGTCATTGTGAACAAGAATCCTTGTGTTAATATTTTTAAGTTATCAACATTTTCAGTAGCGGACTAAGGTCAATTAAAATATTTGTTATCAAATGTAGTAAAATTGCACGCAACGAGCGAGATGTGAGGCTCGGTTTAGGTGTGAAGGTCGATGACCGATAAGGTTTGCGTTACGCCAACCTCCAGTTTCAGTTTTTGTCTATATTGTCAACGATCAATTAAAAAAATATATATTATAATAATTACCCGGTAAGTAAATATTAGAAAAAATTACAATGAAAATAGCTTATTCATGTAGATTTTCAGGAAATAACTGAATATTAACAAAACATTAGTGTTGAAGGTGCACGTGCCCAGGTGTGGGAGGGGGTGGAGGGGGGTACAGGGGCTACACTATCGCGGACGTAAGGTGCTCCTTATCGCGCCATTGTTCGCACCGACAGATTTATAACTTCCCTTTGCCCCCAATAAGGGCCCGTGACCTCACTCTACTACTCAACGACGCAAATACTCCGATTCATGTTTACTATTGACTTACAATAACAATTACGTATACAACAACAACATACTACACGCACATTAAGAACTCTATGAGTATTATATTAAAAGATTAAAATAAACACGCAAAATTTTAAAAAATTATTTACTATTTACTAAAACAGATATTTATAAAACTTAATATTTGTAAAAAAATTCATAAGATTGACAAAACTATGCGTTGTTCACTCTTCTCGGTTAGATCGTAACAAAAAAAGTAAAGAAAATAGAGTAATAGATTTATAGCGACTTAAAAAACTACGATAACTAGAATAGAGCTTTAGAAAATTCTAGAAATAGTTCTGGTATATCTGCCAATGACCGCCCAATTCATAAAACTCTTTTGTAAATCCAAACATGCAATCTAAACTAATCATTCTCTTCAAATGTCTCCAACAGCTCAAGATTGACATAAAAATTTGGCTTCATATATTTAAAAATAAAATAAAGTAAACATACTTACCTTAAAATCTTCAGAACATTTTAAATTCTCCAAAAAAAAAAATCTTAAGCGCCTGAAATTCACCTTCAGCACTGTAACTTAATTCCGCTCCTGAAAATATATGAAATTGTACTTAAGTATATTTACCAAAACAGTCAATAAAAATCGGAAAATCAGTTTTTTAAAGCTCTAGAATATAAAACAATATATTTAACTAATATTTAACAATTACATATTTGCATAGAATTGTTGAATATTTAATTTTTGTAATCGGTCACCCATCCAAGCACCCTATATGGGTCAGTGTTGCTTCACCAGTGTTATCTAGTTTGATACACTGGCGCAAGTAGGCCACGAGATCCTCCTTAACCCAAAAAATAAAAATATTGAGCAAATATTAACCAATCGTCAAATTGTTAAGCACTATTACTATGGACGATATTATCGCGGCGATATCGCCATACTATCGTCGTTACAACAAGCGATACACAAACCAATACAACACGACATGTTGGAGTCGATGGATCTGAATCTAATGAAGGGACTGCAAATGAGAACTTCTATCGTAGAATACGAAGATGTCAACACGGCACTAACTCTGCGTGTTTAAGGTGTTATTATTGAATTCTGACAGTTGCCTTCCTGTCAACTAATAATCGCAGCGACAACATCGCAGTGTGAAGACGCATAGTTCAGCGGAAATATCGCCGCGGTAAAATCGCCCATTGTTAAAACGCCGATGTTTAATACTGATAAAATTAAAGATAGATGTGAAATGGCCATCGTTTTTTTATGAAAGTTGTTATCAATGTTGTTTATTATGGAAATAAGGCTAACATTAGTTTCCCAGCGCTTCAACTATCGGTGGGAAATGCCGTGACACGTAGACTGTGAGAAAATAACATAATATTTAGGCAATTATCAATTTTTCGTGCTAATTTTGTCGATTGTTATTTTTTGTAATTGACGTTTTATTTTACATTAAGATAAAAATAATATTTTACATTGACATTGACAAATATTATTTTTTACTGTGCTATTTCAATTTACAAAATATATTTTATGTATCCTTATTTATTTATTTTTTTATTCTAAATATTTAAAATGGACGATTGTAGAATGAACGATTTTTAAAAACTTTATTTGAAAAAAATAAAGTTTTTTTTATTCATTCAAATCTGTATTTTAATTACGAATCGTAATTAAAATCAATAAAGATAATTAATCTCAACAAAAATACAATGAAAAAATTACCTCACTTAAACAAGGTAAGACAAAGGTAAGTGAAGCTGGTTTTAAAGAGGTATTAAAAAAAATAATTACCTAAATATCCGTGGTATCTATGATTGCCGAGTGACGTCATGAGGTAGAGGCAGGCGATGACATGTAGATGCATCGGAATGCGGCGCGCTCAAGTAACGGTCCGAGCGCTCGATGTAAGATTCATTCCCAGGCTCGCGGTTCCGATCGTTCTCGACAGATAAGCCCGACTCCTATACGAAACCCAATAAGCCATTTCCTTGAAGCTCTCACAAGAGCACCGCTCCCGTCAAAAAAATGACCAAAGCCGAACAAAAAAACCCCGTGAATAAGGCGGGAGCGCGAAATAAGAATGGCCTCAGTTCTGGGAAGGCTCGGCGCCGGTGCAGTCTTTACAACCTTTATAATGATCGCTTTTTGTGGCGCGACCCTTATTGGCTTATCGTGGGGCTGAGAACTGGCGCAGCGACGTGCGAAACGACGTACGTCAACCCGCCGCACCGGTGCCTCTACTCTACCTGAGACTGATGCTCTGACGGAAATTGACAATCACAAGTCTTAAAGTCCAGATTAAGCGTGGACGGAAGCGTTCCGTCGTTCGAATTGATACGATCATGACGAAACGTTTTATTTATACAATGTTACGGATATGACTGACTGACCAATTTTGTAATGACATTTGCATATCATAATCGTCCTACACTCACCGCACAATACTTTTGTAAAGGCGATTGTAGCTAAACGTCCGTCGGTGGGAGGAAGCGCGGCAAAGGAAATGCTTATGAAATGTGAGCCCACGCAGTGTTCTGGTGCAACGGAAGCGGAGGCGCACCGCTCGTTCGCAGTAGGCGTCGCAACCGAAATGTCCCATATCCATTTGTCGGTCTAGGTGTGATACGGTCAATACATATCAGGAGCAAAGGGCGAATGGATGGTGTACGTCAGATGTGAGTCATGGCAACACGTGTCGCTGACGTAGCACCTGACTTATCATTAAATATGTCAGAGGGAGGTATCGCTTACAAATTCAGAGAATAGAAAAATGTTAAGAGTATATATTATTCAAATTCTTGGACGAGTAAAGATGAACGAAATTCAATCTGTTTTTTTATTATAACATTAACAAACATAACACAATTTTTAAGAAATTAAAATTTAAAAACTGAGGGTTGTATTAAAAAGAAAAAACACAAAACTATAATAAAAAAAACTATTTACGAAACAAGTGAGAATTTTAAATATCAAGTGTCAGTTAAAATAATAATAAAAGTAAATATAATGATAAAAATATCTAAGTTAAATAATAAACAATGTTTAACTTTAGAGTTAATCAAACCATCAGGCATGAAACGTAGTAAACGGTATAAAATGTGTACGAGGGATAGTAAGAGGGCAATGAACAGGCGGGGGTGAGTGTAAGAAATGCAGCTCGCATGCGCAGGCGCAGGCGAGCGCAGACGTCACGCTCCGGTGACGTGTGTCCTGTCGATAACGCTCACTACATCTTATTGTTTCAATTTATTACCTACGTATACGTAGATCGCTATCGTAATTTCATTAACTTATCACTTTCGATATCCTGCGAGTAAGAGTATTTAAATATGTTATATATTTTTTCAAAGTACCCTCATTTTTGAATTAAAATATAACGGTCATTATTTTTATAAATTATTGCCTTATTTTTTACAAATAAAATTTATATTAATATTTTTATATTTTTTGTAACGGTTATTACGAGAATAAAAAATATAAAATAAATAAATTCTAATCTTACGATAGTCGATGTAAAATTCCATCATCAACGACTGATTATCACAGTTTCATCACTTTGCACACATACATATAATTCACAGTTAACGAATATCGTCCAACGGTTGAAACGTCACTTGCTTTCAGCACTAAGCACGAAGTCTGGCCGAGTAGCGGTGCTCACTGAACAACGCGATAATACAAAAAGAAGTCAGAGGTTACGATGTTATCGATGGAGACATGAATATTCGAAGACGCGAGGGTCACGAGTGAGCGGTCGGCGTAGCATCGCCCCGCGGCGTGAATGGAACGACCGACATTTTATGAATCGAGAGCCGTCGCTCATTGACCTGAGCACCGAGCGCGAGCACGCCTGCAGCGGCGTCGCCGGCGCCCGGCCCGGCCCGGGCCCGCTGCCACCGGTTCCGGCACTCGCGCAGAAGGAAGTGACGTTCCCACCGAACATGGCGGCGCGCAGGAAGTGCGCAGCTTACCTATCGGGACGTCTCCGCCACCGGTCGGAGCGGAACGCACGGACCCGCATGCGCCGATATCAATATCCGCAAAAGTGCGCGCGATCACTAACTTACGAATAAATTATTCGCACTGTTATCTAAAAATATTCGTTTGCGACGCAGAGCGGTCGGAGGCCGCGGAGCGAGCCGACGCGGAATCGCACACGCGAACTGCTTCCCCGCCGCGGGGAGACTGATGAGGGCAGGCCGCGCCGGCGCCGGCGGAGGCTCCGACGCACGCGCGCACCTCGGGCCGTCCCTCTCGGCGGACGCACGAGCCGTCCGGAGTGAGCGGGACGGCGACACTTCATTATCACAGTGCCGACTCGTGAACACCAATAGACCGAAGAGTAGGGACAAAATATTCGACCTTCACTACGTGCACGCACACGAGCGTACATCGGTCTCGACGGACGCACACATGCGCACGCGCCTCGCGAATTGCTTGCTCGTCGCAGCGCACCGCTGTGCTACTTTTGACAATTTTTCCAGAAAACTGACATGCAGCGTTGCCGTGGACAAGGCGCGCCTGGCCACGTGGCTCTAACATAGGGCACTAAACATTACAACTTATAAAACTATCACATACACTATTATAAAACATTTAAAGAATTTTAGAAGTATTTAATTAATAAAACAAATTGTATATCCGTTTTAGGAAAAGAAGATAATTCAGAATTAATGTTTCAATTTAATAGCTAAAAGGCACCTGTATAGTGTCTCATAAAATTATAAATACATGGGTTTGAAGTAAATTATACATATATGTATCAAAAGAGAAAGAACAACAGTTTTAAACTTACCAAAACAAAATGTCCGATCCAAGTATTATGATTATAACTTTAGTACTGAATAATTAATCGTTAGGTGAGACGGAGTCGAGTCTAAATATTTTCTAAACTACCCACATTCATTAAAGATGTAAAAAGTGGAGGCAAGACCGCGCGTGGCTTAAAATCTCAATCTACCTACCTAGTTATTAAATAAAGTTATTAGAATTTTATATTTTTTTATGTTATTGGTGAAAAGTTTTAAATAGAATATCTATAAAATTTTTCATGCGCAAAACTCAGCAAGTATTTAAAATATTTTAATAATGTATAAACTTTCTTTAGTCTAACAACTTATATGAAAAAAAAAAACTAAATTATAACAAACATACCTATAAAATCCCTAATAATAAAACGATTATTAATAAAATACATGCATTTTTATTTCCATATTTTCATATTTTTAAAACCGTTTTCCACCTACCTTCTTGATGGTTATTTGGAATATACCAAAGACAAATATTTTAAAGTACATCATTCCTACCAAGAAACAAAGGTTTTGATTTTTTATTATTTACACTTTTTTTTATACTGCGCTTCAGTTAAAAAAAGAGTTGCTTTTGTACATTTTTTAAAAACAAAGACATTTTGTTTTATTTTAATATTTTTTTTAGTTACATATTTATATTGTTTATTAACTTTATCTTACATCATTTGTTTAATTGGGAAATTTACTGACAAGTGTTGTTTTTTTTATTAAAGTGTTGTATTTAAGACTGACAACACTGCTCTGTAGATGTCAAATCAATAGGTACCATTATGAACAATATTAATAAAAGTAAAAAATAAATAAAATATAACAAATATGCAAATAAATTAGTTATTTCACTTACATTCCTAATACAAGTTTCGGTTTAAACAAAAAGAAATAATAAAAAAATATTTAATAATAATAAAAATATGTATGTATATTTTTTATACATAAATATATATTTTTGGAATAAACTAAAACAATTATTCTATTTTCTAATTAATTATTACAGAGAGGAACTTGAATACAGAAAATTAAACCATTTTATGCAACATCAAGGCATTATTTTCCTTATTTTCAGTAAAATATGTAAAATTATAAAAAAAAATATATATATTCAATAAAAAAAATGACCGCCACATTAAACACATCAATTATAAATTAATGAAATAATATTAGAACATAAAATGTGGGTAGAAAACATGACAATTTTTGTTGATATTAGGAGAGTCATAAGGTCTCCATATATGGGCTGTTTTTGCTCAAAATTATGTTAAATTGTTGAATTTTTTTGTGAGTACATATAGGCGCTGAGTTGTAGAGAGGGTTGGTTATTATAAAATGTTGTGAATGTGTGTGTGAGTGTTGCCACACGGCGTAAATGTGCGCGTGAGTCGACCCTGCCGTACTTTACGCGCTCTCCCCAAACAACTAAATATATTATACATCTCATTCTTCTTCATTATCAATAATCAATTGTTTTAATAATAAAATATATTTCTTAACAATTTATAACAATTAAAAAAATATACACATAAAACGACAATCCAGGTCAATGACATCAATCGACCTAATTATTTTTTGTGTAATTTTGTTGGTTATAATATATTGTTCTATTAAATTAAAGTCTCTAAATATATTAAATGCTGGGTGTTCATATTGTGTTGGAATGCCTGTTATCATTAAGGGCCCTTCCTATCTAATCTTGGTCTCATACTCAGATAAAAGTTACTTCTTTTATAACATTCTTAAAAATTTACACACATGCAGACAACATGTAGCTTTAATAATATTATTTAAAAATATAAGATGATATTATCTCAGTCGATAGTTAGTCATTTGTCATTATATACCCTATATATAATTCAAAAATAGAACATTTCTGACAATATATTATATCCAGGGTTGCCAGTTTATTTATAGGTGCCAGGGGATTTTCTTTCCATAGATTATATATTTTTGGACAGATATAAATTATAAATAATAAATATAATAATAAATAAAAATATTAATAAATATGATAATACTTAAAACTTAAAAAATAATTCCTAACACTTAAAACGAGTATCTAGTAACTACCTTATAGGCGGCTAATTATAATTTTAATAATCTTATAAATCCATATAAAACTTTTAGCTTAAGTTAAAATATACAATACGGTTAATATTATAAATATCATGTCAGTAAGTACAGTATCGTTTGGAAGAAAAAAATATGAACTGGCAACACTTTTTATAGAGCTGTCAAATAAATCGTTAACTTTAAAACCTTAGAAGTCACTTTAAAATGAAATGATAACAATAAATAACTCATGATCGATTTTTTTTGTATCAATAAAAAAAAACGGTACAATAAATAATTTAATGTAATAAATTTATTATAAATAACGATTATAATTTTAAAACTATAACTTTAGATAAGGTACCTACTCTCTTATATGAAACAGTTACCAACCAAACAAAATAAGGATAAAATTTACGAATAGTTAAACATATATGAAGATTGTATGTGAATAGTTTTACTTAAAATAATTGTGGTAGCCACAGCTTAAACTACTTGTGGTTTGTTCGTTGAGATATAGTTATTAGTAAACTTCATACCTACTTTCTGTTAGTTGTGTTCTAAGTAATATTTGGCAAGCCTGTGACAAGTGGCAGCAGTGTGGCATTATTGTGGCAGTAGTGTGGCTTGTGGCGGATGGCGTGCTGCAGTCGTCTTCTCTCAGCCGTGACTTCCGGCCGGGGTCAGCGAACGCAGGGCCGATCACTTTCTTATACCCGTCGACCGACCCTTCAAGATGTCATTATGCTCCTTCCCATTTATCACAGATGTCACAGGGTATCAAAGGTCACACTAACACATAGGTACGTAAGTCGAATTAACTAACAGTAACTAATAATTGCATGTATCCCGTGCGCAGACGCTGCCATCAGCGCTAACAGATTGATCAGGGCTATGTATCACACGTGCAGTTCGCTAGCGGCCCTTCTATTTGTAAACCGGCGCCGAGGGCCGCACATTCCTATCATGCCTCGTGCCCTGCTCGCCGCCACCATGCCACCAGTGACATGCACTCGAACTGAACACAATTACTGAACCCAATACATTGCTCTGGCTATAGACGTCTTCCCACTGAGCCCCGCACTTCCAAAGCAGTGGAACGCATACCACGCTCCTCCACCGTCTAATGTCCTATCAGCAGTCCAAGAATTTGACTCGATTCTCAAGTTCTATTAAAGGCAATGCTACTGTAACTGTCAAATGCGCTATATTGTTGGGAAGATCTCGTTAAATACTTCACCCATATTTGGGGATCGTGTATTGAAATTGTTGCATATTTTATTAATATTTTCTTATTAATAAGAATTAAGCAACCTTGAGAAAAATATTACGTAGGTACCACTAATGGCAGCACAAAATAAACATTCTTTTTAGCCTACCATAAAAACTTTAACGAAAGATATGCATGAAATTTGAAGAGAATAAAATTATTATCCACCTAAGACACTATGCAATAATCAACAACATTTAGAGAAGTACCGAAGAAATTTGTATGATATACTAATTAATTGTTTTGCGTAGCTTGTAGTGTGATGGAAACTTTATATCGTAGCCCTCGCATCCACCGTGGATACAGAATCCGACGATATCCTGCCCAAAATGTATGGGTGTTAGATTCGATTATGATGGAGATTAAAAACAAATTTTTCATTTAGTTAATAGTTGTCGGTAACTATTTAAAAACTAGTTTATTATTTGCACGAAAATTGTTTATTTTGAAAATATATTATTAGGACAAAAAATCACCTGAATTATAGTGTTTACAGTAATTTTTAATCATAATCAAATGTTAAAACTAAATGACATACAGCATATCCATAAATAATTTGTAAAATACAATTGGTTACAATACACTTATCACTAAATATAAAAAAATAAAATCATAAAAATAAAAAAAAGTTTTGTCCCAATTTTTTTCTCAACTTCAATGTAATCCTCAAATAAGACTAAATGGTGAGCATTGATAATGAGGTGTACCGAAGTACAGTTCCCGCATTCCGATGAATGGTGAGCGGGCGCCGAGGGGAGGGGGCCGGGGAGGGCGCGGGAGGGGCGCTCGCATGCCTGCGCGTGCGCCACTACGACACTACTAACAATCGTTACAACAATTTCTAACAGGTGTCCACTTCACAATTTTCGGTATAGCTGACAGTGGCATATTAAGTAGCCCACCTATTCATAACCGAAGGAACCTATGGAACCGCTATAAACAATAGTTTCGTCTTCGATAACTGTATCTGGAATTATAAGGATAATTTTACCTTCTGTGACCTAAAACCTATATTATATATGAGTTATTGAGGTATATGCCAATGTGGACTATAAAGACTGGATCCGGAGATCAGAAATATTAAAATGACAGCTGAGGTTATTAAATTAGTTTTGGATAAGGTAAACGAATGCTTTATCTCATAATTGAATATACCGACAAATTTGCAAACGCTTGTAATTCCTCTAATTTATGTGGTACATGTATATTTGGGTCCCGAGCCAAGTTTTGAATACAGCTAACTGAGCAAGAAGGTCCGAATCGTCTAAAGAATTTAGAATCTTATTCATCAAGACTTGTTTGTCAAGTAGTGAGTAGTCAGCGAGCGGTAGTAGGGTCGAGCAATAGAGTACTAGTATTTACTGGAATGTTAATTTGCGGTGCAATGTCATACGTGAGTCATGTCGATCTTCGAAGCAGCGGTCAGCATTGGATATAAAGAACATGTATTGGAATGCGGATGCTTCCGAGAATTAACAGCTACGCGATCTATTTGATCGATTCCTTCCTATGATTGTGTCACTGTCAAATCACTTCGGCACTTTTGATGTCATCATTTAAATATATGTGTTTTCTGATAAATTTATTAGCAAATTCTGTTCGTTAAATTATTTAGCAAAATATTCTAACTGCCAGGTGCTTTTTACAGAGATAATTTGGTTATTTTGTGAATATGATAATATTGTTTAAAGGATCAAAATGTTTATTAATCTCGATAACACAAGGGACACCAGCTGGTAGACACATATGTAAACTAATCTTGAATGTGAACGGTACGGGTAATTGTTGGTGTTTGTGACAGTACGTTGACACTGATAATAACATAAATGGTATTTACTGCAATATCAATGAAGACATTCCTCTGTAATGGCCTACCGGTAGAACAACATTGTAAGTTGCGTTAGAGCAGCTTGTGAGTCGCGTGCGGCGGCAGGTGCGCCTGCGCAGCCGGCACCTTGTTACCCTCTAAGAGAATCCCACTTCGTTCAAATTGCTGCTTATTTAGGGTTGTGCGGGTGTTGCTCTGAATACACGCTCGTAATCGTTCCCTCGTACGATCGACCGATTACGTCAATTTTATTCCTTTTTTGAACTAATTACTGACTCGAAAGCATAAATTTGTGAAGACAGGTGCGGTTTTGAGGCTAATCTTGATAAGTTACACAGATAAAATATATATAATTGAATTTCCCGCTATTTCTCACATGAAATAAATATTTATAGGTTATATTTATTATTCGGTTTTACATTAGATATGCCTGGGCTCGATTGCATTAGTAACTATTTGATGTTGTTTAACTGGAATTTGTTAAGTCAAATGAGAAGTGTTTTTTCTAGTCTGAATAAAATTTCTCTGAAAATAATGGTTAAAGAATATTTTAAGGCCCTTAGTCCTCGCGAAATAATAGAAAAATTTGAAAGGAGTTCGCAAATTATTTATTGTATTTTTGTAATAAAACCTTTTTTAATCGACAATAGCATTTCAACGTAGCAAAAGATCAAGATCCTTTAAGAACAAGGACCAAGTGGCTAACAAACAGAATCTCGTAACATTTCTGCTTTTTTAATATAAAAAATGAGGTAGGTAATTAGTTACCTTACCTATATACCTATTACTTACCAACTTACTTATGTACCTATTACTTACCAACATACCTATTACTTACCAACGTACCTATGTACCTACCTATTAATGACCAACAGGGTACAATCAGAGTCTATGCTCCCTTGCACTATCAGAGAATACAAGAGCTTTGTCGGCTTTTGCAAGGTGTTTAAAAATTAACCATTGGCTCAAAATAAAATAAAATATGAATCCATCATCCGCACTAAATAATTATCTTATTAAAATATAAAATCTCGGAGCTATTATCAACTTAGTTAATTTAGCTAAGGGTGTTATTTTTTAAAATGCAATTATTTTGGAGAATCAGAGAAATTAGATTTATTAACATAATAGTAATAATATTCATTATTATATAAAATAGTAACATAACGTTTTTTAAAATTTCTCTTCTATACTTTGCCTTATAAATTAAGGATACACTTATTTAGATCCAACGAATAAAACGTAATGTAGACGTTTTATTTTAGTGCAGGTATTCTCATTATCGTCAATCAAGATGTCAGTTGTTTCGTCACATAATTTTTTCTAGGAGATATAATTAATAAAAATAGGTATATTATTTAGAATGTATATTACACAAACAACCAAAATCCAATAGCGCGTAATAAAATTCATGGTTAGTTTTAATATCTAGAGTAAATCATATTGGAATATGTATAATTAGTCCCATGGGACATTTCAGACCAAAATATATTTCAATTGTCCCATGGTACAAGTGAGACGAAATTGTACCTACTTACAGGTTGTGCCTTCGTGAGACCAATAGGATAGACACCATTAGTTGTCTTTCCATGTTAAATTCAAACTTAAATTAATAATTCATACACACAAAGTTACAGAAAGGAACTGCAAAGGAACATAAGTATAGGTAATATATATAATTTGCGTCCGTTTTATCTGTATAATGAATTTGTCCATCTTACACATACCTATATGACATTTATTTTTTGAAAATAAAAATATTATATATTATGTTGTAAATATTATATCTTCTCTGAGACCATCTCCCTACGAGATTGACCAAGATAAATAATCGATTTATTTATTTAATTTAAACAATTACCTAAATAATGATATCTACATTTGTTAACGCAGTTTTAATCCTAAGCAAAATAACTATATTTCTTTTTTGAAATAAAAAAAAAAGTATATTTATACCCTGTATTATAACAAAAAATTTTAAAGATACAAATAGTTTAATAGTTTTATAATAATATAAAAAATGTATTTAATATATCCAGATATAGGTAAGTGTAATGTCTAATTTTTAAAATAACATTGGAGTGAAACTTCAAAATCTAGAGATTGCAGTATAATATTCACTGTGCAAAAACATGATACATAGATGTAGCAGGTATATAATTTAGTTATAATAAAAAAAATATGAAAAAACTTGGTACCTACTAGAAACTTTGAGTTTTTATAATCTAAGCTTGTAGAATGAAGTCTTAATATTTTAAATCAACAATCTTTGATTAATTTCTAATTAAAAACAATTTACCATAGAGAAACTAAATAAAAAAAAAACTATTTCGTTGACGACCTATGTACCTAATTAGCGTGTTTTCGTAAATTCTGTGACGTCTGTTACTTAATGTTTTATTGAGAACCGAATATTATTATCAATAAAGCTAGGTCGGTACAAACGAAAGTGGAACAGTCTTTGTCAACATGCACTGTCAGCTGGCCCCGCGGACGATAGCTGTTATCGTGGGACATAGTCCGCCCATTCACAAGCTGCTTCATTCATGCTCCCGCTGGTATCCTGCCACCACCAATTCAGATCTTAAGACAAGCTGCGAAGGTTCAGATTTGACTACGGATCGTGGTTTACTTGGGGGGAGTGAGGGGAGGGGGCGATATGGATCGAGGATATCGCGGGGTCAGCGCGGATTGCAGGCGCCCGATAAACGCCATTACCAATAAACCACTAACAATACACAATTGATGTAAAAGAATAACGTGCGCTAGATAATAATTGTTAAATTACTTTGGACATATATTATTTTGATTCTGATATAATTATGACACATGTCCTTCCAATGGATATGCTACATGTGATTATCAGAGTTAGTCATTTCGTAAAATTGTTATGTTACTGTTAATTGAATCATTGGTGATTTAAAGTCATGACACATACATGATGTTCCGGATCTGGTTGGTACTTGTCCTCTGCCATTAATGATGATCGTGTATGGTACATACCATGGTACGTGCCATATATATGTATAGATATACCATGAATCCTAAGAATTGATGAATGATAAGCTTATGAGTCATCGTTGGAATCATTTCATAACATTTAGCAGAATCTTTAACATTCTTGCAAGATCGTAGGATTATCCTTACGAGGTTATGTCTGTGGAATACAAAGGAAATTCATTCATAAGTTATAGAAATAAGATATATATTGCCTTAACAGTTCGACGCAAAGTAAAACGAGAGCGCATAGTCCTATAGTAAATGTATATTGTTCTGACCTGCGCTGCGCAATAACTTTTATATATGTATGTGATTTTTCTATCTAATCTATTACAATTAAATCCAAACTTCCAATCTTCCAGGGGTTTCAAACTCGTTTAGAAGAGGGTCTTTGTAAAATCAATTGTATAACTAGTTTCCGCTGGAGGGGTTGATATCGACAGTAGGTGTTGGCGCCATTGCAGATATTCAAACGTTATCATTTAGATTTGTTTACTCAGTTAAAGTAATCTTATCCGCGACCTCTTTATAGTCTTTTCGAAATTCAATCGTATACGTACATGGCAAAGCGCTGAGTCGCGATACCACGATAATGGTACCCAAAACATTGCCCCAATTTGGGTTTGATACCAGGAATTGTTAAATAGGCGCTATATTTTATAGTTTATCTGCATTTCGTTAATTACGATATCCGGTGGAAATATGTTGTGTTTTGAATGCATTGGATAGGTTTTTTTATAAATAACATTAATGTTATACTGTACGGAAATATAATGTTGGTTTATTGTTATTTAAATAAAAAAAAAAAAAATTAAAATTTTAGAAACTAGAAATAGACGTCTAAAACAAGTCCTACTGAAAATAAAATACAAACAATGATTAACTGAACAACAAGAAAAACCAAGAAACCGCTTGGTTTAGTAAATTTTATCAATAATACCAAAAATAGGTATAAATATTTAATTCAGCGGTAGCTGGTACCATCGTAATGGTCTTATCAGGGTTCTTCGACGGAAGCCAGTACCAACAGTTCATTGATGGTAGGTATTAATTTAAAACTACAAAACATCAGTTATATGTTTTGGGAATAAATAATGATTACAATGGTAATTATTTTGTTACAGAAATAGGTAAATAAATAAGTTAAAAAGTAAAGAAATAGGTAATATTCCTAATAATTATAGAGGAAACAATATATATATATATATATATTAGTTTCCGTTTACTGACTTTTTCGTGACTTGTTCAGATAAGATGTATTTGCTTCTAACCGTCTGGAGGTGAGGAACGGAAGTGGTGGGGAGGGTGGGGGCTGAAGTTTCTAATTGCTGGGTTTCGGGAGGTCACACGATAACCCGCGCCGGAAGCCGATAGCACTTTGATGTGGCGATGCCGACTATCCCATACACACCCTTCGAATCCAAAGACACCCTTATCACGTACGACATAAGGATCACAATCCGCTCCTAACATTCACGAATACTTTTATTACGGTCAATGGAATTTTTTTTGATAGCGAGCTCTCAAATTCAAACTATGAATTTGTTTTGAGATAAATTTTATTTAATTTGATAAATATAACCATAAATTATTGGTATTTTTTTATTATAATATAATTGAGATAATGTTTGATCTAATATGACTTTTTTATTGTTCATATATGTAGTGAAAGAAAAAAAATCATTATATGTATACCATTTACAGGATGTAAGTATATATTTTTCCGTGTAGGTATTCGATAAGACATGGGAAAAAACCTATTCAGTATTCCTGATGACGTCATTCGAATAGCCGTGGAGTCTTTGTTCCTTGTTTTAGAAATTTATTATACATTTTATTTAATCTAGCTTTAGATCCTGTCTTTGTTTTGCTGAATTTTAGAAAGGAAAGTTTTTTATATAGTTAGTTTTATAGTTTTATGGAACCTAAATCTATGAACGGTGTATAACTAACTTCTAGAAGACAGAATAACAAATAAACAAGAAATGTAATTAACAAATTAAGTAGCTAAATATCTAAACATCCATTACTTGTTAACAAACAACCAAATATTTATTTTAATGTGTATAATATTTAATAAAATTATCCCTGAACATTATTATTAATATGATTATACAAATTATTAATATTAGAGATTAATACCTACCTATTAAAATTTAATTTCTTTAATTAATTCGCGATACACATTGGTTATACGTGCAATACCTTGACGTTACAAACAAGATAAGAAAGTTCCACAAAATAATTTGTAATGTTCCAGAAGTTAAAAAAATAACAATAAATTAATAAAGAAGTTATTATTGTTATGATTCCGTGCTCTGGAATTCGAGAGGCGATTAAAAATTGAGTTCATCTGTTGACGTTATTTGGAGATAAGTGAATGAATTCTTTGCCTTGGCGCCTATTAAAAAAAAATCAATTTATGTCAATGAAAGTCAAGGAGTCAAAGGAGGACAAAGATTGAATGGTCGAAAAGGTTTCACTATCGGGCTGTTACTGTTTTGTTTTATTACACAGCACCTTTGCAAACAAGTTTTTAAACATCCGCTGGCTGAAATTACAAGTTTTATTAATAAGTAGTATTAGTAAGAGTAGGTTAACTAGAATGATTTTGTTTTTTTTTTGCCATATCCGTCAAAAGTATGAATAGATTTAAATTAAAATATATTATAAATTTAGAATCTAAAATAAAACAGATGTTTCCAGTTTTATTACATTTAAACCAATTTGATTAGTTTATAGTTAAAATTTAATAATTTAAGAAATTGACTTAAATCTTTTTTTATATGTCGCAATAATGAGCAATGATAGATATTCTCAAATTTCCCAACTCTGATAACAACGACGTATATACAAAGCAAAGTACCTATATTATATTTTAATAGTCAATCGCAATACCAGCCATTACGATTTCCTAATAATTTTATAAATTGGGTATATTTTATACGGTTTAAAAAAAACCGCAATCACTACCATTTGTTTTATGATGTATAATTTAATGAAATTGACACCATTGTTTTTGTGAAAAAATAATATATATCAACATATTTATATTAATTATAAAAATAAGGTAACATTTTGAAGGATTGCATAATCTTTAAAAAGACAATTATTAATAAAACTAACAACAAAACACGTAAAGATCAAGTCGTTTACGTCATGGCGCCATTATTTTACGACAATGAATACGTCACCTCAATATGGCGGAGTTTTTTAATTTGTAATTGCTTTTTATAATAAGATTAGTTTTTTTCTTTTTAATTTGTCCTTTCGGACAGGCTAAGGTTTACAACCATGCTGCCTCTAATAAGATTAGATAATAATTATATATTTTTTTTACTTGTCCCAATTTCCGTAAAAGAAAAAATATTCGTATAGTGTAATAATACAATTTTGTTATTAAGTAGGTAAATATTACCACTTAAAGAAAAGGGTATGTATTTATATATAATAAATTAATAGTTTATGAACTATAGGTTTATACAACAGTATATATAAAAAGTATACTTACGTTAGATTGAGTATTTTTTTTCCACATGTTTATAAATATATTGATAAAACCTTTTTTTTTAATTACATGGTTATAAGAGGGTTGACAATACCCAATAGATAGTGTCTAAATTTTTTAAGATTTTTATATAATTTACAGTCAATTTTGTATAATCATTAAAATATTCTCAAAGATATATCAAAATTAATTCGAATTTAATGTAGGTACTTCAAAATTAAATTGCCTTTTATTAAAAAACTTAAGCATTTTTTAGACGTTTAAAAATTTTAAAAAGTGTTGTTTTTATAAATTTATAGCATTTTCAAGAAAAGTCAAATGAGAGTTATAATTTTAAAAGTTCAAAGCAACTAAAAAGAAATATTTAAATTTACAACTAAAAAGATTAAAAATAATTATAATTTTATTTATATGTACCTACATATATACCTATACATTAGAAACAATATTTTTATGTTTACTAACTATTTGATAGGTTATTTTAAGTTAAAAAATATATTTATATATTTTATATTCAGTGCAATAACATCATTACAACACTTGTGTGTAACGCAGGTAGGTAATTTTATATATGTTAATAATAATATAGAGTGCAATAAAATGATTACAACACGTGTGTGTAACGCAGCTGTGTACGCAGGTGGTGTGTTTGTCCAAATCAAAGAACATGGGTTCAAATACGTTAACGAAATGTTATTGTTAATAAATTTTGTGGTTTCATGCTGTGAAGTAATAAAGGTATTTATTGATTTATAGAAATATCAATTGTATTATTTATTGTGTTTTAATATCTTCCATCTCGAATATAAGTCACTAATGTTTTTCGAGAACTTATAGTATTTCTGTAGTAGTTGTTACTGAAATTCTAAACTCTAAACTTAATTTTATTAGTATTATTAATAAAATTTTAAATAAATAATCTAAGCGCATGTAAAATACTTTAAAAAGATAATGTGCTGATTGTCAAGAAATTGAAGAAATGGAGTAATAATTTAAGAAATGAGTTATTTTTTGGAGTTTCTTTTAATTTTGTAAAAACATTATTATGTATTGGATTTTTTGATGAAAAGAATAAATAAAGATAAAAGCGCATTTAATATAAATAGAATATTTTTCAGTTAATTTACTATAAAAAAGATAATGTGCTGATTGTCAAGAAATTGAAGAAATGGAGTAATAATTTAAGAAATGAGTTATTTTTTGGAGTTTCTTTTAATTTTGTAAAAACAATATTATGTATTAGATTTTTTGATGAAAAGAATAAATAAAGATAAAAGCGCATTTAATGTAAATTGAATATTTTTCAGTTAATTTACTATAAAAAAGATAATGTGCTTATTGTCAAGAAATTGAAGAAATGGAGTAATAATTTAAGAAATGAGTTATTTTTTGGAGTTTCTTTTAATTTTATAAAAACAATATTATGTATTAGATTTTTTGATGAAAAGAATAAATAAAGATAAAAGCGCATTTAATATAAATTGAATATTTTCCAGTTAATTTACTATAAAAAATCGACTCAGGAGTATGAAAAAAAATACAACAATAAACAGTTGACGATGTAATTTTGTAGCTATTGCATGTTGGGATGGTATCATAAAAATTCTTATTTACCCCGAAAATCATTATATTCTTAATTAAACTGATTTAGATCCGACTTCTCTTTTACAATGAAAAATTTACATATATCAGAATCCATTTTAAATTAGAAGTATTATTGTGTTTCCCATAATATAATATATTCTGATAACAATACACTTATCAAACAATCTTGAGGTCGCTTCCTTTAAAGGGGTGGATACACCACCTGCCGGGGACTATTTACAATCACCAACTAATTCCCACCATTCTAGAATATTCCAGATATTCTTTTAATTATTAGATATGTGTGTATTTATGTGTATGTGTTTGTGTGTGTAACTGTGTGTATGTACGTAACTTTGAATGTGTGTGTAAACTGTACATATCTCATAGTAAGTTTAAGAAATATATATTCAATGTAATGATTTCGTTATGAAATAAATTGATTATTTTTAATTTATATTGACTTTTTGACCTCTTAATTACTGAGCTAGATAAAAGTTTTATCAGCTATGTTTTACTACTTTTTATATTAATAATCTATTTGATGTGGTATTGTTTTTATAAATATATATATTTAAAGGTACCCAGTCCGGTTTAGTTTGAAAAACTGTATGTCTGTATGGAAAGTACATTATTTGTAGCATATTATTTTAAGTATTATAATTTATTTGAAAAATTACTTTCTTAAATTTTGTATTTTTTTTTTGTTAAAAAAAATACTTTTTTATATCAGCTCTAACAGTGTAGGTATAAATACCTACTATTTGAAGACGCTTCTTATCTAAAGATAAGTTTCTTACCTATTTAATATTTAATAATTTAAGTGTTTGAATTAAAAAAATATTGTAATATTAAGAAAGTAGTTAATCTATATAATATTTGAATATATGTTAATAGGTCCAGGTATATACTTAATTATTTATTTAGTAGGTACCTACACATAAAAAAAACACATTTAGGTGTAGTTCAGTTTTGTGAGAAATATTTTAAACATTATAATTATGTATATTATTAAAAATTAAAATATAAAAAAAATATGTAGGTAATATTAAAAAAAAATAAAGTAAATAAAAATTAATAAAACATAAAAAAATATTATATTTTAATGGAATACATGCATTTAAAAAAATATAAATAAAAAAATGTATATTAAATGAATAAATAAATATATGTGTGTCGGTGGCAGGCGGGCGGCGCGGGCGCAGGCGGCGGCCAATGGGCGCGCGGCGCGCCTCCGCCTCGCGCCCGATCCTGGAGCCCTACACGAGGACTTTTTGTGACTGTTTAACACACGAGCACCCTCGCGCACCCCCTGGCCAGCCCTCACCGCAACCCCACCCCGGCCCAGAACACACAACAACCCCCAAAAAATTGCTCAATCCGCGCACCCGACACCGCGCCCTCCGAACTTGAATTAATTTTAATAATTTTATTTATCAATTATTATTTTTTATTTTTATGTATTCTTATTCCGTACCATGGCCGCCCTCGATTAAGATCATTCAGAGCGACTTCACCGCCAGAGACACCCCGCCACCAACCTTTATATGTAGGTCACGGCGGTTGAAATGTGCTCAAAAATGGATCAAATATTTTGAATTTTTATTTTTTATAAACAAAACCTATGAAATATAGAATATATTGCACGTAAATTTGTAATACAAAATCCAGTACAGTGCGTGTTGGGGGGCCGGGCGGCTGCGCGGGCGCAGGCGGCCGGTGACGCGACCCTCGCTGCACCGCGCTGTGTAAAAAAAAAATCCCGCACCCTCAGCATTTAACTGGCATCAGACAGGCGCAAGCATGGGGATCGTGTTTCTTAATTAAAAGTTTTAATAACTTTCTCCAAACAGTGAGGAAAATTGTTATAAATTTTCCGCCGCGCTGCATCTCTGACGTCAAGAGAGAGTCTGATCTCTCTCTCGAACGCTCAATAAATACACAGAATACCTCGATTATTATTATCCATCCTCGCCGTAACGTGTTAACAGGAATTATGTAATAAAAAATATTGTTTCTGTCCGTCCGTGCGGCGCGACGGGGGTAGGTAAGCTCTTCATAGAAGCACGCCTTTATTCCCAGAATTTGTATAATCGTCAGTCTAAATGCATTTGGTAGATAACGACGAACGGTAAAAATATTTTAAATCCATGCGACAGTCTGTTTGTCCCACGGTCGTACGGCGCCTCTATATGTCCCTTTAGAATATTAGTTTATAAGGTACTGGTAATTAACAGACAGACATATCAAAATTAACACTAATAATTTTATTCAATTATTATTATTATTGTTTTTTTTATGAATTTGATAATATTAATATTATTAGGTATTACCTACTATTAGATAAGTATTGTTTAGATAAGTATTATTTTTTTTAAAAAGAGTAGTTATTTTTAAATATTCAGAGTAGGTATAATAACTAACTACATATGTGTTTTATTTGATTTTAATATTAATATATTTTTATATAGCTAAGAAATATCAAATATTTAATTTAAATTATCTTAATTATAAAGTAGGCAGTTTATTTAAATATATGTACCTACCTACATACATACCTACCTAAAATAAAAAAATAAATACCTACTTACACAAAAAGCAGTATAAAAGCTATATTAAAAACTTTTTAAAATGTTACAAATATCTTATATTGTAGGTAGATAATAATGTGGTCAAAACATACATAAAATAAATACTTCTTATAATATATAATAATAATACATATATAAATACTACATATTAATTATTAAACAAGAAAATAATCAAATTTAATGTTCATCAAATAATAATATTAAAATAATAAAATTCAGTAAACTTAAAATATGTAATAATGTATTTTTATTTTACAAGTAATTGAAAACTTAATTGTAATTTAATAAATTTTCACTATTAATATCTGAATTTCAGTTTTACAGACTTTTAAGATATAACATACATATATTTTATTAATCTCAATTAATTAAAATTACTTTTGTGTAAAAACATTAATTTAATATTTATTAAAGTTTTCTTTATAATAGTCGTATCTAGTAGGTACTGGATTATTTAAATTAGGTTTAATCTATAAGTTCTTACAGTCTGAGATGAATATCTAGGTATATCATTCCATAACGCCATGTGATTAAGAAATAAATTATTGTAGGTACTAATAAACTTAATATTCAATACAATGAAAAGTCCAATGAAAGCATCCATTTTGTCTTTGACTCTTCTTCATAGACCGTTTGGAACCGTGTAAGTAGAAATTCATAAATGTTAAATATGCTTACTTAGAATAAGAAACTTTTATTCGGATTTTAACTAAAATGTTGAAACGTTATAGCAATTTATATTATATAACATTATAATTTTATTTTTTTGCAATACTAAAACAAGAAAAAAATATGTTCATATGTGTTACTAAATATTACTATATCTAAATTACTTCATTAACTACGTATGGATACATTAGGCAAGTGTATGACTTACTAGCTATCTAGATGACAAACAAATACTCAATAAATGAATGTTCTCATTTATTGAGTCAGTTAGTGTAGACTTTATAATGAAAATCAAGACTTAGATCGTGTTATAGTAGGTACCCATGACGATAGTAAAATTTAGTGCTTATGTTCAAACTGATTTAAATACTAATCGGTATATGTAAATGAAGCTACGATTAATAGTATTGAATATACATGATTATAATGCATTATGTATATAAATAAATAAAAGAAGAATCAACAAAATGTTCTCAATAATATTAATAGTAAATATCAAACCTCCTTAGAGAACAATCAGGAGTACTTTATAATGTGCCCTTAATACGGGTTTTGACATTACGAAGACTAAGACAGTTTACCAAATCATAAAAAAAAACATACAATTATTATACACTCTATGAATCTAAATATTAACATATTAAAAAAAACTTTTAAAAATTATATTTATCTTTAGTTACTTAGGATCATCCTAAATAATATTTCTTAATAGATTTTTAAAATATCTAATAGATTTTTATTCATAGTGTATAGTTATTCTGTTTTGATTTTACGATTTGGTAAACTGTCATAGTTTTCGTAACATCCAAACTCGTAGTAGGGGTACTGAGTTCTTGTTTCGTAACTCCATAGTAGAGTACTTTAATTAGAGCACTGCTAATGAGGTAAAAGTTTTATTGCTGTCCTTGGCTTCCCCGAGGGAAACGAAGGGCGGAAGTAACCACACGTGTGTCCCAGGCGACGATAAGCAAACAGCTCGCATAACAATCAAAAAACATCGCAAAACACTGGACATAAGTCGCATAATTGTGTAAACATAATTTAAGGAATCAACCAAATAGTTTAGTGACAGAAAAGTATATACATTTTACGGTAAATGTACAGGAAAATGACATTGGTGGTACCACGTGGTATGTAGTACCAGCTCTGACGCACTCTTAACAATTATAGCAGCGCCAAGTACAATTTTCCTCATTACTATGCTACTGTTATTTGATTATAAACTCATATTATCGTGTGGTATTCCCAAATGTTCCTATTCTTGGAACTATATATACTATCAATATAGAAATTATTTTTAATTCTCATTATGATATATAGACAGTTCAACTGTTCCCTGCATTTAAGTTTGTAAGTACTATTTACAGTAAAATGAAATCAAAACATTTTGTATAAGAAATGATAGTAGAGAGTGACTCTATATCTCAGTATTACTGCGATGATGTGACAAGAACTCTCTCTTTCTCTATTTAAGTTAAACGTTTGTAAATTAGTATTAAAAATATTTTGAATATAAAAAAAATATCTATTTTCATTCTTAGAGCTGAATTACATGCCTGAAAAATATATAAATAAAATGTAAGAAAAATATATAATAACAGAATTATTTAGATGATATTATAGATACATATTATCTTTTATCAATAGATTATGATAATACCTATACATTAATCAAACTGGTAGTCAAAATCTTTTTTACCTATACCTATATTGGAAGAGTTTTATTGGTAATTGATAAGGTAGATAGAAAAATTGTTTTCTTCTATGATATATAAGTTTCACTTAAATGATAGAGATGGTTTTATTTTTCTTTTTATCTTAAAGATAAACTTTTTCGTGAAAATACTTTATTATATATTACAATAATATGATTTTTTTTACTATATTGTAATTCTAATTCTGTATATTTTATATAGATTAGATTAAATATATATATTTATATATAGAGCTTTTTAATCTACAGTTATTTAAAAAAACCAACGAGTGAAGACTCGTTGGTTTGTTGATTGAAGGGATTGAAACTTGAACTGAAAACCTGAAACGAAATAACTTATAGAATGCGTGGATTTGTTCTATAAATTAAAACAGATGTGTTAGTATGAGCTAGTATTAAATATATCATTAAAGAATAACGGTTTTATAAATAATTTAGGCCAAATTCGCCAGTACATTGAACAGTTATTTTTTTTCTAATCGTTTGGCAATTGGTACAAAAGAAACGCGCGCCGACTGCCTACTTGAGGCCGCCGGGGTGCCACTCGTCCGGACACGCCTCCTAACCTAACCACCTCACAAATAATCACCTCAACCTCAAATCTTAACATTATAAAAACATACAACCGAATTCAACCAGAAAAATGCTTTTCTTTAGGCATACACACACGCTAATCATTTATATGTCGGATATTATAAAGGATATGGAACATACATTGCTCAGTGAGAGCCGAAGTGTGTTACCGAGCAGTGTATGCAAGAATGTAGATAATGGCGTATCGCGCGGCGATGTGCGCGTGCGCATGTACGTCGCTAGTGTGCGTGCTGTGTGTGTGTGCGTGGCGGCCCACCAACGAGGTTATCAATCTTTAATGAGTCGCTTATTATTACTATTTTAAAAATGCGAGTTTACATACCTCATTTGTGAATCTTTACAGATTAGGTAAACTGTATATAAAATTATTATTATAAATATGTACTTATGTTATTGGAATCATCGCGGAGTCAGTAACACTTTATGACGTTCATTATTTTCGTAATCAGTTGAAGTTTGTTCGTATTAATTAACAAAGTTATTTAATTATATGTAAGTAGTTAGTTTATAAAATTACTTCTCGTATTAAATATTAACATGAAGTTAATTTGTTACGGTTTACTTAATGTATGGTGTTATTATTATGAATATGAATATTGTTACAAGGGACGGTTACTTTAACATAACTTTTCAGATCACAATTTTTTATTTAGTAATATATTCTAAAACAAAAAAATCGTTAAAAAAATACAGTTTAGAAAAAAAAATCAGCATAGTTTAAACATAATTTATTAACTATTTAGGTAATCGATTTCATTGATACCTATTTAATACTATTTCATTTAATTCCGTGGAAGCAGTCCTCTCTAGACCTTATACAACCAGCGATCTCATATTCATGAGAGGTCCAGTTACATTGGTCAAATGTAATAATTTTTTTAATCGTACGTCCGAAAGTCCTCAGAAGCATTAGGACATCATCGCTAATTCCAGCGTGGTAAAAGGAATTGTTCAAACGCCGTTAATATTTCAAAACTTTCAAATTTACATAAAATCGATAAAAAATGCACATCTCTACAAACTAAGCGGCCTAGCTCGGGAATAATAAAAGAAAGTTCTTGGTTTTCGAAAACTAATTCGCAATTCAATGGTATGGCTGCAGGCTCGGTGGTGCACCGCGCGCTGCGGCCGGCGGTGGAATGCAACAGGTAACCGATTCCAGGAAGGCCGCGACCCGTTACCGTGCCGAATATCTCCGGCAGTCAAAAGCGCCGACAAGTGCGCCGGCCACTTGCGACAACACCGTGCGATGCACCGCGCCCCCTCCCCCCACCCCCCTGCACCCCCCTCCTCCCCCCCACAACCCCCTCGCCCGCCGCTGCATTCCAAACGACATTGAGTTAGAAACCAGTCTACCGCATTCTATCTCCACCACCCGGACCTTCTTCACCTAAAATTCATGTACAAGATATGGATTCCACGAACGTCTACGGAGATTTTTTTACGGATTCCTGACTTTGGTACCCGAGCGAAGTATGCATAACATATCGGCCGGTGGAAGTTTCTGTTGGTAATTAGGCAGGGCTTACAATGTATCACTTCCATATGAAGTTATAACACAAGTTATTGGAATTACAACACCCGCCATACAACAATGCAACCTCCATGAAGTTTATGTCTATTTTTTATGCTGCCACCAGTTTGAGCAGATTGTTATATTCCAAGCCCCTATATCAACGCTGACAGCACAATTGCTAGATTCTCATGTGAAGTTAACAGTTTAAGTATGGGGTGCACCCTCACCCTATGCGCGGGCGCACGCTGCCGCCTCTAAAAATAAATGGCTTCATTCAACTATGATATTATGCATCTGGAGTGCAACTTATCTTACTATTTCCTGTCTGTGCATTCCTACAATACTTTTAGAGTTTTGGAATTTGTTTTAATAAAATATTTCAAATCATATTATTAAATTAAGAAAGGGTGTGAATAAGGAGTTTTGTATAACTAAATACATTTTTAATTATGTATTATCAGGTAACTTTTATGTTATAAATATAACCGAGGGTAATATCAAAAAATATACCGTGAAAGATTAATTTGATTCACGTAATTAAAGAAGACACAGTAGTTATCATTCATAACGACAGCAACTTCATTCACAAATAGTTCACGGATGCAGCAAAAAATAGAGGTCGCTCTTAGACGTGGTCTAATAGTTACTAGGAGTACACATGAGTCCCGACTCACCAGATGTGGGTGTACCGACAGCAAAATAACTTGGTATTTTACTTACATTAAAATACTCAATATAAATGCCGTCTATCAGGTTTTTTTATAAATAATTGAATTTTAAGTAGATTCTTCTTCTTAGTATTTTGTAATAATTTCAGATAATCCATCAGTTGGACTAATTCCTCTGGGCTTTTAAAAAATAATAATAAATAAATATTTTTTACGACTATTATTATATTTGTAAAGATTGTTGTTGCTGATAGTACTACAGCATTATTATTTAATATCATTGTCTCCGGGGAATTTTAGTTCTGTAATAGTATTACACGTGGTCCTGTTAAACATATTGCCGGCTTATAAAATTAAATACAGTAGGCAATTAAAGTAAATTTTCATACGTTTACATAATTATTTGATGTGAAATATTCTTTGCAAATTAATCAACGATGAATACCATACTTTAGCAAAAACTATAAAAAAAGCAATTAATTAAGTACGAGTGTTGATAACTAGCACGTTTCCCTAAAGCTGAATGTCTACAAAAAGAAGTTACGATGTCGTCAAACGCCAATAGGAAACGCCTTACGTTCTTGGATTCCCTTATAAAAGAAAAGTGGTACAAAAACGACTCAACACGTGACGCCGGATGTCTCTCCGGAAATATCATGGCGATATATTTTAAGCCAAGCGCCCCCTGCGACGCGTTTATCCAATAATAAGCAGGAAAGTAATCTAGACAAAAGTTTAATTTTAGAATGCTAGGAATAGATCGAAAGGTGAGCTTCCGCGCGGCGGCCCCACAGGTTAAAAATAAAGCGCCGTACCGCCGCGCCGGGCGCGGGCATCGCACCGGCGCCCTAGCGTCCTACCGCCCAACACTCCCCCTCCCACCCCCTAACCAAACAACAGCCACAATCGACCCTGCAGTTTTACTGTATATACTTGTGCAAAAAATTTACTTCCCAAAGTCCCATAATCTTATTTGCGAACGTAATACATATCTTCTAATATTTATTTTTTAATTGTCAGAAAGACATCAATATCTAAATTATTAGAAATTAGATTGAAACCTTTAAAATGTGGTTGAAAGTTATATGAGTCACACATGACATGAAAACAGATAAATCTCACGCTGTCACTCGAAGTCAGTCGCAGTCAGACATCTATCGAGACAGTTCTATGCGCTGAGTCTCGGAACAGAAAGGAGGACGCATCCGGCTCCCTACTTCTTACAGGTCAGAACAAATAAGGAGCAGATCATCAAAATTTACCGCCCATTATCGACTGTTACCGTATAATGATGAGGAAACTTCCAATCAGTACCGCGCCTTATTATACATAAATAAACGATGTTTGGTCGTAGCAGTGAAATGCCAATAAAATGAGCCATAACATATAAAAGTTATCGTCCATTATAGTAAAATTTTAGAAAATAATATTTGATCAAGTTTATTGCCCTTTTGTGAGAAGCTATAAAATAAACAAATGAAGATGCTTTAGAATTCATACGACACTATTAACTATCACTATGATTTTAAATTATGCGGGTAGGATAAAATAAGTTATATATGTATGTATTAAATAAGAAAATCGAAACTATTTTCCGGAAAATGACTCAATCAGATGTTCCAAAATATATATAAATAAAGATTTTAAGTATCAACAATACGCAGTATTTTAGTGCTTAAGTATACCAGCATTAATTAGATACCAAAAACTACGCAATTAAAAGAGAATTAAAAAGGAATAAGGTATTTTTGTTCCACGGACATCCAGCTCCTATGTTAGATAGACACCAAGTTCCGGACTACCATCGGATGTCAACTGCGCGTGCGCACGACTTTCCATACTTTCTAGAATTCGCACTAACTAATTATAATACATACCTGAATAATATGGGAACGATGGTAATAGCTTTAAAAGTTGACTTAGTTAACTATGAAAAATCAAATGAGTTGAAAACTCTTTAACGTTTACGTTTGCGAGTTATTTTAAAAATAGAATCAACTTTTATCACTTAGAAATACTGATAATTGCAATATAATGTCGTAAATGTAAAGCATTTTATTTACAACTCATCCCAGTTTAATTTAGTAACTCGTTTGTACAAAAACCCACCATATTCTTCTTAGGAATTGGTCCAGAAGCTAACCAGTTCCACTCCTACTTAGCGAGTCGACACGTCTTAGAATATCTTCAATATCACTGTTCCCACGATTTATTCCTGGTCATCTGGTTCCATAGAAGGAAGTAATTAAATATGTATATATACTACGTGGTACGAAAAATTGTTATATCAGGAAATGAGAAGAATTACTATCGTCTTTATACAGAGAATCTAATTTGATTAGTTATAATGCGTTTAAAATTCTTTATAAACAGGTTATTTAAAAAATATAGAATGAAATATTCCTCACCACGGGCAGTACTCGAACCTGCGACCCCGTTGCCAATTGAGCTACTGAGTCGTTAACCGATCTCATGAATCTAGCGTTCTCTATGTAATCGTTTTTATCTGGATGGAGTTGTCTATTAGCTTCTTTCTCATTTAGTAGCTCATCTCAAAAGTCGCAGGTTTGAATCCTATCCCTTCATAAATTTTTCATTATATGTTTATTGAATAAAAATCAAATATTGTAATAAGCAGTGCAAGAACGAAGAAAAGGATTGGGCTATAAAATCCGCTAGATAAACAGTCTGTTGTCAGATGAGTAGAAGGAAAAAGTATTCTTTCAATTATGCATTGCTTCAGAGCACTGTATGAGAGCTAGACAAATTGCAAAATTGCAAGACACGCAGCGGGTATCAGGTATCAGGTATCACTCTGCAGGGACTGCGCCACTTCGGGGAAGCATCGGTGTCGCCTTGCAGCGGGACTTTGATACACATTACATATTTGTACAAAATTATAATTAGAAATATAACTAGCAAGTAAGTAGTATTTAAATTGTAAGTAAGTATTTTTTTGTTATAAATGATGCAATTATTTTATTTTTATTTTTTTGTCACGTTTTGAAAATGGGTGTAATTAATTGTATACTTTATAGATTTTTGTTTTGTTTTTTTTTAACTGAAAGTAATTTTTTTTTAAGAAATGTTATATTATATGCATATAAACATAAAGTACGTTTTTTCTTGCACTGCAAATCATATAATAAATTACAAAAAATATATAAACTGAAAACGAATTTTAATATACCGAAACTGTAGCAATTATTTTAAATCTTTTTCTTAAAAAAAGAATATACCTATACTACGTACAATTTACAGCCGGATTGTTTCAGTGACTTTGCCAGCGCAGTATTGTGAGTACAAAAATTTGCGATATTATTTTCAGTCGATAATTTTTGTTAATACATGTTGTATGTACATACAATTTTATATCAAAATCAGTTAAGAAGTTATTCTGTTGTAGAAGTACAGACAGACAAAAAATAAAAAAAATAAAATTAATAGTTGATTTATAGTAATAATAATAATATTGAATTAGAAACGAACGTTTATATATTTTTTATATATTACTAAATAAGTAACTACAGATTAATATAGTATATTATAGTACCTATACATACACATGTAACTAACTCACACGAGTTAGTTACTAATATAAATATATTTATCTATTTTATCTAGCCATACATATCAATATTTACATATTATCAATCAATTTCAGAGGCAACAGAGAACGTAATTCTTAACAAAAAAATATCTTTTACGAGACTTCATTCATGGAACAAAAAATATATATCCTTTGTTCAATGGAATATTAATTTATTCGGAGTTAAAAGTATTCCGTTCTCACGGAAATCGTACAAAAGGTACGATATTGAAAATGTAAGTCAAGGATGAACTCCGCGATTACCGTGGGAGTCCTGCGAGGAGACATCACGCTGAAATACTAACGTTATTGCTGAAACAACACGCTATACTTAGTAGGACGTGTTATACTATTGCCGATTTGAGGTTTTTAAGTAATATTTTTTTTTTAAATTTTTTTTTTCACCAATGTATTGTATATTAATCCGATTACAGAAAGTTAATATAATAATGCTCTGAACGCCATAAATCCAAATATTCATAGACGACATTTAACATTATTTAACGGTTATTTTATTAGTTAAGTATAAGAGTATGAAGCAGGCGCGCTACATATAAATATTGATAATGAATATGACAAGCGTGAGGGTCGCGGATGTAAACATTCTTGGTGAGGTTCATTCAATTATAGGGACAGTGGAGTGGGAGTCGGGGACGTCATTGAAGGGCCGCTGGTAGCGAGGGGCCGGGGGCGAAGGGCGAGGGCCGCGAGGAGCAGCCGGGAGCAGGAATATTCAAAGCGTGAGAACGCCGCGCGACCCGCATGCCGCGACTCCACATATCTCACGCGCAACCTCTATCCGCCTCGAGCTTCAAAAATATACTCTATTGATTGGATTTAGAGCTGGTATTTGTTTGTATCACAGTTGTGGTTATCGCTGAGAACATTCGAGGACAATACTTTTCTAGTTTAGGTACGGCTGGCATTGGCCCGGATACTATCGACGAGCGCGCACGGCCACTCGTTACATGCTAATACTACTTAGACATTACTGATTTGCAAAAGCCACTAAAGCGAGCCGATGCAACCTTATCTAACTCGCAATCTCCCTTAATGTATACTCTCCACATAGGTATTTACAATACAATACTACATCACTATGTATCGAGCAATTTTAAAATACTTAACATAAATTAGAAATTCCAGTCAATTCCTTAGTGTCTAATAAGAATGGAGACAAGTACTGAAATTCTTTATAGTGCCCGATCTCATAGAGATCATGTGATTTCGCAAACTGGGCACGACGTCAGAAATTAAGACGACATTAATGGTGTTTTTACTGTCCGTCTGTACGTTGTATGTTCGTATTGTGGGCGTGTCGTAAAATGAGTTCTTTTTGAAGGTATGACTTCTGGTAGATCGTCGAACCTATTTTTGTGAACTCAATGTTTTCGGGAAAATATTTATTTCAGAAGACGGGAACTGAACGAGTACGAGACGGCTCAGGACCGCTGCAGTTGCGTCGCGCTCGTCTCACCTTGAGCGGACACGCATCCTAAATATAGATATATGATTACGTAGTCGAGGTGACAATGCGACACCGCTTACGGCGCAGACGGTGACTCTAGTCGCGCCGTTTTCTCGATGCGCCGGCGGCAGTAAAATTGGGAAAATTTAGGGGGGTCAGGGGTAGGACAGGCGGGGGCCGGGGTCGTTTCGGCGGGGCCCCGGCGGGCGTCGACCTCGTGAAAGGAGCGCGGCGGATCCGCGCCCGCTCGCCTTTTTACGCGCTCTTTCCCGCGCCGCCAACCCCGCGGGCCCCCGGCGGTCGCCGCCCGCAGATAGCGAGCCAGCCGCCGCCAACCGACGTACCGTCTGCATCGCTGCTAATTAAACATTTATTTTTCCTCATACATTTTTAAAATGTATACCCAAATTACTGTCTGCTTTAGGTGTAATATCTATGTTGTGAAGTTGTATAACCAAGTGTAGGACATAAATAAGTACTATTTAACCAACTTGATTCGACGCAGTTTGTACATATCTATTTTTTCTCACTTATGTTTATTAGATATAGAATATAGAGTTTTAATATAATTATATGTCTGAAATTTCTAACCATATTGTACGATTGCATATATGCCCACGAATTATTCAGCAAAAATAATTTAATGAAGGATCCTAACATTAAAATGTATAAAATTATATGTGATTGGAAAAGCGGGCCGTGCGTTGACGTCCCCTGGCCGCCGCTCCGCCGCCGCTTCGCCCTAATTAAACAATAATCGAAAAACTACAATGAACGGGCGCGCGGCTCCGTCCTCGGTGTCCCGCGCCTCCCTCCCCCTCGCTCCCCCGGCCCCCTCCCCAGCCCGTGCCGGCAGCGCACCGCCGCCCCCCCTGCCCCAGCCCCGCGCCCACCCGCACGCCTCGTGACGTCACCATTGCACTCCTCATTATCGCCTCTCGACTGCTAGAGCGCTCTCACACTGCGCTACAATTATACCAGACATGTGGCTCACTTCAATTCTATGTACAAACATGGCGCGCTACGGTGTCTCCACATTGTATTATTGATACGCCTAGAACACAAAGCGCGAAGGCTCTTAATTGCGTGTCCGACGAGCGCTAATAAATCTAACTACTAGCATGGCTCTCATCGTCAGCGCGACGTCTTTTAACATGTGATATCATTCCGTCGTCTTCGTCTTCGGTCACAGAAGCCGACAATTCCGGCCGGTGTTGGATTTGTTCGGCGAATCAAAACCAACATAAATTTTAATATTGGTATTTATTGACGTGAGCTATTCGATTTATCACAATTAAGAGCCACTATAAATTTAATATCCTTAATGGAGTAGGCATATGTATTATTAGTAAATTTAGATGACGTATATAAACGAATCAATGTTTGTTTATTGCGTGTATTTTTTTCATTGTAGCTTTATGTTACTCATATACCGCTGAGGTGGTATGGTGGTGGTAGGCTGTCTGGTGGTAGTGACGCGTAGCCGTGGCGCGTCACCACCTGCTCGCAACGTCATCGCCGTTTCTACTCGCGGCTATTTTTCGACCGTTCTAATAAGCCAAGTCACGTGTAATTTAATTTACAAACGGTAACTCATGAGACATGCGAGTCGGTATTGTATAGGTTTTTTTTTCAGATATCATTCTATATTGTTCAGATTTTAAATAAACGCAATATTGTCATAAGCTATTCGTCGTATTTTAATACACAAACTTTAAAGTTTGAGATTTTATTGAAATTTATATAATTTAAGTAAGCCGCGAAAAACAATATTTTCAGATATAAGTAAATAAATTTTTTCAACATTTAATAATATAAATAATACCAGAGTTAAAACAACATAATGTCAGTCAACAATAATTGTCCAAAGAAACTTAGACGAGAGCATGAACTTACTAAAAACAACGTTTCCTTGCTTCAATATGATTGATCTGGCGCAAGCGCATATACTGTGGCAGTCATGCGTATAACTGTAGCGCATTGTAAATTAAGTCTTAAAATTAATAAATAAGGTTCATTTTCAATTGTACCTCTCTTTGATAAGAATACCTACCGTTGGATTGGGGCCTGTCTCAAATTGAACTAATTGAGTAGAGCTGCATGGTGTCTCAGTAGTATGGTGGTAAGTAAATATATATTATAAGAATTCATCATTATTTTGTTAGTTTATTTTCTTTATGACTGGACTGTTTAAAAATATATTTTCATTATATGCTGTTTCGACTTTCAAAACGATTTTCAACTTCGAAATAAAATTTTCGCAATATTTTATCCAGGGTCTTATTTTGCCCGGGTTTGTATTCTTCATTAAAACTTGAGGAAGAAATTACCTTTACTGCTAGGGAGTAAGTTTTTGTCAATACTTATAACTTAGAACCAGCACAAGAAGATTAGATTTAGAAGTTCATTACATTTATTGTCATTCCCTCTAGCGTATTTGACCTTTTGTGAATATGCCAATACAATTTTTGCGTTTTTGATTATCACCTCGTTTTTACTTTATTTCCTTACGTCAGAACTTTACATGAAGTCTCCGGTTTTCCCTATCCATCCGGTTCACACTTGCTGTTTATTTTTCGAATACAAAAGTGAGAGGAGACTGTTTGATGGTACCACGCATCATTACACATTCGAATACGAGAACAGAATTTATAATTATTACCACAATCTGAGATTAATTATTTAAAATACATACAAAACAAATATCATTATAATCCGTGGTTCCTGAGTTAAGTACAAACAGATTGACGTTCAATTTCATAATATGTGAAGAAATTACGATATTTGTTATAATAATGGTAACAAAGTGTTTTACAATAATTATATAATACTGCGTTCTAAAATATATTGAGTAAGAATCGTGTACTTTCGTGTATATAGTTTATGTAACTCGTCTCGTCACAACATCCGCGGTTTTAGCACTTCTTGAGTTTTTTTGCTAGCAAAATAAATACTATACACACCCTCGAAGGCTGCGCTGACTTTTCATTTAATGACGTAATAGACACCCATTGACAACTCTTAACACCCTTGTCAGATCATTCTCGGTTTAATTATCCTTCCAATATCCGACCATTTATACGTAATCCTTGCACTTAAGTTAACAATTAAACCTAAGCATTTAGTACCTACTGTCGTTGTAAATAAAAAATCGCTTTGGTAGATTTTGCAAACAAGAATAAAAAACTTCAGAAAAATACTATTAAGTTCATAAGTATTCGTAAGCTTGATAGAAATAGTTAAAACATAACAATATTTTTCGTAATTTAAGTACCTACCTAACTTGATATCACTCTGATATTATACAAAAAAATATACGGATCTATCGAATGAAACTAAAAAGCCGATTACTTTGTCAGCCGAAGTAAATTGATTACAGAGATATTGAACAAAAATATATTTATATTCTTCGTATTGTAGATAAACCTTCACGGTAAACATAGCTTTATATATAGTATTGGAATTTAGGGCGAAGAAATTCTTAGTATTTTTGGTATCAATTAGGACTGTACCAACTCAGCTATCCATTGTTAAAACTTCATAGTAGGTATTGTGATGAGATAACAGACAAACAATAGAGTTTTTATATCTTGTATCTACAAGTTTATGAGTTAATTTAATGATCTCAATGCTTACTCTATAATGTGATATTAAATACTACTGAAAGAATAAATGTTTGTACAATAATTAGAAACACAATATGAAGACAGTTTTAAAATATATCTTAATAAGTTCTTATGGAAAGATAGCAAAATAGAATACAATGCGAGTGTGATGGCTAGCACGACGTGACGATACCGCGGCAGGTGCGCCGGCGCAGGCGGCCGTTGCGCTCCCACTTCCGACCGCGTCTGGACACCGCAAATTGCAATTCACTACTATCCCGTACTATAATAAAGTAAACCTTCTCACAATACGTTATAGCTTACTCTGCAACTGCGGACTCTCACCCCTACTTCACAGTATCGTATTTTGCGATGAAATAAATCGCAAACGAATCGACGCTCTCGATTTGCAATCAGAAATGTGACGTTCTACCGACGTCATGCGCGTAAATAAACAAACGTCGGATCGGGCGCATCGTGCATACAGGACATGCATAACTTACTGATACAGGCGTCGCTTCACATGGACTCTGGTACTGGCAGTGACCGCCGGTGCAACGTGCGCGGGGCGCGGGCGCACGCGGCCGACTGCAGCGGGGCGCCCCGCGACCTCTGACCGCCCGATAGATTGTCAACAAACAATGAATGGAAATGAGGTCGCCGCTTCACATTACGAGCACCATCGAATGCATGGATTCTTTCTTGTTATTGATTCGAGGTTTGGTGACTTGGTATTAGTGGTGACTTAAGTATACAGCTACTATTTTTGAATTCAAATCTATATAAGAGCCCAGCTTGACTGTTCTAAGCTCTAACCATTGCATTGTCGTAAAAGCAGAAAATGTTTGACTATATATATAATACATAACCTTAATATTTTTTATATATATAATGTTTTTCTCCTTGTTATGCTATAACATATCAAATACCATATTTTGATAAACACTCTGCGTCTTCCATTATCGTAAATACGTAGTAAAGAGGGCGTTGAAAACAAGCGGAGACTTGTGCGACGTACAGAGAAATGCTATCGAGGAGGTTTTATGTCGGATGCCCAAGAATTCGTGTATTTGGGTGCGCGAGCGCATCGGCCGGGGTCAACCACCGCCTAACGCCGTGCGCCCTTCTTACACTTCACTAGTGACGCCCTGTCCCCTGTCACATCATTATTTTTAATATCATGCAACATTTTATATAATAATGTTAAACTAAAATAAATAAATAAAGGAAAACTGAAATTAAAGCCATACAATTTTATTTCAATTATATTTGATATTGTAATTAACATTTCTTTATTCGTTTTATTGCATTTTGACCAAGTTATTGAATATAATGAGTACAACACACAAAGTGTCTCAACACTAGTGTAAACTACACTATTTTCTAATCAAAATGTTGACATCAGTTGGATACTTAATAATTGCTTAGAAAATTAAACTTATTTGGCCAAAGATTTAAACTTATGTTACTGAAAAAAACTAAGGTTTAATTACAAATATTTTTACAATTACGCTATACAAGTTCATCAATAACATCAATATTGTCTTTACTCGTCAATTCATTGAAAATTTGTACACAAATTCGGATATAATATAATATTTATTAAATTAATTAATAGTGAGTCAAAACAATAAAACAAAAAGTCACGTTACATTTGAGCATTTTGTATAAAGAAATAAAATATATTAATTACAGTATTGTAATAAAATATAATACTTTGTACTAAATTAGAAAATTAATTTAATTAACTAATAATTAATTTAAATAAAAAATAGATACCAATGATTAGTGCCAGGTCGTTAGAACTTGCCTTCAATTATACAGTATTTGTGCAAAGGAACTGTTTGAAATGCATCGTAATTATTTACGTAGTACTACCTATTCTATATTTACATGATTTCAGCGTTACAGCGCTTTATTCTGCCAAGATAATGAAAAAATATGAATAAATTTGCATACAAAATGTAGGCAACATTTAAAGTAAACTAAAAATGTGAGAAAAAAATCACAAGTGCAAGGGACAAAATCGTCTGTTTCCACTATCTTGGAGAGTTGAATAAAAATTTCGGAAAATACATTCAAAATGCCTATACTATTATTGCACTATAACTAAGTATATGAAGGCACGGTGCGTGGGAGTGGGGTTACCCCAGTCCCACATCCAAACTCATCATCACCACGAATCCCACTATGCAGCCCCATGTTGCCAGTTTTCCGTTGCCACTGTTTACAAAAATATTTCATTTAAATTCAGAAAGTAGTTACAAGTAAGATGTATACACACTCGTGGTGTACAAGATAGTACACCATTAGTGTGTATACGTATTACCTGAATGAATTGTCAAGTACTTCTTACTCAATTGCCAATAGATTCTATTACCATAACTGTTCGAGAATAATAACTTAAAATTCATTGAAATTCAACTTATAATAATTTATATTGAATTATCATATATCTATCATTAAACGTGAACAATTACATTGCTTCAATAAAATCAAATTACATTCATCCACGTGTATATAAAAAAAAAACAATAATCAAATCACGTAACGTAAAGTTTATTAAGTTCGCAAATGTCTCGCTTAGGGCAGATTTAATGCTTCCGTCACCAAATTGATATACGACAGTCCTCAATAGGACAAGGCATACAATAGCCGGTTGTATGTTATCGCAGAGGTCCGTTATTTTACTGTCGTCATACGAGAAGTAGCGAATAGACGCTATTTGAATAGAAGGAGCAAGATTACTAAATCGGAAAGACCGACCATCAATGCTTGGACTCACGCACTCGGATTTAGAGAGACAATGGTGACTCGGTCCTCGGAATTCGCTAACTGGATAAATAAAGCGATTCCACGTACTTGAATATCGATGTTTCTATACGGTATCGTAAACTAAAGGGCATTTATATAATAATAAAACTATATAATCTATTTATATACTCTCACGATTAATAACATATTTAGACTTATTAATTTTATATGTGATTTATAAGTAAATTTCGTTTAATTTAACAACTTTGAGACAATTATTATTATTAATAAAGCATCTTTTAAAAGCAGATTTAGGTTAACTGGTTTTTTCTGTCTTGAAATTTGTTTACATTAAACGGTGATTTATGGTGTAACAACTTCCTGAACTCCATAAATAGAAAGTAAACAAAAAAACTTTCATTTATGTAATGTAAACAAGTAAAATGTTTACACAAATTATCATTACCAGTCATGACGTTTTGTCACAAACATACCACCTTTCTCATATTAGTACGCCACCAATAATACTGACAAAGCTTAACCTTACACGTTTCTAGTAACACATCGACATCTACACAATATTTCGACTGATATAGACAATTAAATCAAGACTTACTATTATATACTTACAATTATATACTAGGAGCTTAGCATATAATTGGGAAAAATATTACGTTTTATCTTATTATTAATAAAAAAATATATCCTATCTTTAATATAATTTCAATTATCAAAGTCTACAATAACATTATTAAAGACGACTGATAATGATGCCTGTAGATCCATGCACGTCAGTTGACTTCATACACAATATGTAAATCTGAATGAACTTCAAGATACGTACGTGTATAATATCCAAATATATCTTATAAATTTAGATCACTGACATACCGATTAGACATCGAGATAACAGAGAAAAGAAGAATATTCTCTTAACAGTCTCTACAATCCGAAAGACCGTGACTGGTATCAATCAACAATATTACGACAGTTACATCACTATACATATTATCGTAAACTTAGGGGTTGCATATATCAAATAATAATTCGAAAACAACCACATCATTTACCGGTGTCTGACATCCGCCTCGTGAGTGCGAGACGTGATAAGTATGACAGTGACAGACTAAAGAACAGATATGACATATTGAAATTGGAGATTGTGCTACAATAGATCGCGTTTAATTACGTTTTCATTATTGCCATATCCGCAAGATAAAATTTTTCGAAAGCATGGTTTAATCAAATCAGAAATATATGTTTTTATTTATATAATAATCTTTAAAAGTCAAGTGATTAATATTTAGAGACGGTATTGTTCGTTACTTCTGTATTTATAATCTTTGGTAGTGTTATGCACATCACGTCTGTGATGGGGAACACCAACTGGACGCACGAAAAGCATCTAAATTTCAACTGACATCAAACATACATCGAGGAATTTCAAAATCAATGGTTACAGCTAAATTGTATGAATGTTTCCAGCTCATTGTTTGAACATGGTGTTAGAAAATGTTAATTGGAGTAATTGATTATCAATTAGATTTTTTCAAACATTTCAAACCTATTTCATATAAATTTTTGATGTGTATAAATATTTATTTGATTTCTATTTTTAATCATCATATGGATAAAATAAGAATGTCTTTGTTATAAAATTTGGGTTGCTATATTTTTTTCCTATGGTTCCGTGAGTGAATGTGCAACCTCCCTTCCCTCCTAATCCCCTTTATTTTTCTCTACTCCACAAAAATGTCAAAGTACTCTTACATCGAAAGCCACGAGTAACAATCACCGCTGATCGCCAGTTGGAAAATTTGCTTATTTCTCTATTAATATAAAAAGACGAAAAACATGTTTTTGTTCGGAGTGAAGCCTTTGATTTGATTTACTAATGAATATCTTCATCATCATATCATATCATGTTTGGTGAAATATCACCAAACAGAATATTGGTGTTGTCCAGCTTCTGTCCAGGTTTTAGATAAATACTCGCTTACTGTACTGGTGGTTAACTTTGAGGACGGTAGTTATGATGCTTCAACAAGGTAGGTACAATTGTATTAAAGGTAGGTCAGGTCGCCTCGCTCCGGATTCCCAGACACCGACGTCAGCGTTCCGTTTAGACAAACCACTCGGTATATCCCGGTACCAAGTGCGTTATTTCATATTATTTATCATTGACAGCGGCGAGACGGTGACAATCCCACGCACGCACCGAATTTACTTAATAACGTCGCCCTACGCCGCAAATAGCTGAGACTACGCCACCCAATCCTGCATTCGCAGACGAATACATGTCTGCATATCACACGTGCAGTACCCACGCTTATATCTAATGACCCTATTAATCATGAGACAAAAAAGTAACAGAAAAACTATTACATAACCCTTACTATATACAACAAATAGAGTGTCAAGTTGCCGTATTATTAAATTCTGTCATTAATATAATAATAATAATAATAATAATATCAGGACAAATTACACACATTGATCTAACCCCTAAGTAAGCAAATTATTTGCTTGTGTTAAGGGTGTTAGACAACGATACAAATACATAGAAATACACATATAAATACTGAGAATATATTTAATACACGACCAAACCCAGAAACACAGACATCTATGCTCATCACATAAATGCCTGTCTCCGCCGGGAATCGAACCCGAGCCCCATTGCGCCGTGACACGTTAGGCGTCTGCGCTAACCACTCGACCAACGGGGCGGTTAAGATACTGCATAGTCTTATTATAGTAGTCTAGTATTAGTCTTGCCTTGTTGTTTTATGACATCAAAAACTACTATATATATGTATTCTTTTATTAAAAAGAGTAAAGTTAAAACATCTAGAATATGGGTAAATTAAACTGCTGTTAAATAAAAAATCATAAATACTAAATGATATAATAATTTTTCAAAAGAAAAACTAGAGCTTTAATTAAAGAGCTTTTAGTCACTTTAAAAGCTATTTGTAATTTTGTGATCAAACAAAAGGGTGATCTTAAGTCAATTATTACTTAGGATACTAGTATTGAAAAGATTCCTATTTCTGGGTGTTTGAATATTTTTTTTGTGTAACCAAAATAAAGCTGATAAGATGTCGTAATATATTTGTACGATTGTAGCTTAAAGTGGTCGGGAGCATGGTGTCAGACGGTGCGCTATTTCTGTCTAAGTATTTGCGTCGCGACAACAGCCGCTGCAGCGCAGGCGCATGCTGCGTGTCTTAACTAAGTATTGATTCTTGATTTCGTATGCTAAGGCTTGTTAAACTAGATTTTAGATCTCCGTTGTTAAAGATTTACTAATAGGCTTTTATCTAAAGTTGTTTGATTTTTGTTAAATTCTTAGTTAACTCTTATATACGAATAAAGTTTTATATTTTGACTATTGATCGATTTGATGAAAATTTTTCTCGATTTAATCAATTCTTTAGTCAATATATCTAAGATAAAATATTTAGTAACTGCCAAAAGACATAATAAAACCGATTCGATCTTAAAACGCATTCATCTCCGCCTATTACGTGTGAACAGTCGATACGCAGCAATAAATATGATCCATGCAATTAAATTACAACAATTCACAGTGGTATGTGTGAATCCATTACGTAATCAAATTCGTAATATTGTGGGTACTTCTAAACGAATTTTAACACCAACTTTCAGTGTTACGTAATACCAACGGCCAGTGAGTGAAACCGTGGGAAAATATGCAAGGAATTCCAATGAGATCAATAAGTTTGAAGATTATTTACAGACGAAAGCTGTAACACAAATTTGTGCATTTTAGATAAACACAAACGGTATATCTTCTATCGGCTTACAACCAGACAATATAGTAAACGATGTCTCCGAAGGGGCAAGACTCACATGGAAAGAACCGAGGACCGGTTTAGGACAGATTCGGACAAAAGTAATGTCGCTAAGGGGAAGTGTCCGAAAACTACAATAGATTTCTGAGCCCTAACGGGATCTACAAAACATTGTGCCTAACAAGCGAACTTCAAACATCAATCGAAAGGCCAATATGAATCAGAACAATTAGGCGACGTCGCGACCCTCGTCAAACCAATTATGACAGGAGCCTGTATTTTGTGCCTCAAGATTTGCGTCGTAGATAACGAACCGTTTCGAAATGTATTTTACCACCTTGTTGAAGACGTTTCGATACGAGTCTATGAAAATACATTATCGTATATTTATTACGAGACTACTGGCGTTTAAAATGAATATGCTCTGGTTCTGTTGAGACGCAATAAAGGATTATTATCTCGTATGTATTGACATTGAAAGCCGGCTCGAGGGCCGCGTTTCGCAAGGGTCAGAACAAAGACCAGAGTATCTCGTATTTTTTAGGTCAATTTCAAGGTTAATTTAAGTTGTTATGCTATAATGCAAAATTTTACAAGCCGAATGATACTTGTAAACATAACCAAGAAGACCCCCATTTGTGAAGTACCTACACATTTACAATTACAACGGATATAATCCTTTTAGTGCCATGTTTACAAATTATTTCTTAAAGTTAACAGAATAAACATATAAAGACGTCCTTGACAATTCTCGCTTTTTAAAACGTTTGTGTCTTAATGGGGTTATGTATGTACTCAACTCAATACAAAACAAAATATTACAGATAAGAGTCACGATATGAGAGAGTACTTACGATGCATTGGCCTCAGGTATGATGTCATCAGCGACGACGTATATCATAGCGCCGGCAGCGAAGGCCAGCGCGTAGGGCAGCGCGGGCTCAGCGGCCGCCACAGCCACCGCCCCCAGCACTCCGAACACCGGCTCAACCATACCCGATAATTGACCATACCTGTGTTTAAGTGTGTATTGTCTTAATGGGAACTTTATAAAATATTATAGATGGTAGATATATAAAAATTCTTTTTTTGGATACTTGCTGCTGCATTTAATTCTGACCATTGGTCCAGCAGCAGCCTACTTAATCTGGAAAGATTTTTAGGTATCTACCATATAGGCACAGCCTACACTTAGTTAACATGATATAATGAATAGTGGAATATAATTAAATGAATCGTCCTTAATGGAAAATTCCATATCGAATCTTTGATTAGCTTTACACTTGTAAATTGCGGAAAGGAATATTGGTCATACTGCTGCTTTTGTGTTGTTACAATGCAAATAATAATGTTAATAATTTTGAAAGTGTGATGGGCTGATGGATTTCTCGTATCCGGGTAGATAGGTGGTGTTGAAGGTATCGGGGTAGCGGCGCAGTGCGGTGGCGAAAGAGGCCGCTAACGAATTGTTTTGGTGAAAGTGCGGGCCGGTGCCGCGACCACATTCCTACGAACTGGTCGACGGGCCGCTTGTGGGAAATGCCGCCATCACCGCCACGCCAATCCGTACGTAGCCGACGCTGACAGCTCATCATCAACCATTAGGGCTCAATCTAATGGTTCATAGGATACAATCGGGTTTCAGGCGAAATCGTACTTATAGATCGACGTGTCTGACTTCCCTTCTAAATAAAGTTAAAACTTTGAGACAACTTGTAATGAAAGCTGGTATTACTTATCGTACCCGTACATTATTCTGTCAACTTATAATTCGATGTTATTATTTCATGAACGGTCCGGGTTAGATAACAGATAGTGCAGGTTCGAGCTTCGTTTGCGTCGTTCAGGGCACGAGGCGGGCAGCAGTCGAGGCGTGCGACGTGCTGCTATGTTATCGCATGCATTATTCAACGAGTGGCGAAAGCGGCAATTTGCGACAATATCCACTGATTCGCAGAAACGACCGACTGTTGAGTCGCCGACAACCCATAAAACAGGATGCCCGTCACTCAATAACTATGTTGAATTTAAATAAAACCATACATTATTTGTTTTGTTCCATGTCCCTTAAGAAAAATAAGGCAGGGGCAAATAACATTTTTCTAAAGTTTTGTAATAGACACTTTTCTTTTTTTGCGTCTGCGTGCTAGTTGCATTCATAATTTATTAAAATAGTATTATACAGCCTCATTATATCTATGAGATTATATTGAAAACAAGAAGGTAATTAAATCAGTAACTGTTTGTTAATATATTGCCAATATGTTACAACTACAACCGAGACCTAGATATATGTTTCCCACGCATAAGTAGTTCGTTAATAGAACGTCATCGATCAAAAAACAATTCGATCGAGCAGTCTAGAACGACATTCGAGAAGATTAGGCGCGGCCACGACGCAATACTCGCAGCGCAAACCGGCCGCGATTGCGCAGATCAGCGCCACCAAGGCTTCCGCGACCGCGTCTTCGACGGCGCGGAGGCTGTGGTCGCTTGGTTTAATTATTTAACTCTGAAGGCCGACGCCCGAGGCAGCGGGCGGTGCGCTGCGACTGGTCGGACGGGTGCAGACAGCGCGCCGCCGCATGCGCCAGACTCCGCGGCACCGCAGCGACACATCACCCATCATACACGCAACACTCAAATTTCGACATAGATAACTCTCTCCACCTCGCTACGGTCACTCGCTAACCCCGTGACAGTCGCCGGTGTCGAGGACGACCTCTGCCGGCTGCTAATTCGTTTACAAATCAACACATCGCTCTTGTACTGTTGCATTTGTGCCACGGGTGACATTTTTGATGATTTTATAAAAGTATTATCTGTGGTATAAAACATTATGATTTAAGCGTGTTTAATAAATGATAAATATTTATTAGCAAAATATTCAAATGTGTCTTACTCTGCAGCAACCTAATTTGTCAATAGATAACTTTAAACAGATTCTATCGTCGAAAATGTGGACAAATGGCACAGGTATCCTATATGGTGCGTAACCGTGATGCTCCTACGTCAGTGTGACTCATGATACTCGCATGCGGTGAGAAACGTTCACTAGACGCATTGTCTACAACAATGACTAAACACACCTCTTAATTTGATTATGTCAGAATGAATAAAAAACTAACTAAAAGAACTAGAGTAGAGTAACATTCTACCTATTAGCTCTGTCCCCAGTCGTTTTAATAAAAGCCAACTATTAGAGGAAATTTTCATCTATGTTATTGTAACAGAAAATATTCGATATCTAAGTCATAACAACAGTCTAGATCCAGGCAACTGTCAAAGTTTTTTGGAATTCAATTTTGGTCTAAATTACCTCCATACTAGAAAAATACTTCCTCTAATTCCATCCATCAGGAAGAATCATTTCATTGTTGAGTTATCTCAAAACTAGGATACACTCAATACAAAAAAACAATTACCTATTAACATATTCATATTTCGGTACTTCGAGAAACTAAACTCGGAATAAAGTTATGTTTGGATGGAATAAAAAAGTTGTTCCATAGATAAAAATTATCTGAGGATTAAAGAATGGTCCCTCATAAAAATTAGGTTAAACAAATCTACGCTAGTTAGTGGTGCTGCCGCGTGCGAACTTTTTCCCCGTCGGGATCAAACGACGGCCATTTCTTGCCCGAGCTGCATTCCTTATCCCTGCATTCCGTCCCACGAGGTCTACTTATACCAAGCTTACTTCAATGCTATGGAGGTTGAGATTTTATACATTTTGGGAATCGCTTAAGGTTATATTATGTTGTTAAAAATAACGAACTGTTTGTATATTTAAAGTATTTTTGTAAATATTTGATTTTTTTTTTATGTGAGTTGTGTTTTAAATAAAACTAAAATTAGAGTCATACATACTTCCTATTAACGTCAATATAGATCTCATATTGAGAAATCCAAATGATATTCCCATATAAATATAATTTGATATGATTAATAATTCTTGCACTGATAAGAATAATTTAACCTGCTCAATAAAAGTGCTTTCAAAATAACCTAATCAGATGTGTTTATTCAATTACAGTATAAACAAAAACTTGGCGTTGAAATGCTTTAAATTATTTACGTATTTCTCAAAAGAATATTAAACACTTAAAACGTAATTTAAAGTCATGTTCCTATATTATTCGTATGGCGTAGGGCAGCGTGTCAAAGCAATTAAAAATAATGCAAAGGGATAGTGGCATTCATTGTACCGGGGTCGTTGCACGCTATCCCCTCCGACAGCATTCCTCAGTCCTGAACAACCGCTTCCATCAAAAGAGTAGGATATAGCTTAATATACGAAACTTAGATAATGCCAATTTTGATATTCTTCTAAATAAATCTCACTTTTAAGTGGAATTTCACTCACCTATAATATAATAATGCAACAAAACTACAATGTTACTTACGTACATGGCTATACAAAATGGGTAATTAAAACAGAAATGTTGCGGTATCTTTTATGGTCATTGTCGTCACTATGAATGAACCTCAAGCGAGTCGTGTAGGTAGTAATGCATTGTCGTATCCAGAATGCAAGGGGGTCGTTTCGTAGCTCCTGGAACCGGCCGGGCGGCGCCAGTAGTTCCGAGAACTCGACGGAATGCGACTATTTACAACTTTTACCTATTTGGTAACATTTACAATGCGTGCACGTACAACATACACAAGCAGATGTAACCTTTTGCTCCGGCAATTTGAACATTCTTTCTTGGAGTTACGTATGTTTAATTAATGAGGGATTAGACATTGCATTTTAATGTCGACTAAACATACTATATTTGTTTAAATTCGCCTTTCCAAACATTATACTTCTATCTTTGCTTTAGAATATCTTTGGACACTTGATAGCAATTCTTTATTCATTTTAGGCGCCTGTTTATCAACTGCACTATATATGAAGTGATTTAACTAAAAATATAATAAAAAAAATATTAATTCGATCAATAGTTAACACGAGATTTCGTAGGATGAGCACAGAACAGTCGCAAAATGAATTAGCCTGTACAGGAATGGGGTCGGCCAGTCTGGCTGTGTTGGCATCTGGCCTAACGACGCGGGCGCATTCCCCACCATCTAGCCACCAAGCTATCAATTAGTACGCTCTACTAATGTAACTGTATATTATATGTGCTGTTAAGAAATCGGTTGCAGATATGTATTTTGTATTATAATGAAAGATGACATATACGAAAATAAATGTAGGTCTTACCAGAAAGCTCTCCACACTGAAAACCCTGCAGAATGTAGTGGCAAGCTGACTGCGAGGCCTTCAGGAAAGTTCTGAATGCCAATCCCGAGCGCCAGATTTCTAAACAAACAATATATAATTATTAAAGGTTATTCAAATCAATTCTTTGCAATTTATTCTATTGCTTAACTAAGCTTGAGTATCTAAATTTAAAGTAATTATTTAAAATGACGGGAATACAAGAGCTATCCTACCACATTATTTATGAAAGCTAAATCCATCGTTCTTTACAACTGGTATTAATTTAAAAAATTGAAAGATTTATAACAATTCGTTATTTAACGGCTGTTTTATTTACGATATCGGCAATCTTGTATCGTGAAAAAGCTTGTAAATATTTTAAAAATCAAAATATTCAGATTACCAATTACGCTATTGACATTTAGGTAACAATGTACTTGAAATACAGAAGATTTCACCCACGCGTAGCTGAAGATCACTTATGGCGTTTGCGACGCCAACGATGATTCGAACGATAAAATCTGACTAGATAATTGAATTGAATCATAGGATGACTAATGCAATTGATATGCGAAGCTTAGTTTTGCATATCATATACCGTTTAATATAGAAATTACTTTTATCTATTGTCATGCACCAAGGGCGTATATTTGTACCTGTTAATACAAACAAAATGATATGTGATTTAATAATAAATTTAAATGTTTATTAAAACGGAACTAAACTTAATGCAACAATGTATACGTATATACGAGATGCGCGGTGTTAAGGCCGGAGGAAGAGGCTGCATTCCATCTGAGGACGTTCCCTCCCACCTGTAATCCCCGGCGCTAGGAATGCGGGTAACTGTACAGCCTCCTCACCGTTAAACTCAACTGTTCCTGCATCTAAAGGTCATCGCCGGTGTTACGTAATACGTAATACTAGACTATTTGTATATTCCGACCGCATTTGTTTCACATTATTTATAGTAACGTCATGAAATTTATAAACATTTCAAAACATCGATACAAATTCAATAGAGAAGATGAAGCAGTTATTTAATGTTTATTAAGACAAGACTACGAGAACTGAAGACATGAATGCAAGAAGGGACTAATAGCGAAGTAAACGGAGGACCCGGGAATTCTTGTTAAAAGGGTTAACTTAATAAACATGCGTCGGCGCGGAGGCTTTGAGCTCGGTGAAAGCTGTTCGCGTCGGGTGGCGCATGCGCATGCTACCGATCAAGTTAAGGTACTCGGCAACTGACATTCTTCATGTTTCTTCACAAAAAGTTACAAAATAAAATGTAGAGCTGAGATAGTTAAAAATAATGTTTGTATATAGGTATTGATAACAAACATGATAATGAATATAGATTTTTTATCGTTATTTAGGTAGTTTAGATTATAATGGTGAGAAGATTTATGATATTTTTTGTAAGGATTTCAGTTGAACTATTGCTCACTCAAACTTTCCCAGAATAGTATAATGTCATTAGTGGGACCTCGGGAAATCAGTATTTTAACAATCTGGGTAAATAACTCTTAGCTTTTCACTTATTACGGCGCTTTATATACAATATCATTTAAATTTATTTTAAAATTATATTATTTTTCAAGGTGACTCCAGGATAAGCTTTGGTACACAAGGTGGTTTAAAGACATAAAAAAAGAAAGTAATAAAAGTTAGTTCGTTAAAGGGAATCCTGCATAATAATAAAAACATTACGAAATAAAATACCTTAGAAATAAAGTAATTTTTAAAATCTAGGTTATGTTAAAATTCATTATGGAAAATTATGTTCATGTTTTCAAGAGCTATATTTTTTGTAAAAAATGTATAAATGAAAATATATATTTTAATACTAATTTAATAGTCTATTAATAAAAAAGTAATTTATTATTATTCTAGCTTCTTCAACCTCTTTTGATAACTTGTCGATACCATGAATTTGTTGATAACATCATGGTCTCAGCAGATGCGTGCCGCCAGCTGTCGACACGTGAACTTATTTAAAAACACCCGAAATTAAGACAGTATTAAAAATCAGTTAAAATAATTACAAATGGAAAGACATCTGTAACTTTATTTTTTTATTCATACGTAATAAGAAATAAAATGTTTAGTACTTAGAAAAACAATCAACAATTAACAAAAAAAAAACCACATAATAAGTGTCTCAAAGAAATGAATTGGACAACACGGTCGATATTGTAAGGCGAAAATAGCAAATTCCACAGACGAGTCAATGGCACATTTGACATGCTCAGTTACGAATTCCTAGTTTTTTATAACATCTTCACGGTTATACTAAAATATGTATAAACGTATTTTCAATGGACCATTACATTTTGCGGTGGAAGTCGAGATTGTTTCGAGTTTCGACACTACCAAGTCGATCCAAGTCGCTATTATGTCAACGGCTTCGTATAGAAATTTTATAAGTGAACTGTGTAACTGACTCCGGATACATCCGAATTCCAATTGCATAACAGACGAGACCATTTCACTTTCCGACCTACCCGGAAGTGAATTCCTAAGCACGATCATACTGCGCGTCGATATTAACATCGCTCACACCAAACAAAGCCTTATGACACCAGCCTTAGAGTCCTCTCAGACGCACGCATCAGAAAGCGTCGGAGGCGAGCACAAAACGCCGAAACGGATGTGAATGTTCGATAGCGGTACTCAAAAAGGAACTTAATTTTCGAGACTTAGAGTATAAATTGTTGTGTAATAAAAAACGATCGTCGCGAAAGTAGTGGCAACTTTCACGACACGTTGGGATGGGGGCGCTGCGCGGTGCTCGCCACGACGGCCCATTGACGACATCGTGACCCACATAGCGCGTTCCATTCATGCCGCGGCCTCGCGCAGGCGCAGGACTCGACACTTGCTATACTGTGACATTGGAATTACCATCAAACACTTGCATAACCTCGTACCAGCGATTGTCGCAATCGAACCTAAGCACCGGCCGAGGTCGCGTCGCCATCACTACACTTGTTCAATTAGAACCTTCCAATAATATGCGCACTTACCTAAAAAAACCAAATCGCCTTACAAAATAAACTTGTGGAGCCAAATTCAACCAAATGCATAAAATGTAACGTATGTAGCTATTTTGTTATATATGCTTGAAACCACAACTATCAAGGGATGTAAAGGGTATTCGAGTATGATATATTCTGATATATTCGCCATATTAACAAACTAATAGTAAATAACAGGATTACTTAATATTACAATCTTACTTTACTCGTACTTTACTTTATCCTAACCGGTTTGACTATACCTACCTAAGATTTGAAGCTGTTTCATACTTCACTCTTATAAAGCACTTCTTATATTTAAATATAAATTGATTGACTACATTAAATTAAACTGTTCTAATAAAGATAAAATACCTATTTTATTACATAAACGCAGTCAATAACATTCTTGTTATACGTTAATAAGACGTAGTTATACAAAACCTCTAAAAATACAAGTTATTTCGTAGTTAAAATTTACGAATGTTTAAAAAATCATCCCGCTCTCAGGATAGTTACAGCTCTCAGATAGGACAGTAACTCTTTACATAAAAAACTAAATAGGTAAAAAACTAAATCAGACACAATATTTCCTGTTTTTCACATATCGTAAATAAATAATGAACGATAGAGTCCCTACTTCACTACAACAGGAGTCGCAAGTACATATATCTAAGTTTAGTCTAAGTAAGGTATTTGGATTAATTCAATAAATATTACAATAGTGGGTACTGTAAATGAATATTCAACTACTAGTATACGATCATTTTATAAACATGTTTTGATATCATCCCTTCAGAAGTTGACAACAATTGTAAGAACTTTTAAGCTCCTTCTAGAACTCTGGAAGCTTTTCTAGTAGTACGATTTTAAAGTTTTTGTTACATTTAAAAATCTCATACATTTTGTTGTAGGTATCTATTTTATTATATACATATCTTATATTAAAGCTCTTAAAAGCCTGTTAAATTCGAGGTCAAAAAGATATAAACAAAAAAATAACAACTATGAGCGTCGATTTATAATATCTGAATGTAATTAGATGTAGAAACAAATTTTAATTTGGAGGTTTTTGCGCTAGGCATCGTATGCGAAAGTGCAAGCCCGAGGGGGGGGAGAGTGGGGCGAGGGGGAGGGGGAGCCGGCCAGACAGCGAGGCTCCGCTGGGAGGCTAACACCAGCCTCTCGCCTCCGCATAGTTGAGATCGACATTGCGCGAAAGCTGCCCTACTTGCACGTACATTGTATAACGCTTAGGTTTTACCAGTGATTAATATAACGAAAGAATATCAAAAAACTATGAGGGTACATGTTATATAATTTTTAGCTGATTTAGTTTGATAACAAATTTACAGGATATTGAAATACAATTTCATATTTAATGCACTTAACTCAATTAAATTCAATGAGGAAGAATATTTATAATATAATTAATAATTCATATACTCGTTACACGAGCACATACGAGACATATTGCAAGCAATAAATTTAATACAAGAGCAATCGTTACGGTAACATATTGCCCGTTACTTGAAAACTATGTTTAAGACGGCAAGTAGGAGATTCTGATCGCGGTATGGGTAATTAATACTATCATAAAATACAGACGAGACGGGGGCGCGGAGAGTTGAGGAAGGGGGGAGGGGGAAACCAACAAAAACATAATATAGTCTATCTCCTCACTGTCTGCAAACGCGCAGACTATTCGCGAAATCGAGATACGCTCTGCTCGTGATTAAGTAGTCCAATTATGCAACGATATCGTTAGGTAAGATTTTCCGTTACAGAAAAATATAGTAACGATGTTAGTGTTTGAATAAAACATACTACTTACTTATACCTAGAGAACAATTTTTTTTTTACGTAATACGTTTTTAGAAACTGGTGGAAAAAGTGCTCAGTACTTTATCTATTTGACCATATAGGTATACGATATATGGTCAAATAGACAAGATAGAATTGTTTATAATAAATAATGCGAATAGTTTTTCATTAATTTATTAATCAATTTTTGTAATCATATCATATTTAAAATTCTTTAGAATTATTCAAACTCTAATACTTGGAACATCATAGTTGAAACTGGAATCGATAACATGTTAGGTACTAAATAAATACTAGGTACTATTTCTCGTTAGCAGGCGTAGATAACATTTTCCTCAGTAATACCACTCGAATTAAATAAAATAATATTATTATATTATAGTTCCAATAATTTACCCTATTTATATTTGTTTTATATAATGATATTGTTAACTAACGATCATCTTGGTTCTTACAAGACTAATAAATACTCAAAAATAGTTTATCGGTTATCAATAGCTTTATCAGGACCTCCACAATGGTAAAACTAGCCCTATGGCAAAGTGCATAAGTTCGGCGTCGGCGCCGCACACGTCACGCGACCGCATTCCATGGCGCCTTCATTCATGTTGCGAGAGCGAGAGGCCAAAGTTAGGCCTTAAGTGGGAACGAGAAAGCAAAACGAGCGCCGTTACCCTGTATGGGAATGCAATTCGTAAGCGCAAGCGCACGGATTTGATGCCGGACTTGCTGCGTTCCATCTTACGTCCGTCATTTGACATAGAGGCATCCCGCTCGCTCGCTATGAAGCTTTCCTTTCGGCGCAGCATATCTGCGATGCGTGTGTTTGCATACTGGCTATGTGATTTGATCGATCGCTGGTTTCCTGTGAGAAACGCAGGTTGTTTATTGAGGCCGGTGCGATACCGCTAGCCCTTTGTTACGTAAGGATATTCATTAGACATTTATTTATATCAACTAGATTAACATGGAATTAAAATAAACAATCCAAAACGATTAAGTAAGAAACAAGGACAGCTAGCGTCCGTGAAACAAAGCATACCGCTACATTGGCCCACATTGGCCCAGTACAAAGTTGTATTACAAACTAAGTGGAATGTGGTTAGGCACGACGACTCATAGCTTGAAACAGGTTAATAATATTCAACCTCATGCTTAAGTACTAATGATAATACATCAGCGTCGTTAACATATTTTGTACATAAATGTCCCTATTGACGAGTCTACTAAAAATTAGTACTTGGTTATCTATTCAGACGTAGTTATTCTGTAGGAATACAAGAATAGAGTATTGTAGAGTATTGTACTTCGTTCCGATACAGTTACGGTTAGTCACATCCGCCTATAGCAGTACGGACGAGAAAACTTAACATACAGCGAAATGAACAATAAACTTTCTTTGAATTACCACTTAAGTTTCGACAACTTAATGTGTGTGTTGTTGAGAAAGGCACTTGAACACTGAAACACATTCCAAAATAACAATATTAAATATAGTAGTGATTAAGTTCAGATTTAGGTATGACCTGAACGCTTAAAACGAAAGACATGCAAGAGACGAAAAATAAAAAAAAAATAAAAAAAGTTTAACACGTTATAAACTTTTTGGTAGAGAATATATATAACAAGATAATACTTGCCAGTGAAGGTAAATAAAAAAAATAATAATAAAGTTTAACACGTTATAAACTTTTTGGTTGAAACTTAGAAACTGAAAAAGATATATGTGAACTAATCGCGAAATATTACACAGACAGTCAAATGGCAGGTACTTAAGCTGTCACTGATATCGCGCCCACAAATTAATATGATGGGCAATTTGCTCACAGTCGCGATCTGGAGTCTGGCCAACAATGTCACAATAAAGAGAAAGATGTAAACAGTCGCATTCTAATTAAAAAAATAAGGTCGTAACGCTAAGGTCGTCTCGTCTGCTCTCAAGATGTCTCGCCAAAAATGACTCATCTCATAGTCTGCGGATTTATTATTTTTGAAAATGAAGTGCAAATACTATTTCATCGGACATATTAGTTTATTTAAATATGTTCTCTATACTCTTTCTAGCACCTCAACGTGTGCAAACGTTATAAAAATGATATTCTTTTAAAGATGGGACAAAATTGAATACATATAACACACATAGAAATACTTTTATTATATATATTAAAAAATACAAATATATGAATTGGAGTGGTAGCAAGAAATGGAACCAAATCTATTGATAAAAACAGGATGAATCAGTGAATGAAAATATGATACAGTGAGGCATTCTAGGCGCCATTGCGGATTTCCTTCGACAAACGCAACATTCCCAGCGAGCTATCGTGATTAGTCAGCATCGATCATTATCACCTTGCCTTAGTGTAAGTACGTGTGTTGAATGGGTCACAATACACCCACGTGTCAGGATTACTCATAAACTTACATTATCAATATTTATTACTTAATTATACATTTTTGCAAAAAAAATATTTATTATTATTTTATTGATAATAATTTCTAACACGAACAAGAAATAAAATCATTCGGTATAATAAAACATATAAAAATAAAAAAACGCAAGATTCAATATAAAAATGTTCTTAAGACAATTGTATCGAAGAATAAACATAGGGATGTCATCATACACAGCATCTGTGTATGGGGAATTTCCCACACCTGTTGATCTCATACAATATGCAGGTCGCAGTGCCTTCATGTTGGGTTGACATTAACCACGCACACACCTCGTGTGCAGGGTTGTGGCTTATACAGGATATTAAAGAATCATACATCACTGATTCTTGGTAAACCGATCCAGATTACAAGAACTGATCCGAATTACCAATGACTCAAGACTTCAACTAATCATTAGTCATTGAAATTCTAAAGAACTTATTATATTTTAACGTTATTTTACCTTATAATTATAATATGATTTTACTTGTTAAATAATAATAATTACGCAAACAATTGCATTTAACGATTAAGTTTCCCTGAAATGTCTCGATTCGACCTAATGGTGTGCGAGTAATAGCCAATTAGAGCACAATGACGCGAGTACTACTCGTTGACGTCCAGAGTATGACGCGGTTTGGATTAAAAGTATTATTCAGTTAATTATTAAGAAATATATGTCGTTTATATAACACAGTTGTATTGTTTATATAGCACCATTGAAAATATCCTGAAATTTGGAGATGTTATAATATGAATGAATATGAAAAATGAGTCAAAATTGTTAGTTTTGAGTCAGTGTAGTATGTATCATAGTAGGAAATTGTGAATGAAAATAATCAGCAAGCAATGACTCATTAGTTACCGAGTGTCCGCACTCGATGCGCCTGCGCACAGGAAATCGTAAAAGCGCATATAGAGCGCGCGCATCTTCCGGTACGATTTCCGGCACCGTGGCTCGCTTTCGCCAAATATCCTTTACTTTATAGTTATCGTTTACTGAACTACTCTATTTCTATCGTCGGATGTAACTCTGATAGCCGCCACACTGGTTTCTTATTGGTATTACATCCAAGCTTGGAAATTTTTACTAAGAAACATATAATAAATTTACTGTAATTTGATATCTGATTATTGATATGAAGACCCACGGAGCCCGTTATCGTACTTATCATACCGGTTGCCTAAATTAAACTAATTAAATTCGGTATTTATTCTTCGGTTTTTGAGAATCCAGTCTATTAAACATTAAAAAAAATATAGACTCACATATAATTAAATTAAAATAAAGTCATTAAAATTTTAATATTTAGGTAGTCGTATATCAAAAGTGTAGTAAAAATAGGATAATTATACTCATAACATATTTTTTTCTTGTTTTAAATCAATTATATATAATTATATATATAATAATATTTCATTTTTATTTTCTGTCGCAAATAATGCGATACTTTTATTCAATCAAATACTGTATAACAGCTAATTGATTAGATTAGAACAGCTAAGAGATTATTTTTTTAGATACAAAAGGTGGAAACTACGATCTGTTTCTTGGATTAGCAGTGCATAGCTCGACTATAGATCTATGGATTTGAAGAAAACAATCTAAGATATATGTCCATCTCGGATAATAAAACTATTCTCTTTTACAAACGTAAGGCAATCTAATAAAGTTATAATTTAAAAAAATCTGTCAAAAAACAGTTCAATTCAGAGTGTCGCCATTCATGAAAGCAATCAACACAAAATAAAAAAATCAATATGAGCTAGAGTAGAAAGTAGGTAAGCCAAAGAATTCGTTATGAAATAGATGGAAAAGGTATTGTTTGTGGTGGAAGGAGAAAAAAATGAAAAAGTAAACAGTTGCGCATTCCATTGGCTAGTGCACGTGGTACATTCCGGCGGGGTCATGCACCACAGTGCACGCGTGCGTAAAAACAAGTGCAATGTGAATCCATGCGCCTGCGCAGCCTACTCGTTACCTTAACAAATACACTTTTTGCAACATCTGTCGCATTTGACTATTAATTAACCTTTAGATTTCATATTATTTTAAACGGTTTCTCTAAATGTATTATAACTAATATAAATATTATCATAATTATGATTACCGACATTAATCGTCTCGTAATATTTCTATGATTTAGAGTAAGGGTAATTTTGGTAATCATTTAAAGTGATACTTAAATCATTACATACAAAAATGAAGTACGAATAAGTAAGTTGCTAATCACTGCTATCTCGTCTTCTGTATTATGATTATGGTTTTGTAAACCAGCTCGAGGTATTCGTTAATTGCCTCGACTGTATAATGAAACAATTTTGTACCCTTTTACTTTAAAGGTAAGGTTTAAAATCGTAACTCGTATACACTACTTAAAAATATATTTTTCACTTTATATTCTAAAGAAATTGTAAATAATTTTTAAGCATAACTTTTTTAAATTGTGTGTCTTGTAATAATTTTATTTGGTCATGGTACGGCTATTACTTAAACTATTTAAAACTGTAATGCATTTTTGACTTTTTTTAGTAATATCTTGCGAAATGACAATGTAAATTTACGTAAAATGACTGTGCCCCGTATTTCATTACAAATCTGGAAAAGTTACTCTTTTGATACTAATGTAGATAATGTTAGAATCATTTAATTAAATGTTAGAATCATTTAATTAAATGTTAGAATAATTTAATGAAATGTTAGAATAATTTAATTAAATGTTAGAATAATTTAATTAAATGTTAGAATCATCTAATTAAATGTTAGAATCATCTAATTAAATGTTAGAATCATTTAATTAATTAAATATAATAAAACTGTATAATTACCTACTTATAAGGAAACCAAAATAACCATCTCCTGAAGTCCTGTCCTAAAAATCTAAGCATCGCGATGTACAATTTCTTGATAAACATCAATTGGATTTGTTTTTCCTAAACTAAACTAACTATAATAACGAAAACCGTTATAAAAGTTAAAAAAACTATGATTTTTAGTCTCTACATGTTGATAAGAAGATACAAGTTAGGTCCTGATAAATCTGAACGGGGTTTCATTTTTGCGGCTGAAATAGTCAAAATGTCAACTCTAAATTACTATGAAAGTTCGAAACGTACTTATGTGTTTTATAAACTTTATATAGGCTAGTTACAACTAGATTTTCACTACATATAAATTGATATAGTTTTACAGAAATCCTTAACTCTTTATAGAGTTTTATTATTTACACAGAAACCTTTAATGTAATAATTTAATAATTAATTCATAGACCACGTTTAAGAACCTGAAGGTTGGCAATACATTCAAAAACAGACAAATCAGGTGAAAATTTACTATTATTGAAAATAAAAACAAATTCACGAATTAAAATATTAAAACCTTAAAACAGCTCATCATATATTGTATCGTGGTCATTCATTGAGTATTCAAAAGAGTTCCAATGTTAGATGTGTAACATTAGGCTGGCTGGGAAAGCGGCAGAAAGTTCGGCATGCGAGGGTCGGAGGCTTCGGAGGAATGCGGCCGGACCTGCCCCCCGCACCCCTCCCCCCTGCTTGCTTTACCCATGTCTAAATGTACGCGGATTTTCAGACGCCATGCTTTATTATGGTGGCTTTTGCCATTTGTTCTATTATGTTACTTAGTGTTAAATATTCATATTTTCTACCATATAGGTACTTCTCCAAATAGTCCATAATTTGTCAACTTTATGTTTGTTATATCCTTATAACTTAAGAAGCTTGCGATTTTAAGTCGTACCTACGAACCTATGTCTGATACTTGTCTATAAAATTATTTCCGTCGAAACGACTAAAAAGAAGATAGTGGAAAAAGCACACCTACATATACTTAAAACCAATTACAAAAATGAAGAAACTGAACTGTCCACACATAATACAGCTTAAGTAATGTAACATAATATTTTACCTCATTAGTTTGCGAATCCAATTTCAAAACTACGATACGATCAGACAAAATAACAACCACAAAAAAAACAATGCCACATGAGGCATAATATAAAATGAACAAAACCTACCAAAATCCGTGGAAGGAGCGAACGCCGACACCGACCGACACATTCCCGAGGCTCGAATCGTAAATTACACGAGCGATCGGCGCCGGCGCCGGGAGAACCGCTTGTTATATTTGAACAAATTCCCGGCGGTGTTAATCTGCATAATAACACACGGACACAAAGCGCCTGCCGACTTCCATTATGTACGGGCGCCACCCTCCGCTTTCAGGGCTCGCATCACCTGAGGCTCGAGAGGCCACTTAGGCATTAACGATATAAACTACGAGGAAACAATCACGATTAATAAATAAAGTTATATATCATTTTATAGTTGGTTATCAATCTGTTTTCTAGTAAAGTATGAAAAGCTTTTGTATAAAAGCTACCTGTTTAACAAAGGACTTCTGATATTACTAATGTTTTCTTATTTTATTTTAGCTTTTTTCTTATAACGAATATTAACTGATTAAATAAAATATGACTGCTTTCTGCAGTTAGTTGCAATGGTTTTGTTAAATGATGTTATCTAAAGAGAGTTTATATAAGGTCTGCAAAAAAATAATAAGCGTAAAATTGAGATTGAAATGTAGATTCTGATAGGTATTACAAAACAATATTTAATTATTAGTAAGAAAAAAATCCTTTTATTCTAGTATAATTCTAACCTAACTAAAAATAAAACTGTCTTAAATTTCCCCAAAATATTATACTTTGAACAAAGTTAAACAATTATGAATAAAAACAAATGTATCAATTTCATTTCAAGTTAATTTTCGTGTGAACAAAAATGTAATTTATTATACGCTTGAAGTACTTATAGAATTCCAAGGGAAAACCACAGGGGGTTTAGCATCCCATAAGGTTCTAGGAAAACATTGTTAAGAGACAGGCGACAGGGTGTTTTATTAAGTCGAGCTGTTTTTAAATATTCATATATGAATATTATAAAAGTGTGAGTAAACTGACGGTATTTATTAATCTTTTGAATATTTTACGATGACAAAAATGTTTTAGATCTATACGATAATACGTGTAGGTAAAATAAAATATTTTTTATTTAAGTTACTTTAAAGGAGAGAACAAAGAAAGATAAAATATTGTTAGAATACAAGGGTTATCTACATTTTTTCATAACTGTATTAAAAAAAAATCTATATATTTACATTTTTAGATCTCCCCCATACCCTAGAGTCAAAAGAGTCAATACGACTATGAACTTCGTCAATATCTAACGGTGTAACAAAGCTGTCACATAACAGTATCATTATCCATTGATTTATCATTATGTACATATCAGTCAATTTACAAAATATATATAAACTATAGGCTTTATTTTTATTTATAAACTATATGATTTTGAAGTTTCATCTAAAACTGTTCAGTTGTTTTTTTTAAAAGAAAACCAACATTTATTCATCCATCCATGATCAGAAAGTTTAGCGTTATATGAAGAAAATGTGGGTGTTGTTAAAAATGTATTAAACTTTTCTTAGATCGAATTTTCAGCAATATTAGTAGTATTTACAGTATGTAAAGTAACTTAAGCTAGTAACAAAAAGATTTGATATAGAATTAGAGATATCAAATGTGAAAGTAGCTTTTGATAAAACTTAAAGATATAAAATAAACGTCGATAAATAAAATATAAAATAAACGTCGGTTATCAGTGGTATGTATAACCAATGAAAACACTGAAATTAATATATATGTTTCTCTGTACGTTTTATAGCAATTCTATTAGTTTAATCGCAATAGCTTTTTGGCGGTATTTTTGTTTATAGCTTCTAAAAATAGCAATCTATAACAAAGAATGACAAATGGGCGATTTCAGTATATACGTAGCTATAGAATGTATTGTATAGAATTTATCATCAGGAAATAGCTATGCGTAACACTGATATGGGGGGTCTAGTCTAGTCTAGGAATGTCGTCTCAATATTGCACACGACCAAATTTAGGCGGATGAAAATTTGGAGCTCACAATTTTTTTCGATAACATCCGCCAGGTTTGTGTAGTGCCAATATTAAACGGTTATGAATATATTTTGGGGGCACCCACGCGGTATAGACGACGCGACAAATCGTCAAGGTTGACTTCAATGATACGGCGAGGCGGCGAATTTTTCAGTGAAATAGTTTCACCGAGCGGCGTCGGAGGTGACGGCAACGTCTGCGCCGGCGCAGGTCGATGCCCCCGCCCGCCACGCGATTTGGCTCCTCTCGAGCTACTAATGTACCTCACTTCATGCCAATACTAGAAACGCTACTATCGTCAATATCTATGAGGACTGCAAATACCGTTTTTGCTATTGTATGCATATTCGAAGTCCCTCAGGCCTTAAGGAACTGCATTTAGAACGTCTTCCAAACATCTAAAATTGTCCGAACAACATATTGTTTCTATTGTATTCCGTAATCTTTTGCTTTTAGTCTTAAATTTTGCTTTAAGCTTGAATACTTCCTACTTCAAACTATACTTTCTATGAAAAACAAAACTGCCATAGAATGCTTATATTCAAGACAGAGAAAGGTCTATAAAACTTAATAAACACCAAATCATAGTAACAAATGAATGGAGTGACGAACTTCATTCACTTACTTTTTTGGGATCTACTTTTCAATTTATTTATATACCAGCTTGGCAAAGAGAGCAATCGTTAAATTTCCTGTTGACTTTTATTATCATCTAAGAAGCAATTTATCATGTGTTACATCGAAACGTCTTTTTAAAGTTACTCTTGATATATGTCAAATTTAATAAGTTCCTAAACGAAGTTTTGAATGTTTCATTATCACTGGTAGACGAAATTAACTTCAGTTGGGCGTTTATTAGTAGGTGGGCGTGACGGATCTGCTATGCCAATGCTCGGAACCATTTTCTTTGCAAAATCTTATTTTATATACATTTTTATAGTTTGCCAAATGACCCCTGGCGCGACAGTTATGATCGCGTGTCTGTGTGATAAAAGAAATCTTTAACAAACGCACTGGAATTACATTCTTAATTTATTAGATACTGTTTTATTTTGAACACTGACTTGAATGTATTCAAATTTTGCAAGTAACCTGACAGTAGTGGGTGAATCTTAACAAAAGGTTTTGATATTTTTATCGGTTTGTTTGAAGCAAACTACAAAATACGAGACGGATTTTGCTAATTTTTTGATTGGTATAAAACTTTTACTGCGGCGAAATGAAATTTTTCCTCATGTTTAAAAAAAATCTGTTTATATTTTTTTGGAATCCCACTATAAAAATAAATATACAAGATACCTATCCAGAAATTGCATGTGATGAGTAATGACAGAAGATTGATGAGAATATTTTGACCCTGGGGGTGAGGAAGGACCACATATGAAGCCGCGAGCAAGGGTTAGTCATTTTTGATGGTATATAAGTGCATACAACATTAGATTCCCGACTTCATTTTATCTGAAATGTAATAATACAAAGCAAGCACATTCCATAATTATAAGAGTACCTACATATAGGTATTGTTATCAGAAATTATTTGAAATAAAAAATAATGTTCAAATTTAAATATATTTTCTACACAAGTTACTAATACCTCAATTATACAAAACTCGTAATAAAACTAATCTAATTGGATTCCAGTAAGCGGCGGGTCCATAGTGCAACTACTTTTATCCCGCTCGCGCACAGTTATCAATGAAATTCCTGCAACGGCGCCCTACGGTGCCTCGCGTTCTGACGTAACAAAATGGCGACTATACTTTATATCGCGCGCAATAGATTTTACCGTATTTGGTCGTTTTCCGTTGATGTTTTATTTGTAATCTGAGTAGAATATTAATAACAGATACAGTAATAGTAAACATATTTTTTGTATGTTTAACCTCCGATATACTTACGTTTTACATATATGTATATATTTATAGATTATTCGTATATATAATATATAATTATTAAATATAGAACAATAAAAAACGTATAAAACATTACTCATATTTTTCATCACATATCTAATATATTTAGTATAATCGAAACCGAATCATAAATCAAATCGAAAATTCAGTTAATGCAACTAATAACGCCATCTATGAAACAAAAATTAGAAATGTTTCCTTGTTGTACTTTATCAGTAAAGTTTAACTTCACCAAGCAAAGTACCAAGTCATGCATGGTTTTGTCAGATGGCAGCACTTGTTCTATGTAAATACTAAATAATATAGTCGTTAACGCAATAAATAGATGGCGTTGTATGAAAGTCAACTGCTATAAAGATATATCTATCATCTATCACTATCAAGGTGAAAAAAAATATACATTGATATCACGCAGGCACTCAAATTTGTATTATGTATACATTTATTAAAAACTGTGATCTAATAATTTGTAAGTTAATTTATGTAAATCATTTAAAACTTTGTCTCGTCGATATTAGCTAATATTAAGTAATGTATTATTACGGTAAATGAAACACTATATAAGTTTAGTAACAAATAAGTACCAAAACAAAATGAATGGATAAACTTCATGTTATATTCAATATAAAGTGGAATAAGTTAGAAAATCTAAATGTTAACAGTAGTTCAATTTGATTCCATAGCTGTCTTAAAAGGATATATACAGGGTTATTTGTAATAATTTTGCCACCTCTTGTTTCAACTAATAGCGCTGTTTTTTATGGTTATAAGACATCCAATCCCAAAAAAAGTAGATTTAATAGGAGATTGAAATTTGGATTAAATAATTTCAGGATGAATGAATACGCATGTATAATGAGAGAGAGTTTAATATATATTTTACAAATTCTACCTCTTAAATAACAGTGTAGCTAAAAAAAGAAAATGTTAGTTGAAGAACTTTCTGGAGTCGCTTTATTTTAATATTTATCTGTGACAGTTAAGCGAAAAATACTCTATGATAATACTTTGAGATTTAAGAAATTTGTAAAAGTTTAAGAGCGACGGGACGGTTTCCCAGTAGTCGCGGGTTCGAATCCCTGCCCGTGTCGGTTTATTTTTCATTCTATATTTATATAATTTTTTGTAAAAGTAATCAACATAGTCAATACTATTTACAATATGGCTTAGAAGTTTAATTTAACAGAAGTAATTTGGTAATTCGTTGATAATGTTAAAGTAATAAGTCAAAGGGTGCTGATAACATAAGTTTAATGAGCAATGAAATTAAATATAGATAAGACTTATATTGTTAAGATGAAAGAAAACTTGAATATTAACAAAAATATATGCAGGTTAGTAATGTTACCTTTTTTCTATACCTATAATAAAATAGAAACGGGACTAAGATTTTTTTACTACGTGTGATGTACACGATGCTGACCGCAAATCTATAGCATAATATTGTTTTTAAACACATCAAGATTATCACACACATCAAAATCCACTTAGTAATTAATTCTTAGTAAAACAGGGTTATTTGTAATTATTTGGCCACCTCTTGCAGGCAGCCTCTCTACATCAAAACCAACATCTGTTCTACGACTTTTAAAAATAAATAGTTTTTAAAATTTAACTTTTCCCATACAAAGTTTATTAGTTGCCTCTGAATTTGCATTAACTCTGAACGTAGGTATGGCTAAAATGAAAAGTAATAGGTAAAAAAAAATAGTTTCGTGATTTTTGTGTTGTTTATCAAGATTTGTAAAAAGTCGTAGAACAAATGCCTGCCTGCAAGAGATGGCCAACTAATGACAAATAACCCTGTATATTGTTACCGCGGGTGGAGTTGCGTGCAATAGCTATCCTTCAATAAAACACAAACTTCTATTAGTGCGAAATAACCGTGTATTTTTTTAATTATTAATACAATAGCGAATTAGTGTTTATCTTATTATCTTTGATTAAAATCTTATAACTAAAGATTATTTCGTTATGTATCTAACTGTCCTTAACCTAATTATTTAGGGTTAACATATTGTGTCTAGAATATTGCAAAAGATTTAGCCAAATTTTGTGTAACCTGCTGCTGATTTGACTTAAATCTCCTTAAGAATATAATACGCTTACACATTGCAAGATATTTGGCCGTAAATCTGGTCATATAATCAAAATTATTCTATATTTATGAAAGTTAAATTAATATTTAGGGAAATAAAGATATTGTCATTGTAATTAGTAATTAGTTAATTATACATTTCTGTATAATAGGTAAGTATTATGCCATATGGTAAAAATATCCTAAATAGTATTTATATAAATTTTGACAATGTTACTTTAACTGTCAACAATGCAACAATATAGAATATATATAATATATTTACTTTTATAATTTTGATTATACGATCTTCTTGCTTTAAGAGTATATACTCGTAATGTACTATCACAAACAGTGAAATCAAATTATGATACGTTTTTACAATGTTATGAAATTACTACGTTTTGCAAGTTGCAAATTTTGCAAGACGCGTAAGGTCATGTTTATGAACCTGTATATTCAATTAATAACCTTTCTTCATCTCATATATTATTTAGTAATATTCAGTTAGGGATTTAAGTTTCGTTATATTACCGTAAAGTAGCTTAGATTTCTTTAAATATCTTTTTCTTTAGTAAATAAAGGCAACTTATACTACTGCTTATAATTTTTTTTTCAATCGAAAACTTGTACATATTTTAACATTTGCAAAACATATTAAAAAAAAGTTAAAATTGTGATTTTTTTTAAATATCAATTAATTCTATCACTTTAATTTTATTTCATATTTATATATATTTTATTTCAAAATATTTTAATTTTATTTTAGCAATAGCAAGTGTAATAATGTAAGCACTCTGTATAAAGTGTAAAAGACCTTAGGTATATTGCGTCGGCGCAGGTTAGGTCCGAAACCAGTTGAAATATTAAGAGAAATGCAATATAATAAAAAAAAACATTTGAATGAACTATTACCATTTAGGATAAAAGATAGTATTTTGGACTATCTTATCCTGGTATTATTATCATATAAATGTTTATCAACAGAGACTTGCAAATGTGCCTCTTCAAGGCGTAATATATTGATAAGAAAATCCGTTTAAGGTAAACGCGACAAAAAAATTGCCATAGACTATAATGTAACTAGAGAGATTCATTATTGTGTACAGAACTTAAATTACAACAGAGAACTTATCTTAGAACATTATGAACTAACCTGGCACTATGGAAGGATGCTGTGGTTGATGACGCAGCGGCTCCAAAGCCCACACCCACTGCCAGACCCTCGGGTATGTTGTGAACTGTGATAGCCACAACCAGTAACATGATCCGCTTCCACTGCGACTGGCGTGCCTCTAGCGCGCGCATTACACTGTCCCGACGATCACCTTCACCATTCTCGGACTTCTAGAATTTAATATAAAAGATTTTAAAGATTTATTGTACTTGTCATGTTTTTAAGTTCGCATGCATTCATGGTATAAAACTATTTTGTAAAAACGAAATTTCTGTAAAAACGAGATAAGTGACATAATGTAAACTCAACTGACTATTAATTTATCTATAAATCAGTCGCAGGAGGCGTCACGGGGCTTAGTATGTATTAACATTTTCTTCAACAAAGACAACAACAAAAACGATGTATTTTCTTAAACTTTTACTATTTAAAACTCACACACAAACATACAACATATTAAAATAATATATAATCAGCCAACGCGTCCGTTCCGTGCTTCATATTTTTTATATTTAGAACAATTGCTTTATGACGTAATAAACATAATAAAATATGATACATTTTTGATAATAACTATTAATTTTATCGATATTACATCGAACGATTATCGAGTTTTTGAATAATCGTAAAACCTTATTGTTCACCAGCTTCTGAATACCAAGGTTGCCTGGTGGGGATCCCGGTTTAACGATAAGGTCGCCTTGTGTGTTTGTTTTGTTAATACTTTAATAAATTTAAATTTACACTTATTGAATAATAAATTATCTTATATTTATTGTACATTAAATCAATTAATTAAAAAAATACAACAAAATAAAATTAATTTCAGTAGGTATAGTAGAACATTTTAATAGTTTTATCTTGAAAGTCATCAGAGGTTAAGACGACTACTAATACCAAGCTACTTATCTCAATCGTGGTTAGACACAAATTAACAAAAAACAATTTGAAAAACCAAGTAACAAGTTCATTATTATCTGCGACATGCTTAAACGTAAACTAATTTGTTTTTTTTATTGATTAGTATATAATTATAAAGGCAGCATTATAAATTAACAAAAATAATCAAACAACTATTTTAAATTTAAACGTGATAAACTTCAGTTGTTTTATTTTAAATTCAGTTGTAATCGGTAATTATCACATTAAAGATAAATTTAAAATTAATTCAGGAAATGCTGTAATGTATGTTTGTCCCTTGAAAACTACTCAACCAATTAAAATCTGGTTTCAGGAGTAGTATTCTATTGCGTATTAATTCATTTGGGCTCGCTGCACCACGTGGAACACCATACTATGTCTGTCCAATCATATCTTTTAATTCATTCATCTTCTCTTGCCATGTCTATTTTCTTACAGTCGTCTACATTTATTACTTGTAACCTCCTTCGTCATTTCTACTCCATTTGTAATCTCTAAATATATAAAGTTCCTTGATTCTGTGGAAATTACCCCCCATTTTAGTGCAAAATGAGGGCTTTTTTTATTTTTAATATTTTTTTATAGACAAACAAAAAATAAATCTATACTAAAACAAAGCCCTAATTGTGCTTAATATTTATACTTAATACTTGCGACGCCAATAAGTAATTTTTTGACAAATAAAAAAATGCTCCAAGCCAAGTATCTACTTACTCTTTGAGTGGTGGGAGTCAAAACAAAAAAAAACTGGTGAAGGTTTCTCATACAAATAACGAAGTCATTTATTTATTACTTTGTCCATTCATAGATGGTCTGTGTCCAGGGGAATTCCCAGATGATACTATTCGAAATATTCGAAAAATATTTTTATTACTTCAGTTAAGCCAGCTAAACTGGTTCCCAACCTTGTTCTACGTTTATATCATAAAAAATAAATTATATTTGTCTTAAGGAAATAATCTCTTTATTTGTCCCATCGTCTGTAAAACCCTATAAAAACTATAGATAAATATAGTTAATATAAAACCAAATATAGTTAATATAAGAAAAAATATATAAAATCTATTTTATAGGCAATAACTTTATCTTTGCTTATATATACTAATCATATATTTTCATAAAGATAATTTATTTTCTTGTATATATTCTACATTAATGAAGTGAAGAATGTTTTGTACAGAAAAACCTTTACAATTACCTTACATTGAAGTCGGGATGTTATTGAGAACATCCGCTAGTTGATTCGATCTCAATAAGTCCGATTGGTACTTGTCAGTAAGTAGGAAGAAACAAGAAACAAAGGTTATAAGAAGTCAGGGTTAATCTATAGTTAACTGTAAATAACTTTATACTAGTCGAGTATTTTTTTCGTTGTAAAATTAGTACTAGTACTCACACATACACATGAAAGCACGCATGCAAACAAACACGCCCTCACTCACACCTAACATTCACTCCTATATTCAATGAGGGTGACAGTGGAAGCCACAATTCAGAATCACTCCACATTAACCAATCTTTGCATATATTACATTAGAGGTGAATTTATTTAGGCATTCTTCAGAAGGCAATCTGGACCAATGTTCGAGTAGGATATTTGTGGTTTAAGAAATTTATTACATATTAAGAAGAATCTAACCAAAGAATGTTGTGAGTTGTGGTGACCTCTCCGTCGCTGGGCGGTGTGTTGGTTGCTGATGCAGTCAGCGAACTCCACAGGTTGTGTTTCCATGGTAACCACTGTTGGGTTTGACGGCCGCCTGTTGAGTGCTGTCATCATCTCTAAGTCTTCTAACTTCTCTTTTGACTCTTTACTTTTTGTTATGGCTGGAATTTAAGTTGTATATATCAGTGAATAATTAACACTTCCTTAATATGTTTTAGCAATACAATAGCATGTTTGTATTATTCTTTAGCACATTCACGTATTATAGTTGAAGAATCGGATGAAGTCGAATTTATACATAATATATATAGGTGTATAATATAGGTAGGCTATTTACTGAGATATATGCAATACATCTGGTAGCGGGGATCTTTAACGAACTTAACAGTACATATAAGATACTAAGAATTACTTGATTACGTCTCTATTGGAGCCAGGAGTTTGTGACATCATCATGAACGGGTATCATTTGCAAGCAAATTAAATCTACAGTTCATTGAGCTTATTATAGCAAACCAGCTGACCTATCTGACGTTGTCATGGCAACGACAGTTAGCATTGGCAAAGATAAGTATCTATATATTTTTTGTCATAAGAAGCTTACTCAACCCTTTAAGTATATAATTAATATTTGAAAATATCTATAAACATGTATAGCCATGTTAAGCTTATTATAAATTTATATAAATATATATAAATCTATAATTATATATGGGCAAACGTCCCAGTAGTCGCGGGTTCGAATCCCTGCCCGTATCGGTTTATTTTTCATTCTATATTTATATAAATTTAAGTATATAATTGTTAAGTTGTGGCATAACTTTAGGGAAAATAAGGAACAACTATCTATCGAGGAAAATATTACTCTCGAACGAGATTTAACACAATACTATTATATACAATCGAACAGTTATGTAAATTCATGGCTAATTAAGAATTAATTTAACGGCATTGTTTTATAAAAATAGTACAAAACAATGGAATATGTTTTACATATATATAAAAAGTATCGTATAAGGTAATATGAAGGTAACAATGCTGTGTTTGCATAGATCTATTGATAGTTTGTTCACCTACAAACGTCACTCTTATCAGTTACAACTGCCACAATTTGTAAGTTTTATGCAATAAAAGATAAATAATTGTAGTATAATAGTAATAATAATAATATATTTATTTGCAAGAACAGTGCATAAGGTTAATCAGATTACAAACACAAGTCTCACATATTCTACCGATTTTAGACGTCAATAAAGTTAAATTGTTAGAAATTTGACAATTGTTAACAGATTGAATTGTCAACATATTATGAATTGATTGATTATATTTAGGAACTACTTTTAACAACAGAACTACTAATAGTTTTGTTATATTGTTTACTAGCTACCTTGTGATTTCTCTGACCTACTGACTATTTCCTAATAGTCAATCTCAGATTCACTATACCTGCAATAACGTAGCTTAGTGAATAACAATTTAACAGACAGTCTTTACATTTTAACTTTTAAGGTACTTTTGTTTTTTTCCTTAATAGTTCTTTTTTTAGTTTTCACCTGTTTTTGGTCATTATATTTATTAGTATTAGAGTTTCATCATTTATTAATTTTAAATTAACTAAGCGATTGAATTACTGAAAATCCTGTCTTAGTAAATCAAAAATCTACAAGCCTCTGTAGCCTTTTGGTCTTGTGGTTAGTGGTTCTTACTGTTAAGCCCATGGTTGTGGATTCGATTATTAGATGGCTAAGTTCAATGATAAAAATATTATTCTTCTGAGTTTGTTGATATCTTAAGTTCTTTTTTTTACATGTTTATGAAATCCCTCGCGATACATGAATTATTTTTGAAGTGTGGGGTTACATATTTATAAAAGAAAACAATAGTATAGACTATAGAGCATAGACTACACGTTGTTTACCCAAGGATTTACGCGGTTAGACTAGATGTTGCCTAGTACCAAGCCAATCTACTATCACAGACAATATTTAAAAAAAATATTCTTGTTATCATACTTATATGTTGTAGACCTTATACCAGTTTTCGTGTATTCTCATTTGCCCGCATAATGTTTGCCATGGCTGTACTGCATCAAAAATGTTTGTATATACATCCGTATTTACGAAGGTGACAGTCAGACACATAAATCAAGCCTTAACTATGGGTTAAGAAAGATAAGGAAAAATAAATAATATAAAAACCAGTCTCGAAAAGGCCAAATAAAAGAGGAATTATTATAGAATTAATGGTTAAGTAGGCTATATTTTGATAATAAAAAGTTTAAATTGGGAATTCCCGACGAATCTTCACTGACTTCGTTTCTTAATCGCCAAATTTCACATAGCAACAAGTGGACTAAATAATTAAATTGAATGGAATTATCATAGAGTTATTATACATGAAGTAGGGGAGCCATAGGCAGGCCTGTGAGTGAGGGAGTCTAACGAATAATATAGGGAAGATGAGAGGCCTATACTTATCTTTGTCTAATCACACAAGAAAAGGCGAGACAGATAGAATGCCTCATTCGTTCTCTTTTTTTATGGACATTTTTCGGGTTCGATTCCCGGCGGAGGCAGGCATTTATGTGATGAGCATAGATGTCTGTGTTTCTGGGTTTGGTCGTTTATTAAATATATTCTCAGTATTTATATGTGTATTTCTATGTATTTGTATCGTTGTCTAACACCCTTAACACAAGCAAATAATTTGCTTACTTAGGGGTTAGATCAATGTGTGTAATTTGTCCTGATATTATTATTATTATTATTTTAGGTTGCCTCCCTCTACTCTGCGTACTTTGTGAATCTCTATGGCAATATTCCAAACAATATTGAAAATAATTTAGTTTTTTATGTTTTTGTTTTTACGGAAATGTTAGATATTGATGAAACGTATATTTTATAACTTGCGATGGATTTTAAAACTACCAAGACCGTAGGTATATCTGATTTCAATAAATTCTGTATGTATTACATACGTAACATAAATATAATAATATATACATATATATTTTTTTTACTAAAATCACCAAAAACATTTTTGTTTTAAACATATTATTTCAATATAATAATATTAAATTAAAAACAGCAAATACCAAAATACTTTTAAATAAATTAATAATTTTACATAAATTTACGTCAAAAATGCACCGAGCATTGACTGACTGCGCGTCAGATATTTTACATCTTATTAGATAAAATTGAAATAAAGAAATAGTGTTTTTTTGCAAAATTAAAATTTAAGAACCTCTAAAAAGAATAAAAATAATACTATTATATAATTATTGAAGTCGTTGCGATACCAGCTATACTGTGGCTCATTTGTTAGAGCGGCGGGACGGTTTCCCAGAGGTCGCGGGTTCGAACTCCTGCCTTTATTGTTTTATTTTTCATTCTATATTTATATAAATATTATTTTTATTCTTTTTAGAAGTCTTTTTTATCGGGGTTCTTTAAATTTTTCATTAAATTATTTTTCTGCGTTTTAAAAACTGTAAATATGATTTTTATTCTTTTTAGAGGTCTTTTTGTACCAGGGGTTTTTAAATTAATTTAATTATTTTTATGCTTTTTAAAGTTATGTTACTGGTTTCATTATTGTACTAAAATCTAAATGAACCTACGGACACACAAATTTTCACTTGCTTAAGTATTTCTATCAAGATGCATAAGAACCTTTCTCCCGCACCAATAAAACCTCGATATCTTGGAGACGTCTGTTTCTATTTCAACCAAACATAGCTAAGAACCATCTCGACGAACCAGGCTTTCGATTTAAAAAAACCGCAATCAAATCCGCCCACGCGTTTTGCTGCTACATTGCCACAGACACACACAGATACACAGATAGATAGATCCAACTTATAACACCCCTCTTTTTGAGTCGGGGATTAAAAAGTAAATATTTTTGGTTTACTCCATTTAATTTCACAGAAAAAAACTAACGTCCGCATATTAACCATCGGTTTCATATACATAACGATTGATTTTTTTGTTGTAAATACGACAACTAGTTCAGTAATACATTTACATATATTATATGCTTATATTATATAATAAAATCAGCAATAAAGCATAATACCGTTCATTGTAAATAAGAGATAACGTCTAAGTTGAATGCACATGTGTCAGTCTGTGTTTCGCTCGCTGATAACATTTAAATCTTATAATATCATATCTTCTAGTGTAAAGGAATGCAACTTTATAACAAATAATTTAATGAAGGTTAAATGTCTTGTTAAACCTGTTTCTCCTGCAGAGACATAGACGAATACCAAAATCATAGAAAGGTTAAATTTCTTAATTACAAAACAAATTTAATGAACTTTATAAAGTAAAGCAAAACAAAAAACCTATTAAGGTCGAGTCTGACTCGCGCAGGAAGGGTTCCGTAACATTACATATAAAAATCGCAATATGTCTCGTTTGTTGTTTGGGACCCCTCTTAAATCATTATTTTATTTTGATCAATTATTTTATTTTTAAATTTAAATATAGCTAATATTCTGTGAATATTTCAAGCTGTTACCGTTTCAAGAGTTCCGTTTTTACCGTTTGTATACTGAACCCTAAAATCACTCGTATCTAGGTTAAGCGATAGGTATCGGTACGACTTTGACTCCCGTCTATAATAAATGTAGTCTATTGAACTATAAACATATTAACAATTATTAAGGGTTGGCAAGTTTTTTAAGATATGTATGTTTTGTGTTGTCCGTCATTAAGAAGACTTAGATTTTTTTCAACAAATACATACGTCCGCGGAAATCGACTCCAGGACCTGACAATTGGTAAAACTCTGCCATAAAATAAATTACGAAAATTTTACACATATAAAATATCTAAATTATACTTATTGAAATTGAATGAAGCATTAAATAGAGCTAGTCATATTAAAATCAATAAAATATAAGATTTGGGGTGACGTAGATATTAATTCTTGAATAATCTGATCATAAAAAACGAGAAAGCCAACAAACATTTGACCTTGACATTGCTCTTCAATGTTACAAATGACAAAAAAGCCAGTGTGATGTTTTATGTACCAATTTTAAAATCAAAGTTTTTTTTTTAATTATGTTCTACAGGCGAAAGTTTTCTTACGCTATAAAACAAGGCCTATTTTTTTTAATAATTACTGGGTGTTAAGTTCAGGATAGATAATAAATTATATATTATTATATATTTTTTCCTGTTTTTTTAATCGCGTACCACGCAAAAAAAACCGGACAGATTTTGATTTAAGTCCGTTATCACAGCGTTTAATGTCAACATATTTTATATACATGTATCATTAATATAATTAATATATTTAAATAAGTTTTAACAACCAGAACTCAATTTCAAAATACGTAAAAACTTCTTTGAGCCATTTAAATATAAGGATATATATACTCATCACAGGTGACTTTTTTGATGTGGATAAATACGCAATTTATCACAATTAACTCTAATGAATTAAAATTGCATTAAAAGGTAACACGTATATTAAATAGATAGGTACTTGATATGAAAACTATATCTTTTGTATAATACCAAAGGGGTTAATATAAAAACAAGGTTATATTTTTTTAAATAAATATAGAATGAAAAACATCGAAAAGAATTAAAAATTAAATTAGCTTAACATGTTTAGACGTTTATAGATATTAAACATAATTTTCGCAAGCAAACTTTAATAACTATAAAGATAATAATAATAATAGATAATAATAAATAAGATTTTTGATATTGTATCGAATTGAATAGCTTTTATGAGATTATAAAAAAATAATTAAGTAAATATACGCGTATACTTATGATAAATAATTACGGAAAATAGATTGGTTGGAACAGTGATAAAGGATAAAAAATTAGTCGTTTAAAATATTTTTTATGTTCTCTACTAGCTTTCCCAACTTCTGTTAATATCTGCTCGTATTTTTTAATATGTTAGGAAAAACAAAATTAAATTAGTCTGCCATTTTCATACGATGCTTCATTTTAATGCTATTTCGTTTTATAATTGATATCTATCAAGTTATCACGGAACATCACAACTACTGGCCGTGAGACGAGAATTTGCAGTCTGCAACTAATTCTTACCTCTCACTTCTACGAAATGTATATACTATACAGCGTGTTTTGATTATAAACAATAAGGAATTTGTATTGTGTAAAAAAGACTTATTCTTATACGTATACTACTATGTTCTACGAAATCATAGATATATAGATAAGATATATAAAAGTTCTATAATAATTATTAAGTATAACTACTAAATGGTAGGTAAATGGGAAAAGAAGAAGATTGTTGAAGATGTTTTTAAAAAGCATTGAATACACATTTTTAAAATTAAGTATTTATATCTTTACTATCCTTAAATCAATAACGATAGTTAACTTAATATGTTATTAACTTAAACAAATATTTGAAGCAAAAAAAAAACACACATACATACACACATACGTCCATAAATTACTTTACTATCCCCAAAGAAATATCTTAATGTACCTATCGTAAGAGATAATTTGAAGTACCTACTTATAAAGAAAAATATTACATAAATACTTATTATTTTTTATATATTTTTTTGTACTCTGTAAATATTTTGTTGTCCGTATTTTGTAAAAATAATAATATAAATTCGGTACACATAGGTGTAATAACTAGTTTGTGGATGTTATAATGTCATATCGGTTAGTCTATTGAACTATAGTAATGTTTACTCAACAGATGTCACCTTTGAAACAGATGTTAAAAATAACTTAAAGAGGTGTTAGCTGCAGAGCGAGGGAAGGAGTCATCATTATAAAAATAACCAAGTATATAATAACTTTTTCTCACTAATTAGTCCGTCTGTCACAACTCACACTAAGAACACTTAGTGTTAGGATAGTGAAGTAAATAATAGAGTTCCTAAAAATAACATACATATACATATAAATTTAATTATTGGTTTTGTGTATTGTATCTATTGCCAATCTAAGTCGGGTTTATTAAATTTAGAAAGTCTTTGATATTTATTTTACTCGTAAATTTAAACTTTGTCGTTTAACTACATGTCTTGTTCATTAGAATTTAAAAGTTATAATTTTGAAATGTATCTTATCAATAATGCCAAATTTTGCACAAGGCTATACCTAAAGTGTGTCCTTATATATAAATATATTGTTATTAGCTAAACACTTAAGGTAAACTCTTCAGATCTAAAAATGTACATTAATATTTCGATGATATAGTATTTTTACAAAATATACATATAACAGAATCAGACGAATTGCCTCTTACTCTTTAAGTAAAATAAAACTTAAGCCAAAGAAGTGAGACACAAGTAAATTGCATTGAAAATACAACTTCCGTTAAAGTTCCGTCTTAAAAATCTTAACATCTTAAAAAGACGTGATGCTTTTAAATTAGTATAGCATAAACCATTTTGATATATTAGGAAAATAGACTAAGTCCTATGACACACGATGTGATATGAGCTATACTGTATTGCATTTTGACGATTAACCTTATCGAACGCGACATTAAAGTCGCGTATTTTGAAAAATATATCCATTCTAATTTTGATCATAGTGTCAAAATTACCGACTGCACAATATTTGCCTGTCTGTCGCATTCATGCGCGGCATCAGACTACCGAAAACCAACTACGTCAGTCGTCTTTATAAAAAATCGTGTGGGCTTTGACCCTTACCAGTTACCACATATGGATAGCGAGAGAACCTCTACAAAACAAAATAGATTACACTTGCTTGTCCAAAAGATTTTTTTATTACAATATCAAAAAGTACCTAGATGATGGTTTAATGTTATAAGAAATTTTATATTACAAGCCAGTATTATATTAAAGTTCCTTTCATTTAAAAAATGATTAAAATTAATAAGATATTAAAACCTAGGACACTATTTTTGGCGAATTCTTTGTAGTGTGTCGTAACTGGTTCTGCAATACCTATCATAGAATTGACATTCTGTCAAATAATTGGATCGCATTAAACATGACCCAAATGTCAGGGTTGACATATCGAGGCTTTTGCAATAGCAATATCAAACGCGTTGACCAAATAATATATAATATTATAATTACAGAACAGTAACGAAGAGAAGCAACTATTGCGTCCAGCTAAGATAAGAACTATCCAATTAACAAATAAAAAAAACAAATTGGTCCAGCTATTTAAAAGACCGGAGAAAAAGTGTTATAAAAGCGATGTTCACACACACACACACACATTTTCATATGATATAACTATAAATCATCTTACTATAAAAATGGGGTATGAAATGCATTGCAAGATTTTTAGAAATATAAAGAGATTAGAAGAGATTAATTAGATTATTGGTTCAAGAAAAAGATTCATATTAGTAAATATTGATATTTTATTAAACAGAATTATTAATTGACATAATATATTACGATTGAAATTCTATTTGGCATAATCCATTCTGACTTTGTTCCGACTATATTTGGTTACTGTGTTATTTTTGCTCAATTAATTGTTATTATCAATGTATTTTAGAGTATTTTAAGCAGTTTAATGTTATGTAGAATCCGGCGATAACCTATCACCGTACAAAATTGCATCAAATTACGTCGCGTAAATTAGTTTATAAACACAACCTTAGTTTTTGTTGTTTCTATAAATATATATAGTTCTTGCAATAAAAGGTATCAGGTATATTCAGTTGGAACATAAGAAAACTATATTTAAACTTGGCGAAACAAAATTTTTTGAATCAATAACCGTCAAGTAATATTTACATGAAGTGCGCATAAACACGTTAGTATCTTTTATGATATGTATATTTATAACATTATGCATAATTCGTATAAATAAAAATGTATACAGGTACAATACAAAACTAATTATGTATAGTATAACTGAAACTTTATATCTTAATTTAATATTTTATACACGGAATTACCAAAGCCAATATGGCATTATAAGACTCCCAGTTTCGAGTACATAAAAGTACATAAGAGGTGAGGTATGGAACACGTTTGTCGGTATTTGTGTGATGTTTACAGTCGCTCTACACGCAAGTGACGTGGTTGTTTGAAATAACAGTAAACTTAATAATGAGGTAAAGCAGACTTAATAATTGCACTAATTGCATTGCCTCAACGTAATTGCATAAAAGCTTCTACCTAATTTGTAAGGTCACAATATTGTTGTGGGAAACTTAAATATATAACAAAGCAAAATCCGAACATAAATTAATTATATTTTAAACCAGTTATACAAACAATCGTTTTTGTTATATCACATATATATATCATATATATTTGTTGAATCACTATTTGTCTATTAGTGTTTTCTAAGGTTTTCGCGAGTACTACACATTGAAATAAAACTATTTTTACGGATTTAACTCGCGTATATTGAATTAAATTTTAAATTTACATTTTAAATCTAACCCGACGTTTCGAATGCTTTGCAGCAATCGTGTTCACGGAAAGACGAGATGGAGGTGAAAATTTAATTCAATATACGCGAGTTAAATCCGTAAAAATAGTTTTATTTCAATATTTGTCTATTTCCGCATCACTCATAAACTAATTGAAGTATTTTGATACAATTTAATTTGATTAATGTAGAGTTAAAATACACTTACATTTCTACAAAACATTAAACTACGAGTTCAAATGAACTAGCTTGTACAATAAATTATTATTATTGAAGAACAGCAATAACTTTGGTTTGTCTTTAAAATAACTTCATTTAACAATAGAAAATATTTATTGTTAACTCATAGCAAATGTAAAAAAAGATATTTTTGATATATATTACAGTTTAGTATTTCAGGCAAGAGATATTTTTTTTTTTTAATATTTTCAGGCAAACATTCAGAATGGAAGCATGAAGAAGTAAGAGGCCATCAGTTATAAAAGTCAAGAAATTAAAATTTATATTGATATATTATGAACTTGTAGCATAAACTATTAAAAACTTTTACTGTAAAACATTCCAAAATACTATTAAGTTAAAAAAAATATATAATATACTTACATATCATCATATTTGTAGAACTGATTCCAAGGTAATCCAGAAACCGGTCAGTACCGAATACAAACACAGCACCAAAAAGGAATCCCACTGCCACTGGTAAAAATGCATATTGTCCTTTTTCACCATATAAACCTGACTCAACACACATATTTATAGCTGGCTCTAACAATGACCAGTAAGATGCTGCAGTCATTACTCCAGCAGCAAAACCCAACGAAACATCTAGTAATTTTCTCTGAAAAGAAAAAACTTTTTAAATTTAAAATATTCTTCAAGAAAATTGAATCGAAAGTTAAAGGATTTTTTATTACTTGTTTTCCCCTGATAAAGAATACACAACCGGCCCCAGCAGCAGTGAGACCCCACGTCAGAAGGGTACCAAGAAGGGCTTGAGTCACAGGACCGTAGCCGGGAATCATTTTGATATATTTTTTTTAAGTAACCACTTTGATAATTAAGTACTATTTACAACACATATTTCAAGTTATGTTTTTATATTAAGTCAATGTTATCTATCACGATCTTTTTATACCAACACTCCACATGTTTATCGTTCTAGCTTTTGACAGAACTGCTGACATCAGACGTTTCTGACTTGTCTTGTGACATATGACAGATCTAAACGTCAAATTATAAGCATGAATAAAATATGTCAGGCTTTATTACAGTACACTATCAATATATAATTTAGTAAAAATATAAATTATAATCTATTTAACGTAAGAACTCAGTGAAAAAATCATTTTAAATAAAGAAATCTTTTAGTAGTACAAGTACTTAAACTACAAATGTACTTACAGTGTGGTATATAATATAGTTAAGAGTTTATTTAAAATACTTTATTGCGAGATCCAGTTTTTTATATATATTTTTAAGTTTTACTTCTTACTGGAATATTATGAATACGAAAATTTCAGTATTGCCATAAAATTACATTCACAAAAATTTTAAAACTGAATTTTGTTTTAGTAGTTTATAAGTGCTTTAACCCACAACCTTCGTACAGGGATAAGGATATGGATAAGTTGTGGCCTGTAGGTTAGATTTCCCCCTTTTTCTTATCCTAGAAAAAAAAATCTAAAAAAAACGACTTTTTATATAAACGTTGTTTTTAATAAAAAAAAATACATATTATACATATATATTAAAGATTAAATTTTCCAATCTATATATATAAAGAAGGATGTTTGTATATATGAAATCGATGAACTCAGAAACTATTGGACCGATGATTATGAAAATTGGTATGTATATGTATTTTTCCACGGAGAAGGTTTATCTATATATATAAAGAAGGATGTTTGTATATATGAAATCGATGAACTCAGAAACTATTGGACCGATGATTATGAAAATTGGTATGTATATGTATTTTTCCACTGAGAAGGTTTATATGGTATGCCCATTGATGTAACTCGCCACCAGGCGGCGCTGTCAAATATAGACTTCCGCCCCGTTCAACCGATTGTCATAAAAGTTGGTATGACCATTTATGTTTCCTCGAAGAAAACGAATATGCTATGGCCATTGATGTAACTCGCCACCAGGCGGCGCTGCAAATATCGACTTCCGCCCCGTTCAACCGATTGTCATAAAAATTGGTATGACCATGTATTTTTCCTCGAAGAAAACGAATATGCTATGCCCATTGATGTAACTCGCCACCAGGTAAAGTAAGGGTTAGCCCAGCGAAGCGGGCTGGGTTCGCTAGTATATATATAAAGAAGGATGTTTGTATATATGAAATCGATGAACTCAGAAACTATTGGACCGATGATTATGAAAATTGGTATGTATATGTATTTTTCCACGGAGAAGGTTTATATGGTATGCCCATTGATGTAACTCGCCACCAGGCGGCGCTGTCAAATATAGACTTCCGCCCCGTTTAACCGATTTTCATAAAAGTTGGTATGACCATGTATGTTTCCTCGAAGAAAACGAATATGCTATGTCCATTGATGTAACTCGCCACCAGGCGGCGCTGTCAAATATCGACTTCCGCCCCGTTCAACCGATTGTCATAAAAATTGATATGACCATGTATTTTTCCTCGAAGAAAACGAATATGCTATGCCCATTGATGTAACTCGCCACCAGGTAAAGTAAGGGTTAGCCTTAGCTAGTTCATTATAAGATTGTTTAGAATTATACAATATAATTTAAACATTTTATTTTCGCTAATGTTCGATATTTAAAAAAAAAGATTTATCAAAAAACAAACAATTTTATGAGTCCATGGTCGATTATTATAGATTATTTATGATTTAGTTTATTTTGACTTTAATTCGTTTACGTCATATATTTTTAAACGATAATAATGCATATCATTCATTGATGGATATTAGTTCAGAATTTTTACTTACGGTTGTTATAAAAATGTAGTAGGTATATTTTTAATATTATACGGTATAAACCTAATATCCTAGGTTTCGATTTCTGGTGTTCTACAAATATCTAATATAATACGTTAACCTCAATGTTGTCCAACAAACATTCTATCATTTTTTTATTTACTAACTGTTGCCGGTGTATCTGTCCGGACAAAAGGGCATTATGTATATGTTCAGAAGATTATCTGATAAGAATTATCCGAATCGCAATGGCCATCATTGTCAAAATACCCTCTGAAATACTCGTGATTTTACCAAATACATATTAAAAAACAATATTGTTTAAGCCAAGTTTAATAATTCTTGATTCTAAAAATATCAGATTCAATATATGTTTTCAAGGGTACTCAATTACACGACAACCATGATAAATAAACTAAATTCCTTTTCAAATTTCCTTGTGATAAATTCGCAGTGTTGTAAGATGTGGCCGTATTATAGTGATATATAATAGGGATTTAATGTAAAATAGATCAAAGTAACACTATCTAATATCATCAATTGACGCAAACTGCCGCGTCCTCGGCGAATATGATAATTCTTCATTCTATTTAAGCTACTGTACGTGCAGAGTTAAACGTCTAGTTAATTTAATATATATTCCTACAATGTTATCTTATTTTTATAAGACAAATTAATGCCCGCGTTCTAAAGTACTTAGCGCAATTTACAAGTATAATAAAAACGGTGTTTTGTAAATGTTTGAGTTAGTAGAGCGACTACATTTTATATTTCAATAGAAGATAGTAAAGTTTATCTTTCTTACTCATATATGATAATCAGGGGTTATAAAATATGTAATCCAGGACTACCTGTTGTACTTCTATTTGTATCTCTGTAACTACAAGGTTTTTATAGAATGTTTTTTTGTACTATGATAGGAGACAGACGACGGCACCATCGCACACGGACATATACACATATAGGTTATAATTGCGTTGAGTGACAATGCAATTTGTTTTGTACACATTCTGTAGTCCTAGTGCTAGTAATGTAGGAGACTAGGAAACACGGAGAGGAAAATAGAGGTTAAGGCATCTGTTTGTCTCACTCACAGCATGAAATATAGCTCCTAAACCCAGATATTTCTTGAGCAAGATACTTTTTTGTATATTTGCATTTTTTTTGTTTATGCAAAAATATTACAAATATTTATCTATCTATTTACTCTGGTAGAGCTATTCGAGCTATCGCAACACAGTCATAGTTGGGTTTTAGCTATTGTATACTGTGCGCTATTTTATCTTTATTATATTACGATATAAATTTAATAACGAAATGATCAGATTTGTACTATAAAGTACAATTCAAAGTCAACTAATAAACTTACTTTAAAACAATCTTTTTCCACAATGAAGTAACCTCTTATTATTTGGTTGAGTATACGCTTCGATGGACTCTTCTAACCGGTAAAAATTAATTAGAAGACAGATTAAATTATCTAGGTTAGTGTTTTAATTAATGTACGAGTTTTCAGTTAAGATTCAATAATTTACTTCTCAATTTTTATTGATATAGAGGGAATAAAATTTATAATCCACATCTGTTTGAATGAAGGGGCAAAGATTTTCTATAGGTATGCACCCACTATTATAGACGCTGTTCTATCTGACGCTGTACTGAACTATCCTGCTGGTGCGGATTCCGGACAGGGTGCTAATTTTACTCAAGGAGCACTTGGAATATAATATGTTATTACTATAACTATATAATATTTTATTGACAGTTATACCGTTTTATTAATAGGTTTATTCATAAAAGAAAGAGATAGAGAATTGAAAATTTGGATTTAATATTTCTTGAGCTTTACCCTCGTGTTATTAGCATCTAGCTGTGCCTGCGACTTCGTACGCGTAGATTTCGATTTCGATAAAACGTACCTACCTTTTGTAATTACCAATATATGTAAAAACTATAAACCTTCAAAGTTTCATCAAACTCAATCAAGTAGTTTTTGCATGTATTTCTAGTTTATTTATGTATATTTTTTAAGATTAATCACTGGTAAGCAACAATGGTAAGAAAATATGAGATTATTACCTTTTTATTTGTTACCTGAATGTAAAAAAAAAAAGTTAAGTGTATCCTATATCAATATGAATTAAAGGTGTGCTGTGTGAATTCAATGTTTAACTGAATTACTTACGATTTTATATTAGTGAATTTTTTATATACTTACCATTTTGTTTGAAAAAATTTTAACATCACAAAAAAAACTAAAACTCCTAGAGTAAATCGAGTATCTGCGTCGAATTCCTGCCACAAGTAATTCATGTTCGAAAACCAAATTTGACCTAAAGACAATATCTGTCAGACAATGACCCGACCTGAAATACGCATTTTGACCCAAAATCTCAGACGCATTTGAGCCCAATCTTTAAACTAAACTAAATCATTAAATTACTGTGGTATCTTTTTAAAATCTTGTTGCTATTATAACGAACACTTACTACTAAGTGATTGTATAAACAAAATAATATATAATTTATAGATAATAAAAAAACCGGTAAGCGTTTAATATTTGTTAAGCACCCGATTGACCTTATCATTACGATTGTTTCCAAAGTTCTGATTTATTAGTCTTTAATTGTGACCTCCTTTTTATTATTTGTGCCATTGTAAGTAGGAACCGTTAGGTTTCACGATATGCAATACCGTAACATGTAAAACTATTGCATACAATTCTTGAGAACTATATTTAATTTAAAAAAACATATAGGCATATAGGTAGGTACTATTTGCATAATTTCTAAAGATGTCAAGGTACTATTTACGTAATTTCTCAAGTATGTTTACGTCCTTAAAATAAATAGCAAAAATAGATCATCATGATATTTTTTTTGTTGCTGAAGATTAAAATGGTAGTGCGTTATTTAAATTATTTCTGCAAAATAAATATGTCATTTCAGCCTCGGATTAAAGATTGGTAATAAATTTTTAATTCATAAAATATTATATAAAGTTGTCTTATTTCCTAAAAAATATAGGTAAATATAATTTCTTCTCATCATTTAAATATATATATGACTTTTAAATTCTCACGGTACTTCTTTAACAGTTGAGGGATCTTCGAACAACTAAGCAGTAGGTACTAGCCATTAGGCTAAGTACTGGGTGCACAAACATACATTAGTACATATGTAAGTACATTAGGACCCGCTCTAAAAACAGTACAATTAGATACATCGCTTCGACGATGCAACAAATAGTGCATACAACTCGTACACCTAAATATTTTTATGTACCCCTAGTTAGTAGAAGTTTTGGCGTAACGAAAATTATGACAGTTTATCAAATCGTAAAATCAAAATCAACATAATCATATTCTATAAATCATTATATCATCGAGGTTTTTTAGCGGATTATTTTAAATATGTCGATAGATTTTGATTCATAGATTATATTATAATTCTATATTTAGATTTATCAATTTGGAAAACTTTCTCAATTTTCGTAGTTTCAAAACTTATATTTGGAGTTTCAATCGGTTTACTGTCTTTAACTATTTCATGGGATTTTTCATCTCAGGATCTTTGACACACAATTTTGAAGAGTTACTCAAATTTCAAGATTTGTACCTATACCCCTCAATTTAAAGATTTAATTAATAAAAACGGGTTACGTACATCTATACATATAATAAAATTGTCGCTGATAGAAAACTGTACATGGAAAATATTAAACAAAAATCATGATGGGGGTCTTTATAAGAGCAAGATGACCCAAAACAATAGTTTTTCATTTTGTCCGTTTGTCTGTATCTTTGTGCACGCTAATCTCAAAAACTTTTTAATTGATTTGGATGCAGATTTCGGGAATTTATTGTTACAGGGTTCACTTTACATTTTTTTTACAATCGAGTAACAAATAAAGAAGGTAATAATCTCTTATTTTCGTACTATTGTTGCTTACCAGTGATTAATCATAAAAAAATATACATATATAAACAAGAAATACTTCTACATGCAAAAACTACTTGATTGGGTTTGATGAAACTTTGAAGGTTTATAGTTTTTACATACATTGGTAACTACAAAGGGTAGGTACGTTTTATCGAAATCGAAATCTACGCGTACAAAGTTGCAGGCACAGCTCGTTGCTAATAAAACGAGGGTAAAGCTCAGGAAATATTAAATCCATATTTTCAATTCTCTATCTCTTTCTTTTATGAATAGTTTTTCAATAAGTTAGTATTAGGACAAAGAAATACTTTTATTACTAAAGGTGCAATACGATAATAACTTGTACTTTTGTATACTTTCATTCTTTTCTCTCTTTATCACATGCTAGTAAACACTCAATGGTTCACTGATAAGATGAGTGTTATCTAAGAGGCGTACACGCAACTATCACTAGTTCTCACAATGAACGTCAAAGACGCAGCTACCGTAGCGTTCAGAGAATAAAATATTCCGCTAGACTATCATTATTCAAATTTTCGCTGTACTACTTGTTCGTTTGTTCCGGTCCGAGAATTTGTCCCATTTTCATCTAGTTTGAAATTACGATTAGTTCGGTCAAAATTACAAGCGGTCATCCGTAATATCCGTGTGAACAGACCGTTATCCTAACAAATTAACTATACAGAAATTTCGTATTTAAATAGACAACAGATTTTTCAATTAATATGATCAACCTTATAGCAGTAGGTATATTGTGTTAGCGACTAAAAGAAATCTTACAACAGAGTTATTTATTATTTTTTGTACTTCATTCATTTACGTAGGTAATATTTATTTGTTAAATTTGTAGTGTAACAAGTAACGTCGCAAAATTTTGCAAAATGTTATGTTATATCATAAATAAATAACGCTACCCTATCTTGAATTGTTGTAAACTCAACATGACTTCATTGAAAAGAGTTGATGTCATTAAGGTTCTAGATGTTTGGTTAGACAGCAAACTAACGTACCTATATGTATAATATGTCTTCGAGAGCTAATCAGATTGTGGGGTTTATATTAAGATAATCACTAAACCTTTTAAAAACCAGTTAGTATCGTCACTTTATTTATTATCGTCACTATATTTATGGTCCCTATGGATTTAAGAAATTTAGCGACAAGATTGAGTCTATTCAAAAGCGCTTTCTATATGTTTGTTGTATTTTCTATTTAAGTCGTAAGCTACCTAAGTATGAGGCCAGGCATAAATACTTCGTTTTGAAAACTGTTTTTCTTTCGATGTAGAACTCAGGATTTTGCTTTATTACCCAAAATTAGAAATACCAAATGGGATACTAGTGAATTACTAGCCACTTTTCACTGAAAAATAGGTAGCACCCACACTCAATTACTTTTTCATGTATCTGTATGTCAAAATAAGGCAGCTTACAGTGACCCAGTCTTCAGAATGTGTCGAGCTCATAATAATCTGCGTGAAAGTTTGAACATCTATACATAAAGTATGCCCGTTCATTTAGGTAAGTAAATCTAATCCTAATTGAAGAATACGTGTATCATCACTATTCTACATTGCACCTTGCACCATGCACCTCTAGCATATTATTGTTACTGTTTTTAATTGCATGCTGTGCGTAGCTGTTATCGGGCTTTAAACTTATCGTCTCTCTTGCTTAGCCCTCCGTTGCTCCGGCGTTCTGCCGTCGGAGGACGCTAGTGTCCAAATTTCTTTACCTTCCCTCCTGACTAACGACGCCCCTAGCCGAGGTCCGTGTCTCAATCTGAGACGCCCTCGGGACGTCGTTCCCCATGGGGGCCCATCTGGCCCCCCCTTGTTAAGGGTGGGTCTCCAGACCCACCCGCTCCCCCGGTGACGCTGTAATAGCCAACAGGGCTAACAGTATAGACAAACAAAAAAAAAAAAGAAATCTCTTGCTTAATATTGTATAATTTAACTTTTTAGTTTTTACTCTGCAGTTATGTCTTATTTATAAGTATATACTTCGCCAGTTGCAAGCTCTTTGGTCAAAGTAATTATTAATAATATATTGATTATAAAAATAGAGTTAACATCGTTGTCCTAAGCGTATTAAAATATTATCGCTCGTTAGCAGAGACAAATAACATGATCGTAAGTTAAACGATGGCTATCAAACCTCAAGCCATGTTTTATTGCATGTGGCGTATCGATTAATAATTTTGAAGCACATCGAGATTGTGTAACGGGTTCAATTTACTGTTTATATCCATTTCGGAGCGTCCAGACGTGGTGTCACGAGCACGCGGAAGGTTTTAAAACCATCAATCATGGGATTCGATCCGCAGTACGTCGTAATGGTTGCAAAAACACGTAGATGGCACGCGCTCGTCGCTTTTACCTAATGATTTCAATAGCAATACTTGTCATACAAGAAGAATGTTCAATAAATTGCAAATATCTTCTCATGTGTACTACATTATGATCTTACATTACTATATATATATATATAAAATATGTTATTTAAAAGGTATTATAAAATGATAAACGCTGTCGCAATTTTATTCAGATTTTGCTCGATTATGTATATCTATTACCTAAAGATAACTGTCACCGTTATATTTAACCTTAATCTTTGTTGCTACAGGAAACGTGCTAAGAACAATTTCCGACACATTTACACACTCAGTCTTCATTCACAGATAAAAAAATATATGTAGTGCCAGTAAGAAAATATGCAATTTACTCAAAATAAAATTTTGGTGCTAATTGGTCCTATCTCAGGAAAGGTCAAAGGATCAAACGCACTAACTGATAGCGTGCTTTAGAAAGTGATGATTTTTCTGCATTGTCAATTAAAAAAATATTTATTAATTTTATTCAGCTGTTGCCACTTCGTCTGTTCTTCTCCAGACCGTAATCATAGGTTTATCGACAGCTATCTAGTATCCATTAAAATATATACATAAGTATAAACATTTTTTTTGCATGTTGTAGTTATGGCTCAAACACTTTTTTTTTCATGAAAATTTGATTTTTTTTCAGAGAGATAAATATTTAATAAACATTGTCTTAACTAATATATGCTAAGATTAAACAGAATCTGTTGAGTATTTTGTTGTAATGTTATTGTCGCTTAATCCAATAGATTTTTGTATTTTAGTAAAAAAGATCCAGAGTAAAATATAGAGTATATGTAAATAATGGGGGCAACAATGAGGGCAATAACCTTTAACCATAACAATTTTCATGAAAATTCGTCTATGTAGTATTTTTTTGGTGTTCATTACTAACATTTGACTAATTTAAAGAATAAGTAGGTACTCGAAATTTATGATATTTTATTTGTATAGACAGCGTATATTAAGAATTTGCCTTTTTTTTTTCATGATTCTCGCCATTTTTATATGTATAAGCGCTTGCTTTTTAATAAAAATCTTTGTAAGCGCTCTCTTTTAATAGTAATCTGAGATTTAATTTCTCTGCTTACTTGACGGTAGTATTATTGAATCTCTCATTTTACGTGAGAAATTAAATTACAGATTTTTATTTTATTAAACTCTTATAATACAGAACCAAAATACAAAAGAAGTATGTTACGTACATCAAAATTAAAGTATACATACCGATTTTGTTTATTACTTAATCTATATTTATTTATTTTACAATTGGCGCCATTCAGGACATGGGTAAAGGGAAAGGACTAAAGTACTTCAGCCCATAAACGTAAAGTGTGACAACAACATTTCGCAGCAGTCTAGAGCTTTTAGTATTAAATTTAATGGATTCTGCATACTAACATCGAAAATAAATATTTATAATTATTAAACATTCACACACACATATGTACATACACACTCACATATACGGATACACACATATACACATACACACATATACACATAATCACATATACACATATGCACATACACACATATGCACATACACACATATACACATATTAGTAATTACACGTAGGTGTAAAGTTGTTTATGTATAAATGATTAGTCTTCTTGCCCTTGTCGGTCACCGATATGAACCGGTACCCCAGATGTCGAGCTCCTGTCAGTTAGACCTAAATTTGACTGTGATCATTACTGAGCAGTGATAACTGTCATCTGTCAAATTATATACTATTAACTTTACCATTTCCATCACAACACTTACTATACTAAGGACAGTTATTATTATTTACTGTATCAATTTTGTATTTACAACAAAAATATTATTATCTAGGTTAAAAATTTATAAATATCTAAAAACTGTACCGATTACGACGATACTCCATCGTACAAGCCATTGTTTGTTTCTTCTACCTATACGGGTTAATAAATCAAAAGCTTATCTAAGTTCATCTTAGAGATGATTGACTTTCTATAAAGATTATAATTACAAATCATAGTCTACGTGAGCTCGGACAAATAGCATATTTAGTTATCTAATCTGGCGATCTACCGTTCGCTATGCCGATGGCCGCCAAGCATAGCATTCGCGACCTGGTCACTGTCACTCAATCAACATGATTTCTCCACTCAAATGTCACGCAAACGCATCTGCGGTCAACGATACTACCTAATTCCCTATAATCCGAGGCCAATCAGCTATGTAGATCACGAGATTGTCTATTTGCAAGTTCTGTGATCGTGAGAACAGTCCGGGGCAGGTGGTTGTAAAGCCCTCCCCAGCTTCTGCGGGCTAACTGTTCGTCGCAAGGCAGTCGAGCCGCGCAGTCCCATAGCGAGTCGTCGCAGCGCACCACGCACTCTTCCAGTCCAGTCCTCACTCGCGCGGAAAAGCTTGCGTCTTAAAACTTACGCGTGCGTGCCGCTGCGTAAAATCAAGAGTGCTAGTGTTATTAATATAATTTTAACTGTTTGTGATAGTTGTAAGATTTTAATAAAGTAGTCTTGATTGTTTTTGTGGTAGCATTAGGAAGGTAATCGGGGCAGATAGTATTAACGGTAGGCTCCGCGTTCGAGTGTGGCAGACCGCAAGCATGACGAGCGCCACCGCCTGCGCTCTTGTGCTCCTCCTCTTGGTATGTTTATTTATAAATTTAAGTATTGTAAAAATTTAGCTATATAGTGATAGGTATTCTTAAATAACACATTTTTGTTTAGACTGTTTAGACAAAAATCAACAATACGGAGAGACTTATGTATAATGAAAGCTCAACAGAATCACATAAAATAATATTCAAAGGCTAGACTTAATGCAAAAAAAAAAGAATTAAGAATTATCCCTCAATAATAAAAATAAAGATTTAAAAAAAAGAATTATACTTAATAAGACAGACTAAAAGTTAACAAGATGTATTCTAAGAAAGCAATCATCTTTCTTGTATTGATTTTACTACGAGATAAGCAATCAAAGCTTCCGCACTTTCTTCATACAGTGTGACAAGATCAGTATCTCACCGCTATATTTAAAAAAAACGGATTTAAATGTTATTTGTAAAACATTAACTTAAATTAAATTTGTTTCCCAATATTTAAATAAAAGTTACAAGTATCGAAAAACAAGAAAGAAATAATTTATTAATAAATATATCTTAAGTAACATTAATTCTTATAATAAATTTAAATAAACAAATTTTAATATAAAAAAAATTACAAATTAGATTAATCATCAAAGAAAATATATAATCACGATAACAATAACCTCTTGAAGTACAGGCAAAAAAATTACATTAAAAATGTAACGGCTCATGCTATAATTACGAATGATACAGGCAAATGAAAAGAGTTGATCGCATTTGAAGACGTGATCGAAGCCATTTACAATATTGAATTTCACGCTTTGTGAATTTGTGTGGATGGAGGCAAGATACGAATTAGTAGTCAGTAACAACGATAAAATTTGGCAACCATTGTATGCTATAAAAGTACATCAAGTTTTATGTGTATTTATAACAATGAAACGCTTGAAGGCGGAGGCTAATTCTGAAATACATAAATTTCATAATGGTTTAATTTTTTATCACCCTGTAAGTAATAAGTATGAGTTAATAAAAATTATGACGCCTTTAAGAATATGTAACTATTGTTGATGATAATAAAGTTACGAGAACTCAACGGGTATTAGCTCTGGCACTATAAAATACCAATAAAAAAATTGCTATTATAAATCTGTAATTACATTTCCTTATAAAGAGTTAAATGCGTCGGTCAGGTGAGTAATGCATGCGCGTGCGCCGGCCAGGCATAGCGCTTTTCAATTGTGCCCACTCTATGACGATAGATCGCCAATGATCCGTCAGTAATGAATTTAATAGATATTTATTACTTCGGTCGAATAACTAAAAAAAAACATGACTATTCGAATAATTATATTCAATTTATGTTGCTCCTATAATTAGATAATAGAAATGATTGTTTTTTTTTTATTATGTAGCATTTTGATTCTTAAGTTATATTCAGACATACCTGTCCATTATAGTTATTTGTTAAAATAACTCAATATATTTAAAAATACTTCTTTTAATTAAACAATTAACATTTTTTTTTTAATTAAAGAACTAAACCTGTCATATAAAGAACATCGACGTTCAAATTATTATACTTACAAAAAGCTGCAAAATAAGCAAAAAATGTATTTATCAAATTTGAAAATCCTCGTAGTTAACCTAAATACATGTATTTCTGAGGTAAAACTGGTTTCAAGTTTATCGCATTGAAATAAACACTTGGATTTTATGTAAATTTCCATTTTGGTGCACAATTATTTGCAATATATTTAGAACTTTCAACAAAAATGTTTTAAATTTACATTAGCTGCCGAGTTAATATTATCAGTAAGCTAAAGTTTTAACGGTAAGGAATGCTATTACTTCATACCTTTGTGTATTATGGCAAAAAAAGCTGAGTTTAATGGACCTTACTAGTAATAGGATAAATTTCCAATTGACTGCATTTCATGTCAATAATGTATAATATTATTTATAGTTTCCTCAAAAAGTATTAAAAATCTATATATTAACAAAATATATATGAAATAAAAAGTGCAAGAAGGGACCTTATCGCTAAAAAGCGATCTCTTCCAGGCTTAAGGGACAATAGATTTAATAGTAATAATGTATGACAAAATAATATACTTCATGTCAACTTATATTTTATGATTTTTAATTAATTAATTTATAGTTATAAAATACAAATAATTGATAACTTGATATCATTTTAAATATTAATTTGAATTGCTTAAGCTTTTTATGCTTTTCAACTAATGTCTTGTGACTGAAAAGAATTTGAATTAAAATATGATTATTCGTTTAATGACAATTCACTGAGAAACAGATAACAAAGCGTGGGACGGACGGACAAAGTTAGGAAGTGAAGTAAATTATACATAATTGGGATCTCTTTACCACACTATCGGTCTATCATGAGAAAAATTAAGAAAGAATTTAACTACATATCAGATATAATTCAGAATGTATGGTACAATGGATGGAATGGTTCAGGGAAAAAAAATCAGAGAACACTGAAGTTTCTATTATTTTTTCGAATATAACAAAATAATATTCCTACCTATATATATAACAAAATATATATATAACCACCTACTTACATATATATATAACAAAATAGTGTTCTGTTTAATTGATAGATAAGAAATTTTAAGTTTAAATAAGTATCGACTTCTGAGAAACCGTCCCGTTTCCCTATCAATTCAGCTACTGTGTCGCTGGTAGCTCAATTGTTGGCAATATGGTAACTCAATTGGTAGAGCGACAGGACGGTTTCTCAAAGGTCGCCGTTTCGAATCCTTGCCCGTATCGGGTTAATTTTTCATTCTATATTTATTTAAATTTAAGTAAATTTAACATGACTATACATGTTTAAAGACATTTTCAAACATAAATGTTGAGTTTTCAAAACTCAAAACAAAGTTAAGGCAACCTACATACTAACCTTCCATATTATCATTAGGGTGATCTGTGGCTCATGTGAAAGGTGGATGTTTGGGCTCAATTTTAATATCACTTTCCATCTAAGGCACGTTTAATTTAATGGGACTAACCATTTAGGTAGCTTTTACTGTTAGATATTTTTTTAACGAGGTTTTTAATTGCCCTATGTACCTAATATGTCATTTATGCAAAATTGAGCACAAAACTTTTCAGTAAACATAATTGCATAAAGAAATCGAATTATACCATAGTAATTCTTAAACAGTTTAAATATTTAATATTCATTTTTATCTGTACAAAATATAAATACAAAAGTATCGAAGGAAAATTGATCCGATTAAAATAAAAAAAAGATTTTTTTTCAGTTCATTTTTGCTACGTACTTGATATACTACTATTATCGGTCCTCTAGATAGTAATTTAAAAACCGTTTGTCTGTCTGTACGCTTACACGTTTGCATTACACAAAAACTACTGGACGAATTTTGATAAATCTTATATAGTGAAAATTATTGCTTCGATCAACAACCCGGGCTTTTTATTCAACAAAAGTTTCTGTCATTTTTTTGGTTAAAAACCAGAAATTGGTTTAGGTTATAATTGATTTAGCCTTAAATAGGGATTTGGGAACGGAGGAAGACGCTGGCAACCGTTAGTATATATATTCCTATTGACAAAGTTAGAAACGAGGGCCAGTCTCACAAAAAACAGTAATTTTTATGAAATGCTTATTTTTTACTACTCATCTCCGAAACTAAACAACCATTTGGTATCGATTTGCTTTGGCGGTTTACCATTAAACCATAGTTGACTATAACTGTAATAACGAATCTGTACCATATCGTGCTTTGACCGTAAAAAGTAGGTAAAAAGAAAATTGTCCACAGATAGATAATATAATGACATTTGATATATTGTTCCAGTTATATAATTTTTATAAAAATATATGTACAGAGGCTTATTTGTAATCAGTTGACTACCTCTTGCAGGCAGCTTCTCTACATCAATCCCAACAAAAATTTGTTATACGACTTTTTAAAATTAATACTTTTTAAAATTAAAACTTTTCCATACAAAATATTTTTGTTGTCTCTGAACTGGCAATAACTCTGAGGTAGGTATGGCGCGAGAGCGTTGACTTTTTACGTAATTCTTACAAAATACAGAGTAATAAGTAAAAGAGCCAGTATTTGTTTTGTTTCGTTTTTTTTGTTGTTTATCAAGATTTGTAAAAAGTTGTAGAACAAGTGTTGTTGGAATTGATATAGAGAAGCTGCCTGCAAGAGGTGGTCAACTAACTAAAAATTACCCTGTATAGTGTTCTAGTTTAATAAACAAAATAAAAATATTGTCGTAGTAAATTGTCAGCCTTAATAACTTTAACCAAAAACAGAACTATCCGGCCAACTAACTTATAATTTTAAGTCTATATTCAGATATTTGTTATTATAATAAATTATTATAATAAAGAGTGATAACATTGTTATCTTATAGAAGGTAAGTTTATACAAAATGACCATTTAAAAAAAAAGAAAAAAGTATAACAATAATAATTAAGTTTGTTGCTCAATTTGCTAACAGTAGGTATAATTTATGATAGAGTTTTTCCGCAACGAAGTGCATCAAATCGGAATCCGGAATAATACGTTTCTAAGTAGTTTTATAAATAGGTACTATTTTTATGAACGTTAACGAAGTGTTTCGAGTTTTGTTATCCGAATTCGGTTCCAATTTCCTTCATCCGCTTTTTCTCGAATCGGTGTGTAGGCGGCCTAATAATATACTTACAATCAACACGAGATTGCTCACGTCTGCACGTACTATCGAATATACTGTCTACATTCAGTAATGGTTTATGAAAAGCGAAATATAAAAAAAAAACAATAATGTTTAAATTAGGATCATGAAACTAAACAAGGCGTATCTAACATGACTACTATAGAGAATAACTAGTATTTTATATATTCAATTACATTTTTATTGCCGGTTTTATTCTTAAGATCATACACACACACATACATACAATAACATAATATGATAGCAGCTTGCGAAAGATCAATTAATTTCAACTCTTCACGCTGTATAACCAGAGCGGAACAGTTTTAGGAGAGTCCCGTTTTGCTGACTAGTAATTTGCATACAGCCGTAAAGCATTTACGATGAACATATAACGTTAAGGTATAAATAACTTTTCAGTTAACTGTAAGTGATTTTTACATGGGGAGATATTGATTACTTACTATGTATAAAAAAAAATATTATCGTATTAATCTTTGTTTTTAAAACTTATTAACAGTTTTCTAGCAACTACAACTTAAAAATTTGATATTAGGTACTTAAAAATTTTTGATAGTGGCAGAAAAAATGATGAATATTTTTATATAGCTTGTTAAAGTAAATATAACAAAATTTCAAGCACCCACCTTTTTTTATCTGTACTATCTTGAATACATGATTTATATTTTTTGAATACGAACAAAAGAAACTGTACTCGTACCGTTAAATTAAAAAGTAATACTTTAATATCTACTTATAAAAAAATCCTTTGTCGGTAAATGTATTTACAAAAAAATAATGTTGTTCTCATATACGCTCCAAAACCGTTAATTGTAATTATAATTAAACTCTCTTGGGTTTTTCTCACTCCTTTCGAGATTTAGTTGTTTTACACAAATAATTTTAAAAGAAAATTATTTTATAGTAACGAATAACAACAAACTTTTTCAGACGAATTGTTTAATTTCCTTTTTCTGATCACGTACAACATTACTTATATAAAAGGTCGTGGTACCTTCTCTATTTCTCGAAACCACTGGTCTGGTTGACATTAAATTTTGCGGTTAACTTGAATCACGATTTCTATCGGTTAAATGCTTTCATTATCTATACTAGTATTTTAAAAATAAATCTATGTCTAATATTGTTTAATATAAGATATTTATATACACAATCGCAACCCTTACATTTTCTTCTAGAAAAAACAAAAATCTAAGAATTCCGTTATGAGTAGGTATTTAAAATCATCACATTTCTATGTTCACTTTATAAAATTCACATAAAATAAAAATAAATCGTACGCTTTTTTAACTCTATTATTTGAGTTCTAAATATAAATAAATTTACTACTTCGCCTAATTCCATTTTGCCTTATCCACAAATTACTTGCGCAAGATTTAACACGATTCCTAACAATAAGTGAAACAACGTTTAATTGCCTACCTCAATGTTTGCATGCTCATTGTTCCAGGTTCCGGCTGTGTTCACACAAGATTACGATGGTGAGTGATAACAATAAGAATTAAACACCCATTCTATAAACCGACATTTAAATTGTATAAGCAAGACTTAGTAGCCACCGTCAATGTGTGTACTACATTGTATTAAATACTTACACATCAATAAATTATGTATTCTAAAATCAAATATAAAGATTTTATGATCACCACATTACTATTTCAGTAGAATGTTAAACAAATGCTGTTTATTTATTTATCTTTCACTTTGATTCTTAACAAGAGATCACTTGTGTACGTCAAATGGAAGTGTCAGAATGGCGTTATTAAAATCATATTTCTCTGAGATTCAAAATGAGAAACTTGTAAAACTTGTTATTAGTATAATTTATTAACTAAAATCAAAATATAACAATGACTTTACAGTGACTGATATTCAATGCACGTTCGCTACCACCGGGTCTGGTGTGAGGGACTCCGTTTCGGCGCTGTTGAGGAAGCCGGAAGGGTTCCGTGGCGCCCCGCTGTTCGCTGACGACCGAGCGACAGACCCTATCGCAGACCCTCTGTGTCAGATAAGACCAGAATCCGATGACCCCACGGGCTTGCTGTATAGATTACGGATCACCGATTTCACAAAATGCGGCGTTTTAAAACGAAATGTACGTTGGAATAATCAGTTTTAAGTAACAATAAAAAACTTCAATGTACCTGATCTTCTTGCATATAAAAATTGTAAGATATGATGAATGTTCCTTATTTTATTGCCGTTGTAAATTGTATTTCGGTAACTGCACGGAACACAAAGATGAAACGATAATGAGTTTTTCATTACGAGATAACGATGTGACAAGTTAAGATAAAAATATGTTTCGTGATTCAGCTTATTCTTGTAACATTGACATATAATAGGAATTCCGTTACTATAACAGTATGGAGTGCTTAGTGGGGTATAGACAACGAGGCAGCTACTCTCTACTATGCTATTATCTGAGCCGGAGACCGGTATCGAGGTGGTTTGTGGAAACTAAGACATGGCCAACACTGTACACTAATAGCTGCCGTACTATATACATAAATACTTGGCACCAATAAGTCATCGATAATAAGATGGCAAAACGTTATCATTAGCAACATGTTATTATTTTTTCTTGTATGTATCTATTATATTGTCTAGAATATAATGATATTCAAGTTGGACACTGTTATTATAGTTAAATGAATTAAATGCAAATTCACTTACAATTCATTCATGTAATATTTTAATAAAATAGAAAAAGGAAACTATCTTGCGGCAATTGATATAAAATAATCATACATTGATTATGATAATTACACCCAACCTAATATAAAAATGTAGTCAAATTTAAATATTTTGTCACGTTTACTAATATTTTATATCAGCAAATTATTATACATAAGCAATTCGGCAGGGTTTCGTGCACGTCCGCATCTGGTTCCCCCAGTTCCCAGGAGTGGTGATGCAATCAGACCAAGAACTGATCATTATGTGCAAGCCGCCAGAACCCACCATCATCGAGAACAAGGCCGCAGGTTTTGCCGGTAGCTTGTGAGTACGTTACTCGTTTGTAAGATTGGTCATGACTTTGATGACCGCTTTTCAAAGTCAAAGTTAATGTCAAGTCAGAGACAAAGAGAAAGCAAAGTCAAACAACGTGTTAAATTCCATATCGATTTCAGTCCACACGGTGCCCGTGTCTCTGGCGTGGTGGAAGAGACTCCGGGACGCCTCGAGTATGAAGTAGCGCTTTACAAGGAAGCACCACCCGTGTCTCGGCACTCCAACCACTCAGTAGACATGCCTGTCGATCAGGTAAATACTGTACGTAACCACACCTTACACACATTGCTTTTCAGCACAACTAAACAGTAGTTTATAATAATATCGCTAAACTATATAAATAACTACTTCCGCTCTTTGATAACAGGCTGTACCAATCGGAACAAAACTGCAACTGCGCGCGCGCATCAATCCCGAATCAGCGTGGCGACACATCAAACTTCTAGAAGTAGCCGTGTCCCCAGATCCCGATCGACCCCACGCCAGTGGTGCAGTACTGCTAGTGAAAGATGGGTTCGTATTTGGCGACTAAAACATACTCTCTACAAACTCCATTCATTTTTTAAAAAATATAATCGCCGCGCTAAATTAATATCCGTTATAAAATGTTCTGTGCAGTTGCCGGAACAGAGACTTCGCATCGATCATCCCACACCAACCGGCCAGATACCGGGAGCGCCACAACGAAGTTTTTTTAGACTTCGAAGCGTTTCTTCTAGCTTCGATGAAAGAACGTTCCACTTTATGGATCCACTCGCAGATCAAAGCTTGCATGGATGCTGCGGACTGTCAGCCCGACTACTGTCTTGATTTATTCGAACCGTCGGGTTAGTTACACTGAAAATAAATTGTCTATAAAGCAAAACGAATAAGATTACAGTTATTCATTAGTTTACGGTTAATATCTTAATTTATTACCACGATAGGAAAAAGTAACGATCATAATTTAACGTGGACACGCTTACGAGGTAAGGTGTGCGTTAATTATTATGTTTTGCTATAAAACTTTGAATTTAAATTACATCTAATTTAAGAATGTCTTTATAAACTGCGGCAATAAATAATTTAATGTAAAACGTATTGTTTTGGTTGAGAATCTACACATACATTCAAGGTCACGGACGGCGCAGAAGGTCATTGCCCGACAATGCGACCGGAGTAGTCATCGACAACAGCACCCAGTACACGCGATTCAAAGAAAACTTGGAGTACACAGTGGTGATGCCGGGAGAGCTCTTCCATCGCAAGGCTCTGGATGCCACGTGCGCCACCACCATGATGGTCGCAGTGGCGCTCGGAGCACTGCTGTTCATGTCCGCTTTATTGGTAAGATATTTATTGTGATTAGATTTTGAAACTCGAGACACCGAAGTTTTAGTTGTCAGCTATTTTAATGAGGTATCACTATTCGATCTTACAGAGTTCCTTTAACAGCTTACTTCGATCATGCTTGCTCATCTTCCATTAAAAAAATATTGACCCATAACCCATTCAATATATAATCAATTAAAAATAATGATGACAATTTCAGATGTGTTATCTCGCAACTAAACTCAACTCGACGTTGCTTAAAAACAGCAGCCTTCAAACTCCTACAGGAAAAGGATTTGAACAAATTTTGAGGGAATTGGCTCATCATTCGCTCCCTGACACGGGATATACAGGGCGCCCCACCGTACAATAATAGTTTAGTTTTAAGAAATTGTACAATTTAGCTTTTAATCTTAGACATATGCATGGAAATATACATTGCACTCTTTATTTAATAAGATATCGCTTTCATGAACCATCAAAACAAAATAGATTTTAGATTTCAATAATTTAACCCCTAGTAGTGTTTAATATCAAAACAACAAGACTGAAACATAGTAGCAAATATTCGAAATATTTACCACATGAATTATTGGTGTACGCGTGGCGACTTTCACTCACCCGCGTAACAATACTAACTATTAGCAATTTTTATTTATTATCACGAAATTTAAATTAAATTGAGGTTTTTATATATAATAAATTTATTTTTTTATATTGTCTTCAGTAATAAATTTGATTTAGAAATATAGTGCGTAATTACTGAAGTTATGCTCTCAAATCTAGGTTAGGTTAGACAAAATATTAATAGATCTAAACTATAGAGATTCAGAGAATACCTCGACTAGTTAATCATATAAGAAGTATTTTAGATAATAATGATCTTATGACTGAAAAATATGTTGTTATTTAACATCTAAAAACTTTTTCAGTCATGACAGTCACACTAAATTATTTATTTATTCGCAACAGAAACATGTTTTCTTATTAGGATATTACATTTAATTTAAAATCGTTTATCACATATAGTATCATACATATGCAAGTGAATACTGTATACCCATCATTCACGATTTGTTTTTGTGATTGTAATAAATATTTATGATATAAAATGTTTTGTTTGATTCAAAAAACATACTGCCTCAAAAGTATCAAATATAAAATTAAACTCAATTTGATGCCTAAATCGGAATACCTCTTAGGTATTTACTTTTCTACGAGGGCATTTTTTACTCTAGCTTTCAACAAAACATGTTCTGACAACAATGGGCGCGTTTAAACTATAGTCTTGTTCAAATCTAAAGACGGACAGGCAATTTTTTTTTTATATGATCTAGGGCAATGCTTGACTACATTCCACCTGATGGTAAGTGGAATGTAGTCTTAGATGGTAAGTCGCATTGCCCTAGCAACCTATTCACTCTTCTCTTGAAGACACCCACATTATATTTGGCCGGAAATACCGACGCAGGCAAATTGTTCCAGTCCTTCGCTGTACGCACTAAAAATGAGGAAGCAAAGCGCTTCGTTCGGACAGGTGGAATGTCCACAACAAAAGGATGGATACCTGCCGTGCGTCGGGACGTCCGGTGATGGAAGGGGGACGGGGGAATTAACTCGTGTAATTCCTGCGCACACTCACCAAAATGTATCCTATAGAATACTGAGAGGCTAGCAATTTTACGCCTGTGTTCAAGGCTTTGGAGGTCGGCTTCGACCAATTCGGGATCGCCTATAAACCTCTTTGCTCGCCTCTCAATTGAGTCCAGAACCGCAAGATGAGACTTTGCGGCACCAGCAAATATGTGACCACAGTGCTCTACAGACGACCGGATCTGTGTTTTGTATAAAACAAGAAGCTGTCCCAGTGTAAAGTACTGCCAGACCTTCGCAAGAACGGCAAACTTTGCTGCTGCTGCTCTTGCTCTGGACTCAATGAACCGACCAAAGTTGAGGTTAGAGGAAATCTCTAAGCCTAACAATTGAAGCCGGTCACTGTATTCCAAGGATACATCTGGAAAGTAGGAACCAAGGTGAAAAGGCTCCTTTTGGCGGTGAAAAGACACATCTGCGTTTTGTTTGCGTTGAATTTGAAAAGATTGGCATTGCACTTAAACGTTGCACTATGGCTTCTCTTTCAGACTGTACTTGATCTCGACTTGCCCGAGTACTCGGCAGATATCTTTCTACAACTGTGCTGTCGTCTGCATACCCATAGATACCGGGTTTCAACAGATCATTAATGTGCAGCAGAAACAGAGTTGCAGAAAGAACGGAAACCTGAGGCACTCCGGCATTTATTGTCAAGGGTTCCGAGGAACACCCGTCGACAACTACTCGGAGAGATCTGTGGCTCAGAAAGTCCGTTACCCAGCCGATCAGACCAGGAGATATACCGTACGCTGAAAGCTTGCATATAAGGCTCGCATGCCAGACCCTGTCAAATGCCCTCGAGACGTCCAGAGAGACGGCGACCGCTTCTCCGTTCTTCTCGATGGCCTCGCCTAAAATGTGAGTAGCATACACTAGGAGGTTCCCAGTAGACCTATTACGGCGAAACCCGTACTGTCGGTCACTGAGGAGATCGTTACCTTCTAGGTATGCTAGTAGGCGCGAGTTCAATACACGCTCCATAATCTTGCAGAGTATGGAGGTGATTGAAATCGGTCTGTAGTTGACAGGATCAGCACGGCTGCCTTTTTTGGGCACGGGTTGCACGTTGGCAAGCTTCCAGGATTTCGGCACTATTCCAGTCTTGAAAGAGAGGCGATACAGACGTGTCAGTACAGGAGACAACTCAGCTGCACATGTCTTGAGCAGAATGGCTGGTATACCATCAGGACCACTGGCTTTATTCACATCTAAACGACACAATGTTCTCCATACCTCTTTGTTAGTGATGCGGATTTCAGGCATCGAAATACCGCAGTGAGGAAGATGTGCTGGAGAAGCATTGCCAGTATCTAGATGCGAATTATCAGCAAACAGAGAAGCAAATACATTCGCTTTCTCTGTTGCTGTGTGGGCCAGGGATCCATCCGGCTTCAGCAGAGCAGGCAGTGAGGGTTGGCAGAAATTCGACTCGATCGCTTTCGCAAGAGACCAGAAAGCTCGACTGCCGGCTGGTTTGACAGAGAGCTTTTCGCCATTCTTAGCGATTCGATCGAGACGAGCCTTCCGCAATGCCTTTGTGTAGGACTTGGCAGCTAGGTTAAAGGCTCTCTTCTTTGTACTTACATCCGGAGTTTTGCGGCTTCGAGCATCAGCCCAAATGAGGTATGCCGAATGTTTTCGGTCTTGAGCATGACCACATTCGGCATTAAACCATGGGCGAGCTTTGCCACCGACGGGAACTTCAGCAAAAGGAATAAAATACTCCATTGCCTGATGCACCACATCGGTTATAGCATCCGCGCAACTCGACGGATCCAAAGAAGAGAAGCAGACCTGCCGCCAAGGATAAGACGCAAAAAAGTGCCGCATCTCATCCCAATCTGCTGACTTGTATTTCCATACTCGCCTAACACCCTGTGGTTCGAAAGCTGGTGGGGAATATGTAAATACAGATTTCACCAGACAGTGATCGGAGGTTCCCAAGGGGGACGTGACCTCTACACGATACCTGTCCGGATCAGTTGTCAGCAGAAGGTCCAGGCAATTGGCTGTATGGCCTACCACATCTGGTACCCTTGTCGCTTGCCTCACCAACTGAAAGAGGTCCAAGGACAACGCAAAGTTCCGCGCTTCTCTTCCAGCATGGTCGGTTTTCTGGTACGGGAACAGCCAGTCTTGATGACAAGCATTAAAGTCCCCCAGAAAAACAAGCTGCGCTGAAGGGTAGTGATGCAAAGCCATATCAGCAGCCTCACCGAGATACTCAAATAATCTAGTTGTCTCCTGGTCACCGCTGTGCGAACGGTAGACACAGGAATACAGGATTTTTTCGTTTCCTGTGTCTACTAAAACCCATATAGAAGAAAAAGTGGGGTCTTCAAGGTGACGGAGACGCTGGATACAGAGGTCGTTCCGCGCGTACACGCAGACTCCGGCACGTGAGTGAAAATTGTGCTCTAACGTGTATCCGGGATAATGCAGGTGCGCAGCGCTCAAAGGACATTGTATCTGCGTCTCCGTCAAAAAGAAGAGGTGCGGCTGCTCTGTCTCCAGGTGGTGATGGACAGCTAGGATATTAGAGTGCAAACCCCTGATATTAGTGAGGTGCACTTTGTATGAGGAGGAGTGCAACCGCTGTGTCAACTTGTTTCTTTTTTTTACCTTTTTCATAATAAAAAATAAATAAAAGTGAATAGGGATGGGAAATGGCAGTTGAACGATGCGGTACGTATCAAACCCGACTTCGAAATTGGTGATGTCTTGTCGCTGGGAGGCTAGCCTGGAGACTGCGGGGACGCCCGAACCCCCCCAGGGATCGCCATCGGGCCTCCTCGCCTGGTCGCCAACCAGCACGATGGAGCCACCCTGGGATTTTTCGCAGCTGGCGGGGCAGCCTTTCGTGGGTGGCTAACCCACTAATTGGGCCCCCAACTATCTGCGGGCGGCCAGCGGAAAGCCGTCGCTTCGGATCCCGCTACCCTCCTCGACTAGACACCCGACAAAACAAACACCAACTCGACGTCAACCGGTTCGCCAACGTACCGCAGCTGTTCAGACCCATTTCCCATAAACGGCTTCATCGAGCAACGTGCCGGAACACGACTATGTCGCTTTGCGGCACGACTTTGCCCGATGGGTGGTAACTTTGCCGGCGACCCGATGTTATGGTCTACCACCAAGAAAATGCCAGATTTTCATTTTTTTGATCCGGGACAGTTATTAGATGTTGCCACCCAACCCTTGTTCCAAAAGACACGAATTTATGTTTTTTTATTAACGAATTTAGTGGAAATTAGCAATTAGGCTTGCATTTTTCAAGGCTTTTAAGCATCTAAGTCTAAATATTTATATTGTCTAGTATTGCGACCGAGCTTCGTTATAGTTCAAAGAAGGTCTTTTTTTTACTTTGATGATGGATTTTGATTGAAAAAAAGAAGCCAAACTAAGAACCGCAAAAAAAGTTAAGAGTGAATTGAGTGCATAGAACACACCGGTTGACACCAGTGCATAGAATTATTATACATAGCATAGGTGAAATATAGGCAGACCTATAAAGGTCAGTCTGACAAATAAAAAAAGAAGCAAAATGAAAGATATAGCCTTATCTTTGTCTAATCATACATGCAAGAAAGAGTGACTGCCAGGTAGGCTAATTTGCTTTCTCTTCTTTTTTCAAGGAACACTTTTTTGGCTAGCTTTTGTACTCTATGTATAACAACTCATTAGTGTCATTATTTATCTGCCTCCTGTCATTCATTGTGATACTTAAATGCGGAATGCCCTTTTAGTCGCGTCAATGAAGCCTTTTCGTCGAAAGTCCTCAGAAACAGCACCGATTTCGATCATTTTTTTTTTAAACTTTTTGTTTTTTTATATTATTTAAAATCAGAAACCTTTCAAAGGGGGGAAATAATTATTTTTATTGTTTAAACAATATTGATGTTATTTATAGAAGAAAACAATTTTTTGCATGATTTTCGTTAAAACAAAACATGTTTAATTATTATATTTAATTGTTTTCTTGTTTGGGTACTCTCTACCTGGTAAAAGAATGCAAGGTCTAACGCCAGATGTTCGGAGCCTTCCTGTTTTTACCGCTCACGTCGCTCAGTATTCATCATTGCGTTTTAATTGTTATTCGTTAAAGTAGTTGTTTTTATTAAGTTTGTCTGTTCTGTTACTCGTGTTGTTGTTATTTTTGCAACATGAGTGAAGCTGGGCCGAGCAATATTTGCACTTTTACTTCGCCGAAGAAAAAGCGGTCTAAGAGGACAGTGATGCATTCCGTGGACAAGGAGACTGAATAAATAGTTTTTAATAAAATATCTACTTGTTTAATTTTTTACTTATTTCTTATTGTCAAAGAAATAACAGAACATAATATGTAGATAAAACAAGTATTTTCAATTAATTCCCTCATAAAACGCCCACACAATATACCTCTTTGAAAATGTAATCGGTTTACGAAAAAAGTTTAAGAACCATAGGTTTCTTTGTTTACCTTTTATTTTTTCGTATAATGGATAGGGTATAGTAAATTATTTTAATAATATTTAAAATATTTTGAAATTTTTATGCCATTATATTTAAACATTGTCAGATACAGTACTTTTTTCTTTACAAATTACTTCAATTAGTAATTGTTTCAATCCTCATATGTTATAGGACCACGAAGAAAGTGACGTAGATTCGACAGAGAATGTATGTTGCATCTGTCAAGAAGGTGGGAATATTAATGCTGCTAGTACTTCATCTCAAGTTAAAGAAAAATTAACGGAAGTGACTCGGGGACTGCCAAATTTGAAAGCAGTTGCTACCAATTTAAAAAATAATCAGGGGTCGTGGGTTTCCTTAATAGTGGAAGAAAAGTATTTGTTCATTCGAGTTGTCGGAAACGATTTACTGAGCGTAAAACTGTTTCAGCTGAAATAAAACGAATGGAATTTTGTGAAAAATTATCGCTCAGCCCACCTAAATTGAAGTTGAGAAGATCTTCAGATCCCTCTTTTGATTGGAATCACAATTGTTTTATTTGTAGTCAACTATTATTTGAACAAAAGAAAGTTAAACAGCGTCAAAATATATCAGCTGTTACTTCTTATCATACAAAACAGAAATTAATTAATGCCATAAAAAATACAAGAGATGAGTTCTCTCGATCTCTTCTTTTGAGGATCAATTCTGTAAATGATTTAAGATCTGTAAGTGCAAGATACCATCGTTCTTGTAATGCAAACATCATAAAACAGGAAAATACAGTAGAAAAGAAAATTGATCCACGAATTATTAACACCAATCATGCTATGGATAATATAATCACCCACCACTTGAAGAAGATGAAGTTTTCAATACCGAAAGTAATGTTGAAAATTTTTTTTTTTTTAATAAAACCAAAAATTAAAAAAAATTACTTGTTTAATATTATTTTGTTAGTGTTAATAAAAAATAATAAAACTAAAAATTTTTTTTTATACAAAAACCTTCCATATTGTTTAAACAATAAAAATAATTATTTCCCCCCTCTGAAAGGTTTCTGATTTTGAATAATATAAAAAAAACAAAAAGTTTAAAAAAAAAATGATCGAAATCGGAGCTGTTTCTGAGGACTTTCGAAGATTGCCTGTTTTACGGCTTCATTGACGCGACTATTTATAAACTAATTGTATATAGGTGATTGCTTGTTTTGTCAGCAATCAATGCTAGATAGAGAATTGAATACTATATACTAATACTATAAAACTCTCAAACAATAGCATTAGTTGTAAATACATAATATAAAGTATAATATTACCAGAAAGAGAATATCTAAAATCTGTGGTGTATTATACCGCGTTTAATTATTATTTTATTGTTCGCTGAACAATATTAGGCTTTTTATATTATATTTATAATTTGATTTATTTTTTGGTTTAGACAGAGAATAGATTCCTACGATTTAAACGCTTCTATTTTTAATTCACACTTTTATGGAACAGTAGCGCCATCAATTTTATTCCTTTTGGTGAATATATCTGATTGACATTTGACTTGCTTGGCCGATATTTTGAAAGGAATGTCAACTGTCAAAACTATAAAATAATTCAATTTTCAATTTAAATTAAATATTTATTCTTTTCAACTTTACTCAATAATATTAATTTTAAAGTTTGAACTACTTCCAAAAGATTTATATACTGGTAGAAACACTTGTACTTTTATACATTATGAGCAAACGTACATTGAAAACTGACAAAGTTTTGCCTAAAATGGCAAAAAAATCTAACGGACATTGGTCTTTGGGTTTATTAGCCTCAATGAAAGATCCTAAATCTATTTACAAAGAGACAGAAAATATCGTTGTAATACATGATAAATATCCCAAAGCCAAAGTTCATTACCTTGTATTGCCTTGTGAAGAAATTAGTAGTATTTTTAAGCTGAATAAATCGAACATAAATCTTCTGGAGGAGTTTGGTTCTATATTTGAAAGTATTAAAGAAGATTACAAGGATTTACAATTGCGAGCAGGCTTTCACGCAATACCCAGCATGCAAAGACTTCATATGCATGTGATTAGTACCGACATGAATTCAGAATCATTAAAAACTAAAGTACATTGGAATAGTTTTACCACTAGTTTTTTCATACCATATAATGGTAAGTAAGCTATTGGTTGGTAATAAATATATATCAATTTATTACAAACTTCAATATACATATTTATTACAGATTTATTAAAAAGGCTTAAGGAAGATGGTCTTATACAGAGAATATCTAGTGAAACCCATAAGTCTTTGATGTCTGAACCACTAAAGTGCAACCAATGTGAGTTTGAACCAAAAAATATGCCCCAGTTAAAGCAACATTTATTAAGTCATATTCAACAAAATATTGTATAACAAGAACACTATTTTTATTATTTATTGTTAAGTTACACATATGTATTATTATTATTTAAATTTTAGTATATTCTTTGTATCTTCCAGACAATATTATTAAATATATAAATAATTGCACTAATTTTATTGCCAAAATGCAGAACATAAAATGTAACAATTTTGATGGGTAGAGTAACATAATATACAATAAGAACTATTATTCAAATTGAATTTTGTGGATACATAAACAATTTCCTATTAAGCTAAAAATAAAATTGTTCATCATAAATCATCACAATTTTATTTACATTATATTTAAGAATAAATTCATTTAGAAAGTCATTAATAAAATTGCAATGATAACAGCAAATTCAATATTAAAGGATGTACATGTACTTTATCTTAAATAATCATTTATAAATTTGCAATTGAGCTATTAATTATTTTATATGACATAATATACAAACTTATATATTATAAATCATTTTTACAAAGTAGCTTAGAGCGTGGACTTTGGGAATCAATAACTGAATCACTTGAAAAGCTGTTGTGCTCCTCCTCTGGTGTGTACATTGCAAGATTTCGTCTTTTAAAAATCTTTTTAGTAGCACTTGGAGGTGTTGTATATTCAGATGTGTTACTGATAGATAAATAACTATTTTCTGGTGTATACACTGATGATTCTCGAGTTATATCTTCACTGTTCTCACTGGGTGTGACAGGAGCTGGGAGAGAGAGCTTTGAACATTTCATTGGTGTTTGTTCGATTTCATTATCATTTTCTAATTCAATTTCATTGCTATTACTTTGAACTTCTTTCATAGTCCTACCAGAACGAGCCATCACAACTTGTATTGGATCATCAATACCTAATTTTTCACAAAGGTATGTGGTCTGTGGATTAATAACAGGCTCCCTAGGTATACATTTTGGTGCATCAGGTTTATAAACAGGTGCAGTTTTAACAAATGAATCATTATTTATTGTTAATTTTTCTAATACATTTATTATTGCATTTTTTTCTTCTTCAGTTGGAGTAAAATCATATCTGTAAACAATTCAGTTTATTTTTTAAATGATTCTCGATTAATAACCTGAATTTCCAATTAAACCTAAATATTATTATTAATTAGTAGATAAAACTACAAATGTATATAACAAAACAAAAATAAAAGGAATTATGTATATCAACCAATGTGGAATTTTTATTTACCTTTCATTACCCCCGGGGCCAGGTAAGTGACAATTAACATTTTTTACAAATAGAAGATGATTTGTATTCTTCAATACAGATAACCATTCTGGGTCATACTTAAGAGCTTTATCACCATCATAATCTGAAGGCATATCTAATATTTGCAAATGTCTTCTTTTTGGCAAGCACTTATCTAATGCCAGAAATTTTGTTTCTTCATCATCATCATGCTTAATTATTGCTGCAAATTTACAATGTAAATGTGCAGAAAACCAGTAATGAGGCTTCAATGTAAATAGCAACTTTTCTGCTGGGGGACTACCTAATTGATTTGATTCAACATCATCCCTAGAAAGAAAAAAGATTTAAGGACTCCCTGATTATATATCAACAACCAAATAGCCCTAATATTTGGTCTAAGCAACATTTTTTTGCATCAGTCATAGTTGGTACCAGAATAAATCGCTAATTTTAAATATGTATATAACTCTATTTCACCAAAATGTTTTCTTTAGGCTAAATAGTCCTAGAACCCTTAACCTTATATTTGTTCATAGTAAATAGTATTTACATAAACAAATTGTATACCTTAAAAATGGCTTTCTTCTCAATAAATTCTCTTTATCGCCATAATTTGCAATACCTCTGGGCCAGTCATGGGACAACATAATATGGATTTTCTCTTTCACTTGATTTAGCCGGAAAACATCTAAAGCTCTAATGTGGTAGACTGATCTCAGTGAACTAGAGGTGTATGGAGGGCACTCCCATAGACCTTGTAAATAATTATGGCCCTTAAATATTCCTGACAATCCTAGAATCAAATTTTAAAATCAACATAAGTTATAAATATCAACATAAATTTAATAAGCATTTAATAATGCAAGTTATGAATATTATTAGATAAATGAACTGTCATGTTAATTTAGTCACTGTATCTTGGGGGGAAAACTTGAAATATTGTGATTGGTAATTTAAATAAAACTAGTATTTAACATGAACATTATAAAAAATATACCTCCAATACGTAAGTTGCCAAACTGAATAACACCAGCTCTACCCAAGTAGTAAATGTTAGGTGCTACCCAACCCCCATAGGGAAGTTCTTGTAAATAATTTGACGCTTCATGATTACCACCAATAAAAAGAGTTAATATAGGAGCTACCTTTTCTCCACTGTAATATCTAAAAAGAATGTGATTATTAATAATTAATTTATAGATCAGGTATAATCTTAATATGAAGCACTTACTTGTGAAAAGTACATATATTTAGATATTTTTCAGGTACAGCCATAGCACTAAGATCATCATTATTGCGAACAGATTGAAAATCACCACAACATATTAATAAATCAACTTTTATACCTTCCCTTTCTTGTAAAGTTTCTACACAATCGTAAATCTTATCTAGTTCACCGTGTGCACATCCTTCTATTGCGATTTTCATTTTATTCTAAGACTAGAAAGTAAATAAGACAGTAATTAATAGTGTTATTGCAAAAAAAAACTAAAAGTTTTCGAATGTTTTAACTCTTTACATACAACTTAACCGGATCTATAAATATAACTTAAAAGACGCCAATTTCGATTTTGACAATGACATACCGTTGACATTTAACAATAAAGCAAAAGGGCTCGAGTAAAAATAAACATAGAATTATTAAACAACTTTATAAAAAATATTGATATGTGTTAATTTACAAATATATTAAAAAATTATATACTAGTGAGATTAACATTATAATATTATATTAAGTGGTTAATACTGAATAAAGTATGTATAAGGAATGCTAACTGAAGGAATAAAGATACTCCTAAAACGCTATGTAACCATTCAATAATTTCCCACAATGGCGCTAGTTGCCCACCAGAACATACAAAATGAACATCTCAGCTGTTCATATTAAAAATAAATAATCTAAACATTCTTATGCTATGAGACTATTTTTAATGCCATTATGTAAATCTAAATCAAATTTATAAGATCCCTTTGCATTTACTTGTTGTTGAAAATGTTATCTTAATGGAACAGTAGTGCCATCAATTTTACTGTTTATGTTGAACACTTTTTGATGCCAGTTGTTGATGCTTCTATCAGAGTAAACAATCTTTACAAACTGTGCAAACTAAGTGCTTGTAGGCGGGACAGCACTTGACAACATGTATACCTAACTCAAATTAGTTTTCTTAACACAAATAACTCGATATAATAAACGTACACTAAATATTTATAGCAAATAAACACTTCTTGATATTCCTATAATCATCAAATCGGACTTCTGTTTCATAACAGTAATAAAATTGCATTACAATTACAAGTAAAAAGAGGAGAGTATATGATAATTTTATTTACATTTTGTTTACTTTGACTTTTACAGCGTAAACGACTAACGTCCAAAAATAAGAACTATCCACATTTTATTATCACACTTCGTTTATTACACAATATTAGATAAGAAAACGATCCAAGTGGCGAAGATAGAAAATCAATCCTTTTAAATTTTTTCATTTGTAATTTTTTTCACATATTAAGATAAGTAGGTATGGTATGAGAGTTGCCCGGGGATTTCATGATTTAAACTGCATATTATATATATTTTTAAATAAAACTTAATGTTGGATGTGTACATGATAGAAAGTAGATTAGATTTTGAAAACTCTTTTTATGTTAAAATCTTGTTTTTGTATCGTTTGTGTCGCGCGTCGGGAAAAAATAGAAGACTAATTTTAATGAAATGTCTTGGTGGTCAGTGGTGTTTAAGCTTTCTAACTGCGTCAAAATCATTCATTCCCCACAGGAAAGTACAAAAAGCAGCCTGAGCTATAATTGGGTACAATAAGATTATAATTGTAGAGATTATGTGTTTCATTGTTACATATTAAAGGTAGTAAGTAACAAGCAGGTAAAGTATCAGACAAGAGCTAGTCCTACATAGGTGTTACATGATAAATTATTTTAATAGAATTTGATTACCTTACTATCTCAATATTCTCAAACAATCACAACACAAGGGTCCTTACAGTACCACTGACTCTAATCTTGACTTAGTGAATGGAAGGTTTAGTTATAAGTTTTTCTATTTAATATTAAATATGAATAAATTATTAGCTTGATGAAAAAAAATAATCTCTACAGAACAGACGACTTAATTTTAAAGAAATAGAAACATAATTTATGGGAAAACATTTGGTAGATCGCTCGCTTCCACCTTGACAATTCAATTAGCGGATTCTTGCGTGAATTGTGAACAAAATTAGATCGCGATAATTGACCAACTGGGTTTGATAAAACAGTTAATTTGTGAGTTTGAAGTATTTGTACCTAACAATTGTTTAACCTAACTTACTGGTTTCAAAGTTTCCAATCAATGAAATGTTTTATGTAGCTTATTATTTATACGATATTATATTTTAATTAAAAACATTCACAACTATGCGTACATATACCTAATGTAAATTTATTAGAAGAGAGGAGAATCTGTTTTTTTTTAAATATTTTATTCACAAAATTTTCATACAAACAAAATCATTAGCCAAACGGTTTGTTGATCTAACAGTTGTACCATATTACTACACTCATGGTGTTCATCGTGAATGCAATCCCTCAGTAGGCACGGACGAAAGATAATTGCGCGGGCGCAGTGACGTCAGAGCGGCCGCGCCAATGGCATTGGAGGCGTTACTACCTCCCCATCACCGCCCACTCGTATCTCTCGTGCCTGGAAAACTCGGAAAATCTATTTTAATAATAAATTTATATTGCCTTATTAAAATGAAGAGATTATAAAATATTAGTAATTTTAAGACTAAAATACCTACATTAAAGTTAGCTACAAAATTTAAAGATACCTACAAAAAATAATTTTTTAAACGACTATTATGAAAGTATGTTTACAATTAACTCAAGTTGTGCATATGCATATATTTAATATATAATAATAAGTATAATTAATAATAAAAAAATATGTAACCAGTCCGTAGTAAACAAACGGTCGCTTACTTACATAAAGTATCTAGGCTCCGAGCACAAGGAAAGCTTTATAGTCAGAGCGCGCGAGTCGAGCGCACGCGCAGGTCCCGCGTCTTACACAATATAAATATACGTCTGGTTTGTGCATCATGAGCTGGGATCAAGATCACGACAAACCAGCTAAGCTGGAGATCAACGAGGCCGTTGGCAAACTATTGCAGTCGTTCAACTACGATACAATAGTGCCGCAACCAAGCAAGTATGTTAATTACGTATTCATTTCCGCTGTTATTTTGCAGAGCTTTTATAACATGTGTTATTTTTTTTAATGGGATATTATTTGGAGTAGTTATATGATCCTGAGGATGTAAAATATATCGTTTAGGTTCCCTATTAAATATTACTATAATTTTCTGCAATAATACCAATGTGGTTATTTAAATAGGTAGAAATATATGAAAACAAATAAAATACTTATTCTTTCTCACATCTTCGAGAATAAATAATGATAAACGTGAAAAAGTATAATGTTAAAATATAGCTTCATCAAAAGTTAACATAAAATGTATTTGTTCCTGTTTAAAGTCAAAACACTTAAGTTTGAAGTGCGCAGCACCAATCCGAGATAGCGAACGAAGGGATGTGATGTTTGCATTTCTTTCAATGAATATTATTTATTTCAATGTATTTTTTAAACCCAATTTAAACCATTAATTAATTATGTTTTATAGGTACTTTAAACAAAATATTTAAAACGAAAAATATGTGAACTTTGTCACTTTATTTATGGGAGCTTTTCCGATTTTATCCTTAATTGATCTAAATGATCAAATCAATAAAAGCTTAATTTTTTTTGAGATGAAATTAGTACCATTTCGCGTTTTTTGGGGTCGAAGGTGATAATTTTACATGATAAATTGTTTTCACAAAAACAATTTCTTTGTAGCGGGCTCAAGTTTTGAAACGATAATTCCGTGTTTTAAAGAAATTACGATCATAATATTATGCTTGTGTTCAGATACCTATCTAAAATAAAATATTGATATTCTTCATTTAATTAAGTTAAAATTACAATTAAAATGTAATGTTATCAATTAAATTTCAACTACAATTAGGTATTTTGAATAAATAAATATACGTATTCAAAACAAGATTATGATATTAGGAATTATTAATACCTATAATTATTATTAATAGCAACCCGTTAGTTTGACACAATAACTATAAAATACATAATTTAATAGATGTTTATGAATATACAAAATAATACATATTTATTTAAATTACAATGTGTTCTACAAAAAGCAAGCAAGCAGTTTTCATTGGGGAAAATAAATATATTTATCAATAGTAAGATAAACAATATTAAAATATATATGCCGGAGAGCCATAATCTAAACCACATAAATACTATTGTGAATCTTACATCGCCAAAGAAATATATAAAATGGAAAAACGCGAAATGCTCCGACATGTGTCCCACTAATTGAATTATTTTACTACTTAGCAGTTATGTACCTATGGAATATATATAGATAATGTACCTACCACTCACACTTAATAAGCTTAAATATATATTTTCATATACATACCTACACATTTACAAAGGTAGGTACTATCACTTACTTAATTTTTGTCTGCTTGTTTATTTGTACCTATTTTAATATATTTACAGTAAAATAGTATTCGCTTACCTACTTACTGTTTGTTTTTTCTGTTTGTTCGTCTGTGCTTGCATTACGTAAAAACTATATATGTTTGATGAAGTATCGTGTGGTTTTAGTTTATTATTACAGTTTAATTCCTGTTAAAATATAGGATATTTTTTACATTGAAAAGTTAAGGTTTACGAAAGAACTAAAAAAATAGTTTTGGGTTAAAAATTAAAATTAATAATAATAAAGATAATAAATATGTTAAGTGATAGTAGATAGCCATCTATCGATTTTGGTCAAGAAGTAAGGCATGGAGATAGAGTCGCTGAAAATAACTAGTATTCAATATCATCTTGAATATAAAGTATTTTGCTGAAAATCATGGCAATCCTGTTTCCGTTAAGACGCTAAATATGAACAAAGAAAACTCTATTGTAGTAAATTGTCTTAGAGTTTAAATTGTTTCCTTACCAAATATTATTAAAAAATCGATTCACCGGTTTCGTTTTCAAAATGTCAATAAAAAGGGTAGGATAAGGAATTAAAACTTTATCGATTCTTTACTACACGGTAGTGGATTATTTCTCTATTTGTTTTTTCAAATTCAAATTCCAATTGGAATTAAATAAACAGTAACAAAGCCTTTTCATAAGAATACACTGTGCTACCAAAAAAAAACTATATTTATTATTGAATTTCTATCATTGTAATAATTATAAAAGGCAAAATTAATATTTGTGTATTCATGAACTCTTGTGTTTTTCCCATTAGCTTGTTTTTAACAACCAAAATTTATCACTAAATGATCATTGATTATACATACTAACTAACAAAATAATTATATATCACATTTGTTTCTCAAAATAATAATAAATATATACAAAGTTATTAGTGAGTCAACTTAATATCTACAGTCGTTAGCGAATAATACTCCCGTTGTTTCTGATATATAAATGATATCTACCAAATAACCGTAGATAAATAAATTCTACAGAATAGTTGAGATTAGTAATACGTCTTGAAGTATCGGAAAATTATTCCCTAATTACTTGGACATATCTCGTAATTACAGTTTAAGATAGCAGTCGACCCGGGGTCGCAGCGACGTCTTGGTAACGCCGACACTTAATGTGCAGGCTTATTGAAGCGCTTTTATCTCTTATCATCTCCTTGTTTATTAATCGATTGTCGGTTTTTATAAGATGTCCTAAACTATTACCGGTCTTCTGAAAAATAAACTAAAAATGATTGCGTTTTAAATTAACCTTGATTATTAATTTCCTAAATGTAGGATGTTAGAGAGGGTGCGGTCGTGTGACATTTTTTATCTTCTTCCTGTTCTACCGATTTATTTCTGCGTGAGGCGATAATGCGCCCGTGCAAACATTCTTTATGTAGGGTGCTTATCTATTAACAGGGAGTCCCCGACAAATAATTATCCATCATAGCTTAAAGATATATTTCTTCTAAAATATAATCCACATTTGTTTTTATTAGAAATCTTTCCAATTATCACCTGAAATAAAAGGTTTTGTACTTCCAAAAACTAATAACTTTTAGATTAATATTTCCTCGCCAACCGAACACCGCACCGGTGGAAGCAAACACTCACAGTTTACGTACCTATTCTAACCTGCCCTGTAAGTAGGGGTGCAAACATGTTCACAGGTACCGCTCACACACAAACAAACACTCACACATGCATGCACTGTTTGTTGCTCATGACATTTGAACTTCCACTTCATTTTGTTTTCGTTCGAAAAATAAAGTTTGATTATTATTCAATTTTGAAGATTAAATCTCAATAGACATTAAATGCTTTTTTGCCATAAATATGTAGACTATATAGATTGAATTGTTTACTGTTTATTTATTCAGGCAAGGTATTTTAACTTCCAGTGATACAACATGGCTCTGAAAACGTGACATGAAAAGTTATAGAGATCTTGACCCACAACTTCTTTAATATCTTCAAATATATATATATATATACAACGAATAAAACTATAACCGTTTTGCTATGCAATGCATAATTCGACGATCTTTGAGCATTCCATACGAAATAAAGATTCATTCAAGATGCATTTAGTTGCACCTTGAATGAATGGACGAATGAATACATGAATGTTTTTAAGTTATAAACTCCTTCAAATACACATGTAACCGAATACAAATGTTTTACATTTGATATAAAAATTTACACGGCTATATACACTCTAATTACTCGGCGTATTTCAAATATTGACAGAATGTAATCTGGCAGTGCGTGGAGTTGTTAGCGAGGCCGCGGTAATGCAGGCGGTTAACACCCGTCATCCATTACTGCGTATGAATGTATGGAATACTACCACTCGCTAAACGTTATTCGCGATCTGTTACCACTCTAACTTTACCTACTTTGCGATATCCCACGGTTATCGTTTGTAACTGTTAAGTTGGTTTTAGGTTCCTTTTCGCTTTCTGCGCAGTTCATTCTAGGTATATAATGCTTCATAATTATGTCGAACCAGACAATTATAACATATCGAAGCTAAAAAGCACTCTTTCAACAAAATCATTGCAAAAGGTAATGATTTTGTTGGTATTCTTTGTTAATTTATAAATTCGTGAATGACATTTATTTATAATTATTTATGTAAACATAATAGTTTTACTGGTTACAATATTTATAGAAGACGTGCAAGACCATCAAGAAGCTAATAGATAGCCCAAGTGGACTGAGGACGTTATCAGCCAATGTGGACACAGATGTGTTCCCATGCATCACTATTGGGGTGCAAGGCTTGTATGTTTATTTAAAATATATTATAATCATGAACAATACCTACATATTACATACAGTGAGGTTAACATGCAGGAACCAGCCAGTGTCATTAAAAATATTTGTATTTTAAAAAAAGAATTAGAAATGTCTATATGTTTTTTATTATTTACACAATATTTCACGCGATAATATCCGGGATGGAGTGGCCAATCGTATTGCATTCGCAGAAGCGGCTTGGTTTATCAACGCAAATAGGATGCATGTGTGAACAAATATGGCTGCTTTTATAGGGGAAAGGAAGGCAAAACGGACCACTTAAGAAAAAGCAAATGATTAAAAAAAACTAAACGTTTTATTAAAGTTCTTCAAACGTAAAACTAATCAACAATGTAAACTCTATGTTAAGTACGAATCAGACTTTGATAATGTCACTGATTATAAAGATATTAGATGATTTCTAATACCCTAATTTGTGCCATTTTACCTTCATGAGTGAGGCAGAACGGAACACGCATGAAGGCAAAACGGACTTATATAAAATAAATCAATTAACACATTTTTCACATAAAAATACTGTATTTTCGTCTTCGCCCTCTAATCCTGTGCAAGTGCAATGTGTCCATAAACGACAATTTGGATACTGTACCCAACCTCCACTTGGTTCTGAGAACGGATGAGAACAGTACAGACACTCTGCGTCATCATCGTCAGATGAATTGTCATCTTTCTTAGGTTTTGATATTTTTACATCACTTTTCTTTCTAGCTTTCCCTTTTTTTGAAATCGATTGACCCTTGTCAGTTTTCTCTGTCTTGATTCTCTTCATTTCTTTATTATTCTTTGCATTTCCTTTATTTTCAAATTCCGTATTATTGTCGAAACTAACGGCTTATTTAATATTTTGAGCCTGTTTGTTTTGAGAAGATTCAAGTTCCAGACGATATGGCGAAGAGATTATAATTGCTGTTTTTCCTCGTCTGACACTTTTTTTTGGTCTGCGTAGTTATCGGGAAAGGCATTATAACTTTTGGTCCATAACGAAAGATATTAAAATCGCCATCGATTGTTGTTGCTGCGATTGCAGTAGGTTCAGTATTAATTTGATAAGCATCTAAAATAGACGGCGAAGAAACTCTTGACTGAGGGTCGTCAATGTCCATTATTGTGGGTGTAGTAGATGTTGATGTATTTTTATCAATATTTGACACCTCGTTGGCTCTTGATATTGAAGGCTGAGTATCTTGGCGGTTTAAAGTTAGAACCCTCGATGAAAATGGATTTGGACTTGGACACGCTAATTCGATATCAGTAGCTGCTGCTGCTAAAAAGTCAGCCTCTGTGTATATATCACGATTCAAAGGCCAAATTCCGGTGCCACGAAAACCATTAAAAGCTGTTGTCATCGTTGCTGCTTTTTGGAATTGAACAGAAGCCTTATTGAGCCCCATTTCGCCGGCAAACACTTTCTCAATGGCATTTTACATGCTAGATTCATCCCAGGAATTACGACTGGATTTTATTTTATAATTATTAACCATCTAAAACAAATACAAAAATATATAATAATAATTACATTTATCGCAGGCACTCTAAGTTACTTTCATTTCATTTGTATTTGTACCCACGTGATCCAAATGAAGGCAAAATGGTACCCCAGAGGCAAAACGGTACACCAGTCCGTTTTGCCTAGGTCCGTTTTGCCTTTTAGGCATAAATAACAAAAACTATAAATTGTAAAGGTATGAATTGAGATATCACCGAGATACTTCGTTAAATGATCAATCAAATATCAGTTTGCTAATAGATAACACTAGAAGCCATAATGACAAACCAAACCTAACTGTAGGCTAATTGAAATTCATTAATTTTACATCAAAACTTTAAAAAATAAACTTACCTTGCATAAACTGTGCTCGTGAGGCCGGTGGAGTTGAGTACACTGACCGAGACCGGGAACACGGAGGCCAACATTTTTACGAAACGGGATCATAGATATAGTTATAAGTTTCCAAATGATAATCGAGGTCCGTTTTACCTACAGGGTCCGTTTTGCCTTCATTTCCCCTACCTATTGTACGTATATTAGTCTGGTATGAAGATGAGATCCGATCTCATTTAAAGATATCTCAAGAAAGGTGTGGATGTATAACTAAAAACTTTTTTTTTTAATGATTATTATTTTCACTCTATTTAAATTTCTATTTATTCAATCACTAGTGTATCTGTGTGTGTGTGTCATTCATTAGTCTATCGTCAACACATAGGTACCGTGTGATATGATGTTGTGTACTTCCATATTTTTCCAACCTTTTCAAACCCTTTCAAATTTAAAGCAAATAAATGTATATGATAACACCATATCAGTGGAGAAATTATATTTTCCCAGGGGTGGGTTGCCCAGGTGTTCTTGAATCGAGTACTAAATGTATCTACTAATCCGTTATGATAACGTATTCAAGTGCCGTGATAATTTTAAAGCACTGCTACTGTCGTGGTTTACAAGGCCATTAATTGTTTTATGGAGGCTGTTAAATCGACTGAGAGATAAATGTTTTGACTTCTGGGGGATGTTTAGAAACTGTCAGTGAGTGGTGAAAGAGTTTAACAGTTGACAGTTGTATACTTTTATGATGAAGTTGAAAATCAATTGTTTTTAATATCATTATAAACCTAATGAAATTTTTGTGTCAAGTATTTGTATAAAAACATTGCATCGATCAAATTTCTAATATTTGTAATTATTTTTTATACTTAAATAATTATGTTATAAGTTAAATCATAATATTATATATATCAAGTCAATAATTACAACAAAATATCCTCCCTTAAACATTAGGTAACTATCTACCTAGGTATGTAGACATGACTGTATGTACTTTTAAAATTTATATAAATATAGAATGAAAAATAAATCGATACGGTCAGGGATTGGAACCCGCGACCTCTGGGAAACCGTCCCGTCGCTCTACCAATTGAGCTACCTTATCGCTTGGTAGAGCGACGGGACGGTTTATTTTTCATTCAATATTTATATAAATTTAAATAAGTTTACATGGCATACATGTTTATAGATATTTTCAAATACTTACTACTCTAATCTATTTTCCTTGCGTTCTAAATATATTTTAAAGCTACTATATTATTTCTAGAATATTCATAAACTAATACTAATCGCGAGTAGGTGTAAGTAAGATTTAGGGGCTGCGCCGGCGCATCGTTGGGAGCAGAAATAGCGTGGGCGGGCTCGTCAAGTATGACAGCTATCTACATTCTGCACTGTTTATGACTTCCTCAGCCAATGGCCTCCGGGCTCTGCTAGAGTTTCTCATCGTCATAGCTTTAAAAATTAGAAAAAAAATCATAAAATTTGATGACTTGCCTTATTATATTATCTATATTATATATGTATTATGTATGCATATTATCTTGAGCTAAAAGATATAGTTACTAAAAGGTTCCTGTCTACTAACCAAAGCTAAGCTAATTTCTTTTCTGAAAGCGATCAGTACTTTTTACTAATATTCCCAACAAGGAAAATTTGGTTCCAACCCTATAATGTATTTAAGACGAAGGAAGTCGCGAGCAACAACTCATACCTAGTATTACAGATTTATATCTAGCATTGTAAGTTTGATAAAAAATATTTTTGCGCTTCAATATTCACTATTTACCTACAAACAGGTACCCAACCTTATAAATAAAATTGTAATGAAAAATATCTAAAGCCACTGAGGTTAAAAAACAATTGTAGTTTCAGCGTCAAATAATTATAATAGAAGCCGTGTTTTAACTATTATTCGTTAGCGCTACTGTTATGAGGGTAGTTAAAAGATTTCATAACATCGACTCATATTATATCGACAAAGCGATATAATGTCGACTATGTGTACGTGACACGTGTACGATATTTTGGTAAGAATTGAAACACGATATGATTTACGGTATTGATTATAATTGATTGTTAAAGTTTGACAGCCACTTGTTAAATATTATATTTGAAGTGTAATAACTGATTTCTTAATTTATATACGTATTTTAACACAATATTATTCTTTACAGTAACCCAACGGCACATTGGAAATCTATTTAACTATTGTTAACAGATTTTACAGCCCAGCCCGTTTCGATAACAATAACCGAATGATAACATTATGCGGATGGTACTTTTTCATGCTTGTTGAGGGATTTTAGTGCACATAATAAATGATCATAATGATAAAATATGAATTGTAATAATTTAGAATTGATTTAAGTACTCTATAGTATATTTCGATCTCAGATCTGTTTTTTAGAAATTTACACCGGAGTGGTTGAGAAATTCCCAGTTGAATCGCAGCATCACGTTGACTTATTTTCGGTAATTGATTCTACTTTTCGAGAATTTGTTGTTTTTCTTCATTCGTATAATCTCGGCGTTTACGCATGACTTTAATTTTAGTTAAGCACTTCGAACGATGAAACTCAAAAAATGTTTCAAAAACTATCTCAGATACGATTACTTCAACTCTATCGGTAGTTTGAGGAGAACTGAGGGAAATTTGAATTTTCAAGCCTTTTATAGACAAATGCAGGACCATCGCTTAATTGTTTTCAAAAAGGTAATTAACGAAAGGGACCAGGTGTTCTTTTCCTTTTGAAAAGTGAGAAACTTTTAATCGGAAGGTCGGAATTTGTACAATAGGTAAAGATTGTAAACTCAAACAAAAGGATTTTTGAATGAGGATTATCTTAGTAATAAATATTTCTATAAATAGCATTTGTACCCTTCTAAATCGATAACAATAAGCGACTTTTGATCACAATAAGCGGTTTTTTTCAAATGTATTTTTAAGGAGAAATTTAAGACCGACCATTTTCGATAACAATAGCCGGCTGATAACATTAAGCGCGATCACAATAAGCGGCGTCCACTAAACTAATGTTGATAAAGATTATGTATGTAACTGATATATATATAAGCATATTTATACATATTTACACTTATATACAGATATACTTATAAACATATATGTAGGTAAATTTATATAAATATAAAATGAAAAATAAACCGATACGGTAGCTCAATTGGTAGAGCGACGGGTTTGAATTCCTGACCGTATCGGTTCATTTTTCATTCCATATACATATTTTATATAAATTACTTATTTTTATAATATATGTTTATAGATATTTTCAAACATATATGTAGGTATATGATTTAAAGTCATCGAGTGCTGTCATAAACACGTGCCTATGATACTTTTTGTTTAAAGCAAAACATATTCATGTCGTTTTAGTTGTAAACACAGATGTATGTCGTAGATGGCTGAAATCTGGAGTAGTAAATCATTATGTACAACTATAAAACTTTTTGTCAAGGCCCGGAGACGGCACGTTTGGTAATGAAATTAAATCTTAAGTCTTTGAAATTACTTTTATTTAACGACAGAACCAATTCCTTTTTGTGTAAGCGATGTAGTTGTTAGAAATTTCACTCTCTTATAATTTTCTTTTTATGCATTTATAATTAAATAATTATGGATGGATAAAAGCATATAGATATTTAGCATTCTATAAAACAATTTTAAATATCGCTTTTGTAAAATTATCAAAGAGAATAAGTTATTATTTTATATATAGAATATAATACAAGTATGACACAAGTATCTGTGATTGTCAGATGTTACTAACCAGATGTCGACGCGCGGTAGGTCTCTCATCCTACAATATTGTCTCCAGGCATATTGATTGTGATTTTAAAAAGTTTCACACAAAATGAACGTCACGGTACTTATTATATAATTGTAAAGCTTTTTGATGTGCTGACACGGTGCGGGCAATAAAGTTTACTAAAAGTTATTTCGTTACTGGAACTCGTTTTAATAAACAAGGAAACCGCTGGTAGTTCGCCGAAGCAGTAGGTAATTATTTCGTTTCATATCGGTTCCCGCGAGATCCGTTAGAAATCGATCGACTTTTAGTGGCGTGTCAGTATTTGAAAAAAGAATAATTTATTGTCAGCATTGAGATCGCGAGAAAACCCGAACGTGTTATTGGAAAATAAAAAAGTAATAAAATAAGAGATGTTTACGAGCGTAAAATGACGTGAGGGACTTGGGTCGTTTAAAGATTTACATGCGCCGGCGCACTATACTGAACTACTCGTAAGAGGTAAACACAAACCACATAAAGGGTTTGGTAATTTATTTTTTCCGTCGCTTTATGTTTTCGTCTAGTAATTATTATCGGTCGCCGAAAGTTGAAACTTTTAAGTGCAATCGACACTCGAGTGAGTATTTCATATTGGAAATATCAACATTAGCTTAAACTTGTGTTAAGCGCTTATGCAAGTAAGTATAGTCGAGGCTTAATGAAGAAATATACCATTCAAACTTATGAAATATACTATGTACTGTATGAGTACTTATATTATAAGCGAATAAGTATACTACGAAACCTAATTGATCAATAAGTTTATTTGTTGTTATGTTTGATAGGTATTTAAGTCATTAAAAATATTAAGTTATTATTTATTTCATTACATATACCTTATATGACGTAGCCGTGTAAGAACAGTATGATACGGTACGTACCTTGTAGGTATATTTTGTATGACGTAGGTACCTACTATCTTCATATATCGTGTTAGATGTTTTGAATTGCCGCCTACTTGTGCTGCTCATTGTGACAGAAAGCTGTAAATTCCAATTCAAAAAGCATTAAATCTACCCGTTTGTTCTGATGAAAGATGAAAGCCCTTTCCAGTAAGATGTAAATTAATTTAAAAATTTAATTTCGTCACTCTCAATACCGTTGGTAATGCAAAACTGATTGACGTATTAATAATTAAGTTATTTCAATCAACCTGTAACATTGCGATGTACCTAACAGTGAAGTAAAAGTTAATGAGTAAAATTTAGATTATTTCAACCCACCAGAGGCGGTGGCTGTATGAGGAGGGAGCATGTCAAACGTCCGATGAATGCGTTTATGGTGTTCGCGCAGGCGATGCGCAGGCGCCTGTCCGAACAACGACCGTCCTTACACAACGCTGAGCTCAGCAAGTCTTTGGGATCTATGTGGAAGTAAGTACAATACATTTTGGGTGTAAATCTATTTTACTAGCCTTACACTTTTTATCTTCTTAATACTGATTGCAATTTGGTATTTTATGACATATATTGTCACCATCGTCTCTGGTCACTCTTATGTAGTCTAAAAGAGGCAGCATAAATGCACTGTAAGCATTCTACTATCCGTCCCATGGTTTGATAAGGGATATCTATCTCTTGCGAAGCCGGGTTCGGTTTCGGTTCGGATCTGGGATTCGAATTAGTGGGGTCTATTGGTTACAACAGACAAATTATAGTTAACTAACTAGATTGGTGAAAATAATTTTATACGTTTTCCTACACGTAGAATTGAAATCAATAAACACACTGTAATTGGTATCTTATTGATTTAACGTTCGTATTAGCTCCTACTGAGTAAAGTGTAACTGTCACTTATAAGAGATCAGATAATTCAGAACGACGTTCTAACTAGGTACAGATATACATATAAATAAAAAGTATATTATAATTTGAACAACATCAAAATGGCATTGCGATTTAACGCAGGCAATTCCGCAGCTATCTTAATGAGCACATCGCCGATGAGATGACTAACGTCAAGTATTGCGGGGTTGAGAAAGTGGATGAGGAAGGAGTACCGGCCAGGCTTCCGCTATTGTGTGCTCTATTGACTTGTAATAAAAGCTACTTTTAAAAGCTCTGTGGACCAAATGAGCGTGCGGCGCCCAGCCGAGCGGCGTGCATCGATTGTTTACTCATTAAAATGCTATCACCGCTAAGTGATACGATAACATCTCTAACTGTCTCGGACTTACGCCGCCGAGTTTGGCCGATTTTTTGAAATGTTTGGATATTTCTTCGTTCGAATTATTCGACAGTTTTGATTTTGTTGATTCAACTTGAACCACGTTCCTATAATATTTAATACATTTCGCAAATATCCAATTGATTAGTTTCTAACATTAGTAACGTTGATTATCGACGCTGGAATTTATTTGCTGTAGACACAAGTATTCTCACTAATTCTTTTAATCCATTACAATTGTATATAGTTCATATGTTTTGGGAAGTCAACTATTACCTATTCTCGGCCACCCGCGATGAATTATTGTGGCACAAGAATGACATGCCTATTCGGAGCAACTCTCGAATCTTCAAAGAAAACAGTCGGTGAAAAGATGCTGATTGTTTTCTTACGATAATCTATCACGAACTGTCAACGAAATCGGAATAAGGATATTTTATTTACATTCGCAATGATCTCTTAATCATATAAAACTACTATTTGACGTAATAAAGAAAAATAAGTACATACCTCCAATCACTAGTATATATATATATATATATATATATATATATATATATATCTGTTATTATAAACTAAATTTTATACTTAAAAAGAAAATTAAAATAATAAAAAATCTTTTATTCATTTGAGTAATAAAATCCCTAGATTGTTAATAAAAAATAATTAATAAAAATTAAAAATAATTCAGACTCAGATCACGGCACATTTAAGACAACTCATCTGGAAATAGTCCGCTGATACGATCTTGTTGCCACTGTTGCATTCTTCAAATTGTTATGTCTTTCATATAATAACATTATGAATGCTATAATTTGTATTTGATCACTTCTTCTCTCGCAGGAGCCTAAGTGAATTAGAAAAACTGCCATTTGTGAAGGAAGCAGAAAAACTACGAACCCAGCACAAACTTGAGTATCCCGACTACAAGTATCAGCCTAGACGTCGCAAGCCTCCGCCGGCATCTTCAACCAGGCTGAAACGGGAACCTACTCCAGAACGCTCACAAATCGACTTCTCACGAATTGAAGTTGATGGCGCATTGCTGGACGGTGCTCCAGATGGCGCTGAGTTAGATCAGTACTTAAAACCAGTGCCGGTGCCAGATTACCACGAAATGCAGCCACGTTACACCCACACACTGACACACCACCCACCAGGGCTTTACACACCTGTGCCATCACATTTACATCCACCCTGTGACTGGCAACACTATCCGCATCCTTAACTTAGAGATATTGTGTTAGAACTTGTGCTCATAAATAAATACAGACAATCACTACCAAAATCTAATCTCATCCAAAATAGGTCATACAAATGTCTTGTGTGTAAATATAATATGACCACATGGGCCTCTATAAACTTCATCGCACGTGCGTTTAATCACAACACAAACTTTAATAATAATATCGAAAATATCATACTAAGAATCTCATATCTTTTCTGTTACAACACTAGGCTCATGGTAATACAGACTGTAAATTGATTTGCTGGTTGTCAAAATCCAAACACTATAGTTCTATTATTGATTCGACAGTTAAAAAATATCGGATTGAATATGTAATTTTAAGTTTTTCTTATTAAGTGTAGGTTATATAGAATTAAGGACGTTATTATATTAACACGCTACGAAAGCCTCAGGTTCCAAAGCTTAAATTATATTCCTATACTATAAATATTTAAGTAAATATAAAATATGATATTTGCTTTATAAACTAATAAGTTATTATTGTGATTAGTTAGTTTATAAGTTGTGAAAGTTACTTTTAAAATAAAAACGAATAAAAAAAATATTGTTTTATAATAACCCATTGTATATAAACATTAGGTATATATTAATAATGATTATTCATTTCTGTCATTATCTTATTATATCTAATAACTCAACTCAAAGGCAACGTGGCATCGAAGACGCGACCCTTGCTTGCCCTGTTTCCGGTTGGGTCGTGCCTCAACAATGCCAGCCTGTTCACATATCTTATCCACATTTTAGCGACGATTAATGAGGCCAGCAGTAGTAAATTAAATTATTCATATTGAGAATTCATTTAAGGTTTATTGCACAAAATACTATATTAACTGATTTGATTGTATTATAATTCTTCTATAAGAAATCTCATTCTTTGTATATAAGAGTATATACTTATTATTATTGTTCATAGGTACCTATGATCGCTTATATACTTTCAGTTTTTTTATATCATCGTGGTAACATCAGAAGAACAATATTGTGATACCCTTTAAATTAGAAAGAAGTAATATCGTTCCTTATATTGTTCCTTTTATCCGCGGCTGTAAAATATCTATTAAATAAAGTAGACTGAAAATTTAAAAATAATATTGTTTCCCTCTACTACTTCCGAGTATCTAAACTATAGAAGGACGCTACGCGGTAACACGGAAAAATTGTTGATAAAGAAAACAATAACAATAGGAAATCAGTTACAATACTTTGCTATGTATTCTATTAAAAGTCACTTTGCTAATACTAGTTGTTATTTAATATTCATAATCAAAAAATAGGCTATCAAATTCAATCAAATTTTTAAATCGGACGACTAGATACAATGAATATCACATTTGACAAAAAAATGTATTTATAAACCCACCTTAATAATAATAGTATTGAAATATGACACCCTTATAACCAAATCATTCAAAAATCGGTCCTTCTAAGAACAAAAACAACAAGATAGGGTGTTATAAATATGTAATGGTGCATATTAGCTAAGATTGAGTGCAAATGAGCCGGGAGAGCGCGTGCGGCGGCGGCTTAAGTTACACAAATGCACCCATGAGGCAAGCCGAAAGACATCCTATCCGCTAACCGTTGGACTTTTTGCATACAACATGAGATATTAATTAAATGGGCGGAGGGTATCACGCTCAATTTTACGCTTTAATATCTTCTATTCACATGTCAATCATAATTCATGTCAAATATTTGACAGCTATATGTTAAAAATATACGTAAATGTAGGTATTTACATTAGTTTTAATGCTTATCAGTGGTAACAATGCTTACCCAACGAAGCAAGAAACCGTTTTATTTTATAAATATTTTTCTTGTAACTTTCGTTAATTGAAAACTTTTGTATCTAATGGTAAATAATTATACAGCTCTTAGTGTTTAACTGGCCAAATATAATGACCACCTATTCAAATAATATACAATTACAATAACCATCATAAAAGAAACTTCCGTATCTCTTAGCAGTTATTCTACAAAAAGTATAAAATGCCACTCCGTGTGAAGATTGTCCAGTTACCAGATACTGTAAGGTGATACCGCAGCGTCTGGTGAACATCTCTTAAAAATCAAATCCAACAATGTGAAAGTACCACAAGTGCCAACATGTGTACAATATAGATGAATCACGCAGTTACATCAGAAATGCTCCGAGGGCAATGAACATTAAAGTAACAGTAATTTTTAATTATTGATACTTATTTAAAAATGTATATCTTGTAGATAATAAATATATATAATATGTAGCATCAAGTTATTTATTTGAGATATAATGGTGAAGAATAATAGTATTTTTTTTTGATCGCACAATAAATAATCCTTGGTCACCAAACGCAAGTGATAGCTAAGTATTCTTTACTGATTTTTTGTAAATCACCTAAATTTATGCATGATTAGCTGTTAGAGATTTCGTCGGTACTTTCATAGTTATAAACTATCGATCATCATCAAATTAAAAAAAATATATATAATTGGTACCTATTGTTGTAATAATTGTAACTCCACAGAAAATTCTGATTTCCATTAAAAATGTTACGTATGTTTATATAATACGTAACATTGCAATAAAAAACTGCCGAGTTATACTGATTTTGTCTACAGTTTTTTTAGTGTTTTAACCAGTGAATATTTGGACATTTTTTTGTAGTAAACAGTAAGTAGTTTATATGCTAAGTTTTTCAACTTACCAGAAATAAATATCCAAAAACAAAAGCGAGAATAGACAATTTTTTTCAAGTGAAGTTGTAATTTTTAAAGGTAAAATAAAGCTTTGCTATTTTAAAAATAAAATAATAAATATAATAATAGCTATAATTCATATACATTGACACAAAAATCGAATCATACCTAGTATATATAAAATTCAAATTAGGTAGATTTCAAAATAGGTCTAAACTATCTTTGAGCGAGTGTTCATAACTTATTATTTACATGATTTCAAGCCATGGAAAACCTTTTTTTTTCTTATTCTGTCCGTCTCTCTATATTTTCCTGGGACATTGGAACTGCTTAATCGATTGTAATAGAACTTTCACTGGATGAAAGAAGAATTTTTAAAGTTACAAATTATATACCATTCCGTACCATGCCATACCATATACGAGCGTGAGAATCATAACCCACATAAAATACGAATTACAAAAAGTTTGAATTAGCTTAGTATCTAAACAAAAGTAGCGCAAACTTTATTTCTGAAATAATTTCCTTCGATACACTTAAATGATATATAAAAGGCACCCTAAGCCCTTAACCTTAGAACCTAAAAATATTGCTGTTACCAAAGGAAAAAAAAAATTAGCAGTCTGTGTTACCGAACTGTTGTTTTAAATATGTTTATAGCACGCTTGAAGCCACTGGTAAAATTTTGTATGTAATGTTTTTCATAATCGTACAATAATTATTATAACACTTCTGTCGCCGGGTACAACAGGAACGGTATACCTATCTCAGCCGCAGTCCAATTCAGAGAGCTTTTAGTAGATAAGTAAAAAAAAAGTTAAATAGGTAAGGTATTACTTCAGGATATACTTTGAAGGTATACTTTCAGGGCCGGTAGAAGCGAGCCTGCTAGACTGGGGGCGCAACAAATTAGGCGGTGACAAAAAATATTCTGTTGATTGTTATACCGAATTAAATTTCCAATCGTAACATTTCTTTGAATTACTGCCACATTATACTTAGTCTGGCCATAAATACTGTTAGAATAAAAATAAAAAAAATATTTTATTTAAATTTGGAATCTGTCATTTTTTAACGATTGTTCATTGTGTTTTCTAATTTTGGCGCCAATACATTGTACAATGTTTTACGATATTAAAATGGAATGGGGTGATAAAGAGAACAGAATCGCTGTGATTGCATTACACATGGAGCCAAATGCAATCTTTAAAACTCTACACTTGGTATTAGTCAAATGTTTGTGTACCAGGCTATCAATGGGCACAATGACACTTCCTCTGTTTGTGACAGAGAAAGATCTAGCTGTCCACGTAGTGTTGATGAGAATTTTTTTACAATTGAGTAACATTTTAACAAACAAAATTACCATATTTATGCTAGAAGCTCTAAGGAAGCTTCCCAATTAGTCGACAGAGTGCAATGTGGGCATTATCCGACTTCGGTGATGGTTTGGTGGGGAGTTAGCTATGAAGGAGTGACTGAGCCATATTTTTGTGATAAATGTATCAAAATATCGGCACAAGTATATCAAGATACCATACTTGAGAAGGTAGTTAAGCCCCTTAATAACACCATGTTCAATAACCAAGTACGGTCCTTTCAGCAAGACACGCCGCCGGGTCATAAAGTTCGGTCCACGCATTTTTTGTTAGAAGCGAACGTCTCGGACTTCATCAGAGCTGAAGACTGGCCGTCGAATGGTCCCGATCTTAATCCGCTGGACTATGATTTATGGTCAATTTTGGAGAGTGCAGTTTTCTCTAAACGCCAGGATAATTTGGAGTCCCTAAAACAATCCATACGATTGGCAGTAAAGAATTTCCCCATGGGAAGAGCGCGTGCTTTTATTAATAACTGGCCTTAACGTTTAAAGGACTGTTTTGCAGCCAATGGACACCACTTCGAATGAGCTTTTTATATTCTTAATTGTTTTTTATTTGTGTATTAAACTAACACACTGTAAAAGTAATAAATGAAATTTGTATATCATTTTTTTTTCTTTGTTACAATATTTATAGAAAGCCTAGGTACATATTGATAGCATTGCAGAAAAAGAACACACAATTTGAACCTGAAAATTAAATATCTTAGGCCGTTGCCATATGTCAGACCAGAGCGAAGAACTTTACAATATTGATGATGCACTTAAATGCAGTTAGCGCTGAAAAGCTCTAGCTCTGGCTCTACTTCTATTAAATATTATAGATCCCCATTTTAAGTAGGTTAAGTGCTGCCATCGTTGAACACAAGGAATAGAAAAACTTGTAGCACTTTTCTAAATTTTGTATGTTAATAACAACGGTAAAATCTTTCGCGGCTGCGCAAAACAAACACACATAAACGAATAATTATCGTATAACTAATAGGATTCTATTAGGTTTATATATGGATATTGAAGGTAAAATTATTTTTAATTAGATGGAGCTTCTGTAAGTATGTATTCTTATTTATTTAATGATCACTTGTAAATTATACCCACTAGTTTATACCCACCTACTAAATATGCTTCCTGAACATTCCATTATTTTTAAAAAACCTCCATTTTCGAGCAAAGCTAAACAAAATATATCAAATAAAAAAAAATTAAAGCATTTAGCTTTAAAGATTTGATTTATATATAAAGCGTTCATACCTAATACCTTTAAGATAAACCCTTTTAAGAAAAATGTTATTCCGATGTCTGTGGCCGCACTGTTAGAACTTAAAGTAGTAATGGTGTAAACTATATTTTCAGAAACCACGGAACAGTTGAAGATAGATAACTAAAAAACTGACGCAACGACACCCATGTGACCTTTATCCGTGATCCCGCTAGCTCAGCTCAGACGGCTCAGTTAGTTGTTCAGAATACGCATTCTCTGTCTACTGAGTACTGGCTAAAGCCAATAATTATAATATATGGGTTACCTAGACCTACCGTTCTGATTCTACAGAAAGTACCAAATTAGGAATACAAGCCATCGGAGTTCGGATATCATCTGTGTGACAATATGATACGATATAATAATACTTATTCTAGCCAAATTTTTCTCTTAAAAAGAATCAGGGCGCAGTGGATCTCAAATTTGTGAGTTTGTTTTGTACCAAATACGATCGTCTGTTATCTGTTCAAATCTGTAATATTATTTTGAACAGGGATTTAAGCAACGAGTTGTCATTTTAGTTTGTCATTGACAATTGACAAATGACATTTCGGTATTTACTTCAAAGTACTTGTCAAACTCAAAACTACAATAAATGAGAATTTAATATCTTTAAATTTTATGAATAAACCTAGAAATAATCCGTAGTACTTGTTGCTTATTGAAATGATGACGAGATTAACGGAGATGAGTGTTTAGATTTTGCTTTAATGGCCAAACTGCCGAATGGCTGGATTCAGCTGGTAAGTACTTTTTAAATAAAAGTTCTTGAAGAGTAATTGATTTCGTTTGTTTAATGATTCATCACTGTTCCCCTAACAGTCCCTCTATAATTTGCAAAGTTTAATAGATGTTATTATGCCTTATAGATATTTTATTGGATTGCAACATTTTGATCAATTAGAGCAGTTGATTAGATTAATAAAGTATTGATGTTTACAGGTATCTTTCTGAAGGCTTCCAGGTAATTATTGAGAAGTCAAAAGAAGCAAAATGTTCATTGAAAGATGTACAGTTACGCTTCTTGTGTCCTGATGATTTGGAAGAGGTAGTGCATTTTTTTAATATTTATTAAGAATATTTTTTTTTATTTTTTACTCTACATAACACAAAAATTAAAAAAAAACACTATATTTAAATCTAAACAAATCTTTAAATTATTTTATTATTATTATAAATTTGTAAGCTTAAACAATTTTAAAATTATTTCAGGTTAGATGTCTATGTAGAGATTGGTTTCCAATAGAGTACCCACAATCATGGTATGAGGATATAACTTCTTCCGAGAGATTTTTTGCTCTGGCTGCAGTTTACAAAAGCCAAATAATTGCCTTAATTGTAGCTGAGATAAAGCCATATTTAAAATTAAATGCCGAGGACCGAGGAGTACTTTCTAGATGGTTTGCCTCAAAAGACACACTGGTTGCGTATATTCTATCATTAGGTAAATATATATATTTTTATTAATAAATACAATGTGCAAAATATTTATAAGTTATAAATTATAAGTTATTTTTCTGTGATTATGACTATCATATGATAACAGGTTATGCACATAACACTATTTTATCAACAATAATATGAGAGCTAATGATAAAGAAATACCAGCAATGTTTTCTGTTATTGGCATTAATAAGTAAAAATTGGTAGTTATTAATATAAACTTTGCTTGTCAAAGAACACCTGGCTGTTCATGGCATGGCAACTTATCCAGAGATTGGCTTTACAGTATATTTCAAGACTTAATATTTCATGATTGAATCATTGGTTGTCCAAGACACTTTAATTGAAAACTACTTACTCAATAATGGTGCTGTTGTGTTCATACCCTCATATCCCGGGCTTTGGCAGGTTGTTGATTTTGTAGAAAATACTTGTCCATAGTGTAGAGAGTACATCTCCAGTATTGATAGCCATGTTATCGGGTCAGCTCCTCAGAAAATCTATGTCTAGGAACGAAAAACCAGCAGCTAGACTTTGTAGTTGTAGATTGCTTTTATGACTGTCAAACCCTGAACAGAAACTGTCAGAATGTCAAACTCTGTTGAAGGCTCTTAAGACCAAGAAAAAGGACAAGTTGTTTTACTTATTTTTGAGACCCTTACTCCAAATTTCGATTATGGAGTAGTCATTTACTTCTAGATATAGAAGCATTTCTTCTTCAGTGAACTTCTTTATCCCCAAAAAGATATTATATATTTACTTAAATGGTTATAATATTTTAGAAGTGGGTGACAACTGAAAGGCTTATGCATGGAGTAGGGGTGTGAATGTTAAGTGAGTTGTCTAGCCAGATTAATTAAGTAAATAACAACTTAGCTACGTTATTCGTACGGTATGTGACAGTTGAATCTTGTTCTTGCCTTCCTTTTTTATATTCCTCCATTTTTGTAAATTTTGTCAAGGGTGGCAACCAATGTAACTATATTTCGTGTCCAAAAATTTCAAAGTGGCTCAGTGACAGAAAGTGCGTAAATATCCTATGGCGCCGAGCAACACGTGCCCAGGAAATTTGGAAATATGAATAGGTTAGAGCTCTTATAAATTGCAGAAAACCAAATAAAAGACAGATTACTGATTTGGGTTAAGTGTGAAGTGCGAAATTACGGTTAACACCAAGCTCCAGTATAATGTTATCTTTGTATACCATAGTATATTATTAATTGTTAAAATAAATTATCTATTATTTCAGGTGTAGTCCGAGCTTACCGTCGGTCTGGAGTAGCGACAATGCTTCTAGACGTTCTCATCAACCATCTTTCCGGTCCCATCCCGCAGCTGCCTCACGAGCACAGAGTTAAAGCTATATTCCTTCATGTACTCACCACTAATAATGAAGCCATATTATTTTACGAAAAAAGAAGGTATGTCATTCAAACAGATTAGGTGTCTATAATTCACTCACACATAAATACGTATAAATAGCATATTGGATTTTAATAAAGTTATTGACGGTTTTGATTATGGGAAAGGATTTTGAAATTTGTAGAAAAATATTATTTTTGTGTCTACCTACGTATTCGCAGTATAAAACCACTAAACGTATTAGTAATTCTAAATGGTTTAGAAGCCTTAAAAACAAGTTTCATGAAATCAAAAAATGTGGCAAGTGAAAATCAAAGACGTCTTTTGAAGTTATTTAAAGTCGCAACACTCAACTAATAATATTATTTCAGTAAAAACAATGAAATTTATATAATTACTATTATTATTAATTTATTAATGTTACCTAAAAAGCACTTACCATTTCAGATTCAGATTGCACTCATTCCTGCCATACTACTATTCAATAAAGGGACGCTGTAAAGACGGGTTTACATACGTGTACTACGTCAACGGCGGCCACGCTCCCTGGGGCCTGTACGACTACGTGAAGTACGTGGCGCGGGCCGCGTGGAGGGGGGGTGGACTGTACCCTTGGCTGTGGGGGAAGCTCACCGCGCTCACTATAGCCTGGCACAGGTAGTGTATACACAGCTTTATATAGTGCATTCGGAACTTATGATCGATTTGCGCCTTATCGTGGACTGTAACGCGTTGGTGATTATGTTTACTGCAGTTTAATTGATTGTGTAGGTACCATACAAGGACTGCGGCTGAATATCAAAATGGTGGTAAATGTTTTAATTTATGAATAGGTATCTTGTGATGTTATTGTATGTGTTACATTTCATTGCATGTATTGTATTGTGTATTGTAAATTGTTAAACAAATGTTTTTATAAACAATTTACTAAGTGTTAGTGGCCTATTGAATGTTGGCGATTGACTCTTTTGGGTAACTTGAAGGTTTAAGACGAGTTTTGTTATTGATGGACTAAAAAACTAAACCATAGACAAAACAAAGTTGTATGTGACGGAATTGTAAATGACCATAGAGATATTTCATAATTATATTAATAAATAATTATCTCTTATACAGATAACATAATAAATACTTATATTGACCCACACGACCTTATTATATTTAGCTTCGGTGCATGCAGTTTAAAGTTCATTATGCTTAAAAGATTCATAAACAAGATCGAATTTAATCATATGACAATTGTATATGTAATATTTTACATACATTTTATATCTAAGGAAAATTAGTTCGTGTATTGGATAAGTCGCTTTCCAAGTTGTGTTTGAAGAAAATAATTTGCTAACAATTGCGCAATGAATCATATTTATGTTTTTTTTTTTTTTTTTTTACGTCTAGACAACATTTTTTTCATTATACACTTTCACGTGTTTAGAAATTTTGGTACAGTTTTACTAACATGCAATCGATTTTGACTCATTTTAGTTCATATATTAACATATTTGATACAAAATTGTTGTTAAATATTATATCAACAACAATAGTTATTACTTTCTTATTTGCGGGAAGTTTCTTAATGAATAATATTGGCGATGAATTCCTCCACCATTTTTGACTGACAAAAAATAAAGGAATGTTTCCTATAACCCTAATTAATTACTATTATAAGCTAGATCTTCTATAATTTTAATTCATAACAAACAACTCAGTGCAAGAGAGTTGTAATTGCGATTTATTTTGACGACACATTTATTTATACACACACATACAGACACTAAAATTGTATGTAGGCGTTTATTTCTTACTTAAAATATCAAATATGTTAAAAATATCAAAAACAGTTAAAAATATTCAACTAAAATCTTGAATATAATAAGAAAAATAAGTTTATAAAATACTTGATTACTATACATTATTCCTACTTAAATAAAAAAAAAATTACTAGTTGATTCTGTTAATTAGCTGCTGAAATTAATATGAATGTTGACTAAAAGTAAATTTATTTTCAAGAAATCTTACGTTAAATTATTAATCTGGGATTAGAGATCCACTTTTAATTTCGACCAATCAAAATGCTATGGGCTTAATATTAATAAATATGTGGGCATAAGCATATATTATGGCATTCACCCATACTTGGCTTCTTTCTGTTATCAGTGACGTTTTTAATATCTGACTTTTTAGTGACGTCATCATGGCTTAGATGCTTGAATATGTAACGTACTATGTAATGATTATTATTTAACCAAATTAAAATGTTTTCAGTTACACAACTAAACGTATATTCTGTATATAATGTATAATACATGTGTTTTAGAAAAAACAGTTAATGGTGAAGCATGAGATGATTTTCATTATAAAAATATGAACAAAAGTAGTTATCTTTAAAAATATATTACAACCAGGATATCTTTCTCATTAATAGCCTTCAATTGCAATAACTGGTATTTATAAAAACGTCTCAACTTGCCTTGGAATTGCATTATGGTTATTGCATTTAACTCTAAAAAATATGAATGAGGTCTAATATAATTTTTCAATGAAATTATTTACCCCTGGAATTTGGTTTCATTTTGTATTGAAGTGTGGTGTATTGTATATCATTTTTTATTATTTTTACTATTGTATTGTTTTATTGGCTATGATTTATAACCTCAATATATTTTTGTCAAACCAAACATTTTAGTGTAATAATAGTTAATAGTTTTTTTTTTAATTTGTATAACAGTTTAAGTAATTCGTTTCCCGACTTTTAATTTTCACCAAAGTTTTAAATTGAATTTAGAAATCATCTTTGTCTATGATCTCAATGACTTCATACACATTATACTAAATTCATGTCATTAATTAGATTCCATCTATTCTCTATGTAACGAAATAAATGCATATTTCTGTTAGTTTTCTATACACTTTGTCAATTATAATTTTAAGTATATTGGTATATATTTTCTAATGACAGCTATCTTCTAGAAATTAATACTTTTAAAACATATTTAAATGTTTACAAAATAGCTACTTTTTTTTAAAGTTATTATAATACTTACTTAACATTTTAAGTAGTCTAAAACTATTATTTTGTTATATATATCTACAGATACAAATATCATTCATAGACAACCATTTGTATTTTTACATTAACCAAGTTTAAGCTGATTTAGTTTGTGCCTGGAAATAACTAATTTACTCATAAAAATATAATTCTAAAACCAAATTTGTTTAAAATAATTAATATTAATTCACCATTTGTAAATTAAATAAGCATGGAGTGCTGTCAAGTTATTATAGTGCCATGGTTTATGCCAAGATATTTGGAGTGAGGTGCCTGTGTGTTCACTTAAGGATATAGTATGTAACAAATAAATGAACCTATCAGAAAATAATGTTATATTATAATACAGATAAGAATTTTATGTAATTTTTACTTCCTGTGCTTATATCATTTAGATATTTTAATTTATTCGTAATTGTGAACCAAAGTAAGTTATTTTTTATTTATTGTACTGAATGTTAAGTATTAAAAAAATGTGTAAGTTATTTTAAAGGGCTTCTTTAAATTGTGCGTTGTGTTTTTATTTCATGTGATATTATTTTGAATTCTAGATTCCAAATTTATTTTAAAGTAGTTTTCTATATAAAAATAACATTCACTTGTGAGTTTGTATTGTTGATAGCAATTTTATTTATTGACATTTTTGCTTTTAAAATAAAATATAATTGTTGACTACTATTCTATGTTTTACTTAGTTACCTGTCTTGGTATCTATAATCTGTGTCATAAAAACAATGTATGGACAAAATATCAGTAATAACAAGTAGTTCAGTCTTCAGTCAACCCTACGGTAACCGGACGTATGTCTACATTTGTCCGGTTATATAAAAATACATTCCGTATCTCTTGCTAACAATCCCGTCCGCGTGGACTTCACATTGTAGTCAATGTCAAGTCAATCAGTCAAAAAGCCATGAAATAATTATTGAGCCTGTGCGTCTGCTTAGTAATCTATAACATATTTTAACTGAGAAATTATCTGATGTCGCAGTATACAAAGGGAACGAATAAGCATACCGATACGCTACAGTATGATTGAGCTTGTTTTGCACCGTGCCACAAGCAAATCAAGTTGACATTGTTTTGCGTATACTGTCAGTATTTCTATACATGCCAGCTCTGGCAAATTTGGCACAAATAGTGGAAATTTGAAACGGTATCAGAGTTGAAGTTAATACTCTTATAAAACTGGTGAAGCTATGAAGATACTGCAGAGCATCTTGAATGCTAACCGAAACTAAGTAAAAAGGCGGTCGCAGACGGTCGACTAGATCTGACTCGGGTCCCAAAATAAAACAATCGTAAACAATTTCCCAAAATTTTTAATTTTAATAATTGCTTTCTTTTTCATCAACTATGCTGTAAAAACTATATTCGCTTAAATTAGAATTAGCAATTAATAATTGCACGTAAAAAAACTTAACAAATAGGTACTTTCAACTTTTCGATTGGAATGAACGATAATTACATTAAGTAATATATATATTTTTACAATACTTAAACTACAAAATGAGAATCTATCAACAAGCAGTCACAATCGCCCAATGATATGTTAAAATTATTTGTGTTTATTGCACTACTTATTAATGTATGAACGTGCGTACGCAACTACGGGCGTGGCGCTACTCGTCGCGGGGCAAGGCGTGCGTGCGTACTATATGTATGTACTAAGACACGAGGTTGCTTCGGTCTGTCGCACCGCCTTTATGATTTTGGGCCTTGAAGTCTTTGAGGCGAATGGGTGAGGACTCGCTGCCAGAGTCGCCCTGAAATATGAATTAATCTTATTTATTTCTCATACATTGTTTATATTTACCAACGTCATCATTATCTTATTTTGATAAGAATGCTTAAATTTTAAAGCATGAGGAGAAGTTAGTAAAGGGGCCGGACACCCAGCGGTCGCAGCTTCGAGTCCAATTGTCCAAAAGCTATTAATGGACCATTCCAAATAGGTATAAGGTTATCTTAAAGCATATTGAATAATTGTCATACATTAGCACCGAGAGAGGTAGTTTCTTGCAAGAGCAGTTCACTGTCGGTGCCACGGGCTTCCTTATTCTTGAGGATGGATCGAGAACGCGAGTCGCTCTCTAGAGGCCAGCCACCTCCACGCTTATTGCCGTTCTTACCTGGAAACACGTCTTAGGTATTATTACGCGTGTTGCAAATTGAAATATATGTATATAAATGGACTAATATATGTTATTACCAAAGAGAATGTGGTGATTGATAATTCTCGTTGCTATTCCTCTAGGCGGCCTCTTCTCCTCGTCGGACCATTCCTAAAAATAAAATTATGGGTCTCTAGTTATAAAAATAGATGTACTTTTTCATATCTGTGCAGAATTACCCTCAATTGATCATTAATCACAATTTTCGATTAATTCATTATAAAAGGGACACAAAACATACCTCCTGAACTTTACAAGGATAATAAAGCAGGTATCTATCAAATCTAACATATGCTGGATTAAGACACATTATATAACATTAAGCATGCACGTAACAAGGGATAATCATTGTATTTAAATGATACGCACTTGCAACGGCCTGCGTGTTCCCATGAACTAAATGCAGACTGACCTGTTGAAAGCGCGCTTTTCTATGTTTGGGTTTGGCGTCGTCGGTGGCGGCGGGCGAGTCGTCCGGCGTGCGGGGTGCGTCCGTCGATAGCTCGAGCGCCCCCCCCGCCCCCACGCCCGACAAGCTGCCACGCGACCCGCGCGGCGATACCTCGCCCTGCGAACTTTTCGCACACAATACGCTCCCCTCCCCTGACGCGCTCTTGCGCACACTGTTAAATTCTCCCGTAACCACTCCCGCCTCGCCCCCGACCCCGCCCTCCCCCGCACCGCCACCGCCGCTACCATCCAAAGGATTCACATACAAGTTTGACGAGTCGTTCTCGCCCGTGATGTCGCCCTCTGAAGGAAAAGGGTGCGTAAGGCATGATGCAAATGTATCTGCAATGTAAGACATAGACGCATGTGGAGTCGCAAACCCAGCTTGTTCGACGGAGTGAGCGGATTAAACATGAGGGCAAGGTACACGTGCTAGCTGGTATAGGGTTTTCACACACTGACAAAAATTAGTCGACTGTTATCTACATGCATTATACTCAAGAAAAAGGAAGAAATGTTAAATATGATGAAAGATGGTCAAACAATTCAGCACTTGGCAATATAATTCTCCAACTCTCTTTCTTACTCTCTAGAAAATTTATACCTAATTTGATAAGACTGCTTAGTCTTACAATTATTTTACGACATAGATATTCAATGCAACAGTAGTAAATATATGTACCAGGGCTATCGAGGCTGTTAGGCGTGGCTTCGGGCAATGCACGAGGCGCCGGGTGACGCTGTAGGCAAGCCAGTTCCACGCACACAGGCTGCCGCAGGTCCGAAGTCGACATAGGCATTAGTTGCTCGGCGTCTATGAACTCTTTGTAACCCTACGTAATATAATAATCTCGTGTAAATCTCATTATCTTTAAATTTCATGACTTATATTAACTAGTTAAATTCTAAGTCTAACTATAAATTAAAATGCAATCTAAGACCGAAACTAAAAAAAAGTTGCGTATTCCACTCGTGCCCCATATTTTCTGTTCAAAATTATTTTCTAATTAAAACGTATCATTTTCTATAAGCACATATCTACTTATCATATATAACATTTATATTTTTTTAATCTGTACAATAAGGTAGCTTTTTATATAAAATATATTTTGAAATATGCCATAGTATCTCACCTTCTTGAATAGTATAAAAATTTATATAAATTAAAATATGAAGCAGCATGTACTTACGGATAAAGCTGATAGAAAAAATAATATGATTAAAATAAGTTTAACAAGGTCATGTTAAAACAAAACCCCAGTTTGTTAGCAATATAAATTCCCAAGTTGTTAGTACTTAGTACCTTGAACGTGCAAAAACAACATTCAAACTCAGAAGGCAGCTGATCCAAGTCAAGCTGTTTTTCAGCCATCTTCTTTTCCTAAAAAAAGAGAAAATATTAGTGGTTACCTACTAAATATTATGATTTTAGTGAAGAACAATCACCTTCCATAAATCAAGTTTCCTATGTTATAACTACATAGGTATTAACTTTATTAGTAGGCATAATATTAGGTCCATTAACAAAGTCGCCAGACGTTCGATTCTATACAATATTATGGTACCTAGATGTTAAAGTTTAGTAAACTTAACATTTATTACTTATAAGAAAATATTATCTCTGTTACATATAATTGTGGGTAGGTACTATTTACTACACATTTGAGGGTAGTCAAATACAAAACTACTTAATTAGCGGTAGCTACGGGTGATCGGTTTGGTGAAATGTCTTACTGGAGTTGGTTCTGGATTAATAAGCAAGCGTTTCTCCGGCGTGCCCAAGCCTTCTGTAGAATAGCGACGTTCCTTACTAGGGCTGGTCTGAAACTACGCCTAAATGAGTTAGTGCCTACTACTTGGTCAGCTGCTATACATACAAATACGTTAACACTCTGATAGCAGTGGGATTGTTGATTAAATATATATTATATTGATTAATATATATGCATACATACATTTACTAAAATATCAATTAGTTATTTAAAACCAATTAGTCAATTGACCTTGATTAATTGATTGATTCATCGACAAATAAGCATCTTAAGCTGATTTTCTACGCAGTGTTAAATGAACTTTAAATTATTGATAGCTTATGATATTATAATAGCTTTAACGTGTTTGTGTTTGAAATAAAGACTAATTTTAAATGGCTGCATAAATACTTAAATCTCTTAAATTTAAGGTAGCTTCTAACGGCTTCAAATAGAGAATCATCTTTGCTTTTCAAACTTACCTGATTAGGATCAGTAGCGTGCGGTATCTTATTGGCCAGTGCATGCTCATATTGTTTGTAGCAACCTGTTGTGGCTGGTGCTTCGCCCTCCAGGCTAGTCGCGTCCGCTTGTGACAGGTTATGTCCTGGAGACACATACCATCTTAAGTAGCAACGCTTTCGTTCCTTTCTTCCAATTATTTTCATTAAGCGCTCGCGTTACCTATGTATCGTATATAATAATCTCATGCGAATTAAACGACATTTAGAACAAATGAAGCGGCGTGAACTACACAACACATTTACACACGAACAGTCTAAAAAAATCCAGCGTTCTCCGGATACACACAACGTACAGTCCACAGAGTAAATGAATGTTAGTTTTATGAAGCGTTAGGCTTACGCTGACAATGTAATCGACCTTAGATAAAGTGTCTTCGTCGCACATCGCAAGCTACACGCGACGCGGACCCGACCCCAAGCTACTAATAATAAAAAGGGGGTCGAGTATGACGAGTGTGCGATAGTAGTAAGTAGCTCATCGGGCGTCGTCTCTCGCCTCTATGAGGACGCATTTGTCACCTGAAGACAAGGAATAAAACACTCTGATACACCTCTTTGGAACGAACGGGTGAATATAGCTGTAGCTGCGATGTAACGTGAACTGTTCTGAGTTTGAGTATGCCTGCGAGTCCGGAGAGCTAAACGATGCGCCGTGCACTCAATAACAATAACATCCATCGCATTCATTAACACTGATCGAGCATTGGAACAGAAAGCATGCGTGCGATACGGTAATTAATGTTACGAACACGAGCATAGGTCACATGACATGGATAAGCAGTAGGCGTGAGGAAACTTGGTACTACTGACCTGTGTCGACAATGACGTCAATGAGGTCCATGCTTTTGGCGAACGCGTCGCGCAAGTTAATGTGGTGGAAGGAGACTATGGAGCCCTCGCGCTTGGCGCGCTCGAGCGCCTCACGTCGCTTGAGAGCTTTCTCTCGCCGCATCTGATTCTTGTAAAACTCGGCGAAATTGTTGACAATAATGGGAATGGGTAACGCAATTACCAACACGCCGCAAATACAGCAAACTGAGCCGATGACCTTGCCCAACGGGGTCGTGGGGTAAATGTCACCGTATCCAACTGTGGTCATCGTGATGCCGGCCCACCAGAACGTTTCCGGAATAGAAATAAATTTAGTTCCCGGTTCTTCTTTTTCGGCAAAGTATGCCAGTGAAGAAAATATAAGCACTCCCATCGCAAGAAACAACATAAGTAGTCCCAGTTCTTTGTACGAATTTCTGAGGGTAAAGCCCAGCGACTGTAGCCCGGTCGAGTGTCGGGCGAGTTTTAGAATACGTAATATTCGCATAATACGAAAGATTTGCACAACACGACGCACGTCTTGAAACTGGTCTGTTGCGTTTTTATTGGTTTCGAGGAGGAAGAGAGACACGAAATAAGGCAATATTGCCAACAAATCAATTACATTCAGTCCACCCTTGAAGAATTTCCATTTATCCGGTGAAGCACTAAACCGTAGCACGTACTCGAGGGTGAACCATGTGATGCACACGGCCTCGACCATGGCTAGCTGCGGGTTGTCCATTTGGGTTCCCTTCTCGTCGTACATTTGCATTTGAGGAATGGTGTTGAGAGTGAGCCCTATCGTGGACAGCACGATGAAGAGGATCGAGATAACCGCGATCACCTGCAAGCATGTACTGAGTGAGCGACGTGCGCTCCCCGCCACCGTACTGTCGCACAGAAAATACCAGATTTTGTAAGTACTGATAAGTAGGAAGTATGATCAGTATAATAAACGTGTACCAATTTTTAAGTGTCTATACAGATTCTTAAACCAATATTTTTATGTACAATGGTAATGTTAGAATTAAAATTTTAAATAAATGCTATATATATTATGTATGAATAAGTTTGTAAGTAAGGTAGGTAAGTAATTAAGTATTTACAGATTTCAGTATTAACTGATAAAGCTTATATGTTGGTAGCTGTAACAATAACGCCCTTCATATTATTGCGCAATTTTGGTGTAAAAATAACATCTATTAGTGTCGGTAACATGTAAGTAGTGTTGTGTGGTCGAAGTGTAGATAAGTAGGAAAATTACATGTAATTAAATGAACGGACGAGCGTTTCTAAAGTTTTAGTAGTTTTAGTGGAAGACACTAACGCACGTCCGTCCATGCGTCTGCGTCGCTTGTTAGTAGGATCAGTACGACGAAGCGGAAGCGCTGGTGGGTTAAAGGGGCGCAGGGAGGAGTGGGGATTTGGTAGAGGAGCGGGTGCGAGACGCCGGTGGAGCGAGGCTCAGCCGTGATGAGGTGCGGCGCGGGCGCGGTGCGCGCACTGCGCACGGGCTACGCCGGTCCGCAGGGCGCGCGCTCCGTCCCGTGCCGCACCGCACGCGGGCCGCAGAGCAACGCCGGCAGCGGCTGGTCACATCGCGTAAGCCCATCCCATATTTGCAACTTTTGCGACAACAATTAAGCTTTGTTTTTATTTTTTTAAAGTGATCTCTTTCTGAGAACTATCCACGCTGCTGTGAACATTAAAAATATTTGTAAAAAGATATTATTTGGCACAAAGTGCCTCCCTACAACATATGTTACATACTGGTTAGACATTAGATAAATAGAAAAAATCAAATAGATTTATCATAAAAATAAAAAGCTTTGACATAGATATGCACTATGCATTATGAAGGTAATAAAATCAGCATTACATTAGGTTATGTATAAAACATATATACCGAAATTTAACCTTAGGCCTAATTTTTGTATATATATGAACATAATATGAATAATGTAATTAAATAAAAAAAAAATAACTTCTAACCAAAGATAAAATGAGAATAAAAAAGTCTACAATGAATTTTAAAAACAAAAATAATAGTCAGAAAAAGAAAAACTTGTAATAAATTATTGAACTGCACTATGTAAACAGAAATGAACTTTTCAAACGGCACATTATACATAAATATTTGTTAAGTGTCCCTGTCCGTCAAGTCTCTTTGGATTATTATTGCTTGAACCCCATACTTATCGTCATCAATGTGAATAAAGTTAAGTGTATATTTAACCAGGTCGCATCCAACTCGATCAATACTGTATCTAATAACTCCAGGGACTTTTATCAACTATTTACTTCATACCACCAATATTTGTCGAGCTCAAATAAATAAGTTGAATATATACGTAAAATAACAAAATTTTAAACGGAAAATTAAGAGTACAATGAATACAAAAATATACTATAATACTTACTATTTCTCGGAGTTGTCGAAACCAAAGCATAGATATCATTAGACACAGGTTATAAAGGATTTGCAAGGGCTCGAACGACAGGCATCGACAAAAGCGGATCACGATACAACATCGGAACACAACACCACATTTCATAATAGAAATACCACAATCTACTTAAAGACCGTATCCTAGGTGTGATAGATGTTATTCATGCACCACACAACATTTACAGCCTCAACAACCGAACCACTTCATGCCCAAAATCTTTGAATTCAAACACTTTTAAACAGAAAACTAATCTATAATGTGTATATAAAAGAATTTGTGTTTTATTGCTACATTAATACAAAGTGTTTTGATTATTTCGTTCAGTCTCAATGTCTGCCAATGCTTTTTTAATATTTAAGCATAGAGCATAGTGCTGACAGCCATTTATGTGATATAATAATCTTTTCAAAATATATTTGCAATGTGTTTATTGACAGTTTACAGACTGAAATTTCGCAGCATTTATCGCGTGAATAAACTTTAGCTCATCTGATACAAAAGCATCTAACTCTACTAATTTCCAAATAATTTAAAAAAAATACTTATGTAATAATAAATTATGATACCTTTGATCACCTAATTATAACTCCCTGGCTTGCTAAAGCGGCAATATTAAATTCAATAATTGACACAGTTACGGTATAGAATTACTCAATACATTACCCGAGCTGCGATACTCGTAGTAGGTTTCTCTAGAAGATCCCACAGCCATTTCTGATATTGAGCACACGTCCCTTGTCCGAATTCTTCTTCTTCTCTTTGCCGCAAGCTTTCAGCTTCTTTTCGCATTTCTTCGTGCACGTGTTCTTTTCTTTGGTGATATTTATGCTGACAGCAGGATTCCAGGTATAGTTCATCTACACCCCAGTATTCAAGATCGTCACTGAACGCCAAAACGCACATCTCATCTACTAAATGTAACTTTCCAGTTCGATAAAAGTTTAAGATTGAACTAAAACTCTTCGGATGTCTGAAAATAACGTTGGAAAGAGGTTTAGAGATATTTACTTAGAAACTTATAAAAAGTATGATACACTAAATAAAATAACTAAGCACTTCTGTTAAAAAAGTAGTGCCATGTCAGAAAACTAAATACATATAAATCAAAAGAATGCTAACCACACTTAGCAATACTTTAAACCTGCATACTAAGGACTACCAGATCGTTACTTTAGGCAATTTATTGATTCGTTACTTACCTTAACAACGTAACGACATCAAACCTTTAACGTACCTGTCAAAGAAATACTCGTTGTCCTGTAATGAGTAGTCGTCACAGAGTTCCGTGATCGCCTCGTGTGTGTTGCAGTCTCTTAATCGGCCGAGCCGTGTGTGAGGAAGCCGCTCGAGGGTCCGCCACAGCACTTCATGTCTAACTCCACCGACATTGATGATCACTCGTTTGCTCAGAGCTTTCGCCCGGAGCATCATAAAAGGCTCAGGTGGTAGTGACGACATCGACCTGAAAAAAATGTAATTTTTTTATATTAAAAGTTAACATTAAGAAAGAACAATGCGTCTAATGAATACAATGTGGCTGTACCTCGAGTGCGCCCGCTGCAGCGCGGCGGCGGCTGCTGCGGCGGGCTGAGCGGGCGCCGGCGCTGGCGCGAGGCCGCGGTCGAGCGGCGCATCTTGCGCAGGCGCCGCGTAGCCCATGGGCGCGCGCGGGGGCGAGTCGCCCACTTGCCAGCGCGCGGCACCGCGGCCCGCCCCCTCGCCTCCCATTCCGCTAGCTCATCGTGCCACCCGCCGCCTCCCCATCTGCCTCTTAAAGCAATTCGAACTGAAAGAAGATAACAGATAATGTTATTAGCCTCAAGAAAGACATTAAATATCATATGATGAAAAATGAAAGAAATGCAATAAGGTAAGATAATTGATGAATAAATGATATAAAAGTAATAATTTATTTGCTAGCGTAAAGCTCTCCAAAATTAAAATAAATCTTTTTAAGACTACTTAAAATAAAACGATTTTTTTTACCTCCGCTAGATCTTAGAAACTTAGGATCTTAGGAACGTATTCTTTGACCAAAAGTTTTATTTTGTTTAAGTTAAATTTAACCAAAATTTTAAATTTAAACTTTAAGTGTGCCCTTACTCCTAATCATAATAATATATAATTTATACTAATCAAATAATTAACATAACTTCAAGTGAAGAGTTACAATTGTTAAATGAAACTTTCTACATTATGAAACAAGTCGAAAACAATACTTTATGTATATCGTTTCCCAGGAGCTTTATCTAAAACATGAGTCTTAACAGTCAGCACGTCAGGTAATACAGAAGCAGTTAGGGAGACAAATCAAGAATCGAATGACGTACAAATAAGTGGGCAGTGTTTGTTGGGACTAGATAGATAGTGGGCGGAGGCAATCGATTACCAGATCGCGTGGCGCGGCCTGTATCAAGCCTTCGGATCGACCTAATCTAATAATAGCATTCGTTGCATTCACCCCTCGATACAAACAGCTACTGTTCCAATATTGGATCTTGTCTCCTTACAATATTTGATTATTTAAAAAAAAAATCTTAATATAAGCCCCGTAGATTTCCATTTTTAAAGAATAATACTGTCACCACAACATTTTTAAGACCGTTAAAAAAGCAGAGGTTTTTAATATTATGACTCTAGCTGCTTACTTTAATATATCTATTAGAGTAGATAACGGTATCGTTATTATTTATAAGATGTTGATATGACTCTTATAGTTGGGCATTATTCCAATAAACAAAATTAATATCATCAATTCGAAGTATATTTGGCTATTTAGATATTTACGTACCCACTATTGTTGGACAGATTTAACAAACACTAGTCAGACCAAAATATATAACATTATAACATGTAGTATTTCATAGAAAAAAAATGTATTGTATATAATATTAGGAACTATTCATAAAAAAATATATATTTAAAATCAAGAAATCTATGAAACTTGATTGAAGCACTACTTATGAAAAAGGTATCAAAGTTTTTTCAAACCCTAATGATGTAACAGATTTTTAAAAAAAATATTATATTTTTACTATAGATTATCTGAAAAATATTATTAAAATTAGGCAATTTAGTGTTAAGATATATCTTAATATTAAAATTTCCGAGGAGTCTGGTAAATGTAAGGTGTCAATGCTCTATGTCGATAGAGCGAACAATCGGATAATACATGATAAAGATTATGAAATTTGTTAATAATCAATGAAGCTATTAAATCGAAGAAGTATACAGGGTTACTTGTAATTAATTGGCTACCTCTTGCAGGCAGCCTATCTACAGTAATACTAACAACATTTGTTCTACTACTTTGATAAACGTCACAAAAAAACGAAACGAAAAATATTTGCTCCCTCTTTTACTTATTACTCTGTATTTTGTAAGAAGTACTTAAAAGATCAACGCTCTCGCGCTATACCTACGCTCAGAGTAAATACCAGTTCAGAGGCAACAAATAAATTTTGTATATTAAAACTTAAATTTTAAAATCTATTAATTTTAAAAAGTCGTAGAACTAATGTTGTTGGGATTAATGTAAAAAGGCTGCCTGCAAGAGGTGGTCAATTAATTACATATAACTCTGTATATAGTCAGTAAATATTCTGTCATATAATGGCCTAAAACTAAAAACTATACTAAACTTCAAATGTTGCTTCCATTTAAATGTGATTAATATAAAAATCATTTATTGAATCTATGAATAATAAAAAACGAAATTATCTATCTGTCCGTAAAATAGATAACAAAATGACATTTAAAGTATTAAATAGTTATAAAAACGAATAGGAACTTTCAAAGCTATTCTTTAACTACACTAATGAGGGGAATTTATAATCGTCTGGTACCCGGTGGTGAAGAGTGGATCATTATTTAATAATATAAAATGTCAATATCAGGGGGAAGTCCTTATATTATTAATGCCTTTTTATTATTGACTATCTAATTAAACTAGCAATCGGAAGTTATTACCTTTAGTATTTAAATATAGATAATAAAAATGTGTAAGGACATTTAGGTACATTTATGTCCAAAACAATTAAATTTTCGGTACATACTGTTACAAAATTAACTTAATGGAATAAAGCTAATTATAGTACGTTTCTTTATCTTTAATACTTAAAATATATATTTTTAATATGATAATATAAAAAAAAATTGACATTTGTTTACACATATTATACAATATTGAGTAGTTTCGGTACATTTTTAAAAATATTATATACCGTATAAGTTAAATTATAAAGTACCCTGTCTGACGAAAAGATCATATAAAAACTAATAAAACGAGTGTAAACTCGCCGCAACAAGTTACATTCGTCTAGAGTTTAGGCGATCTAGTAGCATTCATTAATCAGTGTAGGTTCCTGCAGGTCACTGCGTAAAATCAGACGGTAGGATCTTATCAAAACTAACAAAACGAACCTAAACTACCGAAGTCTACTTTTTTAAGTGTAACTCCACCGGAAGTAATCTCATTAAACTTAACACATCGGCATCGGTCGAAACATGGACAGCCTAGCTTTTTCGGTCCAGGAAATGAAACAGCGAGGTACGTAATACTTATTTCAAACCACAATAATATTTAATTATATTACATGTATAATTATAAAAAAGTAGTATAAAAGTTCTTAAACTATTTAAAAATATAAAATATGAAAAATAAAAAAAATAAATAAATTACACACTATTCCTGCACTATAGCTATATGCGGTAAATCAAAGTTACGTCATGCATAATGTATACATTAGAATTAAATAAAAGTATTATAAAAAATACTAAAGTATATAAAATATTAAAAAACAAACTAATAAAATAGTTGCATCTACACATTTCTGCACGGTGCACCATACATGCCCAAGTATGTGTAGTGAAACTTTCTCAATGTGGTGATGTCAAACTTCAAATATTTCAAAAATTACTGTTTTGGAAACAGCTTCCTTAAAAGTAATCTTGACATGCGGGTAGGTTAAATGAATATGTAAAAAGATATAAATACTTGCGAGACTTTGTTGGTACGTTCTAATTTAGTTCCATGTTTTCGATAGAGTTTCAGCAAATAATAGAATAACATAAAAGCAGAACGATATATTTTTATATCTCGTCAAAAGAATTGTACTGTAAATATAAAAGCGGCTGGCAACATATCGCCTAGTTACATTTGTGTCAATCGATATGTCAGTTAAATACTTTGTCCTGTTAGACTCAAATAAAAAAAAATATTGTGAAGCCAAAGTCACTAAATCCGTATGACAAAATATTTTAAAATTAATACATAACACCCTTAAATATTATATTGAAAATAATCTTAACATCATTAAACACTTTTAAGTTTCTCTTTTGTTCCTACACGATGAAAAAGCCGTAGTTGAACAAAATTGTTAGGTACAAAATAGTCTCTTAATGTCATTCTTGGACAAAGAGGCTTTTGTTTTCTAACTTAATTGGAGGTGAGTCGTCGAGGGCGACAGTAAACGTGTTAAATACTATACATCACCAAACTACATATGACGTATAAATTCTCAGCCAACTTTTATGTAATATTTAGACTGACCTAAATTATTAAGGAAGTAATGGTACAGAATAAGGGAAATATGATCTCTTTCTTATTATTATATGTATATCGTTTAATATCAAAGTAATTTTAACAATATTTATAATACAATAACAGAAATGGTCTTTACTCTAAAATATAAAAACGTTTTCATTCTTATAAGCGACCCAATGTGGACAAGTCTAAAAACACCCTACACATAATATATTTCAGAATGAATAATAAAAAGAATATACTAGTTAACATTGCTTTCAAGAATTTATTAACATTGTTTTCGTAGGAAATAACAAGAGACGCAGTAAATTTTGTTGACGTCCTAAAGAAAAGTCGCAGAATGAATTGATCATAAGAAAAATACAAAACATAAAGTTATTTAATAAGTATACGTTCTATTAATAAAAGTCATCTAAAAATATCTCATCTCTAAGATTATAAAAGTATATAAAATGTATCGATCACTTTTATAAGTAATAAAATACCCGATCTATCATTTCCGCTCTGAGGGGACGTCAGGGAATTTAATATTTCAAACAAACATCTTAATTTAGAATATATATATTTTTTTTAATAAAAATTAATTACTCTTAAGAATAAATGACTTAATTTAACTTTAATTAATAATTAATGTTACGTGTTTGAAATTGAACGTAAATTGGATTGTATTTTTTTCTCACATTTAATTATAGAATGTGCTGAAAAAAATTAAAACACTCATTTAATGAGCTATTACTTATTACGCAATGAAATATCGGTATAAAGTGCCTATAAGATGGTTACGCCTTCAATTAATTTTATGGTCTTCCTACTTATGGTTACCGGTTATCAGATTCTATAAATAATATTAAAATAATTATAACAATTTTCTATGGAATACGACTAAATCACGACAAGGTTATTGGAGCGATATCCAATTTAAATGGTACTCAAAGCAACCAAGTTATATAATCTAGGATGACATATAACTGTATTGCCAACTTACCATGACAAGACTTGGCAAGCTCACTATTCTTTATGTACTGAACCTTAGTTTTTGTTATGTACCATACAATATTCAGGTTATGCTTCATATATGTGATATAGTGAAGGGGGGTAACGATATCTGGCGTAAGGGTGGAGACAGCCTCCGTATTGATCTGAGAAGCGGGACAGGCGTGGAGGCGCCATCGGTATTAAATAATCTGATAGCCTAACTGTCAACCAGCTTTACTCATAAAAAAACACTTCGCTGTTACGTAATACTCGGCCTTGGGTATCGTTGGATATTAAGCTTAGTAGCATTTGATGGTTCAAGAGCCAAGTCTTTTAGTGGATAAAATATTGGTATAGCATTCTTAAATTTATTTCATTATCGGATTAAGATCGAATCATACAGACATACGAAGAGAAATTTCATTCATTATTAATAGAAGAAATATCTGTTTAGATGAAGTGACGTTTGAAATGTATTTCCATTGATAAAAGCATGTGAAGAAAAATAAATGAAAGAAGTTATCTTAGGCGCTCGGAGACATTTCTATTCTAACAGTCAGTTATTCCATTTATCTGCTATTAGAAAATTGAATATACCTACCACTAACTGTACCACTAATTAGTTGTTACCCGGGAATTTAATAGCGTGGATATTGAAAAGATAATGTTGTTGAGAAACGTCTGAAAGAATACTCTGTGTTAAGCCGGAAATTACATTCTCATTATTAGAAAAGTCAATATCTTTTAAGCGGAAGGACAATTCTAAAGACTAAATACTACATACAGACTCACATACCAAAACAGAACTGTTTTTTTTTTTTGAAAAAAAAAAAAAGAAAAGAACTGTACGTAATAAAAGATAACTCATTAATGAAAAAAAGAGAGTAAACAATACAAACTAAAAATATTTAAAGATAGAATAATACAGACCTTTTCATACATATATATTTTCCTAAATGTAAGTAAATGCTTTCTCCCTTACAGACAGGGCGACGTCAGGCAAGCCTGGTTTAACTAATCTCTATGTTGAAGAAGCCCCGATCTTACCGTTAGAGTACATTAACATTTCTGTCATAATGTCAATCTTAATATACATAATGAATAATAATATACATTGTTGGAAGTTGAATATTATACACGGATAGTCTTCAACGATAAACAAAAATAGGACATTGGTTACAAAGGTTGGATTAATTAGACAATAAAATTTAACACTAGCTGTTGAAAGCGACTTCGTCTACTCTCTACTCCATCCGGTCTCAAGAAGACAAACAAAAAAAACTATTTATATGATAATGATTATGTAATAAAACTTAGCATTAATTTTTGTCCAAAGATATTTATTGTGCTAATTTGGCGTCGTTACTATTTCAATATATATTTAGACTTATGTAAGAATATTGTTTACAATCATAAATTAAACTAAAAAAAATAATAAAATCAATACTTAGTGCAATATCGAGAATGTACTCACAAGCAAAGTTTTGTTATTGGCAATTCGGAGCTAAAAGCTTACTTACTCTATGTATTTAGCTCGCGCAGAAAATATATAAATCAAATGGCTTGATTACTGGAGTAACGCCACGCCATAATTCAACAATCAGACCCATTATCAGAACGATGTTTGGTGAAGCTTGTGATTTGCTACACACGATGTTAACATAACATATTGGAGAATGAAACCAAATGTAATGTTCGAAGTTTTCTATTCAATATAGTGGAAATAATGTGTTTAGATTTTATTGTTTGTTATTTTATGTTTTTTGTTTCCTCTCGTTTTTCTATTTATTTTCATATCCATCAGTGTCATTCTGTCATAACGTGTATATTTTTATACCAAATCTAGCTGTTGCGCGCTACTCTGTCACATTACATATATTTGTATGTATATATGTATATGCATGTTCTTTACATTAGTTAAATTATTGATTAATTACGAGAAATACGGCATTATTCAAACATTTCAAGACGACACTGACAATATGTTTGACTTTATTATTATCGTATATTTGATATATGTTACAAATTTTATATGTAAAGCTTCTGTTTTCTTATTTGTAATTTTAGCCCAATTTATGTATTTACCAGTGACAACCAGTTACCAGTAACAAAATAGTTTCCAGCACAGAAAAGATACACCACACATGTTGACTCAGACAATATGCTGACACCATTCATAATTCTTACAAAATCCGTCCAGTTGTGATATTTTATTGTAAATAAAACCAAAACCTGGTTTGGTGTTTTGTAAATTGGGATACCCCGCAGAAAATATTATTCTATACGTTAAGTTGGACAAATGGCTTTAATCATAGAGAATAATATCGAAATCACTTCAATAGTTTTAGCGTAAACAAAAAATAAACAAACAAACTGACAGATAAGTATCATAAGATGGCTAACACTCGGAATTTCTTTATTTCTAAATATTTAGTCTACAGACTGGCACTCGTTACTTTTATTACTTTTATATGTGATTTGATTTTTAGATATTTTGTAATAATATTTTATATGTACATTTTTATTTTAAATAAAAACTTTGAAAATATATTTTTAATTAAATTGATATCGTTATTGAAAGTCAGCACACAATGGAGAAGTACAGGACAGATGTCAAATTTTGACATTTAACAAATTTGAGGGCATAAAGCACTTCATGAAGTTGGCAAATACCCAAAAGATAAACGTTCATACACTCTCAAAGTTTAAACGCCAACTTAATATAATAAATTTAGGTCAAATAATATAGAAATATGTACTGCCCATATCAATGGTTACGATAAAGTTAGGAGGCGTCGGAATAAAAAGTTCACAGTTAAAACAAAAGCATTTTTCTTTGAACTCAGAACATTGTCTTAACTGATTGTAAATCTTCAATTATTGTAGCCTCTTGAATTATTGGATCCCATGGTTAGATCTAATCCAATATCAATTTCTTAATCTAACGAAAATTATATACAATACCATAACAAACAATTGGCTACAGATCGCAAAATGCAATCAATTATGTGTTATACAGCCTGTTATTCGGTGCTACGATCTGTAGAGTGGATGTTCGTAGCTCTACTCGTAGCTATCTACGTTACCTCTGACCTTTGATCGTTCTAGTTATTGCAGCCTATAGAACCAGTTGTAATTGAATCAGCGCGTTTGCATGGATAAACTATTTCAAAAGCAGCAATTCAAAGCAACAAGCAAAGTCAATCTACCTTTTCAGAGAAATGCTGACTCATAATTATGTTACCCGATTCAGCACATGGCTCCGGGCACCGGCCCCTCGTAGAGCAAAACGGATATTCGGTATACTTATAAATAATTTACATCAGCACTATAACTTCGTAGTTTTCCTTGCAAAATAAATATAAAACTATACAATAATTTTAAATATTCTATTAATATTTACATAAATTAATTGTGTATGTATGTATGTCTTCAGTACAAAGGCCGACAGTACCGTTTAAGCTAAACGTATAAAGTTTGTTATTGAAATAGAGTTCATAATTTGCATATAACGATAAACTGTCGAACGCCAATTAGCAATATATATTGTAGCTGCTAAATCAGGCTGACATTTAAATATTACCTCCCCCGGGCCTGTGCTGTTAAACCCTTTTTAATTGATCTCAGGCAATAAATTACCCTACACTTTACCAGTACATTATTTTGCTAAAACTGTATAAGTAATGTAGAGTTATTTTATTCGATAAAATGTTTTATTTTACAATAAATGACAATGATGATGAAGCCTTTTTAGTAACTTCTTAATATTATTAATCATCTTGACTAATTAAAGTATCTTCTAGCTCGTGCTGTTAGGGCGGAATACATCGGAATATATTTTCTGAACGAGTAAGCAGAAGCAAATTAGAGAGAATGGTTCGCAGCTAATGACAGTAATTATGGCGTTCTTTATCTGCCCTTTTATGACGCCATTCACATTTCACATTATATTCAATTTTATACAAAATAAGTCCCTCTTACTAACATCAATAATCATCGTGTACTTATTTATTTAAGTCATTTATTTATAACCAATAATAGTTGAATAAGACATAAATGTTTTTATGTTTCTATTGATCAGTGTGGTTGGTTTCTGTTTACATTAAAAGAACAATTTTATGGGTCATTACTGCTTGTTTGTTTTCATGAATGTCAGAGTTAATATACGTATATTAGTATCTTGTTTGAATAAGTATTAGTTAGTAAACTTTTTTTGAGAGTCAGATGGATAAAACGATAAGTGGTTTTAAATTAAATGTCGTTCTTATTTGGTTCCAAATACCTCTAAAACCTCATGACAAAAACTGCGACTTAATAGACTCAAACGTATCATAATTTGAGACGTTATTTGCTTGACAAAACAATGAAATGTATAAATACTGCAGCAATTAGGATAGTTCGGGCGACGTGGGCCAGTTTCTTGCCCGCTTCGTGACAGCGCAAGTGACGTGCCATCCGCTTTTAGCCCGACAAGTGTTCTTGGCATGCCTCCCGGGTTCTTCCCGTTTTCACTCGCTTCGCGAAACATTTTTTTATAAATACGTAGAAATTTCAAGCGGTCATTCCCTTGGATATTATTTCTATTTAAATTTTAACTACATTGTTATTATATTGTTTAATTTTACAGCAGTAAAATAATAATGTGGATTCCGTATGGTTTTTTATTTTATCATTTATAATTGTAAAGCAGTGATGTGCTTTCCTTTATTTTATTTTCATATTGCACAAATGACTCATACGTTATTGTCGAACAACGTGTCTTGTCGGTTACAAATCGTAATCGTTTTCAACACGTTATTCACGCTCTACTTTGACTCACAATTACGACACTACAAAAATGTACGACTTCTTAAAATTGTATTTACTTAGCGTCGGGTGTGAAAGTTTTGTATATAGATAACATGTAGGGTTGATGCAAATATATATACAATACTAGAATATAGCTTTCTTGTAAAATATTCAATGAAACCGTGAAAAAATATATACTATAGTTGATGTTTATTTTTTTTAGATCTTTGACATTTGATAAGAATAAAGTTTTACTTTATTTTATTGATCTTATTACGAAAATCAAGTTTCAAAATAGTTAATTGGAATTTTATGCAAAATTGCAATACGGACGTTAATTTACAAAGAGCATAAAAGGTATTGTTTGAATACGATCACCTTCGTCGACCTGACTTTATCCCAATTATTCGCGGCTACCGCGATATGTTGATTTAACATATTGCAAAGGATTTATGTAAAGTTTTGGGACCAGCCTCCGAGGCATCAACCCTCCTTGAGAATGCGTATCGGTATTCTAGCTACCTTTAGGAGAAGTGGTGTGGAATGAATCCACTTCAATTTAGTCCCTTAGCCGGTTCTTAATGCACCCTTGGGAGGGTTTGGGACGATCTTATTCTAAGCCGCACGGCAATATTGGTTGAATAAGATCTATTGACGAAATCTAGCAATGCTCTACAATTCACTATTAGTTGTAAATATCTGTTTTTCTTAGGTTAATTTGTGTTATTATGTTGTTCTTTGTAAGTCAGTCATTGAAAGAGAGGGAGAGTTGGGAGTAGCAAATTTACCAGTCTAGAACTGGATGGATGAAGAACAGAACAATGAAATAGAGTAAGGAAAAGGGAAAATTGGGTTTCTTTCTTTCCAACAACATTAATTGTAAACTATAACAGATAATATATGAAAGCTGCTAAGGAATGACTAAAGCTCGTAGCGTACCAAGAAAAATTAACTTTAAGTCAGCCCCATTTTTTACTTTTTCAAGGTCTTTAAACTATTCTATAATACATTTTAGTTTAATACAAATGTTATTTATTATAATATAAATATATATATTTTTAAGAATGAGGAAAGTAGGAAGTGAAGTTATTAATTTCAATTTATTTTATATCTAAAAATCTTTTAAGTCAACAAACTTTATTATTAATAATTTTGTTAGTATTGCTTATTATGTAAACTTATCACATATTTTGTAATTCTATATTGTACCCTAATCGAATAACGTCGCTAAAATCAGAAGATATTAGGAAAAAAGTAGTAATAAATAAAATGCCTTAAAAATCATTTTTTCTTTATGTAATTATTATTAACCTAACTAAACAAAAGTAACCACTCCATTCAGTGCACTTTTAAGTTTTGTCTACTCGCGCTCTAATGATGACAGGATCAGTCTATTTTTTTGCTTTTAATAATACACTGCCTTGAGTCACGTCGAGTTCAAGAGATTATTTTTGTCCTCTCCTTGATACAGGGCTGGCGCATAATACAGTTTAATAAAAACTCTTCCGTCAGACATGTCGAACGGCAATATCATGTGACAAGCGAACGAGATCTACGTGACAACTGGCAACACATCTTAAAGGGACTTGAGATGTATGACAAATACTTCATATGATAAATGGAAAGTTGATACAGTTACTCAAAAACGCTTTTAGAATTAGTATTGCTATCTAAAACCTAATGACTAATATTTAAATTCTTAAGTGCATCCAGTGATCTAAAGTTAAATAGAAACATTTGCAGAACATTCCAATTTCATGACAAGGAATTCGGTCTACTTCCTTACGTCACAGCGTTTATAAGAGTAATAGGGCCGCTAATCTAGTCGAAGACATTGACCTATCTGTATGTCGGTTAGGACCGCATGCCCGAAACACCGCATGTAAATAGATATCGTGTGATATTTACGACGCAGCTGCTAAGGTACATGGGGTCATGGCCTAGATGTATCTACAACTGCTAGATTATGAAATATTATATTAGTGAGCGTAATGTGAAATTATATTAGTGAGCGTAATGTGAAATTATATCAATAAACGTAAGCTAAGGATTCTTCTCTTGACAGATGGATAAACAGATACGCAATTGGATTTTAAATTCGTTATTGTTTACGTCATATAGTTCGATGACTTCAGTTTAAATTCAATACAAAAAATAACTCAATGTACTGATTTTTAAATAAACATGCATGTTATGTAAGAACGTTGAATAATTTAAAGAAAAAGGATGAAAAATTATATTATACATAGAATTTGTTTTTTTATTTCTTATATAATGTTTACAATTAGTTTTTTTTATAATAGGCCTATAATTAAAAGAAAATTGGAGTTGGTGGTTGATAAAAAAACATCATTCCGTTACATATTTAATATTTAAAATAATTACTAAATTAGTTTGTTTCTACTGCTATAAACTACATTATGATGTATATATTTAAATACACTTTTATAAATACTGAAATGGTAAAACTACATAAACATATTCAGAATCAGCTATATTGTTAATAATGTTAACTTACAATTTACATTTACATACATTTTATTGTTATTCGACATTAACTTAAAATTGTAAAATTATAAAATTATCTATATAATGTCTTATGTATATGCTTTTTTAATGACTTTTATAGAATAATTACTAAAAATACAGTTTTAAACTACTACTATGTATTTTAAAGGCATCGAGATTCCAATTGTATTTACTTAATTTTTAAATAAGCTTAAAACTCAGCTCTACAAGTGCTATTAGTAACTGTAGAGGATCCCGAAATAAGACGAATGATATCTAAAAAGATTGAGAAATTCCTTTGTAACATGATGTCGTGACAAAATAAATATAAAGGGTTTCCAAAATAGATTCAAGATCAATATGAAGGTTGTGTCTCGTACTTGAGGATATTAATGTTATTCAGATACTAACAGACACAAAACACACACAATAACACATTAATAAATGTAAATTACGTTCATTTAACGTAATGTTAGTTATAGTTATAATTACATGTATTTAAGGCAGTAAATATTGATTATATGTTTAGTTAAATGTTCCAACTTTTAATGTGTTATTACAGTAAACAAATTTATCTATAAATCTATATTTATTTTATTCATCCGGCTATTAATAATTGTTTACTCTGTGACCACAAATAAAAGCTTCTACTTGAAAAGAACTGTCATGAAATTTTAAATAGAATGATTTAATAACAATGGTCTGTCGTTTAATACTACATAATCTGTTTGCTTTTGTTATATAAAATCCTTAATCTTTTGATAAAATGATCCTCTTTATTTCGGAACACTGAAACTGAAATTGCAGACCTGTATACACTTGTTAAGGGTTATATGTAACAGAACAGACTCTGCTTTTACCACGCGACCTATAAAGTGTCTAATTTAATGACTATCAATAATGGTGTTATTTATGAGCAATTCTCCCATTTTACGATACATTGGCTAGCAGCCGGTCCAGAACCGACCTAGGTATGAGTCAATGTCAAAGTATTAAAAATAAAAATATACATTTTCATAACTTTTTCCTCTATTTTTTATTAACTTTTTTCTTAATTTCTTTCTTTCAAAGAAACAGGAATTTGATTGTTGTAACATGTTTTGTAAATACATTTCTATTTGGCTTCAATAGATAAAATATGTATTGGTTTCTCTACATATTTTTACAGTGTTACCAACATTATTTTCTTAATTCTTACAGAGAAAAATTTTAAACTTTAACAAGCTAGTGGAATTTGTTGAACTAATATATCATTGTGAATAAAATGAATACCAGACAGTTCAATTATAAATCGTGGTTTAAAAGTAATGAGTATTTTTAAACAATAGAACTCAAGTTTAAAAGATTTTATGATGCCATAAGCGCCCTTATAATATGTTATTATTATTATTTAAAAAGCGCGGCTGTGCAGGGCTATGAGAGCCCAGTATCACTGCGACCTAAAAGATCTATTGTGATCGCCACTGCCTACAGTTCACTATAAAGGTCTGCCACTCTGAGGTATTGCAGAATTTCCTTTGCAGTGAGGTGTCGGACATCCACTGGGGTCCAAGATGTGTTTCCCGAGGGTGTCACTGCGTTTACGCATCAGTGGACCGCACTCGCATAGAAGATGGATCGGGGTTTCATCCGCTTCGTCGCAGTACCTGCACACTTTTTCATCTGCTGATTTGAGGGTCGCTAGGTGCTTATTCAGACAGCAGCGCCCTGTAAGCGTTCTAGTTATGATTCGTAGATTATTCCTGCTGAGCCCAATGCGCTCGTTAGCTGCTTTCGCATTGAAAGGTATGATGAGGGCTTTGGAATGCTTGAGGCCAGGAATCTCCTCCCATCGCCTGTCATGTGAGCTAGGCTGTTCGGAACACCACATATCGGTTCCAGACCGCATGTTTTGCTCTATATAATATGTTTCTCAAACAACTATCAAGTATATATTATTTATAATCATAATTATGTGTAAAACAAGAAAAACACAATTCATCCTCCTATCAATATCAATCAATCCTATATTTTCTTATTTTCTATATTCTGATTGAAACACTCTAATCAAATTGCTTTCCTTTCTGGACCAGTCTTATATAAACCGATTAGAGTATTATACATAAGGGTCATAGTAGTAATTTCTCCAGCTCCAGGCGCGCAATTAACTAATGAACAAAATGAAAAGTTAGCTAAGCAAAAAAAAGTATGGATAATGGTTAATATAAAACTTGCCTAAAATTATTTACCAGACTTGATCTTTTCTGCTAAAAAGCGAACATCAAGAAATCAGATTATCAAAGAAAAATTCTCAAATCCATAATCAAGAAATCAGATTTTCCAAAAAAGTAATTCAAGTTCAAGCTTTAATTGTTTTTTTATAAATATCTTGCCCAGTCATACAATAAAATATATAATTTTATCCTGACACTAAAAATACATCAGACAAATCGATGTAGCCATTCTCAAGTCAAGTGATGATCTTTCATTCAGACCAATAGTATGTTATTTATATAGAGAACCCTAAGGACAAGTGAAACCTTTAGCTGAAAATTGATAGATAAACATATTTCCAACTGTTGCGCAACGTAAAAGCTATTTTCAGTTTTATGCATTTAATGTCTTTTAAATTAATGTACTTTTATACTTTACAATTATTTAAAAAGGATATGGATGAATACTCTTTAACTAAAGATAACTAAGACGACATATGAATAAAATCTGTGTATATATAGTAATATAAATAAATTACTATTACATACTTATTTATTCGTGATCATTTTTTTCAATCTCCTTATATTATTAATTGTATAGGTATTTTTAGAATCTACGTATTAGTGTGTAAATACAAATAACTAGTTGTATGTATGTTTATTTTTGTAACTTTACGCTACCTACCTATCTCGATGTCTATTAGATCTATTCTAACACTAAGGTCGCCTGGGAGAAATCCGTCGTCAGGCTATAGGGCCGACTGTTTTACTTTATATTAAATTTTTAATTGTATTCTTACTAGACAATCACCAATAAGTATCCCATAGACAAAAAAGCTAATAAATAACAACCTTCAGTGGTTACGTAGTAGAACTCATCTCATCTAATATGGCAACATTATTTATAAACGCGCTTCTAGATCCGGATATATACACGAATTCTGCACAATAAGGATCTGTGAATAAACAAACTAATCTACCTGCAACTTCTAATTCAGTACCGGGATCTCGAACGTGAACATCACGTGGAGCTAATTTGATATATACGTCGCTACGGGGAACATTCTATTGAGTTATTTGCTCTTCCGTTTAGTCGTAAAACAATGAGATTTCATACTAAATTGCATTACATAAAATACATCTTAAATCCAAACATAAATTATTGGTTAGTACACAATAAATGATTATGTTTTACTTCACCGGTTTAGTCGTCATTAGATTACCATTCTTCCTTAATCTAAGTATTCAGGAAAGAGAAATAAATCAGCAATACGGATATTATTATTTTATACATAATTATCTAGCAGTCTGCTAAATGGCGCCGTCTGGTGTTATAAGTCATAATTGTAAAATATTTCAGTTCTAAATGTTTTATACAAACATCTATTTATACTTTTACTGCATTCGTTGATCGTTAGACTAACATTGAAGGTAGTTTAAAAGTGTTGTTACTTAATTATTGTCTTTAATTTTGTATACTTATTCTATAAACTTTAATATGACTAATTAGCTCAATGGCAAATCTGTCGCAACTCTATCATCACGCGCAGTGTTCATGGATTCTACCCTTGTGAAAATATTTTTAATAAAACTTATATTTTCCTAGGATTTCGGTGTTATAATTTGTTTAAAAAATACGTATACATAGGATTATTTGTAATCAATTGGTACATTTTTCAAGTATTGTCTCTACATCAATCCCAACAAATTTGTTCTACGACTTTTAAAATTTAAGATTTTTCATACAAAATTTATTTGTTGCCTCTGAACTGGCATTAACTCTGAAAGTAATAAGTAAAGGAGAGAGCAAAAAAAAACGGTTTTTTGTTTGTGTTGCTTATCAACATTTGTAAAAAGTCGTAGAACAAATGTTGTTGAGATTAGTGTAGAGAGGCTGCCTGCAAGAGGTGACTAATTAATAATAAATAACAATGCTTATTGATCTGTCGTCTAGTACAAGCTCTTCTTATTTCGGGGCTAGAGTGGATTGCGGAAATGCAAATACAAAATATACGGTCGAGCGCTTACGTTTACACAGGTAGAGTCGCGGGTAACAACTACAATGTGAACAGAAGAAACTTTGATAATGATGTTTATATTTAAAATCAATTATAAAAAAGTATCACCAATAAAAGTTATTAAATGGAATATTTTGAATCGGAATTTTAATGAAAATTTTTTCAGGTTACTTAAAAAATACCATCTTCTCTTGAGCAGATTTTGATTGAACGATATCATCACTAAAAATGATTTCATCTCATGAATCGGACGTAGAAAAACAACCTTGACAATCATATTTATTTCCAGAAGGCCGGAGTGGCCGGAAATAAAAATTGTTTATTTAATTAATTCATACATAAAAATATATTTTGACCTATAAATTTGTAAGCGTCAAATCGTGAGATGATCTGAGGCGGCGCCGGTTTTAAAAGCATAATGTGTGTCATATTTTCACATCTAAAAATAAACCTTGTTCAATTAAGCTCTCAGCTAACTCAAACTCTCTAAACAATAATTTCAACAGACAACAAACATTTTGTAAAATATGTATGTAGTTTAAAAACTGCTGCTAATTAGTACAATAGTGAGTTTTGACATATTTTTAACCTATTTCAGAAAAAAGAGAAGTTACTCAATACGGATGTTTTTTTGTTTGTTACTTCAGAACTTTTAACTGGAGAAACCGATTTTGATAATTCTTTCTTTATTTGAAAGTTGTTTTCTGTTTGTGTTCAGTTCTTCCAATTGCATCTATAAAAAAAACATTGAAATCTTGAGTTTGCATTAATTACGTGTCCAACAAATGGACGAATAACCCACTACCACGCAAACCGATTTTTATTATTATTTTTTTTCTTTTTATTATTTATTTTTATAATTTTGTAACTAGAATATTCCCCTTATCACAAGCCGTACCTAATCAAACTAAAAAAAAAACAACTCAATAGTATTCAGCTATGTAATGTAATTTTTATCCTCAAAAGTACACGACAACTTCATAAATCAGTAAATAACTCAGTAAGGTTATGATTACGTTTCTTTTTCTCTCCACCTCGGACGGATGTGAGCAGTTAATAAGAATTTATAGTCAACCACTTGTACACTACTAACTCAAATTAGTAACATTTATGGCTATAGGCGTCATAATTATCCCGTATTTGAACAGCTTAAGAATTACTCAAACCGGATATATTAGCGTTGTTAAAAGTTTTATTGTTTCTTATCGTGTTATTAACAGTTATCCATATAATTATTAAATACTTGATTATATCCAGTAGTAGTTATATTATGTATAATAATATATTCTATTTTTCTAAGTCATCGTCAAAGTTTTTTATTTTAAATAGAAACGCGTTTATAGAATTATTTTACATAGAATAGGAAGCTACAGGCAGGTCTATGAGTGTCAGTGTCCGATGAAAAACAAAAGAGACAAGATGAGATAGCGATATGTATAAAAAACTTTATGAATGCATTTATGTAACTTCAAACAATAAGACGCAAGTTTTAATATGTAAGTACAGATAATAAATTACTAAGTAACCCTTTTAATAAAATAAAATTTAAAAAATGATGTTTAGGAGTCAATGAGCAGTTTAATTATTTGTTTGTGTTTATAATAAACGTAATTCAAGACATAGTTAGTTCATGAAAAATAATTTAAAAGCCTTAAATCCAAATAGTGATTCAGTAGTTTTACGAGCAATAAATCGAACGACCACTTGCCTTGAAAAAAATTTAGGTACATTAAATGCGTGTAAATAAAGAGATTGAAAACCAAAACCTAACAAATTATAGAACATTCTACAATGTCATAACAATATCATATGTTTAGTTGAACAAATATTTTATTGTAATGAGTATTGAAACAGACAGATATATAGCGCTTTTTGTCCATATTAATTTACTCAAAACTATAATGTAAAGAATGTTTTAATCTTATCTCTATATGGGATTTGAATATCGATACACTGATTTTATATACACTATGACCTCCGTTTTAACCGTCTGTATTGTCTTTGATTTATTACTTGATTGTATACTATAAACACATTTCCAGTCATTGCCACATTCCGAACCGGAACCATTTAACCTATGGGGATTATAGGATCTAAAGATGTACCAGCTATATTAAAAATAAATAATGTTGTCTAACATCGATACTATATCTTTGTATTACCATAAAAGCTTTTTTTTAAGTCGGTGAAGATATAATAAATCAGTGTTGACTTCCAACCGAACAAATGTATTCTGTGTCATTTTATTATAGATTTATATTATTTTTAAAAGGACGGGGAAACTTCGAGAACATGACTCCAAAACATATTAAACTTTTTAAATGTCCTTTTAATTGTCATTTAATCTCTACCACAAATGTCACTGTCTTGTAACTGGACCAATGTGTCAATAAAATTACAATACCACTTGAAAACAATAACTGTTCTATTATCGAACGATGTGTAAACAATTTTATCTATTATTATATCTACTAGATTAATAAATTGATAATGATATAAGGCTTTTACCACCCCCTTAGAATGCACCGAAATTTATAGATATATATAGAAAACATGTGTGATATACAATGTGCGGACTTTTTGCTAAAGAATCAATCAAGCAATCTCTTCCTGGCAACCCTCAGATAGAGGACTGTGGTATGAGTGTGGACTTAGGGGCCTAAATAAAATGAGTGATTATATATTATATAAATATCTACACCACATTGCAGTTAAAAGTACACAGAATAATATATATACAATGTAAATACAATAAAGCCGCGTTATCAGTAAGTAGTGATTTCTTCCAAATGACCTTTTTCTAGCAAAAAATCAAGATATATGGTAAATTGAAGATGGTGGTACGAAATAATAATCATATATACATACATATGTATGTAAATTATGAAAAACATGACAGCGATAATCATACATCCGATTATAATTACGTTTCTTTAATAGTGCGATATTCGAGTAAACTAACTGGCATTATGCCAAATGATTTCCAATGGAACTTTTCGTTCATAAATCATTAAAGCTTACATAAATCGGGAGCCATTTTACAAATTGATTTAACTTAATAAGAACTGAATCTAAAGAAAAAATAATTTAAGCTGTGTATTGTTAAAATAATTAAATAATGTCCAAAATATTCCGGCATATTTTTCTGACATAATTTATATTCCTTTGTTAGCTTTTCAAATCTCAAAGAAATATTGCCAGAATATTTTTGTTACAAAAATCCGGAAGGACTTGCAGATGTTTATTCTCAGCAGCAACTTTCATAATATAAATATAATAAGTAAAAATAATATTGATTTGTATATTTTTACTCCAAACTAATTTCCGGCATTTTTACCTTCGAAATTTAGAAACCATAGTTTAAGTATTTTTATTTTAAAGCATACACAATAATTTAAATATTATGTTGACGTTAGAAATGACGGGCAATTAAATTGTAAATAATAGTTAAATAAAATTTCAGACTAACTTCAGTAATATATTCTTAGTGAGCTGTCAAATGAACGCACTGTCACCATATACACGGATAACCCGCCATTTATTATAATGCTGAAGTAACCATGAAGACCTGAAACTTTTTCTATTAATTATGAATTAAAAATGGCTTCCCTGTAACAATACTCTCAAGGAAGGTTGTCTATTAACATTCTAAACATTATTAATTCAATGGACCCTGAAAAGGTAAAACATGTATATTTTTATATATTAGAAAGTACTACCTATATCTATAATAGTAAATCTGAATTTTAAATATTAAAAAAATAAGTACACGGCACTAAAATCAAAACAATATTTTTAAAATTTATTTGTTAATGTATTTGTCCATTTGATTGTTCGTTCTTTTGGATCTATAAAATACAAGTTCTTACTAAAAATAATTTAGCAGGAGATCCAATCTAGGAGCCATCTGAGTTAGGGTCACTGCGCCAATCAATCGTCAAATATGTTTTTTATTAATTGGTCAGAAGATCTTACGAAGATCTTGGAAATATGAGAGTTTATGATAAGATAGTCATTGCAATATAAATAATAAGATGGGTAATCATTTGAACATCTCTTGAATGCACCTGCATTTCTATTATAGCTAAGCAGATGACACCGTAGATATACAAGGGTCGACGTAGGCGTCTGGGGGACTGCCAGCCCCAGATGCCAATTTGGTGAACTGGGACACATTCAACAAAATTGCAGTACATACAAAATCCATTATGAATAATGATTATATAAGGCGCCTTTAAGATAGCTGTCTCGTTTAAAGACATTTTCTTCTCAGTGTACGTTTTAAGCTTGTAGTTTTTCAAAGTTTTTCTTTACAGGTAATAACTATTTCTTAGTATAAATAAACTTTTACATTAATAAGAAGTCATTTAAATGTAGTTTATACTACCAATAGGTTAGTCATATCTGTATCGCTTAAAGAAATATTTTTCTCAGTGTACGTTTCAAGTTTGTAGTTTTTCTTTACAGGTAATAACTATTTCTTAGTATAAATAAACTTTAAAACTAATAGGAAGTCATTTAAATGTAGTTTATACTACCCGAAGGGTAGTCATATCTATTTATAGATCTAAATCCTATAAATAGATATTACTACCTATCAAAAATATGGAAGTAAGATTTTATTTCTTTACAAAAAGAGTTTCTCATAAGGAATAAAATATGTGCTAATTAGTATATGATTAATCGATAAGGCAGACCAAACGGTTTATTATATACTCGGTTATTTTGAATCCGACTAATCGTTCAATGTCATAATAGTCAGCTCATCTCTATTTTTTTTTCCAACAGTGGTAAAATAGTTAGCCATCAAAGTCTTATTCCTAAAATAATTATAAGAATCTAAACCGTTTAGCTCAATATATATTTTGTTTTATTTTTTTATTAAACAGTGGATCCTCTATTCCCTAATGCTGCACTGCGTTATTGTTCCAGACACAATAAGTACATAAAAGCAGGACAATTTTATTAGCCTTAAATAAAAAGTATTTTTTGTACTACCCTAGATAGAAGTAGGGAGAACTATCTTACATGGGCAGGAAGTTGAAAAAGTGTCCAGGTGTATACTGAAAATAAACTACGATATGAAGTTAACCGTTTTATACTGAGTGAAGTGTGCTAAATTAAAAAAAATATGACCATTATAAAAAATTTCAACTATTTCCATAAAATAATGCAGTAAATATAACCAAAACACCAAACATACAAAAATAACATACCTAACATTTAAGTGCTTTCCAACTATAAATTGCTTAAACAGTGTACAAATCAACGCTGCAATGCGAGAACGTGGTTTTCTTTAAAATTTATCGCATTTTGACGGACACTTTCATTTACAGAGATTCCTATTACCTCAAATGCTCTATAATGAAAATAAATTTACAACACCATGTGCTAGTGACGCCGCTTCATAGTCTAAAGTCGATAAACTATCCAGTGTCGAGTTTTTCAACGCCATCGATAGTAACGATACTATCGACTATAGAAATATGTGTCGATAAAATTGATGGAGTCGATAGTTTTTATAGTTTTGTCATACGTGTTATGCAATATCGTTTATTGAATTTTGTTACAAAAATATTTTTAAAAACTATAACAAAAAAATTTCAAACTTTTCATTGTGTAATAGGTAATAAAAATATAATTATTAATGTAACAAACAACAGTTTGAATTATGTTTTTTTTAATTTATTTAAACAATATAGGTTTATTATTGTTCTTTTGCATTTATAAACAAAAAGACAGATCAGTTAGGACTAAAATATTTTTCTTATACATATTTTTGTATATAAAATGTTGCTCATAATTTTAAAATGGTCTATATCAGAATTATCTAAACTATAAAAAGATACTATATTTTACAAATTTACATAATCCAAAACGATAGTGTTGGGACAATCAATATTATCGGTAAATTAGAGACGTAACTAACGGCTGTAGAGGATCAGTAGTATCTACATATGCTACCGAGAATATAGCAAGCAGCACTAATAAATATAAACTTCTTAAGGGTTCATAACGAGTACACTTAAGTCAGGAAAAAATAAAAAATGACGATTATGATGACACGATTCTGAAAAAACATATTTTCCGTTTTTATAAGCGTGACCCGACATTACCCTGTGGTTATTTTAAAATCTCATCTATAATTTATTCACTGCCGAATTTCCTCAATTTTGCATATTCCTCGCTTCCTAATAATAATTAGTCAAATTTTCTTTCGTTTTCTACTTGCCTGTTAAACGATCTACGCATAGAAAATGCTTTGTATTAAAAGATACAGTTATTTTTAAATTAAGTGTACTAGTTATAAGTATTTACAAAGACGAACCTGCGACGTCCAGGAGTCAGTCCTCATCTCTCTGACTACTGAGTTTTCGTTTCCACGCCTTAATTAATTTAGTGCTCTATACTATAGAATATATAATATTTTAAACATTATTATCGCTACGTAGCTAAAAGCTATTAAGTATTTTCCGAAATATGAAATAATGTTTCTTTTATAACTGTTTTATTACAACAAAATATTATATTTTTATCTACATTTATATATTTTTTCTTCTTTTAAAGAGTAATAAATGTCTTAGGTTCTGGCAGTTCCCAGCAATTCAAGCTAGACTGACTCCTTGTATATAGGTCAGAGGCCAGGACAGATGCATAAAATATTCGCTTTGGCAAGAATTTTTAATACTGTTACTAAAGTTTAAAAATATGTACGACAAAATATCTTAGACGAGATCAAATTTTTATAAAATTTGATGATCACTGCTACTTGAATTTTGGTACTTCACCATTATCTTCATAAGTACCAATTAAAATCTTGATCTTCTTCTTAAGATTAATGAAGTTTATATTAAAAAAAAATAATTAACTACTGACTTTCAGTTCAGTTTATTCTTAAATCTTAATATTTATTATAACAATTTAATTTATATGTATCATTTTATATTAAATTATTTAAATGATTACGTGTAGCAAAACAATGTATCAAATATAAAAAGCAAAACTTAAAATTCGTGTGAAGATCGTGAAATTTATTAATAAAATAAAATTCGTTCATCGGCCCTCTCTTTTATCGATTTCAGGAACCTTAACATGAGGTTAGTGAGACTAGTGAGGTACCAAAAGTAGAAGTTTTTCTCAATCGAGTCAAGAAAGACTTTTTATTTACTAAAGCTGAAAAGGTTTTTCTTCTCTATAAAAGTGCTAATCTCTGTTAATATCAGTTAATTTCATAATAATTTTGTATAAATTTAAATAATTTTGTGACAACCATTTTATTATAGGATATTATAAACTGTCTGACATCGATTTTTACCACCAGTGTAAAAAGTAGTTTTTAATAATATATTTTCGTAAAGTAAATAGTTCTAATTTAAAATTATTACAGAAAATATATTTATATATCGAATTCGATTAGTAGTTCTGATCTTAACGTGTTACATCACTTTGCCTCATCTAAGCGAACGGAATCACTTGACAGCTAGTATATTGTAAAAAAAAAATAACACTTTAATTAAATGTGTAAAAACCGAAACATTTATTTGATTTAGAACAACACTTTGCAATCGATTAGTATTTTTCTAAACTGAGATTGTTCTGTTATCTTTTTTAATAGTCTGATAACCGGTGATAACTATTTGCCATACCAATTCCATGTTATCAGCTCTCTAACGAGACTTTTAATGTTATACGTATCGCTTCTGCGTCATTACTCGATTGCTAGATAAGTCCCTGCGAATTGTCGTTAAAAATATGTTTTATGTATACTTTTATCATCAAAAACCTATACAGATCTATCTTTCGTTATTAAAATGTAAAACTTGTAGCGTTTAGCCAGCGGTTCCTTGACTACTGTATAAGTAAGTGAAATGTACCTTATATCCTTTTCTGTAAAAAATATGATGAAAGGTATAGTGTTAGGATGCGAAAGCATAACAAACCATTAAACTATATTAGCTTATAAATTATATTGAGGATAACTACATAATAGTCTTTTGTATTTTATCGTGAACCGTTAATAATGTTTTTATTAACGGTTCACGAAAAAATACTAATAATGATATTATGTTTTTAATATAAACACTAAAAAAGATCAATAGCACATTAAATACATAGTTGGTCTGGGATATCATGAGTTTTGGATTTGTAGAATTTCTTATCCTCCCTTATAGGACTCAAGGCATCAGTTTTCGCAATAAGAACAAAAAAGGAGTACAACATTTTTGCAGCAACTTAGGAAAAACATTCATAACGATTATCTTATATGCAAACTTTGTGAACGAATAAATTACAAATTACCCAGACTATAACGTAATGGTCAATTTGTGAGAGTGTGTGTAACCTGCTGTCTCTACCATGGGCGTACAGGGGGGAGGAAGGGGGACAGCTGCTCCACCCTGGACATCGTATGCCTCTCTACTACCTTCTATTGTAAATTAAAATTTGTATTTTACATTAAAAAATAAAACCAATTAAGTTTTAAGATTTGAAGAAGATTTAGAAGTGCTTTCTCAGGAAGGTTAGTCGGGGACGAGAAAAGTAGCTTTTCTGTTGTTATAGATTGTTGTATTACAAACCAATACAATTGTCTAGTAAAACATTTAGCAAACACTTTAAAGTCTAAAATATTCATTAGAAGCGAGATTCGGCAAAGACAAATCACCACATTTTTAAAAATATTTAGGTTTAATTGCAAAATGATCATCTTCTAACCAGCCTCAGGTCTGCACTGCAATGATTTTGTCTCTTTAAAATATTTTCAAATTCCCTTTCAGACTTACAAAAAATATTTTAAAATGCATGTACTTATATTAAATAATAATCTGTAAATAATATAATATAATAAGCTACTGAGAGCTCATAAAAAATCGCATTACAACAACCATATTGCGCAAATTCTTAAAAATATTTATGATATTATATCTCAAGATTTTTAAAAACTAACATTGCAAAGAACATTTCCATCCCTTTATATATAACATTTAGTAATTAAAAATCCAGCTTTGATGACCAGCTGTAAACAGCTCAAACCTCAGAGTTGGCAAGTAGCGCTTGGTATGCTAACGAGATTGGAACATTACCGCGTACACAGTCGTTAAAATTAAGACATACTTCGACGCATTTCCTAATATTATGAAAATTATAACGTATTTCCTATAGAATATCATATAATAAGTTAATAGAAACATTGTAAAATGATAAACAATGAGGTAATAGTATATTCTCTTAGTGATAATAAATTCACTAAGTGTTATAACAGCTGCAGCCAATTATGGGTCTAAATGAAACACTTTAGCAAATTATAGAATAGTAAGCCGTATCACAATAGAATAAGTACTATGTTAATATATAAGAAATATTATTAAAGAAAATACTAATAGGAGAGTTATTATTCAATAGATCTCAATAAGTATACAAAAACGTTCAGTCCACCGGTCTGTGGGTGTAAGGGTGGTAGAAAATGTTGTATTCTGAATTATCTAATTTTCTTTACTTAATTTAAAACTTTTATTTTTATTATTTTATTTTTACAGTTCATATTATCAAGGAGTGTTGCCAAATAATTAATTCATTCAGATTAATTAATCCACACACCGTATATTTAAATTGTCCATCAATTATATAATGTATAATAATAATAAGTATAATACAAAAATCATGAAATATGTGTCAAAATTATTTATTGTAAGTAACTTCTTCTTCCCTCTCCCCCCACCCCAAACTCAAATAATCTTTCATCATTTGTATACAATTTCATAAATTTTAATTCAAACCATTTTTTGTGCTTTTATCCTTCAAAAGATTTTTTCACAATGAATTGTATATCAAAAACATTGTATATGTTAAAGTAAATAATAACATCACACCAAATTTCATTATTTAATAGTTGTTATACTGTTTTAATATATATATAGCTACAATTCAAATCGATGTTGGAGTTTTGTAGAAAATAATAGAATTTTCCGGAGTTAATAGTATCTTGTATGTCGACAAGGTTCAATAACTTTTCTATTTTTTTTTGAATCGGTGCAGTATTTTGTCTGAAGGGCGTATTTTAACTCGTTCATATTTTATTAGTATTTAGTTTGAATAATAAGTATATGAAAAATAACTATTAAACCTTTTGTAATTGTAATGTGTTTTACAATGGAAAATTAATTGAATGTAGACATGAAGGACAAGAATATCAGACCAATTATGCACTTTTCATCATCATCATAAAATTGGTAGGTCAATTTAATATAGTAAAAGGAATTCAAAACTTAGAATAATTAAAGTAAGCTGAATAAGTGAGACATCAGACAGAGAGGGAATTCTTGATAATTCTTTAAATCAGTCACCCTAAAAGCTTTGAACCTGGTGACACCTCCCGTTCTAGAGAATATTCCCTGCAGGAAGAAGTTCAAAAACATTTAAACAATTTTCACAAATGATAATCTGTGGACCACAGAAATGACTTATATGAAATTCGAACCCACAACTTTTGGTTGAGCCGTCTGGATCGCTAAATAATTTACTAACAGGTCGGATCGCCCACCTGTTCCCAGTTTGAACTTTAATAGTAATAAGCACTCTTCAATAATGGTATAATTTATTCAGAGTAGCTGCAAAAAGTTTAACTAAACACGTAGCTTAAGTAGGTCATGCTGTTTGGAGTCAACCATTACGTGTTTTAAACTATAAACCATTTGAAGGAGTCTCAACGTATAATAAGTTACTTGAAAAATAGTTTCTAACAGTTTAGAAAATAAAAAGAACGTCTGCATAGTAGGTACTTACCAACAGTATTTTTTAGCTTTCCTAATCTATCTATCTATCTAACCTATCTATCTAACCTATCTATCTAATCTATCTATCTGTATCTGTCTAACCTATCTATCAAACCTATTTATCTAATCTATCTATCTATCTAATCTGTCTATCTAATCGGTCTATCTAATCTATCTTAGAAAAATATATTAGAAAAAAAATATATATTCCATTTAGATAACCCATTCAGTCAGAGCTGGCCATAATTGGTACGATCTCCATGCCGTCCTTATACTTTTTTATTTACAAATTGTTTTCCATAGTTTATTTTTATGTTTACGTTACTCATAAAAAAATGTTTTATAATTCTATAATCATTGATAATAATAACTAAAACGGTGTTTAACATACTTTTAAGATGATTTCAAAGAAAAAAAAAATCTTAATGTAACTATTATTGAATTCTAACTGATATACCTACACAATGTTTTAGCCAATGATATAGGTCACGTGTTTGAATATTTAAAATAATCGAAGTGATTTACGTGAGAATGAAAATATAAAATGTAAATTGAAATACAAATTGCACCATAATTAACCATAGAACGATGTAGTCTGTTGTTACAGAATACATAATGTGTGTGATAGTTTCAAGTATTTGTAACAATATTCTATGAACTTCTTAGTCAACTGGTGGGGGCCAATGAGGAATCGATACTGCCTTTATTGTGATTTCGATTAATATTGTTTTTAAATTATTCCAGAAAAATATAACAACTTAGTTTATTTTAGGAATACTTTATGTTGGTGAAGAATTTTTTATAATAAATATAACCCATTTTTCATGGTAAAGGTAAATGTATAACAATTTACGTGATCAGAAAGAAACATAAACAAAAATACGCACATTTTTAAAAATAATTTTTGCAGCTTTATCTTATCCGCAAATTTTGCATCGTCGCGTCGGTATTGTCTTGAGTATAGATTTATGAGACAAATAAGAAAAAGTAACAAAACAAAATGAAATATTTTATAAATGCTTTAAGTACTTAAGTTACGAATGTTAACGTATTTATACATTTTTAGTTTCTCCTGAGTGTTTAATGAAGGCATGATTCACCGACTGGCCTTAATGGACCCTGTATTAACTCTATAACAAATGTTCAGTTCAAATAAAGGGAAGCCGGTCGATTTACACGAGGTAGACGATTATTTACTTACACCTCTTTGTGAGTAGGGTTGCCATCTTTAGCCGAACATGTTTAGCTTTTTCAGCTCTTGTCCGGCTAAATATTTGTATGTCCGGCCAATACGGCAATTTTAACCATTGTTTATTGCATTTTGTGATTTTAAAATCAAATGTGAAAAATGTTATAAAATGATTTCCAAAGAAAATAACGGTTTGGATGAAGTAGGTGAAAAGTCAAATATAGAAAATTGTCGATTTAAAAATTACGTACGTGCTTCGGGCTTTTAGGACAAAATATCGAACCCATACAGCGCAGAGTCCGACTTTTTTATTTTAGAAGATGGCAACCCTATTTGTGAGTCAAAGCTGCCTGGGGCCGAATATAATTGACACACTTAAATAGTACCTACTTATTGTAATGTTCATTATTGTGTTTTAATTTCCTTTATATATATTAGTTGTATTAAATTATTAATTCATTGTTTTATATTCACCACTACGAGAATGGAATAATCGTAGTAATAAACTTAGCATTAAATTAAAAACATATGCAATAGTCTCCATAGTTGCACTTATTTTTTCTTTTAAATATTTAATACTTAATATATTATATTTTGTTTGCACAAAATATCAAACACATCAATATTTTTTTATATATTTAAAACCTACCTAGCCTGCTAGATTATGGATTATCGGAATATTTTTTACATATATATATATTTTTTATTGTCTTATATATTTTTTATTGTCTAATTATGACATATTTAGAATTATTCGTTTTTTAATGACTATATAACTAAAATAAAGATACTATGTATGTATGTATACTATGATACTATGATGTGCATTTATTTGTGTTTAATTTATAATTAATTATTTAACCGACAATCTTATTTTATTTAACAAAAGATGCATGTCACCTTTACCGCTACAAAGAACCTCTGAGCTGACGACTATTTAAAGGTAACATCAACTGTCAAACTATTATCTCAAAATGAGAAAGACAAATGTACGAGTAGGTATATGTAAATAATCTTTGATATGCATTCGGGCAACAAAGTCATTATCTCTAGGTACGTGCCTAGAAAGTATTTTGGTAACTTTCGCAAAATGTGCAACATTTGTTTCGCATGGTGTCTAAAGTTTTTCTTAAAATATCTCTGAGTAGACTCTATACCAGCTAAATTGGTTACACATACCTATTGCCAAACGTCGAGCTTTCGAGTGTCTTAGTTGCGAAAATGGGTCACTAACTGTCATGCACTTACACCAATCGATGCAAATTCAACATGAATTACGCCCTACTACAACGATTTCAATACTTTACTCCTTTATCTTTGAAACTTTTAAAACAAAAGCATAATAATGTTCGTCTACATAAAACCTTTAAAAATAGACAGTTCTAAGCTTTTTTATCGCTTTGTCAAGTGACGTTTACCTTCTTAATAATGAATGGGTAAATTGTTTACCTTCTCTTTTGACCTTGAAGAAGAGATACAAAGAGATGAACACGTCCACTATTGATTCAAATCCCACCTGTGTTTTTCGAAGGTAGAGAAAATTTTTGTAAGAAAATTGTTTGAGTCACAAATTTATTTCACCATCACAGAAATCACTAAGCGAAAAGACCCGGTTACAGTATCGAGCGAGTATCGAGGTAGTGCACGCGACGTGCTATGCAGAGGGTACAGAGTGCTTGCTAGTGACAGGCGAGGACCGAGGCGGCCGACTGCTCACTGCGCGCTTAATACCGCTGGCCGCCCGCCCCGCACGCAGACGCCCAAAGCTTTCTCTGCGCAACTCATATCTTTCTTTCTTTGCAGGACGCTTTCGTTGACAGCGTTTACATTTTAATATCGCGGTGATGTTAATTATTACTAATTCTTGATTTATTTATTATGTGCTCCAATTACTTTTAATTTCCTATTACACGCATATTACAAAATATTTAACTGTAGTTCAGCAACAATAGCATTGTTATGTGCCACAATTCACTTGTTGCCGTTCTTAATTTTAATAATCAAGCCTCTTTAAATCCAATTAAATTTGAAATAAATATTATGTATTAAACAATACAGGCATAAAATCATCTCAGATAATAAATGACATTTAAGGAAATTATGTCTAAAACTGTAAAAGTAGTTTTAATTAAATTCACAACTAAAACTAACTAACACTTCACATTGACCAGGAATGATCTAAGTACTAAATCTAAAACATAACAAATACAATATTATGTATGTATGATTCATGTTCGGTTGTATAAATAATTAGTTTTAACGCCGATTAGCCTATTTGAATTACCCTAAAATAAAGTTAATAGTTTTCCATTATATATTCCATCCATCCATTCCATCCTTATATTTTCACTGCGGTTTTACCCACGCTGTGATTACCGGTGAAACAGATTATGTAAAAAACGATAAAGATTTGTAATGTTCATACTGTACTTCGAATACTTAAACCTCGTTCCTTCTAGTTTGATCTGGTATATCAGTCAGTTAATCATTAATTAATAATTTATAGACAGTCAATATGTACCTCATCTATGTTTGGATGAAATTTGGATTAAGTTTAACCTATTGTTTCAGTTAGTAATATATAAGATAAACTTAAATATACAAATACTACAAAGATATTGGACAGATTTTAATAAAATATCGTTTAGTGATAGCTTATTATTTCAGTCACTAGATATTTTAGAAGTATAGACTTACATAAAAACCGAAAGTTTGTACCGCAGATTTTTTTTTTATTCCAACAAAAGTACCTACCTAAAAACTGTTATATTTACAAAAAAGAACATGAAAATTAAGACTATATTAAAGTTAGTTATTCTCCTAAAGCCCGGAGCTACGCCGCCTGAAAACCAAAATTGGTGGACATTTTTACATCTTGTAATTAATGGACTTTTAAGAACAAAAAGTATTGTTAACTTGATATTAAGTATTAAAAAACCACGAAATAAAAATAATCTTAATTGAATAAATTGTTTATTGTAATAATATCTATAATATTTTTACTTTAATACTATGTAACTTTAATGTTTCCCCTTGATAATGTACATAATAATTATTTTTTTAAGGTCCGGTTTAAAAAAAGACTACAATGAAATCCGATGGCTTTTAACAAGTGGAACAAAGAAAAAATATATAAATTCAGAAAACAGTTTATATACATTTTAAAAGTGCTTTTATTTTTTATTAATACAATAATAGCCTTAGCTTAAACGTTTTGAGCTTAAATAGAATAGATGGAATATGAAGTAAAGATTTTAAGAAACTAATTGCAATGAGGGATAGTGATTTTCGCACTCAGAAAAAATATCAACATTCATTTAGACAGTAAGAACATTTTAATTTTAATAATTCAACCGAATATACCAACTGATGTACTAACATCCGTTAATTACACCAAATGACAAATGGAACTCCAAATAATTGCCCCCTTTTTAGCGCTGCTGTTGATAAAACTAAAATATTCATGTATATAATACTACAATTATTACATTATTGACTACTAATACTTATTATAGGAGTTTAAATTTTGTCTTTTGAACAACAAAATAACTTTAATTTAAGACATAACTATATTAAGAGGCTTCTCAATTTCTCAGGGTGTTTTCAGCAAAAATCACAGAATAATTAATGGGTAATAAAAAGAAAATACAATTCATTTATTAGCTCCGTTGGTCGAGTGGTTAGCGCAGACGCCTAACGTATAGCGGCGCAACGGGGCACAGGTTCGATTCCCGACAGCGACAGGCCTGTATGTGATGAGCATAGTATGTCTGTATTTATAAAGTGTATTTCTATGTATTTGTATCGTTCTCTAACATCCTTCACAAAAGCAAATAATTTGCTTAGCTACTTAGGGATTAGATCAATTTGTGTAATTTGTCCTGATATTATTTTTATTATTGATGACTAAAATAGCTAAGTTACTTATTCAACCATAACACAATTATCGATTTTACTCTACAACTTTTCAAAGCGTTTGATATTTACGGGATCCTAATGGGGCTTGGCAAACTTTTAATATTGGTAAATGTTTTGATAGAATTAACTTTGTACATAATATATTGGTGGGATTTTTAACACATAAATATGAATAAAAAAACATTTAAATCAGTCTAAAACGATAAGGCCATGAGAATACCATTTTAAAATCCAATGTTTGAGAACAGTTTCATCCATCCTGAAGCGCATTTTAACAAACAAATCTTCATCCCATGTAAGTACATAGAAATATTCTATATTATTTATTGTAATAGCCTACGAATACTGTATGGGAGGTTCGGAGCAATGCGTGCAATTAAATAAACATAAATCAATGAGTTCGATTATATTCAATGTCTATTACTGTATTTATCAATTATATAAATTATTGTATTCTCACCCCTGCTATGGGGTGTTTGTAGTTAACAACCCTATCGGGTGTTTGTATTTAACTTTATAGAGGATGTTTTTAATCACAAAAAAGCTAAGTGAGAAGGAAAATAACAAATAAAAAAAATATGAGCCGAGTTCTAAGGTAACAAAAAGCTTATCGATTATTTATTTCAAGAGCAAAATTTAATAATCGCTACTTTATTAATACGATTGTCCACCCCGATGAGGATATTCTGTCGCGTTACATAGACTATCCCCATCTGACTACCTGCCCTGTATATTACTAGTCTAATTCTACTACTACTAGTTAAGTGATTCTACTGATTTCACAAGAAGATTTTTTTTCCGTAAAGTGAAAATACTCGATTCAGAATAAAGTTATGAATTATGAAAGGTTTCTTTATAATATTTTTTGTAAAAAAATATTTGTTCACCAATAGCTTTGCCATAAAGTCAACCAATTAATTCACCCTTATGACAACTTTCATGTAGGCAAAATATTGTCCAGGAACCCAATTTCTTAAATATTAGTTCTACATCTTGAATAAATGCTAAGACACACCGACTTCAGTATATAAAGTTATAAAATATATAAAATAATATACCAATAAAGATAGTTAAAACAACTTCAAATAAAAGATCTATAAGCAAAAAATGAATATAATTGTAAAAAAAAAGCGTGGGGTACTTTTTAAGAAATTATCAAAATGTATGTTCTTCTGTTCATATCTGCCAATAAAATATGTATATATAATATTACCAACGATGAGCCACCACGCTTTTTTTATAATTAAATTACTTTTTCTTCTTATACCTAGTTCTTTAATTTTTTGTTGTTTTTGTATTATTTATTTTTTACTTTGATTTTTGATAAAGGCATTTTTATTCCTATTATTAAGCTATTGCATAGCTTAGTAGTGGGAATACCAGAGTTCTGCCTCAGCGAGACAGAAACTCTGGTATGTTCTGCCTCACCTCGGTGCCCAAAAAAAAAAAAAGTTTTGGGGTGCGCTGAATCGATTGGTGCAATCCTTTTTCTGATATCTCATCAGAATCAGGAGATAGCTTCCATAATTTAAACACTCCAATACCTCTCATTAATCTAATGTTAATGACATGCTCGCTGCTTTATTGTTCTCCTAATTACGTGATATTCAATGTTATGTTATATAATTACGTGATATTTAGTGAAGAAAATACATTCAAACAATATTACTTTGATACATTATCAGATGAAGGTAGTAATACCAATGATATATTAATAATTACACAAGAACCCATGAAATTAAAAAGAAAACGAGAAGACGAAGAAGAAAAGATAGAAAATATCTTTGAGTTCAAAAGAAAAAATAAAAATAAAAAACAATGCTCCTTTGTTTCCCGTCAGTCTAATGGTACAACAGAATATTTATCATCGAACAAGGAAGATGGGGTATTGTCAACGAATTTGATTAAAATAGAAATATTCGAGTTAAAAAAACTTGTGAATATTCCAACTAACCTGCATTGGAAAAATGCTAAACTTAGATTGAAATATTATGGAAATGAAGGGAACAAGCATTTGACTTCTATTAACAAAATAATATACAACATAGCAAAAGATATTTGTAAAAAATATAATTTTAACAACAGGTAATAATGTCAGCTGTTTACTAATTAAAATTTAATTCTAAGTATAATTGTTTTTCATTAAAAGCTTAAATATAATCTTATAATTGTTTTTCATTAAACCTTAATTGTAATCATCTTACTCTTGGTGTATATGTAGTCTTTGTAATTTGGAAGTAAGCTTCATTTATAATCTAAACGTGTCTTCGGAACCTTACCATCGAAAGAATATAATGGATCTTGATTATTCTGAGACTACTATGATCTTCAATGACAGTGATATTGAGGAAGTGTGGGATAAAATTAAGATGATAGAGCATTGTGAAAAAATAGAAAAGTCTCAAATGTTTGATTCTGAATATGATGACCAACTTTACGATCTTTGTGTGTTAGTTGAAAAAACTAAAGGGTATGCATACTTTTTAATAATAAATTTTAAACATATGAAATATTATTCTTATAAGATTCCACTGATAACATTTTATTCTATTTACAGACAGTCACTACAACCATTAATATCTACTTCATCAACATCATATCCAATACAGATAGGACTAGGAAACACGGTTAAAAGAAGTATTGAATTAGAAGATGGGAACAAGGATGTAAAGAGAACACGAGTTGAGGAACCTTCAACTTCAACAGATACTGCTAAGGTACTATGTGATATATATAATATCTTTGCTAGTAATAGATATTTTACCAATCATATTAAGAGCAATTTACATAAAAATAATATTTTAAAGTCACACTGTTCTCTTGACAATGTGTCTGTGATAGATTCAGCGTTTAGACAACGTATTATATCTTTTAAAGTTAAAAGTAAGGAACAACCTGGTTTAGTGTTTCAAACACCTGAATTATTTCTGGAATCGGTTAGAAATGATCTATGTACTTTAATAAATGAAACATTAAAACAACATTCCTCTATTAAAGTAAATTTTGTCTTATAAGCAGATTTTGTACAGGAAACCAAACATATTACTAATTCCTTTGATTTTCAAACTAATAATTTTATTATTTCTCTTACGGAAGATATAAATATTCTCATGCTGTCATTACGAGAGACTTTATCACATTATTAGGTAAAATAAAACGTTTACTATCATTATGAGATAGACATATTTTGGTAATTTGTTGAGTGAATATTGAGTGTTTAAGTGATCTAAACCTATACCTACATTGTATCATGCTGATTATTTTTATTTAAGAGACATGATTTATAATTTTGAAGCGTCATCCGTTTAGTAACACTTTTGTTAACTCCTTTAGCTTTAGAGGTAAATTTATTTTTGGTTTGAATGGCATACATCTTTGATCGTAATCCTACAAGTTCTTTAACAATATTCCCATTATATTCATCTTCGAAAAAACCAACCTTTTTTTTTGTTTATTAGCGGATAACCAAACACATTGCTTGTTGGATAATCGGATGTATCAAAACGAGAAAAAAGATCAGTTTTAATATCATTATAGAAATCATCCGTAAAAATTTGATAAATTAAACTATCAGTGTTTGTGTATAACAATTTAGTATTGCTACCAAACTTAGTTAGCATATTGTCATAATGAAAATCTAACATTAATGTTTTTGATATATCTAGGATGGCAAACCCTAAATAAATAGGTTTGTCATAAAACACTTTGGTTTTTTGAAGCTGAACAGCTACCAAGTTTTCCGCAAAAATAGAAATATTTTTGAATACAGGTTTTGCTATTAAATCTTGGACACCTAAAGATTTACCTCGGTTATTCCATTGAGTAAGTAATTTGACATTTACTCTTTTCTCAACATTTTTCATAGTTTTACCAAACACCGAGTTATTCATTGATTTAAAAAAATCCTTCTCTAAATCTGAAGTGGCTCGTGTTCTGAGTTCAGTATTTAGATCAATATATTTTTTTAACCAAGGACTTTGTTTAAATTTTAATATTCGATGTATTTTTGATAATTAGAGACCCATTTTAAGACATTGTTTTAGATTTCGGTAATAAATTTTATATTTTTCTTTATTATTTAAATTTAGAATGAGTTTTTTTCTTTTGACCCCCCTGCGAAAATATTTTCAGGACACAATGGTAAGTCAGAATGAATATAATGAAGTTTATCAGGATATTCCAAGTCCACTTCTAAAATAAAGCCGTATTCAGAACCCTCTGCAACTTCTTAATTGGTCTCCGGACTCACCCATTCAAAGTCTCCTTCAGGAAGGTATTGTGACATGGCCCAACCATAAAGGTTATTAACATCGAAATAGGCTAAGTATGATATAGGATTATCATTATTAAAATCCGCTAAATATTTATTATTTGCATGACGATTACTACACTGAGAAACACCACCTCTTATACCCGTCTTAATGAATACAATTTGATCAATATCTGTTAACAATTCAAATTTCACTTTAGTTTCTTTTAACATAGCATTCCAACTGAGCCCAGGTGCTGTATAGTAATGTGTAGGATCTATCCTATAAGTTTTGAGACATAGTTCTCTAAAATATTCGAAAACATCTACAAGCAATAAAACATCTGTCTTTAAATATAAATTGGAATAATCCTCAGAATATTGCTTTAGTTATTCTTCTGAGGAATAATCTAACATATTTTGACAACCAAAGTGTCGCCAAACGTCTTGAGCGCGTTTATAATCATTATCTGAAATTTTTGAACTAATAGTTAATGTATTAAAGAATGGATCTTTTTTTTTTTTTTTTGATAAATTTTGGTAATGAAGTTTCATTTAGGAATTCAAAAGATTTCATGAATTCATATGGGTAAACACCTTTCTTTCTAAGACGATCAGAATCTCCTTTGTTTTGAATGTTGTTTTCGAGTTCATGGAATACGTCATCTTTCAAATTTTTAGCCAACTGATCAAGACTACATGATAAAAACTTAAAAGAATCTACAAATCTCAGATTGATTTTTTTATTATTAATTGAAAGATGTTTTGAAAATGAAATATATTTCTCTTTATTTTGAGGTATCAAATCAATGTCTCCTTCAGTGAAGTTAAGCGCATGCACAATAAAATGTGTATCATAATCAGGGACAAGAAATTTTTTCCCACATAACTCACGTACAACTCCTCTAAAATCATCTGTTTGAAAGTCAAAATCAATTGTTTTATCTCCATTTAACTCAGTTTCACAAATATGACATACTTTGGAGTTAGCTATATTAAAGTTAATTGAATTTGTCAAAGGTTTTCGTTCTGATTTTTGATAATAATTTCTATCACATATTAATTTTAAGTCATCATGTAACCTATTCAAAAATATATCTGCACAGTTAAGTTCGCTATAAGTTTCATATTTAGATAAACTATCATCGAAGGAGCATTTAATATAATATCCGAAACTATATGGTTCATGTTTTTGTATGTTTTCTGAATGAGATTTTGATGGATCATACAGAACATGTCTGCATCGGCTTCAAAAATGCTTCAAAATCAGCATAAATTACAAAGGGAATTTTAAATTTCTTTTGAAATTTATTAAACTTTTATTCTTTGTTTGATACAGGTTGTCCGTACCAATTTTTAGATGAAAGCTCACTGCTGGGTAAATTGGTTATTATGTGAAAACAGTCATGTTGTTGATGGTTAGTTAATTTTTCTTGAGTGGTAAAACGCACTAAACAACCATCACAAATATGTACTACACCGTTTGTATTAGATATTTGTTTACTTACTAGTCTAGACAGATTTTTTATATAGCATTAATGACCTTTTCTATCATTTTGTATATACAACAAATTTACATGTGTATTTTTACGTTCCTTCGTGAAATATAGAGGACCGACAACAGAATGTTTTTTTTGATTTGTCATCAAATTCTAATTCAAAGACATTCACACTAATATTATTTATTTTCTCTACTTTTACTATGTCATTCAATTTTATCGGAAAAGGTATACCATTAAATTTTTATTTATTTGAATGAATGTTGTAAGAGCACACTCGATCTGAGTTTTTCCTCACAGGATATAACGCTGAGAGTAATGCCCATTTAAAACACATTTCATCTGAATTTTTAACATTTACAACTGCTTTTTTATCTTTAATGTCTTTTGGTAAATCCATATATGAAGTACCACGAAGTGGACGGAATTTGTTTATATTTAGTTCTATGTAATTATTTTTTTTAAGAGTCCATCCACTGTCTTTCTTTTCAAAAGTAGATATTTTATTTGATAAAGTCTCTCGTAATGACAGCATGTGAATATTTATATCTTCCGTAAGAGAAATAATAAAATTATTAGTTTGAAAATCAAAGGAATTAGTAATATGTTTGGTTTCCTGTACAAAATCTGCGTATAAGACAAAATTTACTTTAATAGAGGAATGTTGTTTTAATGTTTCATTTATTAAAGTACATAGATCATTTCTAACCGATTCCAGAAATAATTCAGGTGTTTGAAACACTAAACCAGGTTGTTCCTTACTTTTAACTTTAAAAGATATAATACGATGTCCAAACGCTGAATCTATCACAGACACATTGTCAAGAGAACAGTGTGACTTTAAAATATTATTTTTATGTAAATTGCTCTTAATATGATTGGTAAAATATCTTTTACTAGCTAAGACATTACATATATTACATAGTACCTTAGCAGTATCTGTTGAAGTTGAAGGTTCCTCAACTCGTGTTTTCTTTACATCCTTGTTCCCATCTTCTAATTCAATACTTCTCATTTTTCTGGGTCAAGTATCTAAAAGATGTATAATTGGATTCTTTAATAACACGGCATTAAATGGTACTCTCAATAAAAATCCCTTTAATTTTGACAACTATAATATGAATTCATTTTGTTTATATATTGATGGTCAGCAAGTACCTTTTAAATCTTTACAACCTTCATTCAAGAATAAAATTTTCTCAGCTGCCTATCACACATTATTCTCAGGAACGGGTATATATTTTCTTAATGAAGGAAATGGAATATCTAGGGAACATTATGCGAATGGTTATTGTCTATTAGCGTTTGATCTAACTCTTGATTTATCAGCAAACTCTTCGAGTCATTGGAATCTAATAAGGAACGGTAGCGTAAGATTGGAAGTTCGTTTTGAATCTTCTCTTTCTCAAACTATTAACTGCATTGTTTATGCTGAGTTTGATAATGTAATTGAAATAGATAAGAACCGTAATGTAATCGTAGACTATAGTAGTTAAATTGAATATGGATGCTTATGTTTTAAAGACCATACATATACAGATTTATCATTAGTACATAAGGAAGATATCATTTAAGTAATAAAGTTATCAACAAAGCTGTAATCGATGTTTTTTTACAACCTATATACCTTTAAATATCAAGGTCACAAAAACATAATGAACATACACAGGAGTAATCGCCTATAGCTAACACATATTATAATTAATCTAATATAAAACATGAATTCTATCGAGCTCCAAGATACTTTGTATAAGATACACCCATCCTTGCAACACAACGTATATGCATCAAACAGATTACCAATTCACATAGAAGTACCTACGTTCTTAGTTAGCAATTTGGATCCAGATACACAACCAGGATCTCACTGGGTGGCTATACACATAGATAAAAACGGATTTGGTCAATATTTTGATTCGTTCGGTCGATTACCTACAGGTTTCCATAGAACATTTTTGAATAGAAATTGTAGAGTGTGGACTAACAAAAGTAAGAGGATTCAAAATGAACATCAGTATGTGGAGAGTACTACTTGCTATATTTATATTTTAAGTTCTATGGAAATGACATGTTGGATTTTACCAATATATTCGATATAAACCTAACGCTAATGAATGATATATTGGTACATGAATTATTCAAATATTATTTTAAATAAAGGATACGGAAATAAAAAAGATCTACTTTTTTTGTACCTACATCTAAAGAATGTTAAAAGTGATTAGGTAATGATAACATTGAATATCACGTAATTAGGAGAACAATAAAGCAGCGAGCATGTCATTAACATTAGATTAATGAGAGGTATTGGAGTGTTTAAATTATGGAAGCTATCTCCTGATTCTGATGAGATATCAGAAAAAGGATTGCACCAATCGATTCAGCGCACCCCAAACCTTTTCTTTTTTTTTAGGCGCCGAGGTGAAGCAGAACATACCAGAGTTTTTGTATTGCTGAGGCAGATCGCGGGATTGGAGCGCGGTGACCGAATCCAAAAATTCCGTAACGAAAAAAACCTAACACTCCCTACTCCGCCTTCTATGTAGCTCGGCTGAGTATTGTGTACATATCATTTAAAAATAGCATAAGCGCCATCTTAATAATATGTTTTATATACTTTATTGCTTACTCGTTAAGGTTTATTTTAGAATGAATGTTTTTCTTGTACAAAGGTATTTTTTTCAACAAGCCTGTGCATTCTGTTATCATGTTACAAAAGACTAACTATAAGTACTTAACAAACGTAATTGAACTTTATTCGTGAGATTTAAGGTTGAAAATATTTTTAGCTAATGATAATATTACCTTTTTTATAACATTACATAGCAATGACAACTTCTCAGTCATTTCTTCAATAAAAGAAAAAAAAATGATTTCAATTAATATAAAAGAAAAAACTTGAATAAAAAAAATAAAAAAAACAATTAAAAAAAATATACTGCATAAATAATTATAATTCAATAAGTTGATAAAAAACGCTATGCAATAGCTTTACGGCGGCAGTAAACAACTGATAAAGAAACGAAATATTTAAGAGATAATATTTGAAATGAAAAACATGATGTTATAAATAGTTTCTATTTTAATTGTTTTTATTACAATAGATGTGTGCTGCTTTTTATATAGTTAATGTTCATACTTCATAGTCAGATGCCCGTTACGGTTTTCCACCAACAAGATAGACCCAAACCCCAAATCAGTTAGGGAATCGAAAATGATGCATAGAGACACCTGAAAATAAAAAATACGACTGTGTACTTATGTACGCTCGTAAGAAGTTATACTTCATTGTCGTCATTAAAATCGTTTTTAATTGCATGCAAATAATTAAATTCAATACGATAATAAAAGGACTGGAAAAGGATCGCTAAGACAGTCAATAATATTTAATTCAATATACTCAACTATACTCTATACTTAAAATACTCTATTCATTTCTTTTTTTTTTAAATTAAACTTAACCAAATTAAAAATTCGTTCTGCATTTTCTTATTTATGCCTTGATATAAAATAGTGACAATTTTAGATGAACACTTTTTATACAAGTTGGTGGCTCTCTACCTATACGCTGTACATTTGATTTCTTACAATAAACCTATTTTATGTACTTACAATAACGTACGACATATCCATTTATTTACTACTAATAACAATAGGGTTTAAATATTTAATCAAATTCTATAGCTGTACTTGATAATAAGGACGACAAAGTAACCTAAAGTGCAAGATGAGTTGAAAATTTCTAAGATCAGTCAACCAATTAATAAAAATTTTATGATGTCATAAATAATCGTAAGCATGTTCTGATTATGGAGGTAGGAATCTATTTAATGATTTCATTGTTTTTATCTATACATATAATAAAATTCACTGTATGTCTGTATGTCTGTATGTTTGTGCACGTTAATCTCAGAAACGAATTAACCGGTTTGGATGAAGTTCTCGGGAATTTATAGTCATGGGCTTCATTTAATGTTTAGTTTTTTTTAATATAAATCTGTTAAAGATTAAAGAACTTTGTAATCTCTAATTTTCGTATTATTGCTGTCAAACATTTTTTCAAATCTGAAATAGTGGTTCTCATTGCATCATAGTTCTTTATTATTTATTTGTGATTGGAATTTACTTTTTAAGAACATATTTGCATGTAAGACGGTCAGTAAAAAATAATTTAAACATTTGAAAAACCCCCGATAAAAAAGTCCTCTAAAAATAATAAAAATAATATTATAATGTAGCAATATAGCATAAGAACCTTTCACCAAAAAATCCTCAACATCTTGGAGACAACTGTTTCTATTTCGACCAAAAATAGTTAAGAACCATCTCGGCGAACGAGGCTTTCGATTAAAAAAACCGCAATCAAATTCGTCCACGCGTTTGACTGCTAGAATGCCACAGACGTCTGTCTGATACACAGATTGACAGGACAAACTTATAACACCCTCTATTTGAGTCGGGGGTTAATAAAAAAAGAAATAAAATAACATTTAGCGATCGACTGTACTGGTGCCATTTTTATACCTTCCAATAACGTTATCTTATTTTTACTCAAACGAAAACATTTCCACAACTGTAAAACATCTCAGTACACCGTGATACCGGTAGGTGGTGGTACAAATTAATCTAATTATTTTTCTTCTATGATTATATATTATTTAAAGCTTTTAAAAAATATAAGCTTTCTTTTAATAAGCCTGCTTAACACTTCAAGCATTAAGTTAAAACTCGTTGTTCAGATAAAACCGGTTATCAAATCAATATTTGATAAATACTTACGATAGCCCAAGTTCAGGAGGTGCTAGTAGTCTAAACCACGTAGTCGGCACTGTATTTACAGTACTCTGTGTTTATAGTGCTCTCTGTATTTCATTTCTTTTTCAAACGTCTTCGCTCATCAGTACCTCGGAGTTATTTTTTTTTCCTTAAATTTAATATCACGGATGTTATTTAATTAATATGGCGAAGTGGAAACTATGTCGTCTACAGTTTGGAAATGAAGAGTTTGAATTATCTAAAGGACAAGTTACTATCGGGAGAGGAAAAAAAAACTTAATAAAATTATCAAGTACAGTAATATCAAGAAACCACTGCTTTATTCAAGTAAAAGCAGATGAAGTATTTATAACGGATTCAAAGGTAATACTTATATACAATTTTAATTAATGTTACAAAAATAATCTAAATATCAATTAAATTTATTTTTACCATTTTTTATATATTAGTGTCAAATTATTGGTGACTGATTATACCCAATTTTTTTTTAATTTATTAAGAATATGGCATGCATTTTAAGCACAATGTTTATTTAAGTTGTTTAAGATTAGGTTGAGTTGTGTGTTCTGGTACCTCTTGGATCATCTTTGAATATTTTCTTGGGGTTTTTCAAATTATGTATGTAATTTTAAAGATTTTTTTTCTACTTTTATTTATAACCTGAAATAGCGACTGTGATAAGTGATAGATCTGCATACAAAGAATCTATACACAAAGTTTAAGATAAGTATAGATAGATATCAACAGATTTTATATAATTGAATGATCAACAATCATTATGATTAATAAGTTTATGATTATCATATTGCGATAGTAGCATATACTCGTTTTTGCACTTAATTTAAAAATCCAACTGATGTTTCAATTTGGCCTGAAAGATGATTAAATAAAAAATTAAGCAAATTCAAGAGTCTGCTAGATGTTTAACTCTTATCAAAGTAAGACAGGTTATTGAATATTATTCAAGTTTTTATTCAACCTACACCATTTGCGATAAAATGTCTTGTCTTTTAAATGAAAATTGCATAAAATCATTAATTCTTTTATCAGCTTTAAAACAGTAATTATTAGGAAAGAGCTGTTTTTTTTGTTTTTAAAGATTTTTTTAAATATACATTAAAAAAATAAAGTTTTATTGGTTTTGATTGTTATTCAAACTCACTGAAAGGGTTCACTTATTTTAAAAAACTAAAAAAAAAAGTTGAGTCCTTTTAACTAGTTAACAATAAATATTCTTTGAATTATTTTACTTTTATGCTTCGAAAAATCTTAACAATTTTAACAAGATTAACAAGAAGAACTTCTTATAGTCGGGTGACATCAAGCTGTACTTTTTGGGGTCGCTGAACAACGGGAGTGATAAGAGTTTGGATTCGCTAGTCACGGAATGCTGCAAGGTCATCTCTTCTTGTTTAAATTATGTCCAATTTAGGGAGTTAAAAATTCTCTCGTATTTTATCCGCTTTCAAAAAAGAGCAGACTCGGTTGCTGTACGGCTTCGTATCGTTATTTCATATATGAATTCATGGTCAACTAACGTTTTTCACGAATTGTAATAGTTTCACAAGAACGTGAAATTGAGTTTCGAAGAGCATTTTTACGTAGACGACTACTTTTATCCGTTCCCGATTCTTGAGATTTATATTTTTTAAGGCGCGCAGCCCCTTTTGTAGGTCTACCCATGGCTAATTGATAATGTAGCAATAAACTAAAAAGTGTTAAATAAAAATAACTACGTTAAAAATAACAGACTTTAAAGCTAAAAAAATAAATTTAAAATTAAAAAAACCCCCGATACATAAAGACCTCTAAAAAAATAAAAATAATATTATTATGTACTTATTGAAGTCGTTGCGTCGGGGGACCGTTGTACGTACGTTGATAGTGTATATTTTACGAAGTTAATCATTGAGGACTTAGACTATACGATTCGATATCGTAATTTCTTTATTTGCCGTGTTAACTTACTTGCATTTTAATTTCTTCCTTCATTATAAGGTCTATATGGAATAACTTCGCCTTCAAAAATAATATGAGGTAGCTGATTATCGGAAGTACGCGCGATCAGCCTAGAACTACCAATGATACTGACCTGCATTTAGGAAGTTTTTGTTTTAAGGCCAAAACACTTGCTCCAATTTGAGATACGCGCCAGATCTTGATTGACTTGCAATATAGTATTTGCAAGGTCATCAAGACTTAACTGGCGGTAAATTTGAAGATCGTCGGCATGCAAGTGGTAGAAAGAATTGATATGAGAGCAAATAGTGTTTATAAACACTGAAAATAGTAAAGGAGACAACACGCCACCTTGCGGGACACTAGCATTGACCGCGCTCCAGTCAGAGTACTGGTCATTTAACCGTACACGTTGCCGACGCCCACGCAAGTAACAATGAAACCAGTCAATTGCCGATGGAGATATGTTGTGGCTACCCAATACCGTGAGTAAGATATCAAAGTCTACAGTATTGAACGCATTACTGAAGTCCAGCAATGTCAATATTGTGACCGTTTTTTCTTTTTTTTTTTAATCGTTGGCAAAATGCGTTACGCATCATCCCAGCGGCCAGGAAGGCGATGGCCGAGGGGGTATGTGGGTCCACCCGGCAGCATAGAAGACGCTGCCATTCCTAAGGCTACCCACCAAAAAACCAACGGTTGATCCCATCGCCCCAGTGTCCACCGACGGTTTTCCATGCCTGACCTGATATCCTATTTACTATTTATTTTGGAATTTACTAAGGAGGTTATTTTAGGTTAAAAGGCGCTCAGTTGGAACTGTACTAGTCTCTTAAGAATTTTTGATAAAAAGGGAAGGATGGATATAGGACGAAAATCTGAGGAAGAAGAAGGGTTATTTTTAAGGAAGAGGAACAATAAAGGCATCTTTCCAACAGGAAGGAAATTCACACATTGTAATGGAATTACTAAATAAGGACGTAATAGTAGAGATCAAAATATCAAGGATAGGGATGATCATTTTACGACTAATGGCATCAGAACCGACTGCATCAGAACTCATGGATAGAATAGTTTTCTTAACATCACATTTGGAAAAATGACTGAAACCAAATATGGGAGTATTTGAAGTTGGAAGAGATGAAAGTTCGCTAAGGGTGCGGGACTTAAAAGCACCATCCAAAGGTGTTGACATGGAGAAATGCTGGTTAATATTATTAAGATCGGAATGGGAAATGTTTTGAGTATTTTGTTTACTTCGAGCAACTCCAAGAGATTAAAGAAGGTTCCAGACTAACTGAGTCCTTCTCTTCAATAACAGATTTATAAATATGGCGTCGTTGATTATCTCTACACAGCCTGTTGCAGCGATTACGAATTTTGATGTATTTTGCCTTGTTTTCCTCATTAGGTTCACTTTTATTTTTAGCTTTAGCTGTAACCTTTTTTTGCTGAAGCTTTTTTATATCATCAGTTAGCCAAGGAGCAGGAAGATGCTTCATACGTACAGGTCGAATAGGAGCATACGCGTCATAGACATTACATAAAAGAGAGTTAAAAATACCCACTTGCTCGTCCAGAGAACGTGAAGTGAGTACCTCAGACCATTAAATATCAGAGGCATCAGGATTCCTGAGGTAAAAAAAAAAGGGGGTGAGAGTTGCTTTAACGATGTTTTAAATTTGTTAACACTTTAAATCTAGGTTATGCTAGATTTAAGTTACACCGAGTTTATTAGTAAGCATTTTCCTTATTACAAATTTACATTTGGTTTATATTGTTAAAGCTTGTTTATAAGTAAGGCCGTTAGAGTTAAAATAATTTACAATCACTAATAACACTATGATGAAGGGATTTATATTATCACTAGCTATTGCACGTCGCTCTTTATAATTACGATCATAAGCCATATAAATATAATTTTTACAGTCTACGTAGACGCAGTCACGGACAACACCTATCCCTATTAAAGTACTTTATCTGAGTAAATAATTGTAAGAACCTTTTGTCCTACCAAATAAGGATGTTTTTCCTATATAGCGCATGCGAAGCCGCTGGGAACAGCTAATTATTGCATAAGAAGCTTTCACCAATTTTTACATACATTGGTACGTACAAAGGGTACGTTTTATCAAAATCGAAATCAAACGCGTACGAAGTCGCAGGCACAGCTAGTTTTTTTATATTATCAATGTACAGAGACTTCTTCTTTAAAGATTTATTACACGTATAGAAAATTTTTATGGTACCTATTACGTGACTGACATAAATTGACGTAACTTTTTTATTTCTTAACCATATTATATAAAATAAACACTAAATGTTAAGTGAAGGCTATTACAATACATTCCTGAAAACTGCATCCAAATTGTTTAAGCCGTTTCTGAGATTAGCGTGCACAAACATGCAGACATTGGGTTCGCTTGCTCTTATAAAGGCCCCCATTATGTTTTTTTTTTATTTTCCATGTACAGAAATTGATCAGTGAAAATTTTATTATATGTATATATATAAATTATATTTACTACTAGCTGTTCCTATGACATTGTACGCGTAGATTTCGATTTTGATAAAACGTACCTTTTGTACTTACCAATGTATGTAAAAAGTATAAACCTCCAAACTGGTAAGCAACAATGGTAGGACAATAAGAGATTAACTTCTTTATTTGGGAACGGATTGGTAAAAAATATATATAAAGTCAATCCCATAACAATATATTCCCGGAAGCTGCATCCAAATCGATTAATCCGTTTCTGAGATTAGCTTGCACAAACATACAGACATACAGACGAACAGACAAAATGAAAATACATTGGTTTCTCTTACTTATATAAAGGTCCCTTGTATGAATTTCGTGTTGTGTGCACAACTAAAAGATAAACAGACAAAGATTTTAAAAATGCTGAAAATGGTTTCTGTTAGTTATCACTTCACATCCTGGTATATTTTTATAAATATTTTCAATGTACAAAGACTACTCCTCTACAGATTTATTACACGTATAGAATAAAATTTGCATGGTACATATTACGTGATTGACATAACTTTTTTATTTCTAAACCGATATAGCTAAAATAAACACTAAATGTTAAGGGAAATTCGTAATAATATATTTCTGAAAATCCCATTCAAATTGGTTAAGCCTTTTCTGAGAAAGGTTATACGTAAGTACCTTTAAAACAGGGTAAAATTATGTACCCTCCAATGATTTATTTTGTTAGGAAAATCTTTTCGCACATCAATTTTTTGGGTGGCTGGAAGAGATCTCTTTGTAGATAAGTTATCCTGTGTAGGTACGTAATGTTTATATTTAAAGTTAAGATTTAAGTTTGGTACATAAATAAATAAATAAATAAAATATCTTTATTCTTTTAATTATATTCAGTTGTTTAGGTGTATGTATCTTATAACTTACAGAATCCATTTTCAAAATTTTAAAAATCTTTGTCTGTTTATCTGTTTGTCTTTTAGATAGCACACAACAAGAAAAAAAAATTTCATAAGTTCTTACAGGGGGACCTTCATATAAGCAAGAGAACACAAAACAATATTTATTCATTTTGTCTGTTCATCTGTATGTGTGTTTGTTTGTCCACGCTAATCTCAGAAACGGATTAATCGATTTGCATGCAGTTTTCAGGAATATATTGTCATGGGATTTACTTTACTTATTTTATTTTGTTTTTATTTTAACAATCGGTTAATAAATAAAGAAGTTAATAATCTCTTATTTGTTGTACCATTGCTGCTTACCACGCAGGCACAGCTAGTCTATACATATAATAAAATTGTCACTGATCCATTCCTGTATATAGAATTTAAAAAAAAAATCATCATAGGGGGGCTTTATAAGAGCAAGAGAACCCAAAACAATGGTCTTCAGTTTGTCTGTGTGTCTGTATGTCTGTATGTCTGTATGTTTGTGCACGCTAATCTCAGAAACGGCTTAACCAATTTGAATGAAGTTTTCAGGAATATATTATCACGGTCTTCACTTAACATTTATTTATTTTTAGTCTTTATTGCCTAAAATAGTACAATAGGCGGACTTAATGCTTAAAAGCATTCTCTACCAGCCAACCCGAGAATACAGTGCAAACATAGAGCAAGGCGCTTAAAATATAAAACATTAAAACAGGAAAAAGCAACATTAGAATAAATTAAATAAAACTTATATGCATATAACACATTGTACATAATGTATACAATAAATCATAAATATTTGTTTTCAATAATTCAATACACTTACACAAATACATACCCTATACATACATAAACATATTATTATTATTATTATTATTATTATTATTATTATTATTCTGCTTTGCTCAGGTCGAACCTGGTAGATTTTTTTTTTATTCTAGAAACGGGCGTATTGCCAAAGAACCTAGTCTACATTCAAAATAAATTAATTTGTACACGAAAAAAATGAATATAATATTAATTTTGAATATGTTCAATTATTAATGTGTTGCCTACGAAACGTCGTACTATTGCGCATGTGTCTAAAATAACTGATTTTTGTATGCCTATGTAAGAATATTTGTGGAGTTCTAATTCGCCTAAACTATCATGAATACTATTTGGTACGATGCCTGTAGAGGATAAGATGATAGGAATCACTCTTACTTTATTTTGATGCCACATCTGCTGTATTTCGTCTGCCAGGGGAAGATATTTTTGAATTTTTTCTATGTATTTTGATTTAAGATTATCGGTATTAGGAACTGAGATGTCTATCAAGTAGGTAGTTTTTTTATCTTTTCTAATAAATGTTATGTCTGGTCTATTGTTATTTATGCTTTTGTCTGTTATAATATCTCTATCCCAGTACAGTTTGGCTATGTTATTTTCTAAAACATTTTTAGGTGTATAAATATAATAAGGCTCTAAATTATCTATAAGTTTATATTTTATCGCTAGCAATGCATGTATTTGTTTGGCTACATTGTTATGTCTGTGTGTGTACTGTTTTGTTGCTAAGACTGGGCATCCTCCTGTTATATGTTCTATTGTTTCTTGATATCTATTGCAGAGTCGGCACGCGTCTGATGTTAAATTTGTGTTTTTTATTATATACTTTTCATAGTTCCTAGTTTTTATAACTCTATCTTGTATCGCTATCATGAAACCTTCTGTTTCGCCAAAAATGTTTCCTTTTGTTAACCACATGTTTGAAGCTTCGGGATCGATGTGACTTTGTTGTAGATGATGGGGATGTTTTCCATGAAGGCTTTTTGATTTCCAATTGTTTATTTTTGTATCGTCTTTTACTATTTCATTTAAAGAATCAAATTCTGGGTCATTTAATTTTAATGGTTGTGCAAACACATTTGATGTTATTATAGCCTTATGTATCGGACTGTTCTTACTTCGTTTAAAAAAGTATTCGCGTAAATTATGTATTTGGCTATGGTGTAAATTTTTAATGTCGATGATGCCCCTTCCTCCTTGTTGCCTCTTTAATGTAAATCTTTCAACTGCAGAGTGTATGTGATGTATATTATGTTTATTACAGGTAGTCCTAGTCGTAATATTTAACGCATCTAATTCTGTGTCTGACCATTTCAAAATTCCAAATGAATATGTTAGTACAGGAATAGCGTATGTGTTTATGGCTTTTACTTTATTTCTTGCGGAAAGTTGTGTCTTGAGTATTGAGATTAATCTGTTTTTATACTTTGTTTTGAGATCTTCCTTAATTTCTTTGTGAACAATTTCTTGATTTTGATGGAAACCTAAATATTTGTAGTGTTCTTTTTCTTCTAAACATTTAATGTCGTTATTCGGTTGGTTTAATCTGTAAGGTTCCTGTTTTTGATAATGTCCTTTTATTATACTGCTAATGTTACATTTATTTATACCAAATTTCATCCTTATGTCTGCACTATATTTTTCTGTGATTTTCAGTAAAGAGTTGAGTTCATGTCTTGACGCTGCAAATATTTTTAAGTCATCCATATATAATAAATGTGTAATTTTATTGAGTTTATCTATTTTGTATCCATAACGGCTATTGTTAAGTGTATGTGAAAGTGGATTTAATGCTAAGCAAAACCACAAGGGGCTAAGAGAATCCCCTTGAAATATGCCTCTGGAGATGTGTATTTTTGACGATGTTAAGTTTTCCCTTTCTGTTCGGATATTTAGTACAGTTGACCATTGCTTCATTATATGCTTCAGAAATGCTATTAAATTGTAATTTACTTTGTATAAATCTAAAACCTGCAGAAGCCAACCGTGGGGTACGCTATCAAACGCCTTCTGGTAATCTATATAAGCAAAGTGTAGGTTTCTGTGTTTTTGTTTACATTGTGTGTGTATGCCTGAGTCTATTATTAGCTGTTCTTTACACCCTCTCCCTCCTTTATAGCATCCCTTTTGTTCTTCTGACATAATTTCATTAACTCTAACATGAGTGTTTATTTTAGCAGTGATTATTGATGTTAGCAATTTGTATAGTGTAGGTAGGCATGTGATGGGGCGGTAGTTAGCGGGATTTTCTGTTTCAGAGTTTTTTGGTTTTAAATATGTTATTCCTTGTGTTAATAGATCTGGTACCTGAGTTGGATTTTGAATGAGTTTGTTGTAAATTTTTATAAGGTGTGAATGGACTGCTGTTAATTTTTTTATCCAAAAGTTGTGTATTTTATCAGATCCTGGTGCTTTCCAGTTATTTACTTTTTTAATTGCTACTTCTAAATCTTCCAATGTAATTACAAAATCTGCCATGGGTTCGATATTCTTCACTCTCTCCTTTTCTTCTTGGATCCAGTCTGCATTATTGTTGTGTTCGGTTTTGTGTGCCCATATATTTGCCCAAAACTCTTCAACTTCTTTAATTTTTGGTGGCTCTTTGATATCTGACGGTTTCTGGTTTAGGGTTTGGAAAAATTGTTTTTGATTATTATTAAACTTCCAATTGTCTATTTTTCGTTGGTATGATTTTATATATCTGCTTAATCTTTTAGCTTTGGCCTGTAATAATTGCTTCTTTTTGTCTAATTCCTCTTTAACCTCATCGATGTTTTTATTAGTAATATTAAGTTTCCTCTGTTTATTTTGAGATAAATTTCCGCAAATAAATTGTGTTAGTTGCCCTATTTCTTTTCTTAAAATACTAATTTGTTTTTCCAACCGTGGCTGCCATGGTGGTTTTTGCAAATTTATGATACTATTGGTTGTTTTCGGTCTTCGTTTACCATTGACTATTATGGTTACAGTCGTTGCTGCTGCATATATGACGTCTATTATATATTCTAATGTCGGCTCAGTAGTTCCGAGTTTATCAAAGGTATTTTGAATTATATTATTTACTTTGTTTATAGTTTTAAATGTTACAAAATTAAGTTTTTTTAGTTTTGGAATGGACGGCCGAGCGTCTGGGCTCACACCTTCATACTTTATAAATATTTCTTGATATTGTTCGTGTATATTGTTAAGATCTTGGGGTTGATATTCGTTCCTATTATTGTTATCTTGTGCTGTAGTAGTGTGTACTTGTAGATTGTTGTCATTAATGTTTTCTCCACTTGAATTTTCACTAATAATAATGTTGTTAACTATGTTTGCCGGTTTTGAAATTATCTGTATTGTAGTGTTGTCAATTACATTACCTATTACTTGTGTACTTGGTTGGTTTTGTTGTCCTAAGTGTAGTAACTGCTCTATTTCCTTTTGAATAATACGTCTTTCAGAAAGAGTAATTCTATTGTTTTTATGTATGACTCTAATTTGATCAGCTAATCTTTGTTCTGTAAGGTGGTTTAATTCTGGATATAATTCAATAAATTTTTCGCGCAATAGGGGTCTATATCCCGTAAGAGAATTTTCTAAATTGGTAACTATGTAGTAGCAGCGAAGCAGTTGCGTATTAACTTCATTCGTCCATTTCATTCGCTGTCTACTGCGGCCCCCCAGGGTGGTTGCCGGTAGCATATCCTGCAAAACACTTCTGGTGGAGTTTGTTGTCGTGGTAGTCGGTAAGTCATTACCGTGGAATTCGGCGGTAGCATTTTGTGAGACCGTTGCCCGCCGATGTAACAGACGGCCACTGGCGGATCGCATGCTGCCACGTCCAGCGCCAGTTCCAGACGTGCCCCGGCGATTGTCCCCAGGTAGCGGCATTAAACTCAAATCGTTGTCAGTACTCTCCATAATTAAAACGGGTTGCCATTGCCATGTTAGCCGTGTAAGAAAATTATTAATATAATATCACGTGTCCGCCCCCCACGTGAGTCAGATGGTCGACTCGGACGAATGGCTGGACTTTGGGGGGCTTATTATTATTATTATTATTATTATTATTATTATTATTATTATTTGTTGTTTTTCACGGACTGGTAAGTCCGGTATTTCTAAAGTCCCGCCTTGAAACCTTCAAGGATAAAGAGCTTCAGTTTCCCGTTCTGTATAAATATCATTTCCTAAAACCTTAACTACTATTGTATTTGTGTTGATTGCTGCTTGTTTTTGAATAATTGTGATGTCAATGTTACTATTTAGTAATTTTATATAATTTTCTAAACTTTTTGCTATAATTCCGGTGGCACCTACTATAATTGGGACTATTGTTGTTTGTGTGTTCCACATTCGATTAACTTCTTTCTTCAATAAATTGTATTTGCTTAATTTTTCTACCTCTTTTGCACCTATGTTATAATCTGACGGTACTGAAACATCAATTAAATATGTTTTATTTTGTAACTTATCAAAATAGATTAAATCTGGCCTATTGTGTGTAATTGTCACATCTGTTTGCACCGGTATCTCCCACATTATTTTAGCAGTATTATTTTCTATTATTTTAGGTTCATTTAAATGTTCTTGCCACCAGAGCTTATTAATATTAAAATTATGTTTTTTTGCCAGTGTCCAATACACATATTGAACAATATTGTTGTGGCGCCTTGTGTAGTACTTTCCCGCTAGTTGTTCACAACCTGATATTATATGATGTATCGTCTCATCTTTACTGCCACAAAGTCGGCACATACCATCAACAGTTTTATTCAAAATGTCGCGCTCATGTTGTCTAGTAACTATTGCTTGGTCCTGTATTGCGAAAATTGAAGCTTCTAATGCCGGAGATACCTGTTGAGTTTTTAACCATTTAAATGAGTTGGATGTCTGTATATTTGTTCTGTCTAGTACTACATTCGGAAATTGTCCATGAAGTGGTTTGTTTCGCCAAATCGTGTTCTTCTTTTTTATAGAGGCATTTTTTATTTCTGTGTCTAAATATTTCTGTTGTTTTTGTAGACCCCATTCTTTTCTGTTTTCTCTAGCTGTTTTATTTATTGAGTGTGTATCCTTATTTTTGTCACGTTTGCCTATTGCTTCTATTAAATAATCGGACTTATTTTCAAGATATTGATCATATTTAATTATTTGTATTTTATAAATTGTTTCTATACTTATCAGTCCCCTACCCCCTTCTTCAAGAGGTAAGTAAAGTCTTTCTATATCTGCTTTACTATGATGTATTTTATTGATGGCTAAAATTTTTCTTGTTTTGATATCTATCTTTTTTAAATCACTTGTTTTGTAATTAATGATTCCAAATGTGTAAAGTAAAACTGGAATTGCATATGTATTAATGGCTCTGAAGATGTTTCTTGAGTGTAAATGTGAGTTTGCTAAGCATTTTAATCTTTTGAAGTATTCTTTCTGAGTCTGTTGTCGAGCTTCGTTATGATCTATATATCCTGATTCATTAATCCCTAAGTATTTGTAATTTTCATGTTTTTGTAAGTGTTCAAATCTATTTCCATTCAATAAAATGTGACCCTCTCCTTCGAACTCTGTTCGCTTTCCTGCAGTTAAGTGAAGAATATTGCATTTATTTAACCCAAAAGTCATACCAATATCTCTTGTAAAAATTTCTGTACTGTCTAGCAAGACCTGCAAATTGTGTTTATTATTAGTGTAAATTTTTAAGTCATCCATATAGATTAAGTGATTGATATTTATGCTGTCTTTCAATTTGTATCCTTTTGAGTTGTATTTGTTTAGTATGTGAGACAATGGGTTAATAGCTAGACAAAAAAGAAGAGGGGAAAGTGAGTCCCCTTGAAAAATTCCTCGTCGGATGTATATTGGATCAGTAGTAACGGAAGCATCATTGCCTTTAGCTGTCATAATTACTCTCCAATGGGGCATCACAATTCCAAGAAAGCTCTTAATAATAGTCGGACATTTGTAGAGATCTAAGATTCTCAAAAGCCACTCGTGTGACATACTATCAAAAGCTTTCTGGTAATCTATCCAAGCCATACTAAGGTTTTTTTTGCCTTGTTGCGCATCTTCTAAAATTACTTTATTTAACATAAGATGGTCTTTACATCCTCTAACCTCTCTTCTGCAGCCTCTCTGTTCATAAAATATTATTTTGTTTCTACTACAGTGGTTATATAATTCATTGCTCAGTATCGAAGTCAAAAGTTTGTACATATTTGGTAAACATGCTATGGGTCTCCAATTTTTAGGTTCTAAAGTGTTTTCATTTTTTGGTATTAGAAAAACATTACCGGTTGTAAACCACGGTTCTAATGATTCCGTCCCATTTATGATTCTACTATATATTGCTGCTAAAAATGTATGTGTATTGGTGAGGTATTTGATGTAATAATTTTGGATTTTGTCTAAACCCGGTGTTTTCCAGTTATGTAATCTTTTTATAGCACTTTTAACTTGTTCTGTTGTTATCTCACTAAGTTCAGATTCTTCTATTTTGTTACTAGTTTCTTCTATTTCATTTATCCATGTGGCTTCCTTATTATAAGATTTTGATTGTGACATAATCGCTTTCCAGAACTCTTCTGTATCACCTTTTGTTGGGATCTGGGATGGTCTTGGTGTTTTAGTGTTAAGATGGCGATAGAATTTATTCTGATTTTCTTGAAACATTTTGTTTTGTGTTTTTGTGTTATTAATTGTATCATATCTTTTTATTCTAGCAGCTAAAGCTTTTACTTTCTGTTTAAGAGTCTCTATTATTAAATCATGTTTAGTTTCATTATATATGTTGTATTTCTCGAAAAGAGTCCGTTTTATGTTGTTAAGTTTTCTTGATTGTGACCCTGTCCGAATTTCAGTTAAGCGTCCTAAGTCTTTTCTTATTGCTTCTAGTCTAGTTTTGATTCTCCTCTTCCAAGGCGGATCGCTTAATGGTTTAAATGTATTATTACTATCGTAAGGTTTTTGGTTATTGTCTTTAATTAATGTGATGGCCACTGCATAAATAACGTTATTGAGTTCTCGCATTGATTGATTTTCATTTACAATTAATGGTATAAAGTTATTGAGTTTGTTAAATTTTACAAGAAATTGCTCATTAAATTTTGGCTTTGGTAACATTAGTCTGTTTTCTATATCTATCTCTGTAACTTCAGCTAGGTTTTCTAAGAACTGTAATATAATAGGATCTTGTTTTTCATTAACATTGATATCTAACGATAACTCTTCTCTCTCTTCCTCAGTTTCAGGTGTTAAGTGTACATTAAATTCTTGTGTATGTGTATATATATCAGTATCTGTATTTAACAGTGTGTTTTCAGTGGTAGCTAATGTATTTGTATTAATAGTAAGTGACTGTGAATTATTTAAGATTTGTACAGGTTGTTGATGACTTGAATGAATTGCTTGGGTCTTTGTTATTGATGATTCATGTTCAGCTTTTCTTCGTATTTCGTTTAACGATTCCGTAGATATTACTTTTCTCGTTATGATACTGCGTGCCTGATTAGCTAAGGTGTTCCCACAAAACTTATTTATTTTTGAATTAACTGGATTACGTTCTTTAAATGTTTTTTCTAATCGTCTTATGTATCCTGCTCCTTCATATTTAACTTTGTAATAGCAATACATTAGTTCTTTCTGTTCTTCAAGTGTCCATTTTAGTCTGCCGTCCTGTTTTGATTTAACATCTGTTTGAGTTTGTGTTTCATAATGCTCATTTAGGTTTTGTTCTTGTATTATGTCTCGTCTTCGAAGCGGTGGAAATTCTATATCAGAAGAAATAAGCGGCAATGAGGTGTGAGTTTCTTCAGATTCCTGTGTTTGTGTTGTGTGTTGGTTAATACTATTTTCGGCTCTAGTTTGTATATCGTTCAGTTTATCGAGTGCTACTAACTTACGTGCAAGAATACTACGTGCTTGTGTTGCGAGTTTGTTACCATCAAGTTTTTTAATTTTTGTGTTACCTGGGTTTCTATCTTTAAATAAAGTAAACAATCTTTTCATATAGCCTTTTCCTAATGACTTTGCTCTAAAATAACAAAAAATTAACTCTTCCATTTCAATTTGCGACCACTTTTCCCTATCTGTAGTTTTATCTCTATTTTCTCCTTCAGTGGTCGTAACCGACGTACCGATCGAACTGGTGGGCGATGCCCTGTCCAACAAGGTATGGTCAGTATGTGATGAATTTTCGGCTGTGACATTTTCGGTTTCCCCGACTCCCGCCCGCCTGCTCAACGTGGAGTCACTGACGGTCCACATGCTGTCACGTCCAGCGTCAGCTCCAGACGTGCCCCGACGATTGCCCCCGGGTAGCGGCAGTAAACGTACATTTCTCTTTTGTCTCTCCATTTTGAGGGTTGAAGAGTGGTAATTCCTTCACTCAGGGTCCACTCAGGTCCCTTGAGGAGGCTGTTTAGAAGGTCAGCTGCCTTGAATTGGGGGAGCAAAGATTGTGATTAGCTCCCCACGCCCTTAGTCGCCTCGTACGACACCCACGGGCTAGAAAGGGGTGGCACTATTCTACTCTGCCGGTGCCACACGGCTATTATTATTATTATTATTATTATTATTATTATTATTATTATTATTATAAACATATTATACAAACATATACATATATTTAAATATATACACATACATATAAATATATACATATATACACATCAATTCACAATATAAATAATGATATATATAATAAGAATAAGTATACACAAAAACGTAATAAATACACATTTTAATGATTATTCTGTAGATGTTCATAAAAATACAGACAAACTGCCCTTTTAAAGGCCATTCTGCTGGGTGATCGTCTAATGGTTTCAGGGAGACTGTTCCAGAGTTTAGTTGTGTGAACTGTGAAAGAGCTTGAGAGAAACCCAGTATGGTGAAAAAGGGTGAAGAGTTTTAGATTTGAGGTGGAGCGAAGATGAAGGTCATGAGTATTTCCCAGTAATCGAATTAATTAATCGAAATTTAGATTTCAAATACTGGGGACAAAGTGGATAGTTTAGAATAGTGAACAATTGAAACAAATATCTGGAGGACTTTCGCTCTCGTATAGGAAGCCATTTAAGTTTTGAACGGTAAGGAGATATGTGGTCATATTTGCGGAGACCAAAAATAAAGCGTATACAGTTGTTGAAAAGACGATCTAATTTGTTTAAGTGGCATTCAGAGATGTTAGAGCAGCAGACATCAGCATAGTCAAAGAGAGGAAGGATAAGTGATTGCACTAGCAGAGTTTTAGTCCGAATGGGTAGAAAGTTCTTGTGACGATACAATGCCCGTAGAGAACAAGTAACTTTGCGAGAGATTTCAGTTACGTGAACATTCCAGCATAATGTAGAGTCAATGTTCAGACCTAAATTTTTTACAGAAGATGAAAAAGGAATGTTTATGTTCTCATAAGACAGTGACATTAAATCGATAGATTCCAATTTAAGTAGCTGTCGCTGACTACCTAATATTATAGCCCGACATTTCAAAGGGTTAACATTAATACCAAACTTTAAGCACCACTTACAAATATGTTGCAAGTTAGAATTTAAGGAAGCAATGGCATTATTAATGTTGTCAGGCTTAATATGTGTGTAAATTTGCAAGTCGTCGGCATAAAGATGGTAAGAGGTAGTGAGATATGTTGTAATAAAGTTGATAAATAAAGAAAATAAGAGTGGAGAAAGTATACCGCCTTGTGGTACACCAGCATTCAGGTCACACCAATCAGACAGAGTACTGTCGATGCGTACCGCTTGCTGGCGACCGCGAAGATAGGATGAGAACCAATTTAGTTCGTTGGAAGAAACATTAAGGTGTGAAAGGAGAGCAACAAGAATGTCATGATCAACCGAGTTAAAAGCGTTAGAGAAATCGATAAGGACTAACACGGTTAACTGACCACCCTCCATTGCATCTCGGACATCTTCCACAACCTTGAGTAGAGCAGTGCTAGTACTGTGGCCAGGACGAAACCCAGACTGGAACTCAGACAAAATATTATTATTAAGAACATGGGAAGACAGTTGTTTATATACTGTTGCTTCCAGGACTTTTGATAGGTAAGGTAAAATGGAGAAGGGTCGAAATTCACTAGGAGTAGTAGGATTGTGAATTTTTGGGATAGGAATTATATGCGCTTTACGCCAAACTAATGGAAATGTACAAGTGGAAAGAGAGGTATTGATAATAAAGGTTAAAGTAGGAAGAAGTACGTCAATCAAAGTGACGATCATAAGTCTAGAGATTTCATCCTCATCAACAGCATTCGATTTAATCGAGAGCACTGTTTTTTAATTTCTTCCTCAGATACTAAAGAAAATGTGAATGAATTGAAATTGGGTGATGGCATGGAAGATATAAAGGAGATAGTACGATGTTTAGTATTAGTATTAAGAGTTGGGACTGTTAAATAGTGTTGATTTAATACGTCAGGGGAACATAATTTTAAATTTGGTTTGTCAGTAGAAGTGACTAGACCTAGTGTATATTTCATATAAATCGGTTAAGAAATAAAAAAGTTGTGACAATTTATGTCAATGACGTAATAGGTACCTATAAAATCTTATTCTATACATGTAATAAATGTGTAGAGGAGTAGTCTTTGTACATTGAAAATATTTATAAAAATGTACCAGGATGTGAAGTAATGACTAACAGAATCCATTCTCAACATTTTTAAAATCTTTGTTGTCTTTTAGTTGTGCACACAGAACCAAAAAAATATATCTTCAAAAATTCATACAGCATGTAACCTCTATATAAGCAAGAGAAAATCCGCGATGGTATATGTTTATCTCTTAGGGATAACCCACAATAGCAAATTTTTATCCTTTACTTTTTACAAAGAATAATACGAAGCGATTTTAAGAAATACAGCTTTAATCCTTATCTAATTAAGTAACTTAAATGCATTTTTCATTTAATATGGAACAATATAGCAAAAAAAGGGAAGTGGGAATGATTTTACTACGAATTTAAGGCGTGCGAAACCGCGGGCAAAAGGTAGTTTATAATAAATGTATGTTTTTTTCATATGTCAATAGATTTAGATTCATAGTGTATAATAATTCTTTGTTTTGATTTTACAATTTGGTAAACTGTCATAGTCAGAAGTCTTCGTAACGTCAAAAGTCAAAACTCGGTTGTCGGTATTATTGTCTAGGGGTACCGTTCTCGGTGTTTATGATAAATGTGGTTTTTATTTCTATTTAATACTTCTCGACTCAATAGTGCCTTGAAATTCAATGCTTTTTTTCTAAATGTTATTTAATTAATATGGCGAAATGGAAACTAAGTCGTCAACAGTTTGGAAATGAAGAGTTTGAATTATCTGAAGGGCAAGTTACTATAGGAAGAGGTATCAACAACTTAATAAAACTTTCAAGTATAGTAATATCAAGGAACCACTGCTTTATTCATGTAAAAGCAGATGAAGTATTTATAACTGATTCAAAGGTAATACTTACATAATTTAATGAATATTACAAAATTAAACTAAATATCAATAAAAAATATATATATATATATTTTAAATATATTAGTATCAAAGTTTATTTTATTCTGAATATGGTGGGCATTTTAAACAAAATATTAGCTAAAGATATTTTAGTGTAAATTTGATAACAAACAATTGTAAGGGTCCTTTATTAATACTGGTATTTGTTATTCTTTAATGACCGAGGGCTAAACATTGTGGAAAATAGAAATATTAATAATTGTTATGTTTCTGATGAGAGCCTACCAATAATGTTTGAACATAATTTTGTCAAGTTGTAAAGCTACCGCTATTCTTTTATGACAGTTTGGGTGGGATTTGAATTTTTAGTATTATAAAGATAGAAAACTAAAACATAATTTCAAAATTATGTATATGACACTTATAAAAAGAGAGAAAGTGAAAGAGAAGGTTCAAAACAAAAGAAGAGTACTCAAATTTATACATTATTTATTATTTATCTTAATCTAAAACTTTATCAAGTTAATGATCAAAATTACCAACTTTTTAATTTATAAAATTCTGTAAATTTACATTGGAAGTATTTATGTGATTAGAGAAATTGTGGTCTGTATAAAATAGATTATGCTAATTAGGCATACTATTTCTTAAGTACAAAGTACTATAAAAAAAAAAGTCAATAGGTCTTATAAAAGTGAATTTTGCTCTATGTAGTAGCTATGATTTTTCAAATTATGTGATACATATGAGTATATTCTTTGGGGTTTTTCAAATTAATCTTTGTAATTTAGATTTTTATTAATTTCTATTTTTATTCATTACCTGAGCTAGCGGCTGTAATAAATGATAAAAAAAAATACATAAAAGTTTAAAATCTAAAACACATAAAAAGTTTAAAATCTAAACATCATCAAATTAGTATAAGTAAATTTCAACAAGTTTTGTACACATTATTGAATTATCAACTAGTATTATCACAACTAAGAAGATATTGCTTATCTTTTTATCATAGTAGAATTAGTTTTAACACATTATTTCTGTTATACTAAGGTATGTTTTAATTTGGGGGGAAAGCTGATTAAATCAAAGTTCTTATCAAAGTAAGATGAACTATTAGCATATGGTTCAAGTTATTATTAAAATTTACACTATTTGCCATAAAATGTTTAATTCCTGTTAACTTAGTTCTCTTTAACAAAGATTAGGTAAAATCCTCCTGAACTCATTTATCAGCTTTTAAACAGTTATCATTAGAGTTGGGCTGACTCAGACTTTGGCCAACTATTTTTTTTTTTTGTTTGTCTATGCTGTTAGCCTTGTTGGCTATTACAGCGTCACCGGGGGAGCGGGTGGGTCTGGAGACCCACCCTTAACAAGGGGGGGCCAGATGGGCCCCCATGGGGAACGACGTCCCGAGGGCGTCTCAGATTGAGACACGGACCTCGGCTCGGGGCGTCGTTAGTCAGGAGGGAAGCTAAGGAAATTTGGACACTAGCGTCCTCCGACGGCAGAACGCCGGAGCAACGGAGCACTTACTCAGTTGGGACCTCGTCTATACCGGTACAGACGGTGTGTGTCTGTATGTTGTGTGGTGTCAATTATGCCTACGCGTACACGTTATTACCTACCGTGAACGCGTCGTCGGGGTCAACGAGTACCGACTTGGGTCTTCTTTTTCTGACTAAAGTAGTCTTACGTGGTCTATACTCTGCGGCGTCAGCCACCAGTGGGTTCGGGTGTCGCTCAGCACGTTCAAAGTACTTTTGGGAAAGCCCCTTGAAGTACTGAGCGATGGTCGGAAGGTCTAAATCTCTATGGAGATCGATGTTGCGTACGAACCACGGCGCCCCGGTTGCAATTCGTGTAAACCTGTTCTGAATCACCTGAAGGGGTTTCAGATTAGCGTGCGCAAAAGCGGGACTCGCATAGGACATGACGGAACGTATGCAAGCTTTGTAAAGTGTCACCTTATTGCGAAGGGACATTTTACTCCGCTTGCCTAACAGCGGATATAAACGACCTAATATGTAGGCCGCTCTGCTACGAACGGTCCTAATATGCGCAGTGAAAACTAACTTTCTATCTAACGTTACTCCTAGGTATTTTGCCTCGTCTTTCCAAGGTATCGGTTTATCAAAGAGTTTGATTCGCTTGGGGGGCCCCGTTCGAAGAGCACCGAAACGCTCTTCTCAGGGTTTACCTCGATCCGCCATTTCCGCAGCCAACTCTCGAGGGAGTCGACTGCGGATTGGAGACGTTGGTATATCTCCCAGTGATCCTTAGAGGACGTGTAAAGCGCGGTATCGTCCGCGTACATGGCAAGGTGCACTTTAGATCGCGGTCTAGGAATATCGCTAGCGTAGATGGAGTAGAGGATGGGCGAGAGAACTGAACCCTGGGGAACACCCGCCCTGATGGGGCAGGGGGTTGACAAAACGCCTTCCACTCTGTAGCGAAAGGAGCGATTCGACAGGTAGTCCCGTATGATGAGTACGAGTCTGTCCGATACCTTGAACTGGTATAACTTGTACACCAGTCCATTGTGCCAGACCCTGTCGAACGCCTTAGCTACATCGAGGAAGAGCGCTCCTGTCCTATGCTTCTTGGCCCTCACAGTGGCCCCTATCAGTATGTGCTCCGTGAGGCGTTGCACCTGATGGAAACATGAATGGTTGGCTCTAAAGCCGAACTGCTCATTTGGGATGATTTTGAGTCTCTCGACTTCCGATCTAAGTCTACAGAGGATGATTCTCTCATATACTTTCCCTAAGGAACTAAGAAGACTAATGGGACGGTAACTACTAGGCAGATGCCGGGGTTTGCCCGGCTTATGGAACCCTATCACTATGGCCTCTTTCCACTGGGCCGGAAACGAGCAACCGGGTATCACTTTGTTAGTGATCCTATCGGGACCTGGCGATTTCTTGGCGTGAAGCGCCCTAACTATGGACGTCACCTCGTCTAGGTTCGTTTCCTTGATTGGCGGACCGACAGGTGGCTGAGAACACATTATATTGACCGATTTGTCGACTATTTCGACATGATCGCGATCAACCGATTGAGCAGACAGACGGCACTGGCTCTCTAGACTGTCGGCTAAGCACTCAGCTTTGTCAGGGTCGTCAAACGCGATGGCGGAGTTAAATCCAACCAAGGGAGGCATATCTGAGACAGTGTCCGCCTTCAACGCTCTCTGCAACCGCCAGAATGCCTGGTGTGTTGGAGAGAGCGTCGCAAGCGTCCTATCCCAGCCGCTATCTCTGAAGTCGTCGAGAGCTTGTCTCGACTCCCTCTGGAGACGGCGCAGCCTCCGTCGGTTGTCATCTGTCGGGTATCGGTCATGGGCTCTAATCGCGGCGTTTTTACGGGTGATGAGAAGTCTAATGTCCGAAGGAAGTGCTCGGTAACCCTCGAAGTTCACTCGGACCTCCCTCGAGGACTTTCCTATGCTGTCTACCAAATGTTCTGTGAAGTTAGTCGCGGCTGAGACAGCCTCCTCGACCGATGTAAGCTGGTCAGGAATTTTGTCGAGGTGCGCATGTACGGGGAAATGGAGTTGCTCTCGAAGCTTCGTCCAGTTAATAATTGTTTTGGTCGCGGGTTCCCTAAGGGGAGGAAGTCCTAGCTGAAATAGGACCGGTCGATGGTCAGAGTCTAGCTCGGATAGCGTCTCGATAGAACGTAACTGGAGTGTCACGCCCTCCAAGAGTACTATGTCGAGCACGTCGGGTCTGTCATGTCGGAAGTCTGTGTCGCAGTATCGCGTGGGACTCAAAGGCGCGATGATCTCGAAGTCGAGACCAGCCTTGTAACTTAGCCTATCAAGGAGATTTCCTCTACTGTTTGCGACAGTGGAGTTCCAGCGGGGATGTTTGCAATTTAGGTCGCCGGCCAGAATGGTTGCGTTACCTAATTGGAGTAAGGACTTAAGGTCCCTCTCAACTAAGGCTTTATTGGGAGAAAGATAGACAGACGGATGCTAGTACGATCGACTGATGGCCGGTCATACCCACCTGACATAATGACGCTTCTACGTTGACTACTTGGGGCGGATCGAGCGGAGTGCAATGAAGAGACCTTCTGTAGTAGATGATGGTTCCCCCCTTCGCGGTTGCCCTATCGTTCCTAACGAGACGGTAATTCGCGATGCGCGGATCACGATTACACGGCTTCAGAAAGGTCTCTTGTACTAACAGGACGTCTATCTGGTGCGTGACCACGAAGTCGCGCACTAGATCTATCTGCTTAAGTAACCCGTTCGCGTTGAATGTAGCGACAGTCAGAGAGCGAGGTTTTTGGCCAATTAGCAAGCTGCGAAATATCCTTCTATTCAACCGACTAGACAACCATACCAATTATTGATTGTAGGGATTTTTTCTATAAAAAAAAATGTTTTTGTTTACTCAACAAGTTAAAATAAATACTGCCCATCACAGGAAAATCGAAATACTATTAGACTTTGATACTTATAGCTATTACTGGTTTAGTTGTAAATCACAAAAAGATTTTATCCTTTTAATTTATTACATAATTGCAAATTTTGATGTATTCATGTTTTTTTGGTTTATTACTCATACTTTCTTATACATACCGAATGTAATGAATGTAATGTACAATCACATACAGGATTAATATACGGAATACTTTTAACTATAATGTGTTATAAGTTCGACCTGTCGATCTGTGTATCTGTGTGTCTGTCTGTGGTAATGTAGCAGCCAAACGCGTGGACGGATTTGATTGCGGTTTATTTTAATTGAAAGCCTGGTTCGTCGAAATGGTTGTTAGCTATGTTTGGTCGAAATAGAAATAATGGTCTTCAAGATATTGAGGTTTTATTGGTGCGGGTGAAACTTAAATTAAACTGTGTCAATTTGTGTGTCCGTAGGTTCATTTAGCACAATAATTAAATCAGTAACATCTTTAAAAAGTAGTAAAAAAAAAAAGAAAAAAAAACCTCTGAAAAGAATAAAAATAATATTATTATGTACTCATTGAAGTCGTTGCGTCGGGAGACCGCTTAATAAAGTAAGATATTAAAATGTAAGTAAATTACCAAGGCAAATAAAGAAATTACGATATCGAATCGTATAGTCTAAGCCCTCGTAACTTCGTAAAATAGACCCCACCGTCAACGAATAAGTACTTATTATATATATATATATATATATATATATCATAATATTATTTTTATTCTATTTAGAGGCCTTTTTGTATCGGGGGTATTTAAATTTTCAAGAAGTATATGTGGATAGTATGTAATTTAAGATAGCAAAAGCTTATAAAACGAAAAGGTGCAGAAATTTTTAAATATATCTTATAGTCAAATAGAAGATGTAACAGAGTAAAAAAACAAAAAATATATACGAATAGAGTTCGAAACCAACATAATAATAACACTATATTTGGTAAGCCTATATTTGGTAGACAGATAAGTACCTAGATCAGCTCGCTGAATATATTTGCACGGTTCAAACGTTTACTTAGAAACACCTAATTAAGTGTAATAAAATCATACGTCTTCTACGTTTGAATTTATTATTCCTCCTTACTGTTTAATTATATTATTTATATATAATGCTTATACTAGTTTAAATACCATTAACGGCGGTAATTCACACTCTGTAAAAAATGTAAATGATACTTCATTGTTTTACTATTAGAGAACTAGTATTACTTACCTCAAATGGAGTCACAACACGCTGTCTAATTAATATTTGATAAAACAACAAATAGCAGTATAGCAATTTGCCATAGATATACTTGTAAGGCCTTTTCTAATACTGACCGTAAAATATATACTATGAATACAAAATTAGTAATCTTTCCAGTTTTGAAAGGGTTGTTTTAAAAATCTGTACTCTTCTTTCTAGATCTAGCAGTTTTTTTTTTGTTATCGAGTAACAAAAAAAAACTGCTAGATAAAACAAACATAAAACAATCTCTTTAGTTTTATAACGTAATACCTACTCATTAAGGTAGATAAGATCATTCATTTTGCGTTTAAGATTATTGTTCGATAATATATACTTACATAAAAATTATATTTACAATCAATATAACTTTTTTTTTATCTGAATTGCCTTAACCATTTCCAAAATATGTTATTTTAGTATATTTAACTATCGCGACTTATAAATCTATATCACTTACCAAGATAAGTTTATATGTATTTTTTTTTGTTATATAAACTTTGATATATATATTGATATAGACACCATTTCGTTGTCTTTCTTTTTCTTATATATATATATATATATATATATATATATATATATATATATATATATATATATATATCTACGTACCATACCGCAACACTATAATATGTAAACTATTTCACACAAAAGGGTAACTAACTGGAAGAGATCTCTAAAAGAGATAAATAATCCTTTATACTTTGTAATTTTCTTCTTCTTTTTTATAATTTTTAATTTAATGATACTTAAATAAAATAAATAAATAAATAAGATTATTTGGCTAGATTTGACGTGCTCATAGCGTCTAGATCGGTCTTTCCCAAAGTGGGCGATAACGTCCCCTTGTGGGCGCTGGAACCCTAGAGGGGGGCGGTAAGAGACCGAGAAAGATTTGGGGGGCGCTGGTGTCATTTAGGGGGGCGATAGATGATTTGTAACTTTATTTTATTCATATTTGAAAATTCACTAAAAATTATATCCTTCTACTACACAACATCCATTTATTAATGTTTTAAAATTAAAAAAAAATGTAAAATGAAAAATAAATGGTTACCGAAACACATCCCTTCTAGGTACAGTTTCCCACAAGTCGCAAATTCGTATCTTTGCCCGTATCGATTTATTTTTCATCTATATTTAATACAAAGTTATACAAGTTTATAATTATTTATAAACAATTAATAATTTAGTTTATTGTATAAATAAAACTTGACAATATATTAAATTAACCTTATAATATATAATTAAAATGGCACGAGCTCGAGATGAAGCGACGCGAGATATCGCAAAATGTCTTTGTGTCAGAAATTTAGGGCACGCTGCTTTGTCGTTAAACAGCAGTCAGTCAGCATCCGTGCAGGCTTCCACCCGACCTACCATCTAAACTCGGACTTACCCTAATAACCTTTGACGAAACTCGTGATTGCCTTCGACGTATGAAGAACGGAAAAATGGTAGGACCTGACGATCTTCGGATAGACGCTTGAATATCGTTTAGCTCTGTTGGTATGAGCACCAACAGACCGAAACCAACACCAACAGACATAAGACCGAAACGAATCGCTTCCTGACCTTTTTAACCACATTTTGAACACTGCAAAGATGCCTAAGCAGTGGCGACATAGTTTTATTAAACCTATTTACAAGGGAAAAGGCAGTGTTCAAAACTGTTGTAATTATAAGGGCATTAAGCTTATGAGTCATGAGCCATGAAGATCTTCGTGCACATGAGCGACCTCAGACTCCGCCAAAAGTGCACTGTCTCTGAGTCTCAATGTGGATTTCAGCCAAGATCGAGTACTATAGACGCTATTTTTGTCTTCAGAACTCTGATGGAAGTATACAGAAAAAAAAGAGCTCTGCGCTTAACCTTTTTAAATTTGCAGTAGATTTTTGGCTGTGTGCCTCGTCAGTGTATCTGGTGGACATTGTGATTTAAAGAAATCCATCCATCCTTATATTGAGACTATCAGAGACATGTACCACGACTCCTATGGTTAGGACCTCTGTTGGCGACACCAAACCCTTCCTGATAACAGTAGTGGTTCACCAGGGCACAGCCCGTTGTTCGTTCTTATTCACTCTCGGCTCACATCCAAGACCAGTCTCCATGGTTGATGGTGTATGCCGATGAAATAGCACTCATTGATGAGAATCATCCAATGGCCTATTTTTTATACAAACTTAGATATTGCTTGACTACATTCCACCTGATGGATATTGGAAATGTAGCCATGGGTGGTAAGGCGCATTAACTAAGCAACCTATTCACTCTACTCTAGTAGAGATTCACATCATATTCGGACGGAAATGCCGACGCAGGCAAGTTGTTCCATTCCTTCGCTGTACGAACTATAAAAGACGAAGTAAAGTGCTTCGTTCGGGCAGAAGGAATGTCCACATAGCAGGGATGGATACCCACAGTGCGTCGAAACGTCCGGTGATGAAGGAAGGAAGGGGGATGGGTAAGTTAAGTCGTGTAATTCCTGCGCACACTCACCAAAATGTATCCTATAGAATACTAAGAGGATAGTCATTCTAAGCCAGTGTTCAAGGCTGTGGAGGTTGGGTTTAACTTATTCAGGGTCACCTATAAGCGTCTTTGCACGCCTTTCAATTGAGTTCAGAACCGCAAGATGAGACTTTACGGCACCAGTATATAAGTGACCACAGTACTCTAAACACATGACCGAATTTGTGCTTTGTATAGTACAAGTAGCTGTCCCGGTGTATAGCACTGTCGGACCTTCGCAAGAACGGCAAGCTTTCCTGCTGCTGCTTTTGCTCTGGACGCAATGAACCGACCAAAGTTGAAGTTATTCAAGCCTAACAACTGAAGCCGGTCACTATATTCCAAGGATACATTCTGAAAAGTAGGAACCAAAATGAAAGGGCTCCTTATAACGGTGAACAGACACGTCTGCGTTTTGGTGGCATTGAAATTGACAAGATTAGCATTTCCCAATGCGGAAACTGCCTGGAGTTTGTCATTAAAACGTTGCACCATGGCTTCTCTTTCAGACTGTACTTAATTTCTACTAGTTCGAGAACTTTTCAGATATCTTTCTACAACTGTACTCTCATCTGATACCCATACCCATAGATACCGGGCTTCAGCTGATCGTTAATGTACAACAGATAAAGGGTTGCAGAAAGAACGGACTGAACGGAGCTGGAGCGTAAGTTAAACCTATGGAAGGGTACGCTTGAGAACGGTGGTCTTAAACTAAATATATCGAAGACCGAGTACATGGCTTGCAGGTGCCCAGACTCAACTACTATCCATACAGGTCCAGAGCCAGCCATTAAGTTGAAAAAGTTCAGGCATCGATTACGATTCCCAGGGCCGGATAAGCGCTGCCTGGACTGGTGTAGTCTGTAATCGCAGAATATCGCCTAAAATCAAGGGGCTGATAAAAAGGAGCGTCATCCCACCGGTTCTTATATACGGCAGCGAATGTTTGCCAGTACCATCTCGGAACACACAGGAAATTCAAGTCACGGAAATGACTGACCGAATGACAAGGGAGGAAATGATGCTGAATTGGATGTGCGGCATACGCGGTCTGACCACATGCGTAAAACATTCATTTGAAGTAGTCCAAGATCGACGCCTGAGATGGTATGGCCACGTTGCGCGCCCGTCTATGAAATATGTCGGATGAAAAAGCCTTATATCAAGGCTTTTCCATGGAGTGAGATCTCTCGGACGTACAAGGAAGTGCTGGATGGATGTCGATGATCGTGCAAAATGGAGTAGGTTGATCAGGAAGACAGACCTTGATATACGTCAGGATGAAAACCAGGAAGATGAAGAAGAAAACTTTTAATTGTGAAAAGTGGTATTACTATTGATCAATCTTAACTGTTGTTATTTTTTTATAAAAGATGCTTTTTATTATGAAAAGTTGTATTACTATTGCTCAATATTAAATGTAATTTTTTAATCTAAAATACTTTTAATATTGTAAGGTTGCATTATTATTGCTTTTCTGGTAAGATGACTTATCTTACCAGAAAGGAAACGAATCTAATCTGTTATTCAAGTTTTTAAGATGAAAAAATTGGGGGGTGTTACAAAATAACTGACTTTCAAAGTGGGCGTTGGACGAAAGAAGTTTGGGAACCTCTGGTCTAGATAATATGTAACCGTTCACGATATTTAAAGTTTCTTGGTTGGTGCTATCTATAAAAGTATTAAATAGTTGGAAATTAGACATTAATTGTAATTTTGTTACATCAAGCCCCTTTAATTTTTTTTTTACTATATAAACCTGTGTAAATTACTTACCTGCCATTTTATATTATTTATTTAGCTATTATTTAATTAAAACGTGGAATGAGTTGTTAAGGAAAGGAGGATTTATAATTTTTAAGACCATTGAAACGCTTACAATCAGCGGTATGTTAGCGTATTATACAACCTACACATAAAGCAATCCCTCTTTTGAAGATCGTAAAAGATGAGGGCCACATAGTGTGAGAACTACAAAGGAAGTTCATACGGTTACAGCCAGAATTTGCCAAATTCCAAAACAGACACCAAAAATGTTATTACCCGAAATATTTTCTTTTCTGAAAGTAGCGTATAATAAACTAAAACCTAAAAAACTAGTCAATTGATACAACATTAAAAGAAATTATATTAAGATACAAATTATTATACACTGATAATATGACTAATATTTTTTTTTTTTTACTACACCTATTGTAACGTTTTTCGTGTTTTTTTTTTAGAAAACGTTTTTAAATACGAACAAGCCTTTACCTTCATATTCTACCATTTTTGCATTGCCTAAAAACTCGAACAAAAAAAACTTTTTCTTAAAATGAGACCTAGCTAGATTGATCTCCCCCAACACCGCCTTGAATTCTCCGAATCGTTGTAATCGTTTCCAATCCAATTATTCTTATATACAGGATTATTTGTAATCAGTTGACCACCTCTTGCAGGCAGTCTCTTTACATCAATCCTTACAACATTTGCTCTACGACATTTTAAAATTAATAGTTTTTAAAATTTAAATTTTCCTCTACAATATTTATTTATTATCCCTGGACTGGCATTAAGTCTGAGCGTCGTTAGGTCACCCGAGCGTTTATCTTTTGAGTACTTCTTATAAAATAAAAAAGTATTAAGTAAAGGAGGGTGCAATAATTTTATGTTTCGTTTTTTTGTGTTGTTTATAAAGATTTGTAAAAGGCTGCCTGAAAGAGGTGGTCAACTAATTAAAAGTAACCCAGTATATTTATAGACAACAAATGTTTGAGTGTTTTTTAAATTATATCACTTTAAAAAAATGTATATCTTAATTTATATATATATATATATATATATATATATATATATATATATATATATATATATAATATAATTACTATATACGTTTAGGTGTATTTTTTTGTTTTAGAGTTCAAATGGTGTATATGTTGGACGGAAAAAAATATTACCAAATATTCCCTTTAAATTGACCGACAACGACATAATAGGCTTTGGATGGACAACTGAAGTCCCAGTAGAAAACATAAATGACAATGAAAAGCATGTCTATAAATTGATTAAATATGGCAACTGCCCCAAAACACGGCTAAAACGAAAACTTTCAGTGGAAAGTTTAAGTCCAGAAATAGTCATCGAAAAAAATATAGAGTCTGTTTTTGTTGATTTAGTAACAGAAAATAAAAATGCAGAAGAAATTAAAAGTTCAAAAGCAAAAAGAGCTAAAGAAGAAGAGCCTATATTAATAGACGATACTGAAGAAGAAAATGAAGATTTGGAATATAAAGTATTTAGGGATAATCAACATAATATTATGTTTAACGAAGAAATAGTTTTAAGTGACAGTGATTATGAATCAGAACATTTATTTGAAAGGTTATCCCAAAATTCACCAGGAAGACCATTTAAAAAAATCGAAGTTAAAATTGAAAAATCTAAAACTTCCGAAGAAAATAATTCCTATAGTCAGATAGATGATGATATGCCTATCGAGTTATACGAATATGAACTTAATGAAGATAATGATCAAGAAATGTGTAAATCTCCTCAAACTTTACCGCCTTCTGATCTTGGTGATAATAACGATGTGGAAGTATCGAAAGAAAGTGAGATATACTTTTCTGATGTTAGTGATAACAACAATGTGGAACTATCGACAGAAATTGAGAAATACTCTTCTGATTTTGGTAAAAATAACGATGTGGAACTATCGAAAGAAATTGAAAATTACCCTTCTAATATTGGGGTTAATAACAATGTCAAACAATCGAATGAAATTGGGAAATACGCTTCTGATCTTGTTGATAAGAATGATGTGCAGCCATTCAAAGAAATTGAGAAATACTTAAGTGATGAAAGTAGCGGTTCAGATAAAAAGCCCAAAGATTCACAAAAAAACGTACCTACTATTATTCCTCTAGCAAATAATAGTAATAAATCAAGCAAAAAAGAACAAATTATGAAACCACTCATCCAACCACCCAAAAATACTTCACTAAATACAGATTTAAGAAGTAAGTAATATTACAGTATTTAAAAAATCTATGAACATCCATATTAATCTTATTTACATTTTAAATAAATATATAAAGAAAAATAGCCGATACCAGCAGGGATATACAAACCCGCAATAGAGCGACGAGACGGTTTCCCAGAGATCGCGGGTTCTAATCTGTTTATTTTTTATTCTATATTTATTTAAATTATATAATAATATATATTATATACGAGAGTCTCACTAAAAGTTCTTAGCAAACTAGCAAGTTATTAGTTTTTTATATTTATTTAAAATAGTGTCCATGCACCTCAATATGGAATCCCTGAAAAAAACAGTTTGCCCACTCGTCCTTATGTATCTTTTCGACGGCATTTTGAAACGCAGCCACTGTTATCTCGGCGTCGATAAAACGTTTTTTTAGAGGTTATTCTTTTGTTTCCGGGAATAAATAATTCGCAAGGTCAGATCAAGGCCATACGGTGGGTAATCCAGTCAACTGATTTAACCAAATATTCCATTGTTCGCCCGGCATTGTCCAACGAGGTGTTGTCGTGGTAAAGGAAGATTCTACTCCGAGCTCGTTTTTTCCGAATTTTTTCTAAGACAAGTGACAAACAAAAATTATGTATCAGTCTGCAGTAACTGTTTTGCAGTAACCTTTAAAACAGATTTTTTTATTTTTTTTTTTTTATACGATCTAGGGCAATGCTTGACTACATTCCACCTGATGGTAAGTGGAATGTAGTCTTAGATGGTAAGGCGCATTGCCCTAGCAACCTATTCACTCTTCTCTTGAAGACACCCACATTATATTTGGCCGGAAATACCAACGCAGGCAAATTGTTCCAGTCCTTCGCTGTACGCACTAAAAATGAGGAAGCAAAGCGCTTCGTTCGGACAGGTGGAATGTCCACAACAAAAGGATGGATACCTGCCGTGCGTCGGGACGTCCGGTGATGGAAGGGGGACGGGGGAACTAAGTCGTGTAGTTCCTGCGCACACTCACCAAAATGTATCCTATAGAATACTGAGAGGCTAGCAATTTTACGCCTGTGTTCAAGGCTTTGGAGGTCGGCTTCGACCAATTCGGGATCGCCTATAAGCCTCTTTGCTCGCCTCTCAATTGAGTCCAGAACCGCAAGAGGAGACTTTGCGGCACCAGCAAATATGTGTCCACAGTACTCTACACACGACCGGATCTGTGCTTTGTATAAAACAAGAAGCTGTCCCGGTGTAAAGTACTGCCGAACCTTCGCAAGAACGGCAAGCTTTGCTGCTGCTGCTCTTGCTCTGGACTCAATGAACCGACCAAAGTTGAGGTTCGAGGAAATCTCTAAGCCTAACAACTGAAGCAGGTCACTGTATTCCAAGGATACATTCTGGAAAGTAGGAGCCAAGGTGAAAGGGCTCCTTTTGGCGGTGAATAGACACGTCTGCGTTTTGGTGGCGTTGAACTTGACAAGATTGGCATTGCTCCATGCGGAGACTGCCTGAAGTTTGTCATTCAAACGTTGTACCATGGCTTCTCTATCAGACTGTACTTGATCTCGACTAGCCCGAGTACTCGGCAGATATCTTTCTACAACTGTGCTGTCGTCTGCATACCCATAGATACCGGGCTTCAACAGATCATTAATGTGCAGCAGAAACAGAGTTGCAGAAAGAACGGACCCCTGAGGCACTCCGGCATTTATTGTCAAGGGTTCCGAGGAACACCCGTCGACAACTACTCGGAGAGATCTGTGGCTCAGAAAGTCCGTTACCCAGCCGATCAGACCAGGAGATATACCGTACGCTGAAAGCTTGCATATAAGGCTCGCATGCCAGACCCTGTCAAATGCCCTCGAGACGTCCAGAGAGACGGCGACCGCTTCTCCGTTCTTCTCGATGGCCTCGCCTAAAATGTGAGTAGCATACACTAGGAGGTCCCCAGTAGACCTATTACGGCGAAACCCGTACTGTCGGTCACTGAGGAGATCGTTACCTTCTAGGTATGCTAGTAGGCGCGAGTTCAATACACGCTCCATAATCTTGCAGAGTATGGAGGTGATTGAAATCGGTCTGTAATTGACAGGGTCGGCACGGCTGCCTTTTTTGGGCACGGGTTGCACATTAGCAAGCTTCCAGGATTTTGGCACTATTCCAGTCATGAAAGAGAGGCGATACAGACGTGTCAGTACAGGAGATAACTCAGCTGCGCATGTCTTGAGCAGAATGGCTGGTATACCATCAGGACCACTGGCTTTATTCACATCTAAACGACACAATGTTCTCCATACCTCTTTGTTAGTGATGCGGATTTCAGGCATCGAAATACCGCAGTGAGGAAGATGTGCTGGAGAAGCATTGCCAGTGTCTAGATGCGAATTATCAGCAAACAGAGAAGCAAGTACATTCGCTTTCTCTGTTGCTGTGTGGGCCAGGGATCCATCCGGCTTCAGCAGAGCAGGCAGTGAGGGTTGGCAGAAATTCGACTCGATCGCTTTCGCAAGAGACCAGAAAGCTCGACTGCCAGTTGGTCTGGCAGAGAGCTTTTCGCCATTCTTAGCGATACGATCGAGACGAGCCTTCCGCAATGCCTTTTTGTAGGACTTGGCAGCTTGGTTAAAGGCTCTCTTCTTTATACTTACATCCGGAGTTTTGCGGCATCGAGCATCAGCCCAAATGAGGTACGCCGAATGTCGAGTAAAGGCCTGCTCCTCCTAAGAACGAGGCCACCGTCATTTTTCCCATACTTGGACCTCTTTTCAATTTGGTTGGCAACTCCTTGGAAGGAAACACCCACTGAGCTGACTGTCATTTGGTTTCCAGATCATAACAGTAAATTCAGCTTTCGCAGCAATCGCAAAAATCTCGAACACAGCATTTGAGTTACCTCTGTTAAATATTTGAAGCATTTCACGATACCAATCCACTCCACAGGATTGTTGGGCTTCGGACAAATTATGAGGTATCCATCGGACACAAAGCTCCTGACCGCTTAAAGATCATGGAGGGTTTTTGTAGACTTGACTCATACCAGTGCCTGATTCTGCCGATGGATCAAACTTTTTTAAATTTATATCTTACCTAAGAGTATATACTAAACCATTTTAGACCTATTTCAATGCTGCAATTTAAGTGAAAAATTTTTGAAGCTACTGCTCACAAGCAGTTTGCCTTTTTTCTTTTATATCGATAGACTTCTTTCCCTATTTCAGTTAAGTTTCAAACTAGGACATAGTACTAGTTCTTATTGATTTCTCTAATGCCTTCCACAGTGGTGGATTGGTTTTCCAGTTACCTCCGTGGACGTCAGCAAGATGTCAAAGATAACTATGTGGTTACCAACTGGTGTGATTTAGAGTTAAGTGTTCTACAAGATAGTTTTTTTTCTTCATTTCTTTTTTTCTATTTTCATCAATCTAATTACCTCTACCCTTGACTGCTCTTACCACTTGTACGCAAATGACTTACAAATTTATACACAGGTCGCTATCTCAGACATCGATATTGGAGTAGAAATTCATACCATTCTGATCAACGATAAAGGATCTTGGTATCCATTTAGACTCAACATTCTCCCAATTCGTGAACGTCGACAGTCTTATATATTTACTCTTCTCTATATTATTCAATCATCTCTGCCCCGATTACTTAAAAATCTAATTTTTATTATATCAGTGATTTACATGAGAGGCGCTTTCGTTCTCCTAATACTCTCAACTCTAGCTTTTCCCGTTCACGGCTCTGGTTTTATAACCCAATCTTTCACGATCCAGTATTCGGCGTTGGAATTCTCTTCCCAATGATGTTAAGAAATCACGCACAAAGTTATAGTCAAAAAAAGATTTTTTTTTTGTATATGTATCTTTCAAATTAGTTATATATGTATATGGGTGTTTGTATGTATATGAGTAATAATAATAATACAATAATTCTTGTACCCATCTCTTGTTTTAGGTAAATCAAAAACTCCAAAAAAAAATACAAGGTCGGCTAAAAAACCATCCACCTCTTCTATAAAAAGAACTCTAACTAATTCTCAAAAAGAAGAAAGAAGAAACAAACTTAAAGAAATATCTCGCAAAGAAAAAGAAAAAAAATCGACATCAGAATTAAATGCTACTGCTGTAATACAAGAATTCAACAAAAATGTAGGCATAAGTGAAATTTCTAAATCACTTAGTTCAACTAAACAGCAACTTGTAAAAAATTATGAAAAGACCAAATATCTTCCCCCACCTCAAAAATCGGTTAAAATGATTAAAGCTTTATATCAAAATAAACAAAATAAGAAAAGAATAGCACACGTTCAAAAACCACCACTTGAAAAGTCGGATGTGAACTGTGTCTTGGAAGTACCAAAGAATGTAAAGAAAAAAGTTCGATTCAGAGATCCTCCCGCAGAATTTCATAATTTTATCATTGAGCCTGGGAATAAGTTGAGAAAATTAAAATCCATAAAGAAAGAGCTAAGACACTACTTAATAGATGGGCCAAAAATAAATAAAATATCACAAAAAAAAATTGCCCTCATGGATATTCTTAATTGGAATACTCGATGGTTAGAAGAGCAAATGAAATTTGAACAACCACCTCCTATAGTAGAAAAAGAAAATCTATCAACGTTATTCTTATCTTTTAGAGATCACCAACAATATCAGGGGTATGTTCAAATTTAATTTTAAGAAACATAACTAAATTTCAATCACCATTTGTAGTCTTTTAGTTAAGTTACTTTCGTACAGACTAAATAAAAAGTCTCTTCCACAATTTGATAATCTACGACATAATGTTTTTTAAGGAAACCATGAATCTAGTGTATGTAACGAAGCCGTGATAATATTTGTAATATAAAATGTTGCAACCAATAAAAAATAATAATTATTGGCCGGCTTTGGTATTAACCTCAAGATAAGGTCTAGTCGCAGCTTGAAGTGTTGAGAGTTTTATTCGTGAACTCAAACATTTTTCCACCATTACATTTTCAAATACTTTGTGTTTTTAAAAAGTATATATTTTTTGTAGACAAGTCAGAAATTTACTTCTTCTGGAAATATGGGAGTATATCACACAAGGGTACAAAGACAATAAAACAAAATGTTTAAGTTTTAAGATTGAGTCGTTGCCCTTAAAACCTCCTCGAGAGCGATACCGCGAATTGTTTACAATTAGCGCTAAATGTAAGTACCTAGTATTTTTATTAAAATTGAATGGACAAAATAGAAAATACAATGTACGTAATACATACCTATACCTTTTACAGTGGATATTTCAACATCTGACATGAAGTTGTTACCTAGAGATGGTGATATTATGATTATAAAATCTAGATTAGAAAACATAGACAAATGGAGATTTTGTTTCGTTTACAATGTCACATATATATCTTCGTCTGCTAGTGAGTATATAGTGTTAAATAATCATTTATTATGTTATAACTACAGGATGGAAATAGAACATTACATTAAATGAAAACACAATAATATATCCTTGCAATGTAAAAATAAATTAAATATCACCTTGTGAGACAGTTTCCAGTTCTCATCAGTAAATAATATTTAAGGATGCGTTTCCTAAACTGATAGGTAGCAAATCACATAACTACATGGACAAATCTTGACTAAGCATACGTACATACGATTTCCAACACCAATAGAGCTGGGTGCGCCGAGTATGGGTTTGTTTTGTTGGCTTTGTTGAGATATTACCGTCATAGATGGATGGTAGATACGATTGAAACATTTTAATTTAGTATCTGATATATTATGTTTTATTTAAAGTATCTTTCTTCCACGTTGTCAGTTGAGTATATCTACTTAGTAAAGGTAATCTTTATTCATAAATATATTATAATCAATTTGTGAAAAATGTACCTAAACTCATCTCGATTTCGGTAAATAAGTGAGAAGAAGTTAAAGAAAATCGGTTTGTAATTTTAAAAACTACGATGTTACATTTTTTCTCTGGGAAAACTAAAAATAAAGAAATATTCTGTGCATTGCAGTTATTGGTTTCTTTCCATTAAGTTTGATTTTGTAGCATTATGTACCAAAAACTTGATCATTTGTCTTAACGGTAAACGCGTCCTTAGGATAATAAAAATAAAAAGGAAATGTAATTAGAATTTCGAGTTTATGTTTATTGTAACATACAAGATTTTTCCTTCCTGTATATAACATTGGTTAGTAAGATATACATTATTATAATTTTTTCAGATATTAAAACTTTCAGTTTATCTATGTACGTCAAATATTCAGATCAAATTGAAGGATTCAGCCTAGGAGAGATTATATTTGGATGCAATATAGCTAATATAAATAACATAGTATTGTTATTCGAAGCTATGGAGCATTTGGCAACATCTCCTCTCAGAAAAATAATTTTAAATCCCGAACCAAGTCAATACCCAAAAAATAAACATAATGATACAATCACGAATAATTCCAAGGTATTTATGAAATGTCAATCAATGGATTACCATTCACCTATCTTAAATCATACTCATTCGTTCACGACTTGTTACAAAAATCTTTACACTGGTGAAACTTGGCTGTAATTAATTTACTTTTACTATAGTAGTATCAAGTCCATGGACGACAGTATTACTTCCAAGTTGTATGCTTCGTTGTCAAGAGCCACACAATAAAATCTAGTGCAACAGCGATGACAAGACAATAGATAATACGTCAATAGGGTTGTCGCTCTCATCTAATTCTTTTCGTGCGTGTTCTAGTGGACGGCGACTCTGAACTCGAGCCAGTTGCGCGCTGTAAGAGAGTCTGTGGATGCAGCTCTGGACAAGTCGCCAGCCCTGCGCATGGTGCAGGGGCCGCCCGGGACCGGTAACTGATCGTCTCATGAACATTCCATCATACGCTCCGTCAAACTTTAAGCAATTGTTTTGCTTTCATAGGAAAATCAAGCGTTCTTTGCGCCATGGTAATGTCATATTTTTATGATGGACCTACGGTAAACCAAAGGCATACTAATAGAGGAAAAATATTAATATGCGCGACGAGCAATGCTGCAGTGGACGAGTTGGTTATCAAATTGCTCAAAATGCTAGAGAAGTTACCTCCAGGTAATTATCGACCATTTCAAACTACGACATATATTTAATTTTTTATTAGATTTCAGATATCGCGTCACTTGAGCATCATACTTATATTTAAACTACTCAATAGAATCTGCTTTATAGAAAACCAGTATATTAAAGACCACTATTTTATCCAGTCTGCCAGCTTTCTCTCTTCTTAGTTGAAGTTATATCACTTCCACCCATATTTTGTGCGAATGTTTTAATTTATGGAAGCCATACTTTTATTATTTTTAAAATAGTGCTCAATAGAGAAAACACGTTGTTGTTTTATCATTAAATCTACCGACTACTAAATACTATCCCTAAACAATCAACTGTCAAACTAAAATCCTTAAAATCTATGTTTGTCATTTGTCAAGTTTTGATGTTTTGTTAATTTTGGGATACCCACTAAAGGGCGAAAAAAAGGCGCATGAACCTCTATCAGTCAGGCCTTCATTCAACTTAACTCAAGTCATGTCAAAACAACCACCTTTTCCGCGCTTATTTACATCTATGTTCATAAATGTAACATTTAATGTTTCTTTCGAAAACAGAGGAGCGTCTCCGTATGGTGCGTGTGGGAAGGCTGGAGTCCATGCACGTGCGCGCCAGAAACATAAGCTCGCAGGCGCTGGCGCAGCGCGAGCTAGCGTGCGTCCGTGAGGGCGAAGACCCCACCGTGCGGCAACAGGTATGCACACAAACACTCTTACCATACAACCCACCCACACCCGAGAGACAGTAGTAACTTCACTAAAAAAAAATACGTTCTCAGATTGATCTATACACGGCCAAGATGAACAGGTGGAGGACAGAAAAGTCCGAAGATCCTGCCAGAGCCGCATACTGCGAGGACCGCGCCGCGAATTGCGCTCGACAAATAGAATTGGTATGTAATATATTTTTATGGATCATGTGTAATGTCTTTATGCCGTGTAACCCGTGGAGGCCGGTCACAGCTCCGCGGTGGCGAAGCTTCCCCGCGACAGCTCCTGGCGGAGGAGCGCCGCCTGGTGGAGGGCGCTGACGTCATCGCCACCACGCTCTCCAGCGCCGTCAACCACAAGATGCGACGGTGAGGGTTAAACGTTGTAAAATATTGATGCAGATTTACATCTTAATCTTTATTATGAAAGCTAGTCCATGATGTGAATATAAGTCTCGTAATCCTCAGCGTGTCGGGCATCGAGCTGTGTATAGTCGACGAAGCCGGACAGGCCATCGAGCCGGAGACTCTGTTGCCGCTCATACTTGGTGTGACAAAGCTTACGCTCGTCGGGGACCCGCAGCAGCTTCCCGGCTTTATATGCTCAGAAGTAAGTGTCATCCGAACGCAAGCGTCATTGTTGGGTGAAAAGAAATATACGAACCGGTTGCTAGCGATATTAGATTTCAATATTGCTCCGTCTACTGTAGTTTGATTTTAGATTTAATTTCAATCCAGTTTTTTATACCACGATGGTAACAATCAAGGCATACGGCTCACTATCAGTAAGCGGTTACCATTTAAAAAAAAAATTCCTCTTTTTTTTGAAGAACCCGGTAGTACAGTTGATAGTACATAATCTAAGTACAGGAATTACAATCTACAACGCTTTTGTACCTAGTTTTTTTTTTTGGATATGATCTAGGGCAATGCTTGACTACATTCCACATGATGGTAAGTGGAATGTAGTCTTAGGTGGTAAGGCGCATTACCCTAGCAGCCTATTCACTCTTTTCTTGAAGACACCCACGTTGTATTCGGCCGGAAATACCGACGCAGGCAAGCTGTTCCAATCCTTCGCTGTACGAAGTAAAAAGGATGAAGCAAAGCGCTTCGTTCGGACAGGTAAAATGTGCGCAACAAAAGGATGGATACCTGCCGTACGTCGGGACGTCCGGTGATGGAAGGGAGTCGGGGGAATTAGGTCGTGTAATTCCTGCTCACACTCACCAAAATGTATCTTATAGAATACTGAGAGGCTAGCAATTCTACGCTTGTGTTAAAGGCTTTGGAGGTGGGCTTCGACCAATTCGGGGTCGCCTATAAACCTCTTTGCTCGCCTCTCAATTGAGTCCAGAACCGCAAGATGAGACTTTCCGGCACCAGCAAATATATGACCACAGTACTCTACACACGACCGGATCTGTGTTTTGTATAAAACAAGAAGCTGTCCCGATGTAAAGTACTGCCGGACCTTCGCAAGAATGGCAAACTTTGCTGCTGCTGCTCTTGCTCTGGACTCAATGAACCGACCAAAGTTGAGGTTCGAGGAAATCTGTAAGCCTAACAACTGAAGCCGGACACTGTATTCCAAGGATACATCTGGAAAGTAGGAGCCAAGGTGAAAGGGCTCCTTTTGGCGGTGAACAGACACATCTGCGTTTTGTTAGCGTTGAATTTCACAAGATTGGCATTGCACTTAAACGTTGCACTATGGCTTCTCTTTCAGACTGTACTTGATCTCTACTAGCCCGAGTACTCGGCAGATATCTTTCTACAACTGTGCTGTTGTCGGCATACCCATAGATACCGTTCTCCAGCAAATCGTTAATGTGCAGCAGAAAAAGAGTTGCAGAAAGAACGGATCCCTGAGGTACTCCGGGATTTATTGTCAAGGTTTCCGAGGAACACCCGTCGACAACTACTCGGAGAGATCTCTGCCTCAGAAAGTCCGTTACCCAGCCGATCAGACCAGGAGATATACCGTACGCTGAAAGCTTGCTTATAAGGCTCGCATGCCAGACCCTGTCAAATGCCCTCGAGACGTCTAGAGAGACGGCGACCGCTTCTCCGTTCTTCTCGATGGCCTCGCCTAAAATGTGTGTAGCATACACTAGGAGGTCCCCAGTAGACCTATTACGGCGAAACCCGTTCTGTCGGTCACAGGAGATCGTTACCTTCTAGGTTTGCTAAAAGGTGCGAGTTCAATACACGCTCCATAATCTTGCAGAATATGGAGGTCATTGAAATCGGTCTGTAATTGACAGGGTCGGCACGGCTGCGTTTTTTGGGCACGGGTTGCACATAAGCAAGCTTCCAGGATTAGGGCATTATTCCAGTCATGAAAGAGAGGTGGTATAGACGTGTCAGTACAGGAGACAACTCACCTGCGCATGTCTTGAGCAGAATGGCTAGTATACCATCAGGACCACCGGCTTTATTCACATCTAAACGACACAATGTTCTCCATACCTCTTTGTTTGTGATGCGGATTTCAGGCATCGAAATACCGCAGTGAGGAAGATGTGCTTGAGAAGCATTGCCAGTGTCTAGATGCAAATTATCACCAAACAGAGAAGCACATACATTCGCTTTCTCTGTTGCTGTGTAGGCCAGGGATCCATCCGGCTTCAACAGTACAGGAAGTGAGGGTTGGCAGAAGTTCGACTCGATCGTTTTGGCAAGAGAACAGAAAGCTTGACTGCCAGTTGGTCTGACAGAGAGCTTTTCGCCATTCTTAGCGATACGATCGAGACGAGCCTTTCGCAGTGCTTTTTTATAGGACTTGGTAGCTTGGTAAAAGGCTGTCTTCTTCGAACTTACATCTGGAGTTTTGCGGCTTCGAGCATCGGCCCAAATGAGGTATGCCGAATGTTTTCGGTCTTGAGCATGACCACATTCAGCATTAAACCATCTGCGAGCTTTGCCACCGATGGGTACGTCAGCAAAAGGAATAAAATACTCCATTGCCTGATGCACCACATCGGTTATAGCAACTCGACGAATCCAAAGAGGAGAAGCAGACCTGCCGCCAAGGATAAGACGGCAAAAAGTGCCGCATCTCATCCCTATCTGCTGATTTGTATTTTCATACTCGCCTAACACCATGAGGTTCGAAAGCTGGTGGGAAATATGTAAACACAGATTTCACCAGACAGTGGTCGGAGGTTCCCAAGGGGGAGGTGACCTCTACACGATACCTGTCCGGATCAGTTGTCAGCAGAAGGTCCAGGCAATTGGCTGTATAGCCTACCACAACTGGTAAGCTTGTCGCTTGCTTCACTAGCTGAAGGAGGTCCAAGGACAACGCAAAGTTCTGCGATTTTTTTTCAGCATGGTCGATTTTCTGGTACGGGAACAGCCAGTCCTGATGACAGGCATTAAAGTTCTGAGGGTAAAGGGTACTGATGTAGAGCCATATCAGCAACCTCACCGAGATACTTAAATAATCTAGTTGTCTCCTGGTAACCGCGAACAGTAGACACAGGAATACAGGAATTTTTCGTTTCCTGTGTCTACTAAAACCCATAGAAAAGAAAAGTGGGGTCTTCAAGGTGACGGAGACGCTGGATACAGAGGTCGTTCCGCGCGTACACGCAGACTCCGGCATTTGAGCGAAAGCTTTGCTCTTACGTGTATCCGGGATAGTCCAGGTGCGCAGCGCTTATAGAACATTGTATCTGCGTCTCCGTCAAAAAGAACAGGTGCGGTTGCTCTGTCTCCAGATGGTGATGGACAGGTAAGATATTAGAGTGCAAAGCCTTTGATATTACTGAGGTGCACTTTAAATGAAGAGGAGTGCAATCGCTGTACCTAATCTTTTCTTTTTTTGTTTTTTCTTCATAATGAAAAAAATTAAAAGTGAATAGGGATGGGAAATGGCAGTTGAACGAGGCGATAAGTATCGAACCCGGCGTCGAAATTGATGTTGTCATGCCACTGGGAGGCTAGTCTGGAGACTGCGAAGACGCCTGAACCCACCCCAGGGATCGCCATCGGGTCTCCTCATCTGGTCGCCAACCAGCACGATGGAGCCACCCTGGAATTTAACACAGCTGGCGGGGCAGCCTTTCGTGGGTGGTTGACCCACTACTACTGTTCAAACCCAATTCCCATAAACGGCTTTATCGAGCAACGTGCCGGAACACAAGTAGGTCGCTTTGCCCGATGGTGATGGTGACCCGCTTTGCACGACTTTGCCCGATGGGTGGTAACTTTGCCGGCGACCCGATGTTACGGTCTACCACCACGGAAACGTTCTTAGTTGTCTAAATATTGTAGTGTTGTATGGAACCCTACCCTATGACCTACCATCTAAAGTACGTAATGAAAGTGTGCAAAAGCGATTTCTTAGCCACCTACATCTTACCATTGCAAAATATACTCATGTTATATTCAAGCTCATAAATGGTCACCTCGATGCCTCTGATCACACACAGATAGACACATGAAATACAATACTTCCGTTCAAAAACTTGCGCGATCTAGGGCTTTACGAACCTTCCTCTGAGACTTTCTAGAAGGAACAACAATATACATAATAAATTTGCTATATTGCCCTGAATGAAGACCCTTTTGGAGATAAATCAAGCAAACCTGTATCAATAGATATTTTTCCAAATTCTCTTAAAGTCGGTGTGCCTTTACTGTATTGCTTATAAGTAAAAATGTCTTTTGATAAAGATCGCTGTATGGGCACAAAATATTTGATCAGACCTAACTTGACACTACAGTTTAGATAATCAATATTTTGTTTTGTTAACTTGTCGAAGTATTCTTTCTTTTTGTATTTAGATTTGCCTCAAATATCTACTATCTAATTTGTATTGACTTGACGGAGTGACCCAAACCCCCAAAAGTACCCTAATGGACGGATGTTTGTGGATTTCCTAGACGAATAGATCGCTGTCCTCAAAATTATGAAGACGGCAGGTGAAAACACTGGCGCTTCTCAAAAACTTATGTTCGAGTCTGTTCCTGGGTAAACCGACCGGGTAGGATATCGGCATCTGCGTTGAATCCTCCGGACCTCTGGCTACCTTACTCACCGCAGAAACACAACACTGTCAAAAAAGCAGTGTTATTTGGCTGCGGTCTTCTGTAAGGCGGAGGTCCTTCCCCAATCGGACTGCTCCAAATGTTAGTAGGGTAAACAAACCACTAAACCCCATGTCTCTTTAAACCACTATACGCTTTTTTTGCGTTGTAAAAATCAGTTACGGATACCCACCGGGCCGAGAAGGTGATGACCGGGGGTTTACGTGAGACTACCCGGCAGCATAGAGGACGCTGCCAATTTAAGGCTTAATGGGACGCCACGGGATCGCTTGCGCATTCACCGTGACGCCCTGGCAGTACCCCCCAAATGAGGGTGCCCTGAGCAAACTTAGAGCACCCTCACGACGTAGGCCTATGTTAGGTAAGGAAGCCCTTGGAAGTAAGAAAAGTCTTGTTAATTTATGAAAACAAATGTCATCGACATTTTGTGAACTTTTAGTAGGTCGGGCAGACATATCAAAACTGACTGATCATGCGTTGAAATTCCATTCTTATTAATCATAGTTACCAATTCAGATTCTTATGAAAACATAATTAAGATTAATACATAGGTCAGCAGCTGAAACAGCCCTGGTCGTCTAGACCACTGTTACTTAGTTTTAATTATCTTAGTTCATGGACATCTGACATCGCGCATCCTGCAGATTGTTTTCATTACTGATCTATCGGAACAGATTGGCCTATCGTTATTTATTACCACAGTAATTTGGATTTACTACCTTTACTTCTAATGGGATCTCATTAGAAGACGACGAGACGAAGCTTCTTAGCAATCCATGGATTCACCGTGCGGGTGCCGGGCCCATCGCGTTGCGAGGAGAGGAGTGCAAGCAGCGCCTGGGACTTGCGACCCAGGAGTAGGTTTAAGGGGCCCCTTTATTATGTGCAAAAACGCTCACCTTCACCCTCCACACTCCTCTCCCTACCTAACCAAATTTGGAAAGAACCTACTAATGCCGCCTTTGAAGTACGTTCTAGAAATGAACCGATGCTTGTTCTAGAAAGGCCAAGATCTTTAAGTAGGCTATAGAGAGATTTTGCTGTTATACCTCTCGCTCCCACTTCTACCGCGTACAAACTAACTATAAATTTATTCCTGATCAGTTCGTTGGTTAGTTCGTAATACTTATTGAGCTTGAATGTGTGATCCCTTGGGATGTTTGTTTCCCAAGGAACAGTAAGCTCCACAAGTATCACGCGTCTCAGATATTTCGAATACAGGAATAAGTCCGGTTTGGATAACGAAACACCAACATCCCCAGGGATTCTGTAATGCTTTTCATACGTGTCCATCATGAGAATCCAATCAGGAGCCGCGCCTAATATTGAATAAGGCTTCGCTTTTGATTTTTTGGAGGAGCCTTCTTTTACGAATTCTATAGATCGTTTGGTGGTTGTTATACCCTTCCGCGTTCTTGCTACTGAAAGACTAACCGCTTCCCGTATAATTTCTAATACCTTGTCGTGGCGACGCGAGTATTGACCTTTATCTAGAAGTACCCTACACCCTACTAATAGGTGTTTCGCGGTTCCTATTGCCTCCCCACAGATGTTGCAAGACTTTTCGGTGGCTTTGCTTTAGTAAGATGAACTAAATTACTTTGATCTGGGAGAGTCATTTGGAATGCATTAAGATAGAATTTTAATAATGCTGGGAACCAATCATAAATTAAGGTGCGCCACTTCAAAGCTAGTGGAATACAAAAATCTCCTATGGTCACCCATTCGTTTTGAATTTCTAGGCTCATCGCGTGGAGTCGGTAATTATCGTTTTCGTCTTGTCGAATAAAAGATTTTGTTATGACGTCTATGTCTTGAACTTTCCTACTTGATCCTAGCCCTACTTTATTTGTTTGAGCACCTATCATAAATTTTTAATGGAATTGAAGTCGTGACTCGAGCTCTGAGGCAACTTTGTCTTTTGGGAGAGAAGTTACAGTATCATCTTTAGATTTTCCGATGATATGTCTTTTGGTAACTCTTAGATGTTTGTAGAGCTCCGATGCTTTCTTTAATTTTAATCCAAAGTTGTTTCGGTCTCTAAATAAGGTTGAAGAGTCCGCTGAGTGCGCTAACCCGAGCCATAACTTCAATGTCTTTATGACGCTTGCATCTAACTTTGACAAAAGGGTTTTATTTATATCATACACGAGGAAAGGTCCATTTAGACGTGATGTTAAATAATTATCGTAAATCCAAGCTTTTTTGACGTTACTTATTGGTTGGTTGTCTACCTTTTTGAGATCGTTTAAAAAGCTATCAACTATTACATCCAACGATGGAGTACGGCCTTGGTAATCGATTTTTTTACCTAAAAATTTAAACGGAGCTGCTTCCGTAACCGTACTAACGCACTGACCGCCTATTATAAGACCCGGATCGTAAGAGGTATATTTGGTATTCCGTCTACCCAGACACAGACTAAAACATTTACTTGGTTTTGTCCTCAATCCGCCCGTCCACGTACAGAAATCCTCAACTACATTTAAAAGTACCTGACATTGTTTCGGATTACGTGTCAGTATCGCGAGATCATCTGCAAAAGCTAGTATGGATTCTGTGTACTTGTTGTTGAACTTTAACCGATAGCCCCACTTTTTTTCATTTCTAATTAATTTGTCTATTAAAATATTAATAACTATATTAAATATAATAGGAGAAATACAACAACCCTGAAATAAACCAACGTTATAATTAAGTGGTTTTGAATGGTTTTCATTAAAAATTATAGAGAATTTTAATTTTAAATAATATGATGCAATAATGTCGCGAACTACCGTTGGAAAGTTATACCATTTAAGCGCGAACATCATTAGTTCATGTCGTACCGACCCAAAGGCGTTTTCTAAGTCTATCCAACAAACCGTAATTTGTCTCTCGCTAGTTCTAGCATCTTTAAGGCTTTCCGATATTAACGTATTATGTTCCAGGCATCCAGAAATTCCGGGCAAAAACCCTTTCTGGTGATTAGGCCTGAAATATCTATTGTTAATCATGAATTGCGTCATTTTAGTTTGTAAAAAAGAGAAAAATATTTTGGAAATTGTATTTGTTAGGGCTATCGGTCACCCCATCTCGATCGTTGGATCGGCCGGCGGCACGGGACTCTAACGTTCCGTCTTGTGCAGGTGCTCACGGGGCATGGGTGCTTCGGTGAGTACCTGTACAAGATCGCGCGCAGAGAGGCGGCCCCCTCCTGCCACCACTATGACGAGCCCGTGGACACGGCTCGTCACACCTTGGCGGAGTGCGCAGCCTGGGACCGTCAGCGTACTGAGCTGACGGCCGTGGTTGGCAGCGACCTCTCGTTGCCGAGCGTTGTTTCCGCGATGCTCGACGACGAGAGGTCCTGGGTCACTATGGCCTCCTTCTGCGAGTAAGTCATTGCCGCGAAGGAGGCCGCGGAGCGGGAAAGAGAGGCAGCCTCCTCTGAACCGCTCCGCAGGGGTAGGCTGGGTCGAAGGAGGCGGGATTACGCCCGCAGCCTCCTTCCCCAGCTGTAGTGCCTGGACGGGAGAGTGGGGTGACCTCTCCCGCCCGTTATAGGCCTACGAGGTGAGGGTGTCCCTAAGTTGATCGGGGCCCCTCGCAGGGGGTTCCGCCGGGGCGTCACGGTGAGTGCGAAAGCGATCCCGTGGCGCCCCACTAAGGCGATGAGGTCAACCGTTGGTTTTTTAGTGGGTAGCCTTAAAAATGGCAGCGTCTTCTATGCTGCCGGGTAGTCCCACATACCCCCTCGGTCATCACCTTCCTGGCCGCAGGGATGATGCGTAACGCATTTTTCCAACGATAAAAAAAAAAAAAAAAAAAAAAAGGGCTATCGGTCTAGTATCCTTGGGATTATTGACATTGTCGTTTTTAGGAATGAGGACAAAAAGGGCTTTTCCGAATGATACCGGTATTTGCTTTCTTGACCAGATTTTACCGAATATATTTAAAAGATGTTTATGGAGCGACGGACATTTTTTGTAAACTATATAAGGGATACCATCCGGACCTGGTACTGACTTAGATGGTTTCATTATAATTATTTTATTGATTTCCTCCAAAGTTGGTGGGTTGGCTTGAAAATCTTCAGTAGGAGTCTCAGGTTTGTGTTCGTTTGGATCCCCATATAGTCTTTGGTTTTCTGGCACTTCGTATGTGCTTTTATAATGGTCGAAAATTTGCTCGTTGGTCAAGAGAAGCTTACCTTTTTGATCTTTGAAAATATTTTTTGAGTATTTAAAAGGATTTTTATCAAAGTCTACTTCATGTTTTGCCCGATCAAAGCTATCACGATTTTTCGTTATTTGATTTGTTATACCTTAGATAAGTTTAAGAATTGATCGCAATGCCCTAGACAGTTGGTGACTAAGTTGATTAATATTGGTTTTTGTTCGTAACTCCTGTGCAAAAGCTACCAAAGTCTGTCTTATCTAGTCTAAATCGTTGGAAAAAGATATGGTCCGACATTTCGTAAATAGGCGTTTAACAAAAACTTCCACATTTAATGTGCCTTATAATCTTGGCGATGATAAAATCACGTTAGATAAAATCTTTGTCAGTAGTTATCGACTAAAATTTACAACAAATCGCGATTTATTTTAGCGCATTCATTTGGGTCCAAGTAATGGTTACGATAACGATCAATAAAATAGATATTGTTTCGTTCACGTTTATCAAAATCCTAACATGGATAACATTTTTCTGCTAGTTTAGTGAGAAAGCGATATTAATTAGAAATTTCAAAGTATTTATAATTCTATACAACTACATATGATCACTATCCGCAGCGCGCCAAAAAGTACGGACTGGACAAGAGCCTATTCTCTCGCCTCTCGTCATGTTCGGAGGACTGGGAGCACCGGCCCGCTGTTCTGTTGAACCGCCAGTACCGCATGCACCCCGCAATCGCGGACTACCCGAACCGAGCCTTCTACGCGGGAAAAGTGCAATCAGTGCCTCCGCCCTCCGTGCGCCTGGACGTCCCGTCGTACTGCATACTCGCCATATCCGGATCTAAAAGAGGTTATTAACAACGAACCTTCGGTGTCGCTGATGGTACGTATCGTGTAACCCCCCGGTGGTTCGCAGACCCGTGGTGCGAGGCACGCGGTGCGTCGGCGGCGGCGGCGGCCCTGGCGCTGGCCGCACGGGCTCACGACCCGCCGCTTGACGTGGCCGTCATCACTCCCTACGTCGCCCAGAGGGACCACATAAGGACCTACCTCGGTGACCTGATGCGCGAGTGAGTAGCTCGCCACGTAGCGAGGGTGGCGCTGTGGAAGCGTCGCGGAGTGTCGTCACTGAGTGCGTGTTGCAGGTCGGGGAGCGGGCCGGTGGAGGTGAACACGGTGGACAGCTTCCAGGGCCAGGAGCGCGACGTGGTGGTGGTGTCGGTGGGTCGTCGGCACGGGGTGGGGTTCCTGAAGGATGCGGGCCGCATGAACGTGCTGCTGACGCGCGCGCGACACGTGCTGCTCGTGTGCCTCGACCCGGACGCCGTTTGGGTACACGTCACACTTATTAGTATGGTAGATAGTAGGGGGATACAGGACTTTCATAGCGTTTACTATATCGAGAAAATAAATTTTATTAGTATCGATCGAGAGCCTAAGCGTTTACTTTGATCTTAATTCTAAATTATTATATAAGTGATACGTTACTTGAATTAACTATTTACCTTAAATGATAACCTTTAAAATATGTTTCGACTTTGAAACTAAGACATAAAACTTGAGTTCCTTTCGTATTCCAGGAACACAAACAATGGCGAACCTTGGTCGAGGATGCCCAAAATAAGAAACTCTTCAAGAAGCTTCCTCATAGAATGTGCCAACCTTCATCGTCGAGGCGGATCTCTCCGGTAGAAGTACTCAATTTCTTAAAAAACTAAACAACAGCACGCACAAATCCAACAACATACCAATTATCAATCATTTATTTTTATATCTTTGTATGAATTCGAATTTATAGAAATTGTTTAGTGATTCAACCTAGTAAGAAATGAACAATGAAATAATATCAATACAATAACATAATAATCAGTAATAAATACATTTAATTTAGAGGCTTAATCAAATTTAAAAAGATGTTTTACTGTTATCAGTAATGATAATTGTATATTTAACTAGACTCGCTATTTATAGCGTGTCTCAATTCAATGTAATGATACGGCTTCTAATGAACTGGCGTCATGTACAGGGTTATTTGTAATTAATTAGGCACCTGTTGCAGGCAGCCTCTCTACACCAATCCCAACAACACTTATTCTACGACCTTTTACAAATCTCAATAAACAACACAAAAAAATGTTTGTTCTCTCTTTTACTTATTACTCTATATTTTGTAAGACGTTCTTAAAAGGTGAACGCCCGGGCGCCATATGCGCTCAGAGTTAATGCCAGTTCAGAGGCAACTAATAAATTTTGTATGGAAATTTTAAATTTTGAAACTATTAATTTTAAAATGTCGCAGAACAAATGTTGTTGGAATTGATGTAGAGAGACTGCCTACAAGAATGGCCAATTATTTACAAATAACCCAGTATAAGTAGGAACAAGTATTAAGCTTTACTTATAATTCATATACTGGCTGTGTACAATATAGCCTACCTTTTTTGTAGGGATTAAGAATGTTGGCCTGCTAAGTACAATTATAGAGAAAAATAAATATATTTCCTTTATTTTTACTTCTCAATATCGCTCCGAGGAAGCTTGGACATTACAAGCATCACCTCGTGGTTCGTGTTACATATATTAATGTTAATGAGTTCCTGTAAGATGGTAAAAAAACTACATTTTCATAACAATATTTGCCGAAAAACACCGACTCTCTATAATAAAATAAACAGGTCTACAAAAACCAAATGTATTTAGTCATTATTCTTAATTACTTTTATTTGATAAACATTTAAAATATTGTAAATTTTATGATTTCTCAACAATTAATAATTAGGGTTACAGTACTAAAAAATCTTAAATTGTCGATAATGATTTTGAAAATTATTTCTTTAAATTTATACATTTTATTATGGATTTGATTTCTAGTCATCAACATTACTCCAAATTTCATAAAATTGGTGATTTGTAATTATGGCCCAAAATATTTATTTTATTTTTCAATATCTTGATTCTATATAATAAAGCTACTTCTCACAAAATTCTATTTAAATTCGTTTTTTTTATGACAATTGAGAATTTTTCGAAGTAAATAATATCGTATATGGTGACAGCAATAACCAAACCATACCAAATTCCATTAAAAACCATCATATGAAGGTGAATAGATACTGAAAACAATTCAAAAACATATATTAAATGTATTAGTATTTTTTTATATATTGTTATTAATATAATGTATTTGTCTTCAGTCAAAAGATCATTGAACCATAAGACATGGTTTTATTTCGACATTATATCAAATAGGGTAGTGACAGCAGAATAGATTGATTTCACCGCTCCAAAGTTACTAGATAGAATGCTATTAACCGCATAATGATGCCAATGTTATCGTTAACAACTTTATTATTTAACTCTCCAATGTTTTTTTTTCGATAATAAGTTTACCTGAAAAATCTTTGTTTATTATAATTAACACAAACAAATGACATATAATGTAGTGCTTAATACATCAAATTTATTACTAACATTAAGCCTGTATATAATATAATTTTATATCTAAAAACTATGTCATTTAGATTAAGTGTTTTGCTACTATTTTCATATCTTTAAACTTTGATTATAAACATGTCTTTGTTATGTGTACATGTCTAAAAACTATAGGTATTTTTTATTTCGTGGGTAAAATTATTTATGTTGTTTTACCCCCACGAAATAATTCAAGCAGCTTGCCACACTGTAAATATGTGGTAAAAGTGTCAAAAGATTTCGTTAAAATGGGTTTACATTTTTATTCTTCTTAGCACATTAAATGCAGGAAGTAGCCATTTTGTTGTTTTAATATGTGATCTATGACGCTTGAATCCATACATGTCACAATAAGTAGAGTTAAAAATGAGTTAAATGAGCAAGTAATGACTATTTTTGTTACTGGTATTGAGGCTTGGTCCCGTGATACTCGTAAAAACATATTTATAATCAAAGGTTTGAAACCATTAGTGTAATGTATTCTTTTAAAAAGAAAATATATATTTTGTAAAACATTTCTCATTAATTCGTTTTTTTTTTTTAATTTAAACCATTTGTTGAAAGCGACTACGTCTGCCCCTCTCAGTCTCAATTTATAAACCATAAATACTTGTAAGGTATACAAATCAACTAATTTTTGGTTTTATAATTTTTGTTTGTTTTCCTGGTAACAAAGTAATACCAGATAACATTTTATTAAAATCCATCCAGTAGTATGTTGTTGGAGTTGTAAATATAACCAAGTTTTTTGGGTTCTTTAACCAAATTAGACGATAACATTTTTATTTTTGCCATTAAATTTTACATTAGTTGGATTTGCCTGATAAAGCATAAAACAACTCCCATCTGCCTTCCCCAACAGACAGACACGCACTTTAGCCCTTGCCTTTTAGCCGTTGCCCTCTAGACAGACACTTCAAATCTGAGGGCCTATGAAGGAGGCAGTAGTAGGCAAACCTATGTAAAAATTCAATAAAATCCGTCAAGAAAATAGTTATTTGATCATCATCATCATCTCTCTGGCCTTATGCACATTTTGAAGTCGGCAGTTTTTTTTTTCATATACAGGGTTATTTGTAATTAGTTGACCACCTCTTGCAGGCAGCCTCTACAACCAATCCCAACAACATTTGTTCTACGACTTTTTACAAATCTTGATAAACAACACAAAAAAAACGAAACAAAGAAATGTTTCCTCCCTCTTTTACTTATTACTCTGTATTTTGTAAGGAGTAATTAAAAAGTCAACGCCGGCCGCCATACCTATGCTCAGAGTTAATGCTAGTTCAGAGGCAACAAATTAATTTAGTATTGGAAATCTTAATTTTAAAAACTAGTAAAAGTATAAAAATTATTAATTGTTGTGGGGATTGATGTAGAGAGGCTGCGTGCAGGAGGTGGCTAATTGATTACAAATAACTCTGTATAATTCCTTGTCACTCCTCATCTCCGTACAAAATCTCTTCTCCATATAGGCTTCTACGCGATCCACCCACCTTTTTTTCGGTCAACCTATCATTCACCATCTTGAGACAGCGCAGCCACACTAGACTTTTTGACGGTAACTCAGTTAGACTACCCTTTGAGCGCTGCGTTCCTGGTTTTTCTTGGGTACGAGTTTTGAAAAACTGTAACGACTTTAACATAGAGAAAGCATATATGTAGAATCCTATGTGCTATAGAGCCAATCATCTCGCTTAACACATTATGAAAAATATATTGTAAAACATAGAACCTTATGTTTCTGTTGCTATAAGAATTGTGTTCATTTTGTCTATAAGTCTACGTATAAGTTGCGGCATATAACTTTAGTGCGGAGCGTTTGGAGTTGATAACTGTGCATCGGTACTTTCACGCATGCAATACTATTATAACTTAACTATATATTTTTTTATTAGTAATTGTATTATATATTCAAATTTTAAATATATGTTGTAAAAACTTATGAATAATTAATACCTACTTAAGCTTTATACTTATTACAATATCCAAAGATTTAATTTTACCAAAGATATTTAAAAAGATTTATGAAGATTAAGTTTAGCAATATAAAAAAAAACAAACTTAACAAAAACAAAAAATAAAAATCTCGAACATAATAAATAATCAACAGTAATAACAAAACAATTCTGTACTCGAATGTACCTACAGTGTACACAGTACACTGGAAGTACGCAGGGAGACTTATCGGTGCGGAGGACGGAATGCAACCAGAGTTCCAATGAGCGCTTCACCTGCCCGTCCTTCCTACCTCTCAGTCCCCTCAGATACCTTAATTTTGAGTTCCGCTAGTTTACAAGCTACATCTTTGGCGCGAAAACTATACCTCTAGTACGAGTTTTGACATTAAAAACACTGAGTTTACCAAATCGTAATCAAAATACATATAGAATTAAGTTATACGCTCTAGGATCTATTAAAAATGTTATAATTTAAGCTGATTTACGAAATGATTTTAAATAACTAAAGATAAATATTTTTAACCAATTTTTACAGATTAATACGTAGGATGCTATCTATAGCTTTGCTTTCTCTGTTAAATTGGTTACAGCGCTTCAAAACTTGTACCAAAGAAAACCAGGTACGAAGGTGTTATTGGTTTTTTATAGGTACACATGAAATATGGTACATCTATTAGGTAGATTTTAGGAACAATAGCTGAAATAAAAAACCCTCTCGGATGCGACTTCGTCTGTCTGTTGTTACTTGTAAGGCCACCGCAACACTGAACTCCTCGGCGTTTTTAGCTGTCGACCATGCGTAAAAAAACTACTGCATATTGCACTAACGCCCCATATTTCCCGGGCATACCTTTCTCTTTTAAAGCCCACCTCACCATATCATAAGAAAAATGGTTTGTATGCCATCGTGAGAACGACAAAACACGATGTGCAAGTTTCTTTGTTGGTTTCCACAGGCCCGGTCTGGTGCAACAACCCTAACCCACTTCCTTCAGAAACCCGGTGCTGCCTCTGCGTCTAAAAGGTACGCCCTAGCCCACCCTAGCCTGACTGGGCGAGAATCTAAGCAAAAAGGATTTGGCCAATCATTTAAGGCCGGCCGACTGCAAGACGCTACTCATCTTAGTAGTTATGTAGGGGTTTTAAATAAAACAAAAACATGATAGTAAGATGTTTTTATCCATTTACGCAATATACTTGCATTCGTTATCACTTGAGAAAAAAATATATAAGTGATGGGGTATTTCATCTAACTCTTTAACTGTTATGTTTTCAGGGCAAATAACAAAATTATTTAACAGTAGTTTTAATAACAAACTAAAAAATAATGCTAAGTAAATAATAATACATACCTACAACCCTAGACATATGCGACAATCAGATAAGTGGATGAGAAATAGATATAAATAAATGCTACATAATTGGTTTAAAAAAACATCTCGATGACAATTACTAATTAAGATAAAATATATATGTATTCTCGTATATATATATATGTGTGTATTCGTATAATTTTAAAACCAAATATATAAAATGCATAACACCTGATCAGAAGGATAAACTGCCCAACGATGGATGACTCCACATACAAAATAAAATAATTCTCGTAATTCTTCAAAGCTCCACGCATTTGAATTGGTTATGATACAAAAATATAACACCATGTCACTATTTACAAGATAATCGTTAAATTTGCTCACGTTTGCAATATTTACAAACTAAAGAGTTTTTAATGTCAACATATTATGTAAGTCCTTATTATAATAACATAAAATGAAAAACTTTAATAATTATTATTATTAAAGAAGGCTAACGTTATTCTCTATAATAATACTTTTACAAATCGTTTAACGGAAAAAATAAGACAAAATAAAATTACATATTTGTAGATTATAGTTCGAAATTAAAAAGGATAGTAGTCAGATGGTTAGTTTATATTTGGAAGCCGATAGCTTATTGAGCCGCTATAGATATAATACAATTTTAAAATTTTATACAAAAACGTATTTTTATTCTAATAAATCACTATCATTTAAGACTTACACCTCATAATATTATTATTTTCTATGCATTAGAAACCAAGAGTTTCTACAATACAAATTCACATTGAACTGAAGAACACAAAACATAGGTCACAATTATTTTTATTGTGATTACTAATTCTTAATTAATGACAAATTTACAAAGAATTTATTTATTGCTATATCTAATAACAGACTATTATATCTAACTATATTAAAAATATAACTATTTTAAATGTAAAAGCATTTTTTTTTATTAAAGCGCCATTCATTCTTCAGAGGCAGCAGGATAACTTGACTGTTGAATGAAGTCGCTTTCAAAAGCTATTACTCAGACTATTCCCTTTTTATCTTTTTATATTATATTAAATTGACTATTTCAATATTACATAAATCAACAAAACTTGATAAGTTTTATTGTAAAAGCAAATATTTTAAAATATAGAATGAAGAAGCAACATTGGTTGTATATTTAGAATAGAATCATCTGTATTTTCAAATAACACATTCTCAGTCTGACTATATCGTAGTTATACATAGTTATGTTACATAAAGTTTGAATTACACTATTACTTTATATATTACAAAGGCTGACACTGGCAGTACATAATATATGACACCACTACATTCTACTATAACAATAATAAATGGACTTCATGGCGCTAGCGGGTTATTTTTTAAATACCGTTCCACTACTTCATCAACGTTAACCACCTTAACTAATTAGCTTACGAAATGTTCTAACTATAAACTTCAGTGAGTCTGTTCATGAATAAACACTGACAAACTGGCGTTGACCGGCCAGGGTCAATGATGCCGAGAGTAGTGATGACCGCTGCTGTACCTTTAAGAAGATTATATTTCACAATGGATTCCCATTATAGGTAATATTTAATGAATCTCGGTATTACCTGTTGAAACGCTTGTACTTGTTACTGTTGTGGTGTTTGTTAAAATGATGGCCCGGACGTCGATCGCCACGATATTTGAAATTGCTTCCCCAATGTAACTTGTTTTGTTTTTCCTGAATAACATATAATAGTTTAATTTTTCATATATCATTTTTTAAGGTACACTTCCGTAAGACAAATTACCTGAAATGGATTGTATCCATTCCTATTATTGTTAAATCGGTTGTAATGATGAAATTTTTTTATCTTCTTACTGCGTCCGCGGTCCATGTCGTCCGCGGCTTCCAGGGCGCGCTTCCGTTCCTCGCGCCTCTCATCAAACACCTGATAACATAATGAATCACATTTACATAAAATAGAAAATTTCAATAAACGCTATGAAAACGTTAGTCGGCAAGTATGAAGTTACCTGTCGCGACATCGCGCTGTGCGTGCCGTTCCATGTGGCGACGGGCGCTCCGTAGCCGCGGTGCGACGCGCCGTGCAGGAGGCGGTGCGTTTCGACAGCAGCGGCGGCGGACTGCGGGGGAGCGGGCGGCGGCGGGGCGGAGTGCGCGGGGTGGCCGGGGGGCGCAGGCGGAGGGACTGGCGCGCTAGACGCGGGGTCGCCGAGGTCACTCACCGGAGACATGCTGCTCACGCTCGTGTTGGGACTTTCTTCGTCGCCCCGCCTCTCCTCCTTCTCTTTGACTCTAAAATTTAAGGTCACATTGTTAAACTAGGGAAATATTTCTGCTCTTTGAACATGTAAGGCTCAGTAGTGAAAATCACGCTAGTGAGTCTGAATTTCAATTTAATAAGATTTATTTGTCGCAAAAGAAAAGAGTAAATAGTAGTAATAATATAATATCTTACTTTTTGTTGGTATCTCCGTTGAGGCTTGGACTCAGCAGTGGGCCGCTCTTCTCTTTTGACACGGTCCAGGTGTGATGCATGGCCTTCGTGGTGACGATGAGGCCCTGGGGCGAATCACATCTGCTCGGTTTAGGCTTACGAGCCGGATCTTTGGGATCTTCTTTTTTTGTTTTGTCGTCACCTAACCTTTCACTACGCTCGTCGCCGCTGGACTCAGAATCGTAAGGTACCAACTTGGAGCCTATGTTACCATTTTTTTTAACACCGTTCGCAGCATCACTTTTATTCATTTGCTCTTCTAATTTTTCTAGGGGTGACTTGGATAGTTTCACTAACTTACTGGTTGAGGCGCATTTCTCTGGTATTTTCATTGCATTAGAAATAGATCTAATATCTGATTCACTCTTTGATACTTTTGGCTTAATCTGACACTCTTCACCATTCTGTTTCTTTATAATAAAGCTTATTTTAATATCGTCATCAATTTTTGGTGTACTTCTTTCAGCGCCATTTAAATTTTTTGGCCCCTGTGAAGCTTTTACTACTTCACCATTTTGTTTTACCACCCATGGTTCAGCATTAGAATTGTTGGACTCCAAAGATTTACATAGCGTTGAGTTTAATATAACTGGTTTAATATCAGGTTTGGATGTCTCCATGGAGGTAGAATTCACTGTTATTGGTTTCCTTTCATCATTTCTGAAAAATGGTAATTTCAAAGGGCTCTTTTCTCTGTTAAGTATGTTATCAGGAAGTTGAGGACCATATAAAACATTTGAAGTTGAAGCAGTGGGTACTACAGAATCTTCAATGGTGTTATCTTTTTCGAAAAACATAATGTAAGCATTGGTTCCAAGAACTGCAGAAAGGGGGATGGGTCTAACACAGCTGTCATCAAATTGATAGTAGTTACTGTTTGGAGCTTGGCCGATTGCAGTGTAGTGACCGGAGTTCTGTGATGGGCCTAGATGTGTCACCAAACTCACTAATTTATAAGACTGTAAAAAATATCATTTATTCAACTCACATTTTGTTTTTTATTATATAATCTTATATATTTCTAAGTAACATATTTAAAACAAGAAATAATACACTTACCAATTGTTGGGGATTATTCTTATTATAAAAATATTTGTTAAGATTAATTTTTTTCCTAAACTGAACATGCTTTGATAGCTTTCCACCCGCAAGCGAAAATCTTTTAAGTGCAATACAAAGAACCATTGGCGCTCTTTCAATAAAGAATTGTTTAGTTGCAGACACCTAAAAATATACAAGAAACATTTAATATATTTTACAGGTATTTTAATTGCGAGATGGAATAATATTTAATAGTCTTACTTTCTTATTACATGCTTCACATTTATAACCTAAGTCTTCTAATCTTTCTCTAGAAAAAAAGGAATCTAATGCTTCATCCAAAGTTGAGTGTTTTCTGATATCCAAGAGGAGGTCCTGTAATATGGAAGTGTTAGTTTAATTGGCATAATAAAATTACATAGAATATACACACTTGAATTAAAGGTTACCTGAAAGTGTTGATAAGTTGTTGATAAATGATGGCAAGCAAGACACCGCACTGTGGATCTAAGGTAACCTCCTAGAATTTGGTTTAATGGAGTTGTTTCCTTGCTATATTGGTCTAGCTTATCTGAATTTATAAGCCGAGACAGATAACACTTCTCCATAGCTTCAACAAGATATCTAAAGTAATTGAGACACCATTATATTTAATAATAACAATAATAACTTTTACTTACCATATTTTTTATGTCATACAATTCTAAGATAAAAAAAAATTGTTTACTCTCACAATGGTTATTTTATATTCCGGACATTGATAATTATTCATGAATTTTCAGTTGATTTAAATTAAAACAGAGTTCTTAGTTTAATTGTTTTAAATTGTTAACTCACCTTAAGAACTCATGGCCATCTTCTTGCCTCCCTGGTGTTAGATGTTTACAAATAAGCCGAAGCTTAGAGTACACTTGCCAAGGCTTAATTGCTGCACCACCACTCTTTTGTGTAGCCATAAGTGTTGCTCGCATACCACAAATAACACAAGCTTCTGAAAATAATAATGGTTTTGATTTTTCATATACTTTGATGAATGGTAGAAGCATGTGGATTATGCAAGCAAGAAATATAATTAATAAAACTAATAAAATTCTTTAGAAGATAACATATACTTAAAATAGCAAAACAATTATTCACTTCCTTAAAATTTAACATTTAGAACCTTACCTTCCTGATTACATTTCTCGGCATGAGTGGATTCAGATACTAGCCAGTTAGCAAATGCAGGCACATGAAATAAGGCTTGCAAAGTAGAGTTGAGGTAGCAGGTGTTGCCAACATTCTGCATACCAGCTCCCGCTGTCCAGGCACTCTGCCATCCTAACTGTACCTTCTCAACAGGAAAGAAAACCCTTTTGGGTTTTGGTAAGCCTTCTTCACCATTTTTAATGCTTTCTGTAAATAATTGTCATAACAATATAGTAGAATCAATGACTATTTTATCTAAGTTATACTATACAATTATTTGGTCATATCAACCTAATATTTCATTGACTATAGAAAGATATCCATCATACAACATAACATAATAACTCAAAAGACCCATTGTTCTTTAGATTTATTTAAAACGTTGAAATGGTAATGTTTATTTAAGGATTATAATTTTACAAATATCATCATAGAAACTATACATATTTTTGAAAATATTTTCGTTGAAGATCATCTTTAAAGAAGTAAATATTGACATCATGTAAAGATAACCTCATGCAAAACTATCATGATGATTATTTCTACACCTTAATCTTTTACGTTTATTATACTATATATATATTCTTACCTGTACTCTGATTCACTGAATTTACATCTTTTTTAAGTATTTTACTATCAAGCACGGGTTTTTTACGAATAACCACGTACTTAGATTTCAAACCATCGAGAACATTGCTTTGGTAATCACCAGATTCTTCGAATTCTATTTTGGATAGTAAAACACTTTTAGCTGAAGAATATAGTCGTCTATCTAATAACGAAGAGTTTGAAGATTCTTCTGTACTAAGAGATAAACGCAATGCGCTGGATACTGGGTCACAAATTGAAGCGGGCATTTTACCTCCAAAACTGCACTATCACGCCGAAATATTAGTTAAATTTCAAAGTAACACATGATATTTGTTATAATTACAAGTTAAACCACAAAGACAAGAATATATATTATTTAATCTTTAGTACAACCATGTGTATTTACCAAAAATACAAGTTAACGATACGAAAAAGAGAAAACGCACACAGTCCAACCATACGCGGAGGTAGGATTCATAGATAATACAGATTAATAATTATAAGATATCTAAATTTGAAATATGGATACACAGATTAACCAAGCAAAAAGTGTTTGGACACAAGACTTCCACTTTTGTTAAAAAGTAACTTCTAACCAGAAACCAAATTTCAAAAATTTTATTTTAAATGATAATTTTCTTGTTATTTATAAAATAGTCCAAAATTTAAAAAAAAAGGAGGCTTCCGGGATCCACTGTTTTAGTTTTACGTATTAATTTTACATTTAAAGATAAACTTAAACATAATATAAAAAAAACCGGCCCAGTGCTAGTCGTACTCGAACACGAAGGTTTCCGTTCCATTATATATAAAAAATATGATTCTAGGTCGTCGAGTACCCTTTAAATTTTGATTCCCTTACGAGTAGTTGCGAGTTGGAAAATATGCGGCTTAAATTGCTGTTTCTTTTGATTACGTTGACAAAGAAATTTGAATTTGTTACAACTTAAAGGTATTCTAGAACTGAGTATTTGGTATTAATTTCAATTTAATGCTTCCAAGTGGTCATGGAAAAGGGGATAGTAACTTTTAAATCATTAAAATATTTTTAATAAATGATTTAACAAAAGAAACACGGTTTTCTAAATTTTTCCTTTATGTGCTATGAGACGTTACTACCGAATTTAAAGATTCTGTGTTCATGGGAAGTAACCTGTAGATTTTGACTCCTTTGCGAGTTCCAAAAATTTACTGCTATATCTTATGATTACGTGGGCTTAGAAGTTTGATTTTTTTCACAGCTCCAAGGAACAGTTGACCTAAATATTTGCTATAGACCTCAGCTTGATGCCTCTACGCATTCCTGAGAAAAAGGGTTTTACCTGACAGACAGATGGACGGACAAAACAGTGTTCCGTTTTTTTCCTTTTTAGGTACGGAGCTGTAACAACAGAAGAAACATAATGAATTCAGCAATAATATAATTAATCAATCAAATATAATAATTAATTGTAGTGACAAAAAAAATAGTTATTAGATATTCTACTGTAAAATTTCAAATAAAATAATTAGGACCTTACAAAATAATAAATATTTCTTTGTTGATTTGTATTTAAAAAAAAATAATAAAAATCACTTAAAAATATTTTATTATTTTTTTAAATTTTTAATGGGCTTAACACTGCTAAACTTGCTCATAAAATTTTCAAACACCCTTGTTAAATTTAAACAATGCTTATAACATTCTTAAATTAAAAAGATACCATTAAACATTTCTTTTTGATTATAATTTCTTCATTAAACAAAATCCTTACATTTTAAAATCCAGCAATAACTTTCAAATCTTATTATTGTTATTGGTTACTGTTGTGTATTTAGTATATTTTTAATTTCAGTACTAATCAAAATGCTACTACTTAAAAAGTAAGAAAATGTACACTTTTTTAATGTGATGATAGTTGTAAAAAAGTAAAAATAACTAATATTCTTAAAAAATAAACAAACATGAAAAATAGCCATGAAGTTTTAGAACCTTGAAAAATATAATACAATGTAAAAACCTTGCAGTAATAACTATATTTTTATCATTATTATTAATTCTTGTCGTCAGTTCATTATTATACTTAAACTTTATTAGATTTTTTTAAAGAAGGTATTTTGAAATCAAGCAATATGAAGCACAATTATTTATTTTATTAGTTTAATTATAATCTTATTGTAAACATTATAAGAGAAATTGATCATTGCATTGAATGTTCACTTATATGGTAAAAAAATATATATATTTTTTTTAAATATTTTGGTTTTCTAAATTATCGTTAATGGCCGTAGGGTATTGAGCATTTACTGACGTAAGAAACGAAAATTGGCTTTTATTGGTGACATTTGTCAAAGTCAGCATAAAAAGTGCTAACCTGCTCTTTGAGCAATGAGTGAAAGATTTTTATAGATTAAATATAGCGTCATATCTAATAGATACAAGAAATTTAAAGATCTAATGTAAAAATAACACAGTTACAATAGAGATTGCACTTTTAAATAAATAGATTTGCAAGTAGGTAGTGACTAGTAAGCGCCGGTGAAATTGTGATCATGGCGAATCCGTCATCAGGCGTTGGTAAGATTTTATTTTTGTATCTTGTTAAATAGTTGAAGTTATCGGAAATGATCGTATATATGTATTTGTTTTTAATTTTACTCTCATTATTTTTCATATTCGCTTACAAGTGGTGCCGAGAAATTTTCGTCTTCTAGAAGAACTTGAGCAAGGTCAGAAGGGAGTGGGCGATGGTACGATCTCTTGGGGTCTCGAAAGCGATGATGATATGACCCTCACTCATTGGACTGGAATGATAATTGGACCCCCTAGAGTAATTTCTTTATTTGCATTATGTCCCTTCATATATGCTTGCTTAGTTAAAACAATTATTTAAAAAACAATTTCTTTTTGGCATCCCTCATACCATCATATTTATTTAATAATTCTATGTTGTGCTCTGTTGCTGCATTGAGTGACATTTCTAAATTAGATTAGTTAAAAAAAATACATTATTGATTGTTCTTTATTTAACATTGAAATAGGAACTACAACTCTTACCTGTATATATTATAGTAATTCTCAGTGTATAATTATAAATTGTCTGTTTTAGACTCCATATGAAAATAGGATGTATTCTCTTAAGGTAGAATGTGGTACTCGTTACCCAGATGAGCCTCCTACTGCTAGATTTATTTCTAGAATCAACATGAACTGTGTCAACAGCCAGACTGGTCTTGTGAGTATTTAATTATTATGTTTTATATTTGAATGTCTCATATATTGTATTGCTGTAGGACATGTCTTTATTTTTATGAATGTGTATGCAACATGTTTTGTTTGTTCTAGGTGGATAACAGACAAGTTCCAATTCTAGCAAGATGGCAGCGTGATTATACTATCAAGACAGTTCTGCAAGAACTGAGACGTCTTATGACTCTTAAAGAAAATATGAAGCTTTCTCAGCCCCCTGAGGGAAGCGCTTTTTAATCCTCCTTTCCTCAATCATGTCTCAATAACCCAATCTACTCCAGAATCATATACAAAATTATAGAAACATATTCATAATTTCTCTAATTGTTTGTTATAAAATGTTTAGGTCTCTCAAATATCATAACCAAACATATTCTGCTTTTTGTGTTAAGATGACACCATGCATTTATTGTACTTTAATATATCTATGTCCCAGAGCAAATTGTATGCTTTGATCTTTTGTGTGGATTGGGTAATATATGTAAAATGTAAGATTCACTTCCAAATGGCTCCTCATTGCCCACTTAGAGGGTAACACCCAATTATTTATCATTACCTAAATTATTGTGGCCTTTGAAAAGTCAAACTTGCTTTTGTATAATTAGGGCTAGAATTACTGATATCTTGTTTTAGGTAAATGATGTACATGTCTGTACTTATGAACAATTATGTTAAACTAACTTACTAGTTTGTTGTAAAAATATTTGTTTATGAATACAGGCCTGCAACTAAACTACATTAAAGAAGTCACCTAAAGTATAAGGGTTAAAGTTATTTCTATAAAAGTATAATCACACAGATTTATTTTAAAGGAAAATATTTTTTTTTACTTCCACATCAAGTGTAAAATAATTAAGGTTCTTTCTTAGGTACATAAGATAAAGTACTGCATTTCAAAATAAGGCTTTTGCATTACTATGTTTTAAAACTGCAATGGTTGATAAAACTGACATAGCTTCTTAATACTATTACAGTATCCCCAAAATATCCTATTTGCGTGAATTTTGTTAATAGATACCAAAATGGAAAGTCTTATTGTTTCATAGCATTATTTTTACCAATGTATAACTAGCAAAGGTAAATAAATCAAATGATACTGTCTCTGAATTTCTTATTATCTGCCTTGTTTAACCTGGACATTTATCTGAAAACTACCATTTTTATTAAATATAATATGCCTTGTTTAAATTTATGTAATGACCAATATAAAGGTTCTAGTCTCTCTCTCTCTCTCTCTCTCTCTATACACATATATATAGATTTGTGTTTTAGATATATATATATTATACATATATTCATATATTTAAGTGTTTAAAAATAAAGCCTTTAAATAACTCATGATTCCTATACTACCCATGATCTAGTTGTGGTTATAGATTGCTCCAGAAAATATATTTAATAGTTTATGTAACCAAGAAATCAAAACTCACTTGAAGATTCTATAATCAAAATAAATCTATAAATATATAATGCTAGAAATAATAATTTTAAGGGAGTGAAAGTGGGCAGATCAAGTGGTTTGCAACAGCTGGTAAGTATAATTCATACTGTATTTAAATAGTTTAATGGACTGTAAACACTCTTCATCAGTACCCTTAGTATAAGTTTGACATTATGAAAGCTATGACAGTATTTACTATTAAAAATCATCCTAAATAACTAAAGATAAAAATAAAATTTACCTGATTTTTATAAATATGTCAACTGATTTTGATTTCACGATTTCGAAAACTTATTTTTCGTACTTGGAGTGCAGGTCACATAAATATGCACGTATTTTATTCTTGTTTAGGGCTCCGTACTCAGAAAGGGAAATACGGAACCCATGTAGGGTCACTTTGTTGTCCGTCCGTCCGTCAAGACTTTTTTTCTTAGGAACGCGTGGAGGTATCAAACTGAAATTTATATCAAATACTCAGGTCTACTGTTCCTTGGAACGATGAAAAAATCAATTTTCTTCCGAAAACCTTATATTTTTAGTTACGTAGCAATTTTTTTTATATATTGGTACGAAATCCTGCGTGCGCGAGTCCGACTGGCATTGGACTATTTTTAACCCCCGACTAAATAGAGGGGTGTTATAAGTTTGACCTGTCGATCTGCGTGTCTGTCTGTGTGATTTGAATGCGTTTTTTTAATTGAAAGCTATGTTCGTCGAGATGGTTCTTATCCATGTTTGGTCGAAATAGAAATAGTCGTTTTATTCGTGCGGGGGAGAGGTTCTTATGCAATAATTAGCTGTTCCCAGCGGCTTCGCACGCGTTATATAGGAAAAAAAGCCTTGCTATGAAGACCAAAAGGTTTTTACACTTACTTACTCAGGTAAAGAACTTTATAAGGGATAGCTGTTGCCCGTGAGTGCGTCCAAGTAGACTAAAAAATATTATTATATGGCTTATGATCGTAGTCATAAAGAATCACAGGCAACAGCTAGTGATAATATATATCTTTCATCATAGTGTTATTAGTGATTGTAAATAATTTTAACTTTAAATGTTTATATTTATTAATATTCGTATACCTATATGATACCTACCTATCTACCTACCCATATGAAAAAGTCTTGAATCATGTTACTTAATACATTTATAATTTATTGCATTGTCGAAACTTTCACGCGGATCCTTATTAAATACTAGCTCGGCCTGCGAATGCGTACGGGTAGACTTCGATTGCGATAAAACATCCTTTGTATCCTTACCTACCTTTGTAAATTGTACACATTAATGTATAACCTTAAAAGTTTTATTACACTCCGTCAAGTAGTTTTTCGGTGTAGAAGTATTTCTAGTTTAAATAAATCCCCTATTATGATTTTTTTAAATATTTTTCATGTACAGACACTAGACAGCGATCATTTAAAGTTTTATTGTATGGATATAGATACATTTATTAAACACTTAAATTACATATCTTTTGATAGAGTGAATAGTGTGCAGCAAAAGTGAAAAAGTAAATTTTATTCAAAGTGACGCTCAATTTCAAAAATGCTAGAAATGGATTTTCCATTCAATTCAAACAAACAAACAAATCTTTTCTCTTTATAGTATTAGGATAGATTAATAGAAATACTTAAACAATTGACAATTGTGTGTGTCTGTAGGTTCCTTTAGTACAATTCAGAAACCAGTAACATAACTTTAAAAAGCAGCAAAAAAAATAATTTAAATTTTTTAAAAATTCCGTATATAAAAAGACCTCTAAAAAGAATAAAATTAATATTATTATGTACTTATTGAATTCGTTGCGTCGGGAACCGTTTAATTAAGGAAGAAATTAAAATGCAAGTAAGTTAACAAGGCTAATAAAGAAATTACGTTATCGAATAGTTCAGTCTAAAGTCAAACTCATTAGAGTTTGACTTTAGACTGAACTAACCTCAATGATTAACTTAAAATAGACACCATCGTCAACGTACGTACAATGGTCCCCCGACGCAACTACTTAATAATATAATAATAATATTATTTTTATTATTTTTAGAAGTATTTTTGTATCAGGGGTTTTTTTAATTTTTAATTTAATTAACACGCTTTTATTAGTTTCACATGTATGTTTGCTTGTACCGACTTTTTCGAATGCAATATCGTGTCATTTTCCACGGACCGATTTTGTTCAAACTTTGTACACATATCAAGGTTCGATAGTAAATTAATAATTCGATGAGATTATCTCATTATCCTGATTAGGATCTCCATGATTAATAATTATCCTAAGCTAATTTAGCGTGTTTTTTTTTTTTTTTTTTGTAGATACATTTATGAATTTATTGTATTTTTATGAAAACAGTTACACTTTAAACTTAGGCCTTTTTAACCCCCGACTCAAAAAGAGGGGTGTTATAAGTTTGACCTGTCGATCTGTGTCTGTCTGTGGCCATGTAGGAGCCAAACGCGTAGACGGATTTCATTGCGGTTTTTTTAATCGAAATCCTGGTTCGTCAAGATGGTTCTTAGCTATGTTTGGTCTAAATAGAAACAGTCGTCTCCAAGATATTGAGGTTTTATTGGTGCGGGTTAAAGGTTCTTATGCAATATTGATAGAAATAATTAAGCAAAGGAAAAATTGTTTGTCCATAGGTTCATTTAGTACAATAATGAAACCAGTAACATAACTTTGAAAAGCAGAAAAAAAAAATGATTCAAAATATAAAAAACTTCCGATACAAAAGGAGCTCTAAAAAGAATAAAAATAATATGATTATGTAGGTAATTACTTATAGCAGTCGTTGCATCGAGGGACCGCTTAATAAAGGAAAAAATTTAAATGCATATAAGTTACCAAGGCAAATAAAGAAATAACGATATCGAATCGTATAGCCTAAGTCCTCGTAACTTCTTAAAATAGACATCATCGTCAACGTACGTACAACGGTCCCTCGACGCAACGACTTAATAAGTACATTTTTTTTTCCCATTGCGAATTTGCGATCAGTGCTTGCACTTTAAGCAAATGTGTTCCAAGGTCTCGTAGTAGTTTAGGCGTGTCCTCCATCGAGGGCTTCTACCCGTTTTTCATTCGAAATTCGAAAACGTCTCAAGAGGAAAGATATCATATATGGGTTTTACATAACTACGTATAGTCAGTTGTTGTGCGAGGCTGTTAGGGTGCTTGTCTAGCCTCTCCTTATATCGTAGTCCAATTCGCTTGATTTCTTCTTTAATGGTTGGCATTTCCAAGTGTTTGTGTATTTCGGCGTTTGTGACACACCAAGGCCCATTGCTAATTTTTCGAATGATCACATTTTGCATTTTGCATACATGATATATTAGATTCTGTAGCACTACCCCACAGCTGAAGTCTATATGTCCAAACCGGTTTTAAGATTGCCTTATAGAGAAGTAGTTTATTGTCCATAGACAGTTTACCATTTTTACTCAGCAGCCAAAAGAGGGTCTCGTACCGGATGTTGAGTTCTTCTCTCTTTTTTTTTTATATGTACCTTCCATGTTAGACGACGGTCCAGGTAAAGTCCAAGATACCGGATGCTATCACATTGTGGAAGGGTGTGGTTTTCTAGCTTGACTTGTGGGGAATTACCCTTTCGCAATGAGAATGTAACGTGAGCCGATTTTGATGCACTGGGTTTAATGCGCCAATTTTGCAATCATGTAGTTGTATCATCTAGACCTTTTTGGAGTATTACTACCCCCGGATCTTTAGCTTAGCTTGCCAGGATGGCAGTATCATCCGCGAAGGTTGCGATTGTGACATCCTTTGTGCCAGACAGGTCAGCTGTGAAGATCGTATACAGGACTAGACCTAAAACTGAGCCTTCTGGGACACTTGCGTGAATGTCATAAAATCTTGACATTGTTTCTCTTTCTTTGACCTGGAACACACGTTTAGCAAGGTATGACTTGAAGAGCAAAAAGTAGGTATATGGAAGATTTGTTTTTATTTTGTACAATAGCCCCTTGTGCCAAACTTTGTCAAAAGCCTCCTTTTTTTTTTTTTTTTTTTGTTTCCGCGGGGAAAATGCATTGCGCACCGTACCCCTCGCGGGGGAAGCGAGGGGCGTGTGTGGGACTCCCGAAAACGGTGTACCCACTAAAAACCCCGCGGTGCTCCTTCCTCGCCTTATTGGCGGAGTCATGGGTACGGCTAGCCCTTCATCCACGAACCCGCCGGCTGTCAAAAGCCTCCTGAATATCTAAGAATACTGCAGAATAGTATTCTTTTTCCTCCAGGCTTTTTCTGACTTTGTCATAGACTCTATGCACTTGTTCTACCGTTGAATGTTGTTGTCTAAATCCAAATTGATGTTGAGGTATTACTTTCAAGTATTGGAAGTATTCGGTGAAGAAGAAGTTTTTCGAAGATCTTTGATAGAGTAGGGAGCAGGCTTATTGGTCTATAAGAGCTAACCTAAAAAAGGTTTGCCTTCTTTGTGTATAAGAATTATTTCAGATACTTTCCATATCGTAGGGAAGTATTGGACTTTCAATATGCCATTATATAGAGTTGTTAGGAAGGTTACAGCTTTTCGTGGCAGTTGTTTTATCACTTCTTTGATGATGACGTCAAAACCTGGTGCTTTATTTCTTTCAACTCTGTTGCTACCTTCCACACTTCTCTAGCCGTCACCGGTTTAGGTGGTTGATCCATCTGTAGTTCCTGGTTAAGAATGTTATCAACATGAGCTTCAAACGTCTTATCCTCGGAGTCATTTGGCGAAAATACTTTTGATAGATGCTCCGCAAATATGTCTGCTTTCTCCTGTGCGGATCTTGCCCAGCCGTACGCAGTTCGAAATGGTGGTTTGGCAATGTTCGGTCTATTGTAGTTGTTGGTGACCTTCCAAAGTGAATAGTTTGTTGTTTTGGTTGCGCTCAGAGATTCCAGTTTCGTTTGCAGAGTGTCATCGTGCCATTTTTAAAGCATGTTTTTCAAATCTGCTGCTGCCTTGTTGAAATTAGTTTTGTCCTGCGACAGTCTGCTTTGCTGCCACAATCTTCGCATTCAACGTTTCTCAAGTACTGTAGTTTTTATTGTCAGAGGATAGCTTGTCTCTCTAAATGCACCGTTTATTTTTGGAGTGCTTAGCCAACCAGCTTCTTGTATCAGTGACGTGATATATTTGGTTGCGTTGTCTAGGTCTTCTGGTGTTTTCAGAGCCACTTTGATTTTTATATTTTCATCAATATGTTGTTTGAATGAGTTCCAATCAGTGCATCTATTGCTGAGTGTTAATGGTCGATCAAACTCTATGATGTTTGTACTTAGAGTAAGTAGCACTGGTGTGTGGTGTGATGCACCATCATAGCACGCTTCAGGTTTTAAGTACAATTTTGATAGTCCTTTTATGATAAAAAAAATCTAGAAGATCTGGGATTTTGTTGTTGTCAATCGGCCAGCGTGATGGTTTTGAAGAAGATGTTACGCTTAAGTTGTTCCTCTCTATACTAAGCTTCAATTGTCTGCCCCTAGTACTAGTCAGCCTCGATCCCCAATAAGTGTTCTTAGCGTTCCAGTCTCCGCCAGCAATAAAGCGCCTACCCAGAGTATACAAAAACTGAGAGAATATGGGTTCATCTATTTTGTGCTTCGGTGAACAATACACTGCCACTATATTAATTTCTCCAGTTCTAGCCTCAATAGTTATAGAAGTAGCTTGGATGTGATCTGTTCTATATTGCGGTAATAAGTGACGTTTTATTGTTTTTTTTATTAATATGGCTGTTCCAGCATGTGACTTGCCGTCCGGGTGGTTAGAAGTATAGCAGTCGTAGTTTAGAAACTTGATAGCGGTTGTGGCAGTGGGCTCCTGAGATAAGCAATATGTCTAGTTTATTTTCGACCATCAATAACTCTGCCTCCTGCTGATTAGGAACAAGTCCATTAATGTTCCAAGTAGCTATTTTCACTCCTATTTCCTCATAAGTTATTGGAATCTTGCTCTTTTCTATTGGTTTAGTTTCACTTATACTTAGAGGTTTGTTTCTACTATAGTTTGATTTTGTTGTATATTTTGTGGATTTTCTAGCAAGTATTTCCTTGTAAACTTTGCACCCCTTATAGTTGGCCGGGTGTGGTCCATCACATAAAGCACAGTGGGCAGGTGTGTTTCGGTCTCTCTTTTCACAGTCTGATGTCTTGTGTGATTGTCCACATTTCACGCATCTAAAAGGGCGCATGCAGAAATTTTTTGTATGGCCATATTGTCGACATCTTTGGCATTGGACTAAAGTTTTCTTTTTCTTGGGTTCTTCTATGGTGATAGACTGATGATATATATATTTGAGATCTTTTATGGCTCTGTTGTTTGGCCCAGCTGCGAGGTTGACAAAGAATGTTGATGTAGGTATTTTCTCAGCACCATAGCGAGCATTTATTATTTTATCCGTCACTTTGTTCCCTGTTGCCTCTAGTTCTTCTTTTATTACATCTAGTGGTGTGGATGGATGTAGGTTCTTGATGACGATTCTGTAGTCCTTATTATCCTTGCGGTTGAAGGTGTGTCCGATAAGGCCATTATTTCGAATTAGGGATATAATATTTTTATGTGCGTCTGTGTCTGTAGCGCTTATTCTTAGTTGATTTTTATTTATGATTTTATAAGCAAATTCATGTTTCTTTACCGACATCACCAAAAGTTCTGTAAGTTTATTTAAATCTTCAATACCATAGAGAATACTTGGTGGTGGTTTCACTGGTTTTATAAGTATGTCTTCTGTTAAGTCGATTGGAAGACCTATAAATCTGTTGGAAGTTGGGGTTGTTTCAGCGGATGATGAGGTAGAAAGTTTTCTATTTTTATTACAGATTGCCGGTATTTTCTGCCATGGTGGAGGAGGTGGTGTGTCCCTAGGAGGTCCAGCTTCGCTTGTTGCGTTCTGATTATCTTTTTCAGATATATTTTCGGTTCCCGCAACTTTGGAATTGCTTCCGAGGGAGGCAGATCTAGGAGGCCTTGCTAGGAAAAGGCCAGGGTGGAAGGCTTGTTGAACTAGTACTTTGTTTCCAGTTGCATTTATAAGCACAGAGGCCTGGTTACCCACTCCCATACAATCTTCGGTACTCATTTTTTCACTGGCGAGCACGGATACTCGCGAGCGCCGGTGGTTGACCGGATCGCATGTCAAGTTATTGGTAAAATTTTCTTTGTTTAATTTATCCATATTGTTCCCACGAGAAGGGTCTATGTATACAGGTCGCAGGCTGGGTGACGCCCATTCCCACCTGAAGGCCATACTCATGATGTTTGCCATGTCCATCATGGTTGACACTAATGACTGGGAATCCCCCCAGCCATTCATCCTGTCGGCACGGTCCACATCTTAGGATTAGGGGTGATTTTTTATTGAGATTTTCTTCCTCTAGAACCGGGCGGTGAAGCCAAGGACCCCGGCCTCACGAGTCTGGTCGCAAGGTAACGAGTGTAGTAGGCATTTCCTCCGATCAACAAGATGAGCTTGTTAGGCCCATCCTGCCTATCGGGGTAATTAACCACCGCCCGATACTCGGCGTTGTTTTTTTTTAGCACGACCCAGGGGACAGGTGTGGGGTGGTGAGTAGGTGATTCTCACGGACTTGAACAACAAGTCCCCCAAAGTACAGTACATAATAATATTATTTTTATTCCTTTTAGAGGTTTTGTATCGGGGATTTTTTTAGATTTCTAATTTATTTTTTTAAATTATTTTCTGGTATGCAGTTGTCTGTGGCTGTTGCACACTATACAAGAATAAGTAGGTTTAATTGAATTAATATTTTTTGTCAAGTATATCTATACATATAATAAAATTGTCACTGATCTATTTCTGTACATGGAAAGTATAAAAAATACCATCATAGAGGGCAAGAGAACCCAAAACAATGGTTTTTGTTTGTCATTATGTTTATGCACGCTAATCTCAGAAACTGCTTGACCAATTTCAACGCGGTTTTCAGGATTATATTATCACAGGCTTCACTTAACATTTAGTGTTATTTAATCTAAATTGGTAAAGAAATAAAAAAGTTACCTATGTCAATTTATGTCAATCACGTAATAGGTACCATGCAAATCTTATTCTATACATGTAATAAATCAGTAGAGGAGTAGTCTTTGTACATTGAAAATATTTAAAAAATATATACCAGGATGTGAAGTGATAACTAACAGAATCCATTTTCATCATTTTAAAAATCTTTGTATGTTTATCTGTTTGTCTTTTAGTTGTGCACACAACACGAGAAAAAATATTTTCAACAATTCATACAGGGAACCTTTATATAAGCAAGAGAACCCAAAACAATATTTTTGTTCACTTTGTCTGTTCATCTGTATGACTGTATGTTTGTGCACGCTAATATCAGAAACGGATTAATCGATGTGGATGCAGTTTTCGGGAATATATTGTCATGGGATTCACTTTATATGTTGTTTTTTTTTTACATTTGGTTAACAAATAAAGAAGTTAATAATATCTTTTTGTCGTACCATTGCTACTTACCAGTTTGAAGATTTATAGTTTTTACATACATTGGTAAGTACAAAGGGTACGTTTTATCAAAATCGAAATCTATGCGTACAAAGTCGCAGGCACAGCTAGTATCTAATAATATTATTGTTTACATACCTACCTATTATTACTACTTTCTTATTTGTAGGTAATTAGAAGAAATCTTTACCTAGTTAGAAGACAATTTAAAAATAAAACAAAAACTGTTATTTTTAGGTTATTTATTGAAGTGATTAATAATAGTACAGGCAGATAGTTCCAACATCAATTTCACAACTTTATTTGGACAACTTCTAGAAGCTAGTACGCGCTATCTTATAACCGCCAGGTACACATTTATTAGAGTATCAGATAATAACACCGATTACCTAACAGAAACATCAAGTCAGAATCAAAGTTGGATGCAAAATAACATTTAAATAAATAATCGTGTCCGTTATATAGTCGTCTTTATCATCGTGATTTTAAATGCTGATATTAAACAATATTTACTAAAGTATCCCGCCTAACTCGTTTGAGTGAGTCAACGAGTAGATAAATATTAAATAGGATCGACCTAACATAATTAAAATACTCACGTTACTTTAACATTTAATTATTACTCAGTATGGCTTATACTATAACATTACAACTGTACAGAGTAAGAAAATATACAAAAATAGTAAATGAGGTGTGTTTAATAAACTAATAAAATTTATAATCACTGTAAAATAGTTATACATACATACTATCCTATAGCGGAGGGAAGAGAGTATTTAAATGATGCTTCAAACAAAGCTCAAAGCTCTTTAACTTTAAGTCAAAATTTTCTTAAATTATCGGCTGTAAGACTAAAGTAGCATGAAAGATATAGGTACAAATATATCTAACACCTACAGAAATATCTAATCAAATTTTCTACCTAATTTTTATTTTAAAATTATATTTTAAAACAATAGAATTAATGAAATATTGAACATTGTAATAATCATTGATTTAATATTATAAAAATGATTATACAATTTCAATATAAATACACCAAACTTACTGCATTGTCAATTATAATAATAATATGTAATTTTATTTACGTAATATTTAACCATACTACCCTCGAATTTTTGTTTAAGTTTCTGATAAGGAAATTTAATTATTATGAATTGATAGATATATGTAGTTATTAAGCTATTATTAAAAAAAACTATAATAGTTTATGTAGGTACATATAACTTATTACTTGATAACTGAAGTTCTTGGTAAAGAAGTAGTTCTTCCAATTTTTTCTTTCCACTTGCGTATGACCAGGTTTTACATAAATACATTTCATGAGTTCAAGTCGATTTAAATAAACATGTTTTAAATAAATGACGAAGCTTAGCTTCACTCTATCTTTACATATATTCATAAACAAAACCGATGAAAGAAATTAGCTATATAAGATTACAAATAAGGTGAAAGCCATAGGAATTACCAGGTCTGATAAATAAATACCATGTATGTAAGTATGGTTACTAAACAAGATTGTAGGTGACGTGTTAAACATTATAAGTATTACCAACAAAATATAATAACATTTGTACATTACATGAATTAAGAGATTTCAATATTTTAGTGATATGGACGATGGAATATTTTGTGACAATAAATTAACTTAAATGATATTAATTAATTAATACACCATTTTTGTTTGTACTCAATTGCATTATGCACTTGACAAATTCAAACAGTCTTAGAGTAAAAAAAAATATCTACCATTATCAGTTACAAGAATAAGTGATTATGCTCTAACACCATCCTGAGAAATAGAATTATAGATATTAGGAGTAGAAATGTTAGTTTTAAGCAAAAAATATAGCTAAAATCGATCGAGTCTTTCTCGAGTATAATCTTTCATACACGAGCACAAATATTTGAATTTCAGAAAATGTATAATAAACACAAGATTGGCAAGAATTTATTGGTATGCAGTGAGAAATTTACAACCGAAATAAGTTACGAATTCTTCGGAATTTTTCAAAAGCGCATATTATTTATTATTGATTAAAATTTTGTAGAATCGGGGACGGAAAAGTATTACAAAATCTTAAAATATCTAACAGAAGGGACATTTTAAAAGCGATGTGTTATGCCTTAGGTTGTAAAATAAAATAACAACACAGTAACCTTTGTTTCTAAATAACAGAAAAACTAACAATACTGCTTATATATTTGCTTAGTGCAAGATTATATTAAAATAACAGTTATAAGAGCACCCAGCGTAATCAATATTTAAATCGAATGTTTTAATTTAAAATACTGCAGCCCTGGCATGAGGCATCTAATATAAAAAAATACTAATCTTTGGTCTAGATATTTCGCAAAGATATTAACATCGATTACATAATATAGCCATAGTCAATATGTAAAGTAAACCCACGAAAGAAAGACAAATCCAACTTATATTTAAATTTTAAGATAAACTATTATTTACAATTAATTATTTACATAAATATTTCAATACACAACATGTAACATGTTAACAATAAATTTATAATTGATTATTAATTACTACCACGAATAATTAATCAGATACATGATATATTTCAATACATCTTACAGTGACGATGATAAATGTAATTGAATATGATATTTACTACAATAAAATGCTATTATAACTATCGGCATGAAACAGAGTTCATAGACTAGACTGCGCAGAAGTCTAAATTAAGGTATCTGAGGGAACTCCGAGCGATGACGGACGGGCGTACGTAGCGCTGATTGGCTCTCCACTCGCGTTACGTCACTCCCCGTTCCCCCCACCGATACGATACCCGGCTCACTTTCAGTGTACAGTCGATTACTCAAATTGTTATCGCTATTAATATTTTATTGTTGTTTTTTATGACTTTTATATTTCTTTTAATTTTATTTCTGTCTTTGAACAATAATGAATTTTGTGTTTTTATCACTATACGTAATCCTGATAAACTTTAATAAATCATATCTTAGATGAAATATAAACCATAGGTATAACTATTATATATATTATAAATTATATATATAATATAAATTTTAGATTAACATAATATGACTTTTATGTAATTATTACATTACTTAAAATAAACAAAAAAAATATAATATTTGTTACAAAAGGATCGTGTGCGCGACAGTACAGATGCGCAGTTATCCCCTTCAAATTTCGCTCAGAACTTTTCAATGTCAATGTCAATTGTCAATACCTATACCATCCTACAAAAAAGTACCGTTTCTTAACTACACATTTAACTCTCGGTAAAATAACATCCCTATCCAGCACAGGAATATTATTATTCTAAAAGTGAAACAGCAATTTATGTTAATTTAAAAATGCTTAAGCACCAAATATGGACAATGATTATATACATTAAAGGTTATTCATTGTAATTATCTCATTATGTAACACAGGTAAGTATAGAAAGTACAAACTGTTTCTTCATAGTGAAGCTGGAAGTAGTCTAAGACCTGGTTTCTCGAAGATGGTGTAATACATAAAATAACTAAATTGCTTTCAATTCCCGTTTTAACTCGATTGGTTGGTGTCGTGATAAGCAGACAATCACAGCTCTTCATAGTACTGTCAAATATTTTTTATCCGTTTTATTTCTTCAGTTAACTTACGGAATACTTAATTTAATATCCTTCATTAAAACTGTCAAATCATCAAATATAATTTTGTATTAAATGTTTATTTATAATCAATTGTCTGATAATTCTCATAAAATGTGTAAAGCTAGAATATACACATTTCTTTTATAAGACTGTAATATATCAATGAATTTAATGAAAACTATTCAAATATACCTTGAAGACCGTCATTTCGCTTTTGAGTAATGATTTATAATAAAGCATTAAAGAAGATTAAGGCACCACTTAGTTTCGCTAATGAAAATGAGCACAAAAAAATATTTACGAATAACAAATAACACAGATCTATGGTACATATTAAATAACTATCCTATACAATCAGATAATTATATAATAATTTTATATACTAACATCAAATTTCACAAAATGTATCCCAAGTTATACATATATAAATATTTATAATATACAAGTTTAGGTGCTATAATGTATAAGAGGTCTGGAACTTTTGTTGGCATTTTCAGTAAATTTAGCGTTTAAGTTCATTTTTTTATAAAATTCAGTTCTTACCTCGTAAAACCTATAAAATCTTTTAGGTCATTGAAAATGAGTATTCGTGAACTGAATTCTGACCCTGTTGACCTAATAATATTTGTAGACATTATAAATGCGTCACATTGATGGATGAAAATATAGTAGAGATAGAATGGCCCCATGCATATTACAAAATTTATCTTTTATACAAAGGTGTGAAATAAGAGATAGGCGTCAATAAAATGTCTCTAAAACTACCAGTATAATTATTTGGCGATGTAGGGGGCAATCACATTATACTTACATTTACAATGACTTAAAGAATGTCTAATCGATAACATGCATTAATTAATAGTCTAAGAGGAAATTACCTCTAGATATTGCTATTTGTTTTGAAGTGTCAATCTCATAACTCGCATACATATTATCGTCAAGATGTTCCGTTGTATATATTTTTAGATAACATCTATGTCGTAACGGAGGATGTACGACACACTCGCACAACAACTTACGTCTAAATCTCATACCGGACTTTATCTGTTAACATTTTTACTACGAAAATCGTTCATATTAAATATTCCGTCTACGTACCAAAGGAAACCGGTAAACCTTTCATCGTAAATCAACTTGGGATAAATTACTGTCGATGTCAACGATTCAAGGATAAAAAAAAACCGTCACAGAGATTCCGGGAAACGTACGGCGGAGGCGGACCGCGCGGGCCATCCATCATCTCCTATCCCCGCCCTCCTCTCAGCACAGACCGTGCAGGCGGCGCGCGGGCGGCGGCGGGCGCGCGGCTGCCAGCAGGCGCAGCAGCGGGCGACCACACAGAGCTGCCAGCCCACCGCCCGCCCACCGCGTCGAGCTCGCCTCCTCCACCTGCGGAGCGGGACACGTCAGACAAGATCGCCCGGAGCCAACCATCCGAGAGCAGAGGGCTACTCACCTCGGCGATGCGGTTGAGCGAGCGCGACTCACGCAGTCTGCTCTCCTTACGGGCGGCGCGGCGGCGGCGTCCTCCCGCCCCTCCCGCCGCACCGCGCGCGTCCCCCGCCGCGCCGCCGCCTCCGCTCGCTCCGCCGCTGCTGCCGCTCGTCCCGGATGACCCGCCTCCTGGGATAATATTACATTACGTTAGATTTTCGTGACATAATCGTGACGACACCGAACCGAACGAATTCTACTGTCATTTAAAAAAACGAGAGTCAGACCGTGTGCGACGGGAGCGGGCGGCGGCGGCGCGGGTGCAGCTCTTCGAGCGGCGCCTCGCTCCTGACTGTCGCTGGAGTCGTCGTGCGAGTCGCGTCGTGCGCGCTCCCCGGGCGCGGCCGCCTGATCCCCGGCACGCTTCTTCTTCTCAGAGTCGTCGTCCGAGAGGTCCGAGGACGAGCAGGAACCCGCGCGTGCGCGTCGCCGCCGACAGTCGAGTCGCTGGCGCCGAGCGGGCGCCGGCGCCGCCGGCGCTCTCCTGACGCCGTCAGGGACTGCCGCGGCGACCTCGCTCGCGCTTCCGTCTTCGTCGAGGTTTACCTAAGATAAACAAATAAAAACATTGCACTATTACCAAAACGATATACACACTGTCGTCTCTTCTGCATCTTTACGACGAACTCCCACCTTAGTGAGGTTGTCTGCGAGAAGCGCGGGTCGCGCGAGGTGCAGGCGTCCCTCGGAGCGCGAGCCGCGGCGGGCGTCCCCCGTCCGCGTCGCCACCGCGCCGCCGCCCTCCTCATCGTCTTCCTCCTCACGCACTATACTGCACTTGCGGGAACGCTGAGATGATTCGGAAATATTTTACAACATTGTGGTACTTATACTTTGTTTAAACCGAACTATAACATTTGTCTTAAACACGTATTACGGCTGCTCTTACGGGTGGTACGTCCTGCGGTGTTCGAGGTGCACTCGGGATCTGCGGTGGCGCCAATAAACCTTTAGTGGTCCTCGACACTCCTAACACTTCAGGTCTCCGAGCAGTCTGTCTCACTTCTTGCCTTTAAAAATAATATACATTTCAAAATTGTATAATTTGATTAGTAATAATCATTTCAATTATTATTACAGCTTAATTTACATACACAATATTTATTTCAAATGTACTCAAACAATATTATTTATTTAATTACTAGATTAAAGATTTGTTATATTTATGTTGCTTGTATAGGCCCTATAAGGGTAAAAGCCTCCTCCATATCCTTCCATTTTTCTTTGTTTTGTGCATTTGCATTTCCATCTAATCAGATAATTTCATTTAAGAACCCTAAATGATAGAAACATACCTTTTTGATCTCAACTTTCTCTCTGCCAATAAGTAATATGTAGCTGTAATATGGTTGTATTCATTTTTCTCTAATTGTTCTATAATATGTTCCTTTGTGCCAATAGCACCATTGACCATTTTCTGTAAAATTGCATTGCGATCTTCTTCAGTCAGATCCTGTTTGGCAACCAGAGGAGTATCAAAATCTTGAACAGTCACACCTTCTCCTGCCGTGACCCAGGGATCAGATGCTATTTCAAATAAAGTTGAACGCTTTTCGGGTTCCCTTATTAACATTTTACCTATAAGCCTGAAAATTACAATTAAATAACAAAAATATTTTCCTATTGGTTAATATATAAGGGGTTATTTTTAATTAGTTGACCAACTCTTGCAGGCAGCCTCTTTACATCAATCTCAACAACATTTGTTCTACAACTTTGTAAAATTAATAGTTTTTAAAATTTAAATTTATCCATACAAGATTTATTTGTTGTCGCTGAACTGGCATTAACTCTGAGCGTCGATATGGCGCCAAAGCGTTGAATTTTTAAGTACTTCTTACAAAATACATAGTAATAAGTAAAAGAGGGAGCAAAACATTTTTTGTTTATTTTTTTGTTTTGTTTATTAAGATTTGTAAAAAGTCGTAGAACAAATATTTTGAGATTGATGTAGAGAGGTTTCCTGCAAGAGGTGATTAACTAATTAAAAATAACCCTGTGTGATACAAATTATTAATTACTTACCTTTTACATGAATTTGATACATGAGTTGGCATTGTATATTTACAATCCATAATCATTGTCAGAGTTTCACTATCATTAGCTTCTTGAAATGGAGCTTGTCCGCACACTAACATATATAATATCACTCCCAGTGACCACACATCAACTGCAGGAGCATCATAGGAGTCACCCAATAAAATTTCTGGGGCCGAATAAGCCAATGAACCACATGAGGTCTCTAATTTTTGTCCGGGACAAAATTTATTACTAAAACCAAAATCAGTCAGTTTCACTTTTCCTAATTTTTCAAAAAAAACAACATTTTCCGGTTTCAAATCTCGGTGCACAACATGTAGTCTAAAAGAAAAGGAAAAATTAGTTTTGGAATGTATGTTTAATATACTTCATAAATATGTAAAACAATTACCTGTGACAATATGAGATTGCACAGACTATTTGTCTAAAATAATCACGAGCTAGAGATTCAGATAAGCCAGTTTCGTGTCTCATGATATAATCATACAAATCACCCCCATCTCCCAACTCTAAGATTAGGTATAGCTTAGTCTGTGTATCAATAACATCATATAGCCTTACTACATTAGGATGTTGAACTAATTTCATGCATCGAACCTATAACATAATGATTTATTAATGATTGTCTAATATAAAATCAAATATTATCTGTGAAAATCAATATACCAACAATTAAAAAATGAATACACTTACTTCTTGAAATAAATGTGATTTAGAGACATCATCTAACTTGCTTTTATCAATAACTTTCACTGCAACTTTTTCCCCAGTAAATACATGTCTGGCTAGTTTGACAACAGCAAAGTGTCCAGACCCAAGAGTGTCTAATAAGTCATAAAGTCCTGCTATTTTAGTTTCGTAGGCTCCACCCCCAGTGGCGACGCCACCACCGACACCACCCCCGCAATTATTCATGGTTTGGGTTATCTGGTAAAAGACATATTATGAGTTTCTTATTAGAATTTATAATATTTGCGATATACCACCTCACTTCTGAAATTTAATGCACCAAATCAACAATACGAAATCGAAAAGCCGAAGGCAAATAGTACAATTTGTACAGAATAAACACAACAAATATGACCTACATGATAATTCTGAATAAACTTGTACCCTTTAACCAAATAGTATTACAATGCATTGACTTTTTATTTCAATATTTTAACTTAACAGGTCTTAAATAATAGTTGTGTACTTACGTGGATAAACTTATAATTTTAAAACAGCTCATGAAATCCCAATTCTGAAAATTAATATAGACACCCAGTTTCATTGATGTCAATACGATTGTACTATATGTCCTACAATAAACGCCTATAACTATTGCAAGAATACTCTTAATATTGCATTATTTTAGTTACAAAATGGATAATATCGAACGCAAAATAGATGTATCAAGTTCTACAATTTCGCCATTTCTCAAAAGTCTGTTCAGAAACCATTGCTAAATAACAAGTTTCTTCTAGGACTTAGAACGATACTTAGTTCTCTCTATTGTATGTGTTTCAGGTTAACAACAAATTTCTATTTGGAATATTCAAAATTATTTTTATTTTTTCTTATCGTATTATAAGGAAACATATAAAAAAATATATGAATATGTTAAAGTAAAACATATCTTATATCTTTGGTAATTCTAAACGAAATAATCATTGTTAAGCCGGCTTCACACTCAATATTCAAGACACGAAGAAATATGTGTGTAGAAAGTTAGAAACGCCAAATCGCGTCTGTATAGGTTGTTATATGTTTAATTTTTTACTGATTTTGTGTCTACGTCAATGGCTAAACGACTGCATCACAAACGCTTATATGAACTTTTAAACTAAATATATTTTAAGAAATAACTATGTCCTTCCGTTTGAAGACACGTCAACGTCAACAATTATATTCGTCATACACCGTTACCTTTTTAATGGTCAGTTTATTTATTTTTTACCAAATTCAACGCTCTAACATGCAAATGATGGAAGTTTTGTTCATTTACTAACTTTATGAGTTACTACTAGAATTCAAAAACTGCTGTGCTTATTATCAATATGGCGAGTCACGATGTAAAGAGTTCACGACCAATAATAAGAACAATTAAATATTAACATTATATACATTAACCATATCACACGTTTGAGACCGGCATAAAGCAGGTTTTTTTCCTTGTCTTCGCAGTTCGCATTCGTTTTGCTCTATGGAGTTGGCCTTCATAGAACCTAGCCAGTGACAGTTGACATTTAAGTATAAAAAAAATATTTATTTTTACATGTTGAATTCATCTTTCATGGTTTTTTATTCATAGTTGTTAAATATAGTGCTTAACTGTTCAATTTTTAATTATTTATTATCTTCTTTACAATGGTATTAGCTCATAACATTAATGACAGTCTTAGGACAGAAGATGTACAAATAACACAAGATATTACTTTTGAGAGTATGTTTCTCTCTGTAAATACTCTAAAAGGTTTAAAAGATTCTGGTTTTCTTAAACCATCTCCTATTCAGTTACATGGTATTCCTCTAGGCAAATGTGGTTTCGGTAAGTTAAGTTATATATTCGTGAAAACATACTTGAAACATTTGCACCGGTAATTAAAATGATAACTCTGATATTTATGTTATTCAATATTATTTTAAATTATAGATTTATTGTTGGAAGCCAAGTCAGGGACTGGAAAAACTGCAGTGTTCACTGTCATAGCACTAGAAAAATTGGAAATAAAAAAGGGTCTACAAGTAGTGGTACTAGCCCCTACTCGTGAAATAGCAGCACAAATATGTGATGTGTTTAGGCAAATAGGATCTAAACATAAAGGTATTTGTATACATTTGTATTGATGTTATGTACAAACTGCACATTGTTTAATATTTTTATTGTTTTCTTACAGATTTACATATAGAAGTTGTCATGGGTGGATTACCAATACAAGATGACATACAAAAATTTAAAGATAATAAAGTTCATGTAGTAGTTGGTAGCCCAGGACGCCTAAAACACCTTATTCAAGATAAGTATATAAATGTTTCATCTGTCAGGCTTTTAGTGCTTGATGAGGCTGATAAATTAATGGAGAAAAGTTTTCTAACAGATATTAAGTTTATACACACAATCTTACCTCAACAAAAACAAGTTATATTAAGTAGTGCTACATATCCAGATGCCATAAAAGAGGATATGAGTGAATTTGTGCATGATCCTCAACATCTGTGCCCTAATAGTAACTGTGTTTTATTAGGAGTTTCTCAAAGGATCACAACTGTAAAATATAACATCAATATTGTGATACAAACAGAGTTTAGATTCAAAGAACTTCTGAAAATTTTAACCATAAAACAGTTTAAGCAATGTCTAGTTTTCTGTAATTATCAAGCAAGAGTTGGTGAAGTACACAAATTGTTAACAAGAGAAAAATGGCCAGCTGAGCAGTTATATGGCCAACAAGATCAAACCGATCGCCTAGATGCATTAAAAACATTACAAGAATACAAATGTCGAATTTTAATATCAACTGATTTAGCTGCTAGAGGAATAGATGCATCAAATGTAGATTTAGTAATAAATTTTGAGCCACCATTTGAATGGCAAACTTATTTGCATAGAATTGGCAGGGCTGGAAGGTTTGGATCTTATGGTTTTGCAGTAACTATACTTAGTGAAGGCAATGAACAGAAAAAGTTCAAAAGTTTACTTGATTCTTTGGATATAACTTACCTAACAAATTTATGGAGTGACAATGAGATAAGTGAAACTGCAGACAATAAATCTGATACTTCAGATAGTCAATTAACAAACATACAAAATAATGATGGTGCTTACAAAGAGTTATGGAATATTATTTGTGGTGATGATGATAATAATACTTATGAAGATAAAAATAAAGTTGAAAGTTTTGATGAACTTGTAAATTCTTTACAACATACTGAAGTGGAATCATTTTCAAACTTGCTTGCTTCTTTCAATGATAGTAAGTTGTCTAATGTTGAATTGGATGTTCAATATAAAAATGTTGCCATGCCAAAGCAATATTCCAACAATTTAAATTTAGTCGTTACTTTAAATGGAGAAGCTTCTCACAAATATGATCAAAATGATAATGACAATGATGTTAAAGATGGGTATATGGAAAACAAACAAACAACTGTCAAAAACTATAAAACAAGCCCCATAATTCAATCTGTATTAAGAGACTCGGATCATACACAAGAAACTGAGGGAAATTGTGACCTTAATTCTAATTTAATTGACAGATATAATAATTCTGACAATGAAGAAAATATATCATCAAGTGTGGATGAAAATGAAAAAGTACTTTTTTCAAAGATAGATAAATCCTTCTATGAGTTACAATTAGAAGAACTACAACTTCCAACAGCTTTTGCTAGTTCAAAAACAAGGAAAATGAAAAAGTCAAACAGGACTAAAACTTTTCAACAGGCAAATCAAACCAATGATAACCATGCAAATGTCAGTGTAAAAAGAATTTGTTCTAAAAAGAAACAACAAAATATATTGTTAAAGAAATCAGAACCTTTGAATCACAGCACACATGCTAACTACAAAAACTCCCATCCAAGTTTGAAAGATTCAATAGCTGTATTACATTCATCACAATATTTAAATCCAAAGAAAATAAACAGTAAAAAGAGTCTCACTTATGAACAGTGGTATAGTCAATTAAAATTAAGAGTAAAATATGTTGAATTAGCTTTGTATATAGACGAATTAAGTAAAATGTAAAACATTCTGTGATATTTAACTTGAATACATATAATAAAAACATTGTTTTAAAAGTTTATTTATTTTCTATTATTACTGTGTGTAACATATATAATAATATAGTAGATAAATAACAAAATATATATGTATTATAGAAATGGTTTCAAAATAAAAGTGTAATTTTTTAATAACCAACATTTATATTTTACGGACTAGAAAGCAAACAATACAGAACACCTACTTCATAAAATGTACTTAATATATTTTTAGAATGGATTTATGATGCTCATATTACTTGGCATTTTGTATTTCACAGCATTCTTTTTATGAGTAATGCAACATGAAAATTCTATATACCCTTAATAAATCTACAAACCAGCTTCGGAACGAAAACATTTATTAGCATATAAAGTTTTAATCTATCTGTAAAACTACCAAATTGTATCAAAAAATTGTTTGCCTTAATTGGGCAAGTTTTGAGATTTTCATAGAAAATTTAAATATGTTGTAAATTTTTGTATTTGAACTTTTGTAAACCATGATAACTATTAAATATATATTTACTCTTCTGTATTCATTTCGTAAATTAGAATTTGCCAGACAAGTAAACTTCACACCAAGAGTCACGTTCATGAATAAGAACTTCGGAAATCGTCGAGCGAAGTCTGATTAAATTTACTTGAGTATGGCCGAATAAATATATATTTAATGATCATATTTTACCTTTTATTGTCCATGACTAGACCTTTAAACGCTGACTTTTCCACCCTCACATAAGATTTAATAGATAAATAGAGAGATTCGGTCAGAGTTTTAAGGTAACATTTGTAAAAAAATTAAATAAAAATTTGCACTATAGAATAATCCAATATAATTTGGATAAGTGATATAGATTTTTTTTAAAAGATAATTATATTGGGTTTACAGTTTTAATATAATACTTTTACAAAATGTATTGAAACACGCAAGATATAAATAGCAAAATGTTAATAATCCACCAGAACCAGGTGTACCAGAATCTGACAGCTAACATGGGAAAATAATTGTTTTAAAACAATTTGAAAGTTTTTATTTTCTTCATAAATCTTAAGTAACAAAAGTAATGAATGCGGAGTTATAGTATTGTATTGATTTATGAATGAAAAATAAATTGAATAGTATAATTAGAATAACTTAACGTAATTTATTTTTAATATGAGAATTTTACTCTTCTCAAATTAAAACTCGCAAAACTACTTTTTCCTTTTACTTATACATACATATATGTAGTATTAATATAATTATAACAATCGTAAATCACTATTAGTTTGTGGCCATGAGATTCTGGAACACCTACATACATTAAGTAGTATCCATATTAATGACAATTAGAAAATACTATGTCATAGACATTACCATCCCTAACTTACTTTATAACTTACATATAATGTATATTTACTCTTATAATTATATTTAAAAAGTTTATTGACTCTGACAGACATTAATTGTATAACAAAGACTTGGTATATCATAACTATTGTAATAATTCTACCTATTACGAAGTATGCTGAAATATACTTAATTTTCAGTAGATTGTCTGGTAGACAAATTTTGGACCTTATTTTAATTCTTAATATATTTATTTATAAAATCGTACAAACAATATTTAGTTTACCATATAACCCTATTAACATAATTATAGACACAAGTACCTATTTGGTAAAAAATAATTTAAAAAAGCTTTCAAATCATAAGGCCCATCTTGATTATTACCTAATCATTCTTCTCATGAGTTTCTGAAAACAATAATTAATTTATTAAAATCTGAGAAACCGTTTTGCTGTATATTTCAATAAAAATTAAATTACCACTAGTCTCTTCTTCATCAGCATCCAAAATATCAGCACAGCATATAGAATAACATATCAGGGAAAGAAACCCAAGAGGCAATCCAAATACAAGAGCAGTTAGGACTGGATTTCCTCGCCACATATTTATAAGAGTTATTCTAGCTTCAAAGAACCCTCGGTAGAATCTCACCATCCAGCTGTTACCACCATATATCTAAAAAATATATTAGACATTAAAATATTTTCTTTAATAAAAATTCATAAACTGTCAATGTTGTAAATAAATATTGATGGATAAAACTACAAAAATCGACAAATTGACAAGAGTTTGGGTTAGTATTGAAATACATATGTATGCATTTTACACTTGTTTATGAAATATTATCTAAATAGATTGATCTTTATAAAATAACGTACGGGTGCCATTTCTTTATGGATCTGATCAAGAAACAGTGTTACAGCTTCTGGAGTCATGAGAACAGGATCATCATCAGGTATGTGGTGATGGCTGGTAGTTGAGTTAAGGACTATCAGATGTGGTACAGCTAACTCTGACATTGCTATTGAGTTTGCTAGCTCTGGATTTCCCATCCAGCCAAACTGGAAACGATGATGTAATTCGTGTTTTTTTGATCTGAAAAACGTTTATGATTTAACTTCCACATGATAATTACGGAAGGACATTTTGTTTATACGTTTATGGGCGTCACGATTACAAATTGTGTTTTTTGTTTGTGTTTAGAATCCAGTTTAAACTTTAATAAAGTAAAATCCAGTATAGATTAGCCCAATGCTAAAAAAGTCGATTTATACAAATAAGACCGTAAAAATAGTTGTCAAACTATCCCAAGTCGATTCTACCATAATTCACAGCTTAATAATAAAAAAGATATTTGCAAACATGTGCAAACGACGGTGTTATATTGTGAAGGTGTCTGAAAATCAATGTAGTAGGTATACTCTAAACCTCCTCACAGACCTACCTCTTCTGATTTTTAATCCTTAATAATAATATATGTTGAAATTTAGTAGTTATTAAGAAATATAGCTAGGTTTACAGCCATTTTAATTGGTTAACTAGCGAGTAGAGTCAGAAATGAAATGGCCTAATTTCAAACTGTTATACACGGTTATTTATAATAAGTTGATCACCTCTTGCAGGTAGCCTCTCTGCTTTAATCTCAACAACATCTGTTCTACGACTTTTAAAAATTAATAGTTTTAAAATGTAAGTTTTCTCATACAAAATTTAATAGTTGCCCCTGAACTGACATTAACTCTGAGCGTAGGTATGGCGCCCGGGCGTTGACCTTTTAAGCACTTCTTACAAATGTGTTTTGTAAGAAGTGCTTTAAAGTGTTTTGAGTAAGTTGTTTTGTTTATCAAGATTTTTAAAAAGTCGTAGAACAAAAATGTTGTTGAGATTAAAGCAGAGAGGTTACCTGCAAGAGGTGGTGAACTTATTACAAATAACCCCGTATAAAAAAAAATGAGTTGCCCGAATTGATTCAGGCTACAGCTCGACTAACGTGAACAAAAAGCGCGCGCCGGTTTAACTCCATGAAATCCGTTGAAAATATTTTTTTATTTTTCCTCAAGGACTTGACTTATCACCGATTTGCTGCTTATAAACCCTTACTAGAACCACACCAAACAATTAAAAAATATTGAATCAATTCGGTTCAATAGTCACAGAGGAGTTTGACATCAAATTCATTTGTCCTTACAACACAGAGCTTCGCTCCTCACTCGCTAATTGTAATTTATATACTATACTTACCCTCCGTCCCTGGCATCAGCAGATACCGACATATCAATATAAAGACTATCTCCTCCCTATACACAAAACCACGTGTATTCATTATCTTATTTTTTAATTTTAAAACATTTATAATCTTATTTTAATTCTGATTGCAGATTGAAAGTGATTATGACTGAATAAAAATAGTAATTAAATTGTTAGTTAAAAGAAAAATCACATACTGGCAATATCTTACCACATATCCCACCTCTTTCTGATTGTCTCGATACCCTTGCCCCCCTTATGATATTAAGCGTTTAATGAAATATGGCTGCTGAGCGATAAAGCCGGATGCCCAAACCCTCCGCGCCATTTTCTCTGTGTGGCTGAATCTTCCCTAAATATTCGTCTAGTGGCAATGGATGAACAGCTTTTTATATCTTTAACGGCACCATTTGTAATTTAGTGGTAAGTCAGTACGTTTACCACTCTAAACTAATTAAAATAATATATTGTTCGTATAATCTTCGAAATTCAGTACATTTATAAATGTTTACCTCCTACTGTTTAACGGAGATAAGATTTTTTATTCTTGTATAAATATTTAATGCCGTCGGTTTATAGCTATGTGTTGTGTTATTAATTGTAACTGCACTGAAAATGTCGCACGTCCGTCGTGCACGTTCTTCGGTGCAGATGTTTTGGGTTTCATCACGACTTGCACGCCAATCAATAAGTTATACCATACAATTATTTTTTGACTAAACCTTATCTTTACAATTTCTCTGTGCTTGTTTTTGTCCTTGAATTTTCAAACGGCCGGAATTATTGTATATTTATATATTTAATACTTCACTACAATTCGCGGATTTAATGCTTAAGCATTTTTTAACAGTCAACCAACACCGCTAACAAAAAAATAAAAGAATGAGGGTAACAAATTTATAAATTATTAAATATCTGTATTTTTGAATCCTAAATATCAATTAGGTATATGTTGCGAGTTATCGTATATTTACAAAGTATCGAGTTTGTTCATTAACACACCTCAACAATTGTCGAAAAATATAGTTAACCGACTATGATTAATATGTTGTATATCGCCACCAAATAGCGCTGCAGTATATAATTTTCTAAATTAGCGTCAATAGTCATTTATTTCGCGTTATCCACTGAGAAATGCCCGCTTTTTGTTGCTGCATTTCATCTCTTAACATATCTATAATTAATCATCATCTCCCTGCCCTTATCGCAATATAAGGATCGGCGGTATGTTTTTTCCTTCTATTCTTTCCCGTCACTGATCATTTCTGTACACACTGCCTTCTTGCCCATCCAATCCACCCATCTTTTATTCGACCGTCCTCTTATTTTATCCTTCCGCTTAAATATTTCCCATTTTTCTAATGCTTTTAATCCCTTAATATAATATGCCCATACCATGACGGACGACTTACTCTAAAATTTTCTGTCACTGTTGTTACTCCCAAGCTTCTCCTAACATACTCATTTCTTATTCTATCCTTTCCTGTTACCCTCACATCCATTTCAGAATTCGGATCTCCGTTGCGTGCATACGCTTTCCATCCATAACCTTCGATGCCCACCATTCAGATAAATACATAACGACATATCTTATGATGACTATAGATTTTCCCCTTTAGCTTAAGAGGAAATTGGGCATAACATCCTCTGAACTGTCCCGAAAATTAGTATGCATATAAAATATTAGAACATGGAGAAAATATTCGCGATAAGTAAATTAGGTTTTTTTTTGCAATATAGTGTGGGCGGATTTTGAAGCCTATTTGACGTATTCAATCTATTGTCAGATTTGACTAAACTATACAGACTGAACTATAAAATAAATTACAGGCAATGTGGCAATTTTGCCTTAATCCATAAAACTACGCATCTGATGCATTTGGGTACTGCAATATTTATTTTAGAAAATGTCTTGTATACTTTTGATACTATGTGAGATAGATAAATAAGGTTCATTTTAGATTCATTCACATCTAGGTTAGAATGAAGTTTCGGAAATACTATATCAATTGTGTAAAAATCTACACTGTACTTTTTTTAACAATTTAAAAAAACTTAAACCCCTTTAATTCTATTTTTAAAAATCTTACTTAGACCAAGTGTACATAATGTGGTATGTAATATATACATATATTATATCTTACATATTATATAGTACGTATTATAATTATAAATTTAAGAATAAGATGTATGTATGATCCAAAATAACTAAGTATCTTAATCACAAGACTTAACTGAATTAAACAGAAGCCATACCTTATAATACTTTCCATCATGTCCTTGAAGTCACGTTCTGTCTGTGTGATTTCATTTAATTTATTTTCTGATACAACTGCTATAACAATGAATTTTTCAGTATCCATTAAATCATTAATATTAGATCTTGTTATCTTCGGAAAGAAACCAAATCTCTCAGAATTCAACCATTTATTAAGAGTAATATTTAAAGTGTCTTTGTCTTGCATCACCTCTGGGGTAGCTGGAACAATTATAGATTTTATTTTTAAAATATTCAATTTATGAAGATACATTAATTAAGTTATAACATGTACCTGAAAAAAAGAATATTTCTTCTTCCTTATAGACAAACACAGCAGTTTCATTGGGTGGTTTTAAATCACTTTTTACAATTTCGTGTGATAAACCGTAAAACCAACTGTTTGCTTGATACTTCTCAGCATGGACCGTAAACATTTCCTACAAGGATTATTTTAGCATATATATTATAAAAAATAATTATTAATCTACTTATAAACAAGCTGTAACCTGTCTACAATCTTTCTAAATAATTTGACTATCAGATGCCAAGTTAAAATGTCTTATTATATCCTACTGATAGTGCAAGATTTTTTTTATTCAAATAATACATCCAACTTTATTATAGTAGTATTATTAATAATACCCATAAACTATAGAGTTATCTGAAGTTAGTAATTTACAAACATATTAAAATAATCTACCCATAATAGCCCTTGCTGTTTTCCAATATATCCAAAGAAAATATCATGAGTCTCTTTCAAAAATCCATAGCTATCAGCATGAGATACTATTTGCACTGCTGGTTGAGCCATCCTCAAAGCATAATTGACCATTTCATCTTTCTCTCTTTCTCCCGAATATTCATGCCAAAAAGGTCCCTTTATACTGAAATATTATTTAACATTAAACAATACATAGATATTTAAATATTTTCATTTCAAATATTAAAACTTACAACATAATGGTTGGGTAAGCTCTCACTTTAAAGTGTGTGGCTACAGCTGTAAATCTAGTACAGTCAACTTTAGCAACTTTTATTGGTGTATTGTATAAAGCCTGAGCCACATGAGCCCAAATTGGCTCTATTCTTCGACAGTGAGCACACCATGGTGCATAAAATTTGACAAACCAAACACCATCTTTGCCAATATCAATAAATTTATCACTTAGCTCCAAAACTCTGGATGATGAACTTTGAACACTAGTAAGACCTAAAATATTACAAAAACCATTATTTAATATTTCTATAACTTAATCCAATACACAACTTAAAAATGTTTTAATAAACACTTAAAACACTATTTTAAATTATTAAATATTTACATTTTTACGTTAACTGTAAAAAAAATAAAAAATAGTTACGTACCTATGAATAACACACAAATCGATTTAAAAATGAAGTTCATTTTATCAGATTTCACTTATCATGTAAATCTATCACTTATTAAAACTTAACTCAGACCCTTAGTCTTGGATTTCCTGTTTATAATATATTGTGATTAACGATAAGTACAAAATACCGTAGATTGAAAAACTGAGACTCCTTTTAGTATTTAGATTCAAGAATCAAGAATGTACTTAGTGGTGGAATGGTACCTAGAGTGGTGTCTAGTTGAATTCCTGAAGACTTGCGGAGTGAAGGTTGAATTATTGAATGATTGTCATATTGAATCCTGAAATCCAATTTCAGCAATCCAACTAATAAAATACCAAAGTGACTTTGACAATTATTGTCATTTGTCAGTCTAAGCACGTTCAAGAATAATATATTAAAAAAAAGCAATTCATGAAAAATAATATCGTTTTGATAATATTATCACAATTTAATTTATGTATAGAGTAAATAATCTTAAAAACATTGTTAAATCAAAACATCTATAAAACTTATTAATAAAAAAGGGCAGCCTGGGAAAGCGATAGATACATTGAAATCAGTGTGGTAGGTACATAAGTCATAACTCATAGTACACACTGGTGAAAAAAATGCTGAAAGGCTTATGATTACTTATATTTATATATTACTCATTTGTTATAACCTACAACTTTCTCCATAAAACAGTTACTTTGAAAATAACAATAAATTTTAATTGGCAAATAACCTAATTTAAGGGACTCAAAAATACCTAATTCAGATCCCATCTACTGTTAATGTCATAACTTTCACTTCAGAGCGTTATTTAAATCACTTTCCATGACGCTGCAACTGCTACGTGTTGTGCATAATTTATTTGCATTTCGTTTTCAAAATTGTAGTAGTCATCGTAATCTAAGTCGCCATTGCAAGTTATTACGTAGCGAATACCGTTATTCGAAGTGGGGACCCGGACGTGCGAGGGGGGTGCGTATCAACGGTGCGGGTGCGGTTGTAGAGCGAGTTTACTCTGTCAGTCGGTCATTACGGTATTTCTCAGTAGTGCGTCCCACATTTACGATCTTGAAAGAAAAAGTGACAATGCCAGAACACAAACCGTTCCAACGTTTACCTAAAAATGTTGTGCCTCAACATTACGAACTGCATTTGGTGCCAAATCTTGAAAAGTTTACATTTACAGGGAAGACTACGGTGAAAGTATCGGTAAGTGGAAATTTCAACATATCGACGTTATTTGCGAGCATTAAGATACATGTGACGTTTTAAATCAACGTATACCTTTTTTTTAGATTGTTAATACTACCAAAGAAATAGTGCTTAACAGTTTAGATTTGGAATTAAAAAGTGTTAAACTTCAATACAATGATGGTGGTTCAATTTCTACACTTAATCCGGTGGAAGTACGATTGGAGCCGGCTGATGAAACTGCAGTAATAACATTTGACAAGCCACTTCCAGTCGGTGAAGCAACTTTGTTCTGTGAGTTTGTTGGCGAAATAAATGATAAAATGAAAGGTCTCTACCGCAGCAAATATCTTACTCCAGGAGGAGAGGAGCGCTATGCTGCGGTTACTCAATTTGAAGCAACTGATGCTCGCCGATGTTTTCCTTGTTGGGACGAGCCTGCTATAAAAGCTACATTCGATATCACTCTCGAAGTGCCGACTGATCGAGTAGCCCTGTCAAATATGCCTGTACAAAAGGAAAATATAAATGGTGATAAAAAAATTATGCACTTCAATACAACTCCAATAATGTCTACTTACCTTGTAGCAGTTGTTGTGGGAGAGTACGACTATGTTGAAAAAACCTCCCGTGATGGAGTATTAGTAAGAGTCTATACTCCCGTAGGCAAGAGTAAGCAAGGCATGTTTGCTCTAGAGGTAGCAGCAAAAGTATTGCCATATTACAAAGAGTACTTTGATATTGCCTATCCACTACCTAAAATAGATTTAATAGCTATAGCTGACTTCTCTGCTGGAGCAATGGAGAATTGGGGTCTTGTGACTTATAGAGAGACCTGTTTGCTGGTAGATGAAGAACACACATCCGCAGTTCGAAGACAGTGGATTGCACTAGTAGTAGGGCATGAACTAGCACATCAGTGGTTTGGAAACTTGGTCACCATGGAGTGGTGGACACATCTCTGGTTGAATGAAGGTTATGCATCATTTGTTGAATTCCTTTGTGTTAACCATCTGTTTCCTGAGTATGATATTTGGACACAGTTTGTTACTGAAACTTACATCAGGTAAAACCCTATTTAGTAAAAGTACTTTATTGGAATCTTATTAGATTTTTCTTATAAATACTATTAATATTATTTGTCTTCATTGCAACACTTTAATGTAAACAATGTAACAATTAAAAATATTTGTTTAGTTTGAAAAATCATCATAAATGGAAATATGCCAAATGAAAGAAGGAATTCTGACGAGTCATTTAGTTTATAAAGTTTTTGGCATAATTTCAACTAATTCTTTTTATGTAAATCAGTTAGTAATATTTATAAATATGTACAGTAAGTATTTAATTATTATTCTTTTACATTTACAGAGCACTGGAATTAGATTGCTTGAAAAATTCTCATCCTATTGAAGTTCCAGTGGGTCATCCCTCTGAAATAGATGAAATTTTTGATGATATTTCATACAACAAAGGTGCATCAGTTATTCGCATGTTACACAAATACATTGGTGATGATGATTTCCGTAAAGGCATGAATATATATCTTACAAGGCACCAGGTATCCATTATTTGATATATAATTACAGAAACCAAACTTGAATAAAATGAATGAAAAAAAGGTATTGATTAAAACATTTATAAATATTATTTGCCCATTTTAGTATAAGAATACATTCACTGAAGATCTTTGGGCAGCATTAGAAGAGGCTTCTAATAAACCAGTAGGAGCCGTAATGTCCACATGGACTAAACAAATGGGTTTCCCTATGGTTGAAGTGAGTAGAAAACATTTGCTATTTCAATCTGTATTACTATATAAATAGATTCTGCCATTACATATATTTTGATGTAAAAAAGATTTCATAATTACTTGAGTTTGTTTGTGGGTGGGTCTCTTCTAAAACTCAAAAATGACTTTACACTATTCTAAAGTAAAATACTGTACTGTCGAAAATCAGTATATGATAAACCTTTTATTGTGTATACTTATTATTATGTCATATGCATTGATATAAAATGTTATTTAGGTAGGTTACTTACAATGCACAATATTATATAATAAATGCATTGAAATGTAATTAATGCTGTTGTTGTGCTTTTGTACCTTTATCACTGCCTTATCATACACATTCCGAGGAAATAAAATGTTAATAAAAGCTGATACAACAAACTAAAAATACACATTTGCACATATACTTATGTTTATTTAATAGCATCATAGGATTAAAGTTATAACTACATACAAGGAAAATTTAATTATTTAAATAGTAATTAATTAAAGTGGTTAAATGGTTGAAAATGTATTAAATTTCTTTTCTTTTTTTCTAAATTACAAAAGATTTGTGGTTATCCAGGCATAAATTGTACTGGGTAAATACTTATTAAAAAATATATATCAATATATGTATCCATTGACAAGGATATTTCTTTATTGCGAGCTGTTTCAAATTATAAAATATATTATAGCATTGAGCATATATATTATATTATAGCATTAAAATATATTACAGCTCAGAAGTCGATAGTTGTGTGATTGTTTTATTATAAAAACATTGCAACTATCATCTCATCCTTCGATTTATTGTTTGAAATGATTAACTGCCAAGTCATCTCCGCTAATTATCATTCCTTCTGGAAAGTTGTGTTAAATTTTCTAGAATAACTCATCCTCTGTTCAGCTTTTCTTCAAATCCCCTTTTTTGTTCCTCTTTTCAGCTACTCATATTTTAACCAAATATTATTGCAGATCTTGGCCTTGAAAGAAATGCACCCAATACCAATAATAATATGAAATTATAAATTCCAATCAATATCTCACAAAAATTGGTCAGGTTTTGTACACTAATGCATCTAAAATTTCCAAAACTGGATGCGTTGGCGCTGCTTATTGGATTCCGATTTTCAAAATAATTCTTTAATTTAAATGTCCCCCGGAGTCCTGGGTTTTTATTGGCGAATGTGTTGCCCTTCTAGAAGTTGTCCGTTTTTCATATTCCCATAATTTTGCCCAGACCGTAATATTAACTGACTCACTTAGTCGTCTGTTAGCTCTTTAAAAAAAAAGCATTAAAATTAAAGTTTAATTAAATGTTCTATAAAACTACATATATGTAATAACAATATCGCCTGATAAATTCCAAACCGCTATGCTCATTTTCCACTCTTCGTTGTCTCATTTTATACTACTTAACGTTGGCAAAATATTTTGTGCAACCATAAACCATTTCTAAATAAAGAAGATATATTATATTCAAATATAAAATATATTTTATTTAATAAATGTAATTATATAAACATAAAAAAACTTGCGTTTTTAATAAAGTTTTCCTTCAGGTGAGCTCTGAACAAAGAGGTTCTGATCGTGTGTTGAAGTTAACACAGCAAAAGTTCTGTGCTGACGGTAGTCAAAGCAATGACGCATTGTGGATGGTCCCCATAACTATCTCCACTCAGGAACAACCTTCAAAGGTAATTGAATGATATTTATTGATTACATTATCATTGATAAGCAAATTTATTCAGGGACACTAATATTAATATCTTAAAATTTTATTAACATTGACCCACTTTTTATGTTTCCGATACTGTTTAGATTGTACTATCAATTTATCTAATCTTATTTCCGTGATTCTGATAATCTGATTGATTTATCATTATCAGTAAAAATAAATTGCTGCTTTAAATAATAAGTAATGGCTTTGTCTCCTTTGTTTTAATAAACATACATAAAAGACAAAGTTTAGCCATATTGGAAGAAACAGTAATCACATAAATATTCCGTATGGAAATTGAACCCACTACCTTTGGCATCTGTAGTCAGGAACTCTAACCGCTAGTTCATAGACTAATAGTCCGACATTTTAGTTTTTTCTTTATTTGATATACAGATATAAGATATGGAGAAATTATATATATGAGAGAGATAAGAAATAAATTGTGAAGGATAGATATTATTGCAAATAATAAAATGATAATGATAATCATCAAGTACTGATTTCATCAATCATTATAAACTCGTTGATTTAGTTTTTTTATGTTCAATGTTTATTTTTGTGATTAAAATATCATTTGTATTAAATATTGATCTCCACGCAAATAAATTATAAAATGTTATTAAGGAATATATAAAACACTAAATAATATTATGACTTATTCTATTATCACTTTTATACTCACAACTATTACACAAATGTATTTGATTGAGCGAGCGAAGGGTATTTCCTTCAAACTAGGCTAAAAATTATTTGTATATGGATGTAATATATAAGTACTAGTGTAGAGATTGCATTTCTTGTTTTTTTTTTTACTGTAAATGGGACTTAATCGTGTAATATTTTAATCGAAGTATTTACCTCGACTCTCGACGTTTCGGCCGTAATGCAGCCGTGGCCACGAGTAATAGAGTCTACTCGTATTACTTCGATTAAAATTGTATGCGATTAAGACCCGTTTACAGTATAAAAACATGAATACAAATGGTAAAAACTTAAAACAATTTATTGCAATTATCTACCAATTTTTGTGATTCGGGTTCGGGTTCTTGTTCTATAATTGTCGGCCCTGCGATGGTGATAAAACGAGCCAAACATGTACACAACTCACCTCTGGGAAACCTTCCCAGGTCGCGGGTTCGAATCCCTGCCCGTATCATTTTATTTTTCATTAATATTTATATAAATTTAAATAAGCTTAACATGGCTATACATATTAATAGATATTTTCAAACATGAATATGCATTTGTTTATGTGTATTTTTTTTTTTGTAATTCGAAAACAAAGGCACAAACCCAAATGAAATTGGATGAGCAATGTGAGCCCGAGGATAGTATATGTGAAGTTATTAAAACTTGGAAACAATCCCCTTCCCTTTTTACAGTTGAAGTCGGAAAAGCAATGGCGAATGATAAATTCGATAATGTAAAAGTTATTTAATTGATGTTTCTTTGTATACGTTGAAATATTTACTGATCATAACTATATATTGTATAAAAATATACTTTAAATCATTATCAATATAGAGGTATATAGCTTCTATTTTAATTGTAGCATCTTTATTTATTTCTATATTATATTATATTTATAGTGTTATCTGTCTTAGATATTTTATTCTGTTTCGGATTTATTTTGTTTTTATTTTATATTTCCACATTATATTATAGTTCACTGTAATAGAACGAGTTGTTATTTAATGTCTATTATTATTTAATGTTTATATTAATATTATGTCGTGCTTTAAACGTCGTGATAAATCATAGTTTTTGTCGTTCAGGTCGCACTATCTACTGTATTGGAGAAGCGTACGCAAGAAGTGATTTTGGAAAATGTGGCCGAGGACTCGTGGGTCAAGCTCAATCCCGGCACTGTAAGAATTTATTGTACTCAAAACTGATTTTTGAATATGAAGTTTTTTTTTTGACTACTGAAATTATCTATAATAAAAAGGTTAAAGAAATCGATTAACTCTCACCGTTCTCGTACAGGTGGGCTACTACCGCACGCGCTACCCGGCCGCCATGTTGGAGCAGCTGGTGCGCGCGGTGCGGGACGGCTCCCTGCCGCCGCTCGACCGCCTCGGCCTCCTGGACGACTGCTTCGCGCTCGTGCAGGCAGGACACGCGCACACCACAGAGGTACCTGACCATGCCTGGCTGAGCTACTACACTACCACACGCATACAACTTTCTTCTTCTAATAGGCCTAATCGACATTCTTTGGTTGCAGTCTTTGAAACTGATGGAGGCATTCAACAACGAAACTAATTTCACCGTCTGGTCGTCCATCTCTAACTGCTTAGCAAAACTGAGCGGTCTATTCTCGCACACCGCTCTCGACAAACCTTTGAAGAACTACGGAAGGAAGCTATTTTCTAACGTCACTCGAAGACTGGGTTGGGATGCGAAGGAGAAGGAGAGCCATCTCGATACTCTTCTCAGAAGTCTAGTGTTGAACAAAATGATCAGTTTCGAAGATCCGGATACGATCAAGGAGGCCAAGAACCGGTGAGTGTTTGATTTAATTTAAGTAACTTAAAAAATTACGAGGAATTCGAATATTTCAGATATGACAAAGTTTGTTGATAATCATCATTAGGAAACTTACAGTCTAGAAGTCTTCTACGCTAGAAGCTAACCTTTGCAAAACTCACTGCCATCGAAAAAGAGACATGCGGGACATGTAAATAGGGGTTTAAAATAAGATAACATTCGATGGTCTCCAGTTTCGAGAAGCACCTGTCGGGCGAATGCAGCCTCCCGGCCGACCTGCGCTCGGCGTGCTACCGCGCCGTGCTGGCGGGTGCCGACGAGGACACGTTCGCGCGCTTCCTGCAGCTGTATCGCGCCGCCGATCTGCACGAGGAGAAGGACCGCGTCAGCCGCGCGCTGGGGGCCGTCAAGGACCCCGCCCTCTTGAAGCGCGTGCTCGACTTTGCCATATCCGTGAGTGCCAGCGATTTCGATTCTTTTGTCCGTGAGGTAGTCGCAGATTTTTATAGCTCGTCGTTTCCAGGATGAAGTCAGGGCGCAGGATACCGTGTTCGTTATCGTGTCCGTGGCTCTCGGTCGCAACGGGCGCGATCTGGCCTGGCAGTTCTTCAAGGACCACTGGCAAGAATTCATGGATCGTTATCAGGTGCGTACTACTATAACTGATGATAAGGCCGTCTGGATTCCTTATGTTTTATCGAGAATATCTCTTTAGGGATTTTTCAATTGTTTTAGACGTTATAATTTACATAACTATTGTACTAATCGTATCAAAAAGAAAAGTATACGAAAAATGTTTTCCACATCAGGGCGGCTTCCTCCTGGCGCGGCTGGTGAAGTCTACGACCGAGAACTTCGCATCGGAGGCGTGCGCGCAGGAGATCGAGGAGTTCTTCCGCACGCACCACTCGCCAGGCACGGAGCGCTCCGTGCAGCAGGCGCTGGAGACCGTCCGCCTCAACGCTGCCTGGCTGCGCCGCGACCTCGCCGCCACCACGCACCACCTGCAGCCCTACCACTGAGGCACGGCACATCACTAATACTATGAACAATACGTCAATACGAGCGGGACTCGAACTTCATATTTTGTTATGTAAGAGTTTGATTGAGTGCTTATAAAAATTCTCTATTGCAGGACCAAATATCGAAAGACTGAACGTCCGTTGAACTCCGAAATTTATTAGCGAGCCATAGTTGTCGATAATTGGCTTCATTTATTTCTTTTGACGTTATTTTTGACCGTTTATTAAAGTTCTAAAGTATTTTATTACCTACGTACTATTATTGATTTTCTTTCATATATCATTTGGTGATTTTTAATCACCCGTCGATTAAAGTAGGAATATAGCTATTGTATTTAATTTTTAAGGAAGTAAAATTTAAACACTGTCTGTTATTTTCAGTTATATTTTCTTTACAAATGTTATAAGTTCTATAATTTTCCTGTTGCTGATTGAAAAGCTCGTCGCTTTTACATTATATGCATTTTGTGTTAATCTAAAATAAATGATTTTGTTGCATTTTCTCATACATAAAAATAGTCCTACCGAATAGGCAAATTGTGTATATGTGTAAAAACTTTAATTTAAACTTAGAGTTGTTATTTTAGTATCAATGGTGCTCTGTGCATTATATATTTTTTCCACTAAGAATTATAATATATACCACAGAATAATTAGTTGCATCAATATTGTTATAAATAATCCTCAACATAATTGTTTTTTCTTTTTTCTTATTATTGTATTTTTAAAGATATAATGTTATTTACGTTAACAAGGAGAAGTGAAATTGTGATGTATGAAATATAATCAAAGTTACCATCACTTAGTGTCTCATTTGTTGTCATGATTTATTTGTAAGACTGTTATTGCAATAAATCGTACAAAGGAAATGAGTTTGTTATTAAAATAATACCATCTTATTAGTATTTGTCTGCAATTTCGATCGAGTTGTTATAGTAAAGTTAAAGTAAGGCGGTCTCCCTTACTATAAATCTCTTAACAAGGCCTCAAGGCCATTTAACAAAAAAATAAATTAAAATTAGAAACCCCCAATACAAAAAGACAAAAAAAAGGATAAAAATAATGTTATTATGTACTTATTCAAATCATTGCGTTCCCCAACGCACTACTAAATGCAGATTATATTACAACATAGGCCACTACTATAGACGTCTCAAGAATTGACATGAGATGGATGTGTTTGGGTATATTGAAACTGAACACTTTTTTATACCATATGCCGTTTATTAAGATAGTTTGGGTCGCGATTTCTTCGGTTCACTACTCATTATCAGACACGTAAAAGTATTAATCAATTATATATTTTTTATCAATTGTATCACACAAAACACATATATACAAAATACATACATACACCGAGGAACGGTCCTTTGAGCCAGATCGCAACGAGCTACCTGTGAATTCGAGCCTTAAACTATCGTGTAGTTTGGTTCGATTAAGGCAACAATCGGTTGAAAATAGATCACCAATGTTGCAGTTGGTCCCACAAAAATCAGGTGCGGGAAACATCGTACCAAAGATTAATCGTCTCAAGTACGGCTATTCTAAATTTACTTTTAATAATTATCTAGGAACCAGTTTATGACATGCAAGACCAAAGATGGAGTAGAGCCTGTGGCATCATTAAGGAATAGGAATCTCAAATTGAAGATTACACCTTATTTTACACGTAACGTGTTCGATATTATACCTAAAAGTTATGATGATATTAGGGATCTATCATTTTAAAATCTTGTTCTTAGCTTAGCCCTTGAACACCAGGCGTAGTCAGCCAAGAGATGAGACGACCTAATATCAGAGCAACAAAGTGAAAACACTGTGAATTCATTAATGACGCCAGAAGAGTAGATGCAATGTTGAGATGTCACCACATAAGAACTTTATGCAAGAATTATGAAAATAAAAACATAAAACATATTCCTGCCTCATGCAGTAGTTACATACCTACGTGCAGACTGCAGATGTAACAATTACAAAACTCCGAGTAATTTTTTCGGAGAGTCCCTACCTGATGCAGCAAAATTATTAATTAATATTGTCATAAATCATTAAGGATTAATCTGCTGTTTCTTTGATTTAGTAAGTGTTATGTGGTTTGGAGGGAGTTGGGAGTTTGAGTAAGATGGGGCTGACATGTCTATTTTATAGTACTCTGTGATGTCTATGCAGACCAAAATCCCTAAAAAAATAAATATGGCAAGTCTGAATATTGAAGTGGCGGTAATTTAATTATGTAGATGGTAGGTAATTCAGAGAATACAGAAAAAATTATAAATATTTACAAATACATTTAACATGAACATGAATGAATTGGCATGAACATGAGCGTTTAGAAAAACTCGTTTTAGTCTAATAGAAGACGCCGCCCTATAGCCCACTGATTGACGTTCTTGGCCATCTCTTTACAATACAACACTAATGCTCGTGAATAGTGATGCTGTCGTCACTATTTCAGGCCTCGCATCAGGAACTCCCAGCTGTCGCCGCCACTGCTGATAGGATGAAAACATCCTGAATTGAATTTAAATAATATAATAATATCCATGCCTTTTTTGTATACATTTTTCTATAAAAGAGTTATGATAGTCACGAGTTCTATTTATTTTTCTTTATCGTAACAGTTTATTACACATAAATAAATATTTTTCTCAGATTATCTGTCAGCAAGACTATATGATAACACATTTGAAGACATATATTTATAGTACCATGATTATGGAGAAGGAGTAGTTTTCTCTTTGCCTCTACATTAACACAATTACATTACATTACAATAATTCATAGTAAAATCAATTTGAAAGTACATAATACATATATTCTATGATGACAGCCACAGAATACAAAGCTAACTCAACTCTCAAGTACATACAATTGACAGCGTCATTCTTGAAATTAGTTTTCGTAATATTGCTTTTGTGTGAGATTTGTGCTTTTTAATTTTAATTCACGAATGTTGAAATCATAGATATATTCTCAATGAATAATTGTATAAGTTATAATAAGTGAAAGTTTCATTAATGAAAATATGAAGGATTTGAGACAGGAAATACATTTATAGGTTTGTATGGAAAGCCATCGATTTTTATATTTATGTCTAAGACATAATTTCTAAGAGAAAATCATATTATTTTGATAAAAATATTTTTCTCTTAAAGAATGTATGACTTCCAGGGTTTATAAATTAATAGTTTATTAATTTAATTCTTCAGTTGTTTTACGTAAGCCTCATGTTTCTCATCAAACCATTCTCATATTCTATAGCTTTAGGAATATATTTTTTCTATATCGAAACTTAAATATAATTATCTTACTGACTATTCCTACTAAATAAATATTCTTAATTGGTGTACCTTAGGAGATATTATTTTATCTTGCACAAAGGTTTTTAATGTAATATTTAATTTTATGTTGTTAAAAATTTGGTAGTACAAAAATATATAAAGATTATTGCTGGTTATTATTATATAATAAACCCTATTTATTTTAATACACTGAATAAGGAGTTGTAAAAATTCAAGGAGTTCAATGAACTGTCTAACATTCACATGTCATCAATATATTAGTTATTTTTCGATTTTATTTATTTGGCTGATTTTATAAAATTGGTTTATATTTACTAGTATTAGCGACTTACTCAATATATTACTATAATGCTAAATAGTAATTGCAACAGCTCTATTTTATTGTTTATTTATAGTAATAGCGCGGTGGCGGGTTGCGAGCACGGAGCGGGCGGCGCGGGCTCGGGCGGGGGGCGGCCTGCGGACACCATTCGTCGTGTAAAGGTGAAAATGTCGTCGGTGTCCGCGCAGGGCGTGGTGGAGCGCGCGTCCGCCGAGCTGTCGCGTCGGATCACAGGGTTGGGGCTGCGCGGCCGCAAGCGCTCGCCGGGCGTAGTGGAGCGCGTGGCCAACGCGCTATGCGGGCCGGCCGCTGCCGCGCCGCGAATCCCGCGCCGCCGACGACCCTCACCCAGGCCGTTGCAATGGAGCCAGTTTATTTTAGAAGAAAGATTTTTAGAAAAGTTTTTTCTATATTTCAATGGAAGCGATAGGAGAAACCTGGCTCAGGTCTGTACAAAGTGGCGTGATGTCCTGTACTCGTCGCCTCGGTGGTGGTCCGGTCTCGTTGCGGTGTTAGATTGTCGGGAGCTCAGATCCGAAACGGGCTGTTGTATGCAAAGATTTTACAATTCAGTAGTACGAAGAGGCATTCGAGGCTTTGTCCTCATTTCCGCTACCGATGATGATATAAATGAATTAATAAAACAGTTTCCTATATCGGCTCATCACATACATGCTATTGGCTTAAAAGGTTGTACAATTACTGATCGGGGATTAGAAGCAATACTAGATCATTTACAGGTTTGTTGCTCCTAAGTGTTCTATTTTCATAATAACAATAATAACAATTTTATCACATTAATCATTATAATATTGTTTTAGGTTCTCTTTGAGCTAGAACTAACAGGCTGCAATGAAATAACAGAGGCTGGTCTCTGGGCTTGTCTAACTCCTCGGATTGTGTCACTTACGCTTACTGATTGTATTAATATTGCTGATGAAGCTGTAAGTGCTTACACTTATTTAACATTATAAAGCGACCTAGCTAATCATATAATTAACCTATAATAATGCTGCAGGTTGGTGCAGTCGCGCAACTATTACCATCGCTATACGAGTTTTCGTTGCAAGCATACCATGTGACTGATGCAGCACTCGGTTATTTCTCACCCAAACAAAGTGCCTCTCTCAGCATTTTGCGGTTACATAGTTGCTGGGAGCTTACTAACCATGGCGTCGTTAATATAGGTATTAAATCATTCGATATTCATATAATTTTAGGATGTAACATAACAACAATGCAGTTTAAGATTAAACATTCTAACAATATCAAAATGTATTTTTTTTGAAAACACTAATGTTAACAACTAACCAATGAAATCTTCAGACAAAGAACCCTTGATGTTTAAAGTGAGCTCTTGAATATCCCTGTGGATCAAATTCCAGTGCATTCCCTGCCCAACCTGACGGTGCTGTCGCTGAGCGGCTGCAGCAAAGTGACTGACGAGGGCGTTGAGCTGCTGGCTGAGAACTTGCCGCGTCTGCGCAGTCTCGACCTCAGCTGGTGCCCACGTGTCACCGACAACGCCCTGGAGTACATCGCCTGCGATCTAAACCAACTGGAGGAGCTCACACTAGATAGGTGAATTGCTGAATTTATGAACTTACAGTAGATAGGTGAATTGATGAATTTATGAATATACAGTAGATAGGTGAATTGCTGAATTTATGAACTTACAGTAGATAGGTGAATTGCTGAATTTATGAATATACAGTAGATAGGTGAATTGATGAATTTATGAACTTACAGTAGATAGGTGAATTGCTGAATTTATGAACTTACAGTAGATAGGTGAATTGCTGAATTTATGAACTTACAGTAGATAGGCGAATTGCTGAATTTATGAACTGCTAAAGGTCTCTTTGTGCATGGTGTGCTAAGATTATGAAATCGACATCAACTCAGTTTACGATTATTACGATTACGATTTCATATCAGACAAAGTTTAACTTTGTCTGATATGAAAAAACCTTGTAAACTTCTTGGTTACACAGGCACATTTTAAAAACTGAGCCAAGAGGATAAATAATTAGTTTTTCTTGTTATAATCTTTTTAAGAATCAAAGGGGCTATGTTAATAGTGATCCATCAAGGAGTAGTAAAATGTGTAAAAATTATATTAATCACATAAATCAGAAAATGATAGAAGTGAAAATACTTGTATATTTACTAAGAATGTTCGAGAGAATACCATAACATGACTTTCGTGGTAGATGTGTGCACATAACGGACATCGGCGTGGGCTACATCAGCACGATGCAGTCGCTGGCGGCGCTGTTCCTGCGCTGGTGTTCACAGGTGCGCGATTTCGGCGTGCAACATCTGTGCGGCATGCGCGGCCTGCAGCTGCTGTCGCTGGCTGGTAAGACTCACAGAATCCGTTTTACCCTATTGCCATTTAAAAAAATTATATAACGGATGATCTGAAGAGTAACTTCTGCGTTGGGTTTCCTACCATTTGCCAGTATAAATGTAATAATTATCCGAATAAAATAAAAATGTTGGTCTCACGTATAAATTGTTAAGAGACAAATTTGTAACTACATTGTTATATTTAAAAGGCTGTCCGCTGTTGACGTCGGGAGGGCTGTCAAGCTTGATTCAACTCAGACAGTTACGGGAACTGGAGTTGACCAACTGTCCCGGAGCCTCTCCGGAGTTATTTGACTACCTACATGAGCATCTGCCGCGTTGCCTCATCATAGAATAAGGTACTATTTAACGTTAGAACCGAACGTACAATCTGTACAAAAATATACCATAAAGCCAGTTTGTATGTAATATATTTAATTGATTTGTCAATTCCTAAAGTTTGTGCATATTGCAACTGCTATACTGTTCCGATGCCTTTAAGCAAGTTCAATTCTTTATAAGAGATTGCTATATTTCTAAATAAATGATGTAATATACTTTTGCAACTTTTGTAATAATTGACAACTTGAGAAGCTTGATATTTATGAATTTTATATATTTTTTTTGTTGGATATTTACAACTAGTGTGTTTGTGTACAGTTTAAATTGTAATTAAAAAAAAATGTTGTAATTGTGTTTGTGGTACACACTGGACATTTTTACACCGTTAATGTACATAATATGTGTATCATACCTACATTTTTAAGTAATTAGTTTTTTTTGTTTTACCCTTCTTCGTAAGATTTTTTTATTTATGTGACTAAGAAATTAATCCATAGTAATTGCTCAATTTATTTTATAAACAACAAATAATTTGAATTATTAATATAGGTAATATAAAATGCATCACTGATAATAATTTTTATGATTTTATAACAAAGTAAATCTTAATATGTTTATGATAGGTAATAGATATATACAAAATAATAATAACTCTCATTCAAAAACAAATTCGTTTATCACCTAAAACTACTGTTAAATAGCCAATTGATTTATCATAAAAAAATATTTATTTATTTAGTAGATATATCTATAGCAAATAATGAAACAAATTGACAATTTTCAAATTGATAACTATTAAAATACTATCTAGTCATTCTGGTCATAGGTTTAAGAATATATATTTCACAAATGAGTATTGCAAATCTGAAATCTCAAAAGCTTTCCCACATTTAGATATTTAGTAGTTGCTGCATTTGAAACTTGTAATCCTAATGAACTGGCTTTAAAATGTAGGACGATACGACATTCTAATTATATAGATAGAAAATTGGCTTGATTTTAGTATTATCTATGGTGCATTAGATAAGATCATCGCCAGTAGCTCTACAAATTATTCTAGTCAAATTTGGATGCTTTTCATGGCATTTATATTTTTATTTTATATTATCCTTTTTATGATCATGTAATTATTATTATATATTATTTTATATATTTCTGATCCTAACCTCTTGTATTCTATTTGGGTCCATGGTGTTAATTATATTATCATTATGTATTTATATTTTATTATTACTATACCGTCCGAAATTATCTGCATATGTGTGTGTGTTTGAAATTTGTAGTCATATATTCTAGATGTTATAAAAGTTTTTTTAATAATTAAAGTGAGATCAAGTATAATTGCGGAAATTATAAAGAAATATCCACAATGAGGATATTTGTATAATATACCTATTATTCTTAGTGGTATGACTTTGGATGCATAAACAAATTATACAGATAAAGATTTTACTACATTTTTTCAAATCATTGCATTATCATCATTAACTAACATATATTTAATTGTTTATTCATTAAAAAAAATATGTATAATATATTTTGCAACCAAAGCCATAAAACTATCAGTATTTAAAATTTTATTTCTAATCTGTATTATTAGACTGCCTAGAAATAAGTGATACTTGTTTAGTCTAAAGTTGAATCTCACCCGAGACTCTAGTGGCAGTTAGTTTTAGATCCTTGAAGTACATTATATATAGTATTTAACATAGCCATTAGCATAGCACACATAAAATGCAATAATAAAGAAGTGGACATGTAAGAAAATTAGAATTTATGACAAAGACTTGGCATCTACCTAATATGAGATGTGCAACTATGTACCAACTATTTTATTCTTTTTGTTTTTTTAAGGTGATATCTGATATATTTTAATATTGATTTAAACATTTTCTTAAACAATATCCATATTCCTAACTTCAATTAAATACTTAATGTACATACTCATACTAAAATATGTATAAATAATTAGTAAGAAATGATAGATTTAATGTTGTTGAAAATGTGACTTATTCATACCTTTATCATGATGGTTGTAATGGTAACAATAAAACAAAACAATTATACTGTTTATTTGAGACATTTTAAGTACTGAAAATATTATATAAAGCTCATATAATTGTGATCACCAATTCTAATGAGTTTTTAAATAACTTTAATTATTTATTATTATTTGATATTATTTTTGAATACTAAAAATAAATCTCGATCGTGTCTTTTAGATATATTTTTATAAATGTATGTGTGAAGTAGTAAACCAACTTCAAATTTCTAGAATTTTCTAAACTTTGTTAATAGTCATGTGTTCCTTTTAAACATGTTTATGTGACTTGTAAATTACTGCACTCATTAGATTAGTGTTGTGTGAAGTTTGTGTTATAGTATTCAATATTTTGAGTCAAATACACCTTATTTGTATAATACTAATTGAGATGTTATAGTGCAATATAGATGTACTGTTTTGATTGAAGTATTTTATTTTGATTAAGCGGTTTTTTATTAAGTTACGAAACGAACATCATCCATCCATCTGCTCATATCCTAATTATCTGTTTCCGGCTCAGTTTGTCAGTTCCTTCCACGGTCTTTTATCATAGGTCATATCATCTCAATGGAGACTTGCGTTTTGGCATATATCCAGTATTACGCAATTCATTCACGTTTTCTTCGTTTTAGCCTTTCTCTTATAACCATCCATAATCATACTTAAGATTCTTCTCGTTACATTACGTGTGTCGTACCACGACAAACTGCTTACATACTCATTTTACTTTGTTCTCGTCAAGCTATGTGTTTGCCACTGGTCTTGGAAAAGGTTCCTGAAACACCGACCACCCAGTAGAGGCGCTGTCGTGGTAAAGGAGGATTTCCTTCACCTCGACAACGCCTCGTGGCACACCGCCGGTGAACAGTTCACTATTTGTGGAAGTCAGTACTCAGACGTGTAATTAATGGGTCACCCACCTTGCGATTTTTATTTATTAGTTAGTTAGCTTTGGCTAAGGAAATGTAGCAACCGTCTTAAGTCATGGTGAAGGTAATTTTTTTTAACCGTAAATAACTAATTTACATTATTTAACCTAACTCAATTTCACAAGTGCAATGCGAAGTCATCAATGGTTTGATTTTTACGCTCCTAAAGGTCATGCGCCAAACATGAGGTTAATGTTTCTAAAGTTACAATATCACAACTCAACTGTAAAAAAATCAGCCTGGAAATGGCTGGTGACACTATAACATACAAAGGTCGAAAATATTATTCCAAAGGCAGTATTCTACTATTAGGTAGAGTCTAATGATAGGTATAGCTTGTACCCCTTCCATTTACTTTTAGCCTTTTGCATGAAAGTTCTAACTTATGTATTTTTTCGTACATTTCAGCCGTAGTTTGGATTTCTCTTTTCTTTTATAACACCCACACTTATATTAAGTGGTTAGTATATTTTGAATTGTAGGCATAGGCATAACTATGGTATATATATTATATTATATAATATTATCATTTGATCTATTATTTTATCAGACTTTAATTAGCCTTTAATCTATATTTCATTGGTATAATAACTGTTATCTAATCTACGTCTTTTGCAAAAATTTTACAATAGGTTTTTTTTTTCAAGTAAGAACACCTTCTAAAAGGCTGAGAGCTGATTTCAGATGCAGGTATATATATTGAGCAAATTAAAAAATCTCGCCACTATGTGCTTTTTCATTTAATTGCAGAGAACCATTACTTATAACATATATATTTAATCGACAAAACACGAAATGCAGCTGCTTTAAGAAAATACTTTGTAAAAATCATTCCTCTACACTGGTTGGGCCTTACACGAGTTGCAGTCAAATTCTTACAGATATGCTCTACTATTTATACAATGTTATTTTATACAATAAGAGCACTGTAGATAACTAGACTGTTAAATACGTAGCCATGATACATAATATGTGGTCATTCACAATGGAAGAGCCCGTATGGTCGTTGACACTTGTCTATGCAAGAAGAAATTTGTGAAAGACGAATCTCTTTGAAAGATCAAAAGACTATTCAGGCTAATTGGCAGTATGGTTTTTGATCTTGGCCTGGTCATAAGGTGAAATTAAACAACAACAATCTCTTTGGTTAAGTCAAATGTTATCATGACAACTGTCAACTCCATGTCAGAAATCATTATTATTGTCAAATTGTAGGTACCGCGCGGTTTACTGGTTACCTCTATTTAAATATACTTGTAGAATAAATCTATTGAATGACTGTAAAATAAAAAACTATTAATTAAAGTTGATAAGTTAAAAAAGTTTGATCCAGTGTCCTAAATATTTGAATTTCTTTATTGTTTTTATTATTATGGAGTTTGTCGACGCGATACCGGTTACCTTCAAAGAAATAACTCCAAATTATAATATTCCTGAGAAATGGAAGGAAGTCGTTTTAAATACAGGTTAATTTATGGAGTTATAAATTATACATTATCTTGACTTTGTTTTAAACAATTATGTATTTGTAGGTGGCACTCACAGTACATTACAAGATATAAAATTACCTCACAAAGCTGGAGGCTACTGGTATAGGGATTCAAAAAAAGCTAATACTAGAAACAGATTTATATACTGGTAAAGTTGTAAAAAATATATGTTTTGAAGTGATGACATTTTATATATTTAACATTACATACATATTTATAATTTTTAGGCAGACCACTTCAGATTCAATTGAATTATCAGAAGCTTCCTTAGATGTGAACCTATCTGGTGCTAACTTGAGATGTAAAGTTGCAGCAGGAACTCCACCATTAAATAATTTAGAGTTTTATGAGAGATCTGCCTCCCAACAAATGGTTATTTTAGTTGCAACAGTTTCCTCAGTGCATAGACTAGTGTTTCCTCATCCTGATCTTCTTGACAGAAAGGTACAAAATACATTATTTTAGATTTTTTTAGTGAAAATCCTGCTTTATAGATAGTGAAACTACATTTAAATGATTTATATACATTTAATTTTATTTCTTACAGGCTACCTTTCGATCTATGTGCAGTGTCTGCCCTTCCATATTTCATGAAACAAGCTTACTTAATAATCCAAACAATTACTTTATTCTTAATCAATATTCAAATACAAGTAAGTGATTTCATTTTAGATTATCAAAATTATGTTATCATTGTTATTTAAAAGAATATATAATAATATATAGACAATAGGTGTAGCTCACTCCTGTGCCTCCTTGCTGCGTGACAGCGGCGAGGCAGTGTTTGCACTTGCATACGGATATGGAGGTGAAGGTGGACTCCTGCTAGTCAAATTACCTGTTGCTGGTTCCGCAGTCACAATATCACTTAAAAGAGAATCAACTGTTCCAAGGTTCTTATCCGGAATCACTGGAGCTTTGAGGTAAGATATGAAAAGCCGAAAGCATTATATTAGGTAATATAAGTTAATTTTTGCCTTTCTTGAAGTTAATGTTAAAAAAAGGAATTATCAAAACATTACCAATTCAATTTATTCAATAATATATTCAATTGGTAAGTTACCAAGCATGTTTTTGACATTCTGCACTCAAACAGTAATTGAAATTTGTTTTAGAGGAAAGAATGATGGTGTAGACACATATGGAGTTGTGCTTACAAATGGTTTGGCAGTGGCAGTATGTGGGGACTCCTGTCTACGAGCCTGGCTGATAGATGAGGGTGGAGCACCCACAGCTGTGTCTGCACCTCTGTCTCAGACCTTAGTGAAACCAAAACCCCCTCGTAAGTTATTATATTAGATTGAAGTTCATTTAATATAATGATAATTTTTGACATTAGTAGAATTCTTGTATTTTAGCATATATTTACTAGAGATTCACTAACTATGATTATGCCAATCTTGTTGGCACAAACAAAGTCGCTTAATGGGCAGAATTGTCGGCCAAAACAATAATTGCTTTTACTATTTTTTTTATTGTAGATCTTTTTATCTATATTCTATTATATTATTTTCTTTTAATTCTGTAGGTACTAATACTTATTGTAAAAGGGTTACTATTACTGGATTTACTAAAAATATAAAATACTTTATAGTTGCTAAAATTTTGATATACATATAAATATTCTTTTGTAAAAAAATAGGCTTATACCTAATTATAAATTAAACTGGATACACAGAATACTTTTTATGATCAAAGGATGCTTAAGATATAAGGATAGTATGAAATTTAGTATAGAAAAAAGTTTATTTGGACAATATTTTTTTATACATTTTATCAAATAGTCTAAAGATTGGATTGTCAAATAATGGAATAGAATAAATTGAGGTTTTTAGTCCAAATAAAATTATCCAAATAAGCATTAAAACTTAAAATTTCTATTGAATTGGATTACTAATAATATTGGGTGATCTCTAGTATATACAGGTTTATTTGTAATTAATTGGCCACCTCTTGCAGGCAGTCTCTACATCAATCCCAACACAATTGAAATAAAACTAAGGTTTTATTTCAATTGTGTTGGGATTGAAAATGTAAGCATTTCCATTATTTTGCAGCACATGGTCACATGCTACAGTATACCACAGGACTAGATGGTGGTATTGTATTAGTGGCTTATTTATCTTTCCCCAATGAATGTGAATTTGTGGTCATGAAAATGCACAATGAAGGTGCTGGAGCAGTTAGATTTTCACAAATGTGTCATATTTTTGGACCTCAGGTACTAGTCAATTAAACTGACCTGTTAGCAAGATACTGTGTTTATATTTTTTAAATATATTGATTTTATGTAATGCTATTTCAGCTAGATCTTCTCGATTATACAATTGGATATGGAGACGGAAATCATGTAATTTGGGCACTGTGGACGCAGCCAGATGGGGATGCCGTAGTGACAAGTAAGAATTTAAAATTATCTTTTAATGATAGTCAGATATTTGAATAATAATAACAATTAACACAAAAAAAAATGAGATCTACAATGGTGTCAATCGTAATTCGCTCGCTCGCTGATCTATTTTTACACTCATTCACTCTGTCCAATATAATAAAAAAAAACGAACAAACATAACATTATATTAAACCTTTATTGCCGTAAGTACTCGTGTCCCTCCCCTGACTGTTCTCTCTTCCCGCAGGTACCGGCGCCGGTGCGGAGGCTGGTTGGCGCGCGGTGGCGGGCCGCGAGCCCGCGCCCGCGCTGCCACAGCTGTCGTCGCCCGCGCAGTATCGGGACCGCCTGCTCGCGCCCGGACTCTTCCCTCCCGCCGTCGTCCGGAAGGCTCTGATCGTAAGTTCATAGAAAGGAGTGATGGAATCTCGACAAATTTTAAAATTTATGTTCATAACATATCTATTTATCGTTGCAAGAACATTCTCTCTTATTATTTTCGATTTCAAATTATTTTTAATTTCCTTTTATCCCCTGTCGCTCCACGATCGTTTAACCGTCGCCTTATTATATCGAGTAAGTCGATGCAGAGTAATAAATTGTGTTTGACGTCAGATCTACCGTCGCACGTACGGCGGCGCGGAGGGCGGCGGCGAGGGCGAGCTGGGCGAGGCGTGCGCGGGCGCGGTGCAGGCGCGCATGCGCACGCTGGCCGCCAGACACCAGCCCGCCGACCACTCGCAGCTCATGCATAAGTTAGTGCTTCATATACTTGTGTATTACAACGCAAAACAAAGGAAACAAAGTAAATCATATTTCTAATTATTATTTTCCATTTACAGGTGCTGGTCCGATCTATACAGCTGGTGTATGCAATATATGGAGGGGCTCCAGAAGCCGCTCGGTCTCATGGTGTCCAAGCATGTAAGAGAATCTATTATACAACTGATTCGTAAATTTTCACAAAATAATCTAGAAATAAATATTTGAATACAATAAATATTAAACGAAAATCGATAAAGACGATTGATTATACTTATATGTAATTGCCAATTTAAAAAAGTGAGCAACTGAGAGATTATAAATCAATTAGAGGTGCTATGAGGACTTTCAGGTCGCAAGATCGTCAATCGTCTCGGGTTAGTAAATGTTTCAATATAATACAATATATTTAATTTGTAGTATATTTTAGCAAAATTTACAAATAGCTAAATATGTCAACCAGGGATAAGCAAGAAATATCGGCATAAATAAAATAATTACGTCATAAATAATAAAACATTATCTTACCAGATACCAAATGTATGTATGTTTCATATAGATGATAAAGATGTAAATGGAGACATTAAAATATTTAAACATATTCCCAGCACAAGGAGGCGGAGTCTGGCTGGTGGTGCGGCGTGGTGCGTCGCGCCGGCGTGTCGCTCGTGAGGCAGCTGGAGACCTTCGAGCGCATCATGCTGTCGCCCGAGGACTCGCTGCCCGACGCCGCCTCCAGTGAGATAAGCACTCTTACATTACAACTTACTTCTCATCTACACACGATTACCAGTGTAATGCTAAAAAGTGCTTATGTACTGATGATATGATGTACTGATGATCAGTATCAGTCATCACTACAAAAGCGTTTAACGAAGTAGAATAATTAGGCGGCCGTTGCAATTTGAAATGAATGTACTACGAAAGTGGTACTGAGCGGTGCCCAACGTAATAAATACACAAAGATTTGAGCGTGTAGTAGTCACCGGGAATGCACTATAAAGAGTCGTATTCATTCAATCGGCGCCTCGTCCCCAGGGGAGGTGTCGATGGACGCGGTGCTGGTGGTGGCGGCGGGCGCGCGGTGGGAACGCGGTGCGACGGCGGCGGGCGCGGCCGAACTGGAGCGACGCCTGTTCGCGTGCGCCGCGCCGCAGCACCGCCTGCTGCCGCGTCTGCTGCACCTACTGCTGCAGCCGCACGGGGATGCCGCCGGGCCCGTCAGTACACACACACACACACGTATCATACCACCTTACACCTTTTTCACCTTAAGAATAATCAATGAAGGAATGTGACGTCACCAAAACGTTGAAACGGATGAATTCCCTATTAAGGCGAACATCAGGAAAGAACCGACGTATGCAATGTATTATGTATTGATACTTTTGTTTGTGATTATTTAATTATCGTATTATTTCTTTTAAGACTTTGGCGCCGGAGCAGATCGATGAGATTACGTCCATTTTGGAGCCCATCAACGACTTGCAGAACGCAGTTCTGGAACTAAACGATGCATTGAGATTGGACGTGCCAGAGATAGACACAAGCAAAAGTAATATTATTTATAATATTGTTTATTGATTTGTTATTTATAGTCGCTTACTGACTTGATGTTTTCTAGATGAAGAAGATGACACGGGCGAATACGATAATCTTTTCGCCAGCGATCTCGGGGTCGCCATTGTCACCGAAGCCATTCGTCAAATGGCTGAAATGAGGTATGAGCATTTCTTAATAATAATTGTTGATTTTGACTAAATAAAAAAAATACAACCAAACTAAAGTAAAAAATTGCAAGTCGTAGAAAAAAGTAAATTATAAAAATGCAATATTGATGTTAATACCAACCTACACAGGGTTTTGTTTAATTAACGCATCACCTCTTGCAGGCAGCCTCTATTATTCTACATTTGTAAGACAGCTGCTGTACATTTTTGAAAGGTTCCGTTATCTATCTTCGAAAAAACGTCTAGTCCGGAAGCTTACAATTTCAAATTAAAAAGAAACATCAAAATCGGTTTTTAAAACATTAAGTAATCCGCAAACACAGAAAAAATATAGATATATACGGCCGAATTGAGAAACTTCTTTCTTTACTAAAGTTCGTTAAAAAAATAACTGCTGTAAATCGTTGACCTTCGACTGTCTCTGGTTTGCAGCAACAGACCTGTAATAGCACTTGTAACTCACATGGGTGCGAAGTTCTTATCAATACTAATTTATCCTAATCAATAATAAAAAAAATTGTGTTTGGACTTATCCAAACATAAGTTAGCTACTGTTAACCCTTGAAGAGTTTCCTTAATTGTCCTATTTCTTCATCAAATCGTTGATGGCACACCCCATCTAGGTGTATACAAATACAGGGTAACTCGTTGTAAATCGTTGAGGATGGTTCACGACTCTTCATCTGATGATGAAGTCTACAGAGACTCCAGAGAGAAGAGACTCCAGACCTTCATGCAATTGTAGTGTTATGTTAAAAAATATATTATATAGGATGATTTATAGAATTATTTTAAATAACTAAAGATAAATATATTTTATTACAGTTTTTTTTAAATATGTCAAAAAAAAATTATACATATATTATGCACTCCATAATAATTGTATGTTTTAAAATATGCTATTAATAAAATATAAATTTCATTAAGCTTAACATGGCTATACATATTTATAGATATTTTTAAACATTAATTTCGGTAGTGGCATCTTTTAAATCTTTTCAATGCTACTGTCTAAACTTCAAAGTTAGAAACATTGGTTAGGATTTTCGAAAGAAGCCTAATAGATGTCACCACCGTCCCTATAAAGACGATTACATAATTCACCGAGACGGACAGCGACACGGTAGCTCAATTGATAAAGCGACGGGACGGTTTCCCAGAGGTCGAGGATTCGAATATCTGCCCGTATCGGTTTATTTTTGATTCTATATTTATATAAATTCTGTTTTTGTTATAAGATTTGACTGTCATAGTTTTCGTAACGTCAAAACAAAACGTTAATGAGACAAGATTAATATAATAATGTTTATTATTAACGTGATTAGCATATAAATATAAACTTACAATCGTGCTTTGTAACACGTATTGTATTATCAATTACCGAAATTGCTTGAAGAACGTATTGTATGATCAATTACCGAATTACACATATAGATAGTATCAAACGTAACGTGACCCGACTCCCGACAATGCTAAATTCATCGAAACATTAATTCCGGCACGGGCGTCTTGTTTTAAATATTTCTTTCGATGACCACAAACTAAGAGTTCATAGGTCTGCCGCCCTGAGTTCCGAGCCAAAATTGTGGGTTCGCATTTCACACAGAACAGTCGTTTGCGCGATCTACGGATTGTCGTCCAGAGACTATTTCATATATATAGATATGAATTAATCTCTGAATGACAACCGGTACGTTTGTAATGCAACTATGTATGTATTACAAAAAAAAATCCCAACAAAGGGCTTTTTTAACAAAGATAATTAATGAGTAATGTTCCAGGGCGCGCGTGGTGCGTGGCGCGCTGGCGGCGCTGGGTGCGGCGCGGGGCGCGGGCGGCGTGCCTGGTGCCGGACACTGCGCTGTGCACTGGCAGGCTTACCGCGCGCTGCTGTGGCTGCGGGCGGCGCACCACCGCCCCGCAGACGAGTGAGTGCACGACGACTTCCGTGTGTCGTCGTTGTCGATTATCTATACAAAATCAAATACAAAATCCCAATGTAAGTGCTACACCGATATTTTAGCTATACTTATCGTAGTTGCCTCCCTGCAGAGCGGGCTCATCGGAGCTGTTCCGCCTGAAGCTGACCGCTTTGGGCGGCGAGGGCGCGGAGGGGGGCGGTGGGGCAGCGTGGGGTGCGGGCGGCGCGGTGGCTGCGTACGCGGGCGCGGCGGGTGGGGGCCGGGCGCGCAGACACCTGGCGGCCGCGCGCGCACCGCTGCGCTGGCACCAGGCGTTGCCACTCATGGCGCACCACCTGGCGCATCAACTGTATCCTTTACCATCAAATATATATACGGGGGCTGAGCACCTAGACCCCCTCCACAGGCCGGACAACGTTTTTGTCCCGGTCGAATCTTTTATGTAAACCGAAATTCACGTGAAGACATGGTCCAGGAACTCTGGACTTCTTTCCTTATGTGGTGATCGCTACGATGACTAGCGATAGATATTTATTTTATAGTAGTTCATTATATTAGCAGACTATATTTCATTTTTATTGTTCTTAACATTTAAAAAACCCCAAAATATGTAAATCTAAACACAAAAATATTTCAAAATATTACGATTACAAATCATTGCAAGTTATTAAAAATAAATAATTTCCTGAGCAAACATTAGTTGGGCCGTAAGCGGTGGTTTCGAATTCGGTTGGTGGCTGGCCTCCATCAACCAACCACGTCTTGTGCAGAGTTACGTGGCGCTGCTGGAGCCCTGGTGCGAGTGGAACGCGTGCTCACGTAAGATAATCAATATCAATATAAATTTTTGAGAGTAGCTGATTGGATCATCACAAGTGAATAGTTTTGCAACTGTTAATTAAATAATTTTCAATCGTTGCAGGTCAATTCATCCTGGGGCTGGCGCTGCTGGAGCTGGGCGAGGCGGAGGGTGCGTATACGGCGTTCTGCCGCGCTGCCAAGGGCGTCAGCACCGAGCCTTTCCTGCGCGCGCTGGCAGCACCGCCCGCGCCGCTCACACAGCATCAGGCGCTGGTGCTCTACTACTTGAAGGTACACTGAATAGTTATGGAAAATAATAATAATGCATATCAATAAGCGATCCTTATGCCATTAAACAATAATAATAACCCTACAAGAGACATATCGGTCCACTGATCTATTGTAATAAAGGTAAAGGATTACACTCTACAGTATCTTGTAAATGTAATTAAACACGCATGTAATTAAATGTAATTAAAAATATATCTCCAGTCAACTTACTAAATATATAATTGAAGGGCGTACTTAGAAAATAGAAGGGGATCGATATAGTCACCCGGCATCCTAGGCATTCATTAAGTTCTATTACTATAATTAAGGTCATAAAACTATTCGAGATACACGATGCCGGCGCTTGCGTCGTGCGTTTAGCCGAAACCGCTATAAGCATCGCCGACAAAGACGATCCCAATCTGGTGAGTCAAAGTTTTTTTCATATTCTTTCCATTACACAATCTCTGTATACAAAAATAAGTTAAAACCCGGCTAGGATTGTGCATAGATTCAATTAACACGTATGTGTCGTCGCAGGGCATGTTCCAGTGGGTGGTGTTCAAGTGGCACCTGTCAGGCGGGCGCGTGTCTCGTGCACTCAGCGCCGCGGCCGCCAACAGCGCGCCAGTCGCCCGCGCCGCCGCCGCCGCCGCGCTGCTCACCACGCTGGGTCGGTACTGGCCGACACCGCCGTTATACCCGTCACCCTCTAGTCTTGCATTTTTACTATACATCTGTGGTTACAACGTTTCTTAATAAATATATACTATTTTTATAAATATTTTAATTCGGTAGTAAGTTTACGGAACTTAGTTCCCACCCAACGGGACGTAAGCAAACGCGCTTTCGTTATATCTTTGTATTTTGTTGGGAGGCTTCTCGGGGACATTTATATATATGTTTGTGGTCGTGTAGCGGAGCGCAAGCAGCTGAGCGCGCTGGTGTCGTGCGGCGCGCTGGCGCTGGAGGCGGAGCGTGCGGCGGCCGCGCGCGCCAAGCTGCACGACGCCTTCCCGCACAACCCCTACTACGACTTCCTGTACGCGTTGCACGTCTCGCGACACCACTATAGAAAAGGTAGGCTCGGCACGAAAATCTAACGCGGATCATCGGTTTAAAATACTATCAAAAATGTTGGAAGTCTTTATTTTATTTTACCAGCATAATTGAGGGAATTTGGATAGAATTCCCTCAATTTTGTATCCTACGCTTGGCGGCCTAGGTTTGTGTCTCTTTCACCGAACCTTGTGTCTAAGTTGCTGCTGTCTCCAAAGTAATACTATAAGGCATGGACCCTTTTATATCATGTCCCAAGTTATAAAATCTTTTTTCTCTAAACTCGACTTTGAATGGCCATGGAACATACTGCCTTATATCCTGCGAAGTCATAGAACAATGACGAACATTCTGTTTAAGCAAAAACTGTAAGGCAAACTATTTTTCCCTTGGACGGTCATTAGTTCATTGGACCGAATGATATATTTCTCTTCGTACTCCGAACATTTGCTTCGGAGCACATTGGATGGCGTGTAGATTTCAGCACTGCTACATAAACACCTAGTCCCCTACGGCATGGAAGTCTACCCTTGTTTATCTGATCTTTAATAAACTCAACAACTCAAACCCACCTCACAACAAATTACCTCTCTCAAACACTGTTTTTTCCGCATAACAATGGTATATTGGATACATACTTTTATATGATGGTGACAAAATCGGGGATGCTGTATATTTCGACCGTGCCAGAAAACTCTGGTGAAATCGTCGACAAATGTTAAAATAAATTCAATTACAATTGATATTTACTCGGAAAGATTTCGAAATGGGCTAAACACATTATTGTTCACTTAAATCACCAAAAAATGCAAGTTTACAATTAAAATACCTCAGTCATCGTTTCAACACTCTTGGAGAACACTCCCTTTATTGCCTTGTCAAATATCTAAGTAATAGACCTGAAAATTTTGACCGATTGTCAGTTTCACGATCCCTTTAAAAGCATGGCCAAACTTGTACTCGAAGAAACTGGGAGCTATCAACAGAGGGAGGTAGTGCTTTACGGCTTTTGTAAAACGCCGAATCGACCACAGATGGAGTATTGTTCTCATCTCTGTTCCGGATGTATGTATGTCCTAGTATCAGCTTCTACCATTTGAACATGTGCGACGACGAGCCACTCGAATTTTCAGAGATGCTGTGCTCAGTGAAGGGTTTGACTCTTTGGCGTTTTGGATATCGCATCCTTGTGTCTTCACCCATTTATGGTGTTTCGAAATCCGCAGAGATTTTTGGTTCTGAGCGAGCTCTCTAATTCTTATCGGCCAATTCCAATGATTCCAAAAGAGACCAGCATTGCTCTCGTTATTCCTGTGGTATGCTAGGGTATCTTGAGCGATGCTCAGTTAGGTAGACAAAGTAAGTAGTAGGAATGTTAATTATCAAATGTCCCCAGCGGCGGCGGTGCTGTACGAGCGCGCGGCGCGGTGCGGGGCGGCGGGTGAGGCGGGCAGTGCGGGGGGAGGCGCGGGGGGCGCGGCGCGGCGTCGTTACCTGGCGGCCGCGCTCACGTGCCTGCGCCTCGCCAGCCCGCAACACGCCTTCCTCGCGCGACCAGACGCACGCGCCGCGGGAGACGCGCTGCAGGTACACGACACGACCACGATACGACTCGTGCGGGGAACTGACGATATATTCAACTGTTTACATTACTATTTTATAATATGGGGCGACGATAAACTTGTGAGGGTAACATAGTATTATTCTCTTAATTATATGTATATGTATTCACTAATTAACGCTACTTATCTGTCGTACTAAATTTAATGTATACATATATATATTAATATTATATTGTGCCCACTTGCTGAACTTACATTTTAAACAGCACATTACTGAAACGAAATAAGACGCCGTCGATAAGTAGCGGTTCATATGTCCTAATAGCGTAATTGAACTACTCTCTACTTAAATATATCAAATTAATCTCTCTATTTAAATATATCAAAGCCAAACCTGACAAATGTTCTGACTGACTCACTGACTGACCTATATATCAACGTACAGCCGAAACTACTGTACCTAGAAACTTGAAATTTAGTACAATGGCTCCTTATTGGATGTAACTGAGCTCTAAGAAAGGATTTTAAGAAATACAATCCCTAAAGGGGTGAAATAGGTGTAAAAAGTTTATATGGAGTCTTCATATTTTTGGAATTAGAAGTATGGGAATAGGTATATAACTTTGGAATACAAAGTAAAATGATCGGTGTAGATGAAATGGACATATTCTCCCCTTAAGGGGAAAAAGTGAAGAATTATTTTTTTATGAAAAAATCTCATTTCTGGACTTAGCAGTAACAAAAATAGTATACAGGGTCATGATTAGAAATAAAAATGATCTTTTTAGGTAAAATGGTACAAAATTCTTCCAAAAAAGAGGTCAATTGGAGGGGTATACATTTTTTCTTAAATCTTATAACGAATCAAATCAAATAACTAGAGTACAAGTGGACGACGTCGCGGGCTAAAGCTAGTCATTAGTCATAAATGTTTCATATTTAAACACCAAATTATTTTAATTAGGTAGTTATGATAGATTTATTAAAATTTAAGGTATATATTATTTACTAGTTATATTTATTAAATACCCAAGTACTTATTTCGTTTAAATGCAAAAAGGTATATTATAAGTACGGCGTAGTAACGTAAAAGCTATAAAAAATAGTATCAACGTAAAAACAATAACATAATAATTAATAGCATTAGGTAAGAATTATCAAAATATTTTAGACGTAATAAGATAGATTAGATTAATCATATTGTTTTAAATGATACTTGGACGTTTTAAGGTATACTTCGGAAGTAATGAATGGACTTATTTTTTAGGAAATCTCCAACAATCTACAATCGGCCCTTAAAAACGATAGCCTGCAAAGTTCTATAATAATGTCTGTAACAGGAATTACAAAGTACTTATGTTTGAAAATAAAAATACGCCAACATTATACGAAATATATAGTAATAATGTTCACAAGTTGTCTAATTACTTTAGTGACGTCACAAAACCTTGGGACAATCGTGTGATCTGACAGTAAATATTTTATAATTAATTTACATTAATGGCCTTATATTATATACATCTAGGGTTGCTATCTTTTTTATAAAAGATTATAGTGGTTTTATTTATATATTAAATTATATTTATATATATTATATCTATATATTTATTTATATTAAAGGGCACACATATTTTTGGACATTAATGTTTTTTTTTATTTATATAGGAATCAATATAATGTAACCTAACCATATTTAGCTCTATTTTATTAAATTAATGAATGCATGTTTCCACCACGCTGCACTCTGCCTATCTCTTGTGAAGGCGTTCTCATTCACAGCTAATACAAAATGGGACAGTTGAATTACCATAGAAAATATAGTTATAGAGTATATAAGTGTATATATAGTGTGTGTAAATATAGTTATAGAGTATAATAAGTATAGAGTATCTTTCGTACGTTATTGTTTTCTACGATATACAATATTCCACAATATAGTACAATTGACTAAAATATAGTAAGGTACTATATAACATAGTACCGTTGACAACCCTATGCATCATTCTTCTATACGCGTTTGTCACTGAACTTCTACACTTGACCTAATGTGGTTTTTGTGTGCATTGGTTTAGTGCAAACTAAACTGTTCTCGTAACAAGATATTGTATAAAATATTTAATTTCAGTATACGGTAAATTAACAATTACATACTTTTGACATCAAAGTGAATACATAAAATACAAAAGTCAATTAATAATAATAAAATGTAATATATATATGTATTACATTCTATTATTATTAATTGACTTTTGTATTATAAATATATAGATCTTTGTTTGTATAAGTCTTTGTTTTGTATATAAATCTTTGTCCATCTCTTGCAGGCGATTTTGTAAAATGAAAAGTTTTGTAAAACGATTTTGTATAAATTAAAAATTTAAAAAACCCCCGATACAAAAAGACCTCTAAAAAGAGTAAAAATAATATTTTTATGTACTTATTGAACTCGTTGCGTCGGGAGACCGTTGTACGTACGTTGATAGTGTATATACCTATTACGAAGTTAATCATTGAGGACTTAGACTGTACGATTCGTGAATGTAATTTCTTTATTTGCCTTGTTTACTTACTTGCATTTTAATTTCTTCCTTTATTAATCGGTTCCCCGACGCAACGAGTTCAATAAGTACATAAAAATATTATTTTTACTCTTTTTAGAGGTCTTTTTGTATCGGGGGTTTTTTAAATTTTTAATTGATTTTTTTTTCTGCTTTTTAAACTTATGTTACTAATTTCTGAATTGTACTAAATGAACCTAAATAAAAATCAATTGTTTAAGTAGGAAAGATTTGTTTGTTTCTTTGAATTGAATAGGCTCCGAAACTACGGGACCGATTTTTAAAAAAATCTTTTAGCATTAGAATCCTTTATTATGATGTACATAGGTTATATTTATTAAGAGAAATATATATTATATTTAATAAAATAAGGATCCACGTGAAAGTTTCGACAATGTAATAAATTTATAAATGTATTAAGTAACATGATTCAAGACTTTTTCATATGGGTAGGTAGGTAGGTTTCATATATACGAATATTAATAAATATAAACATTTAGAATTAAAATGATTTACAACCACTAATAACACTATGACGAAGGGATTTTTATAATCACTAGCTGTTGCCCGTGATTCTTTATGACTACGATCATAAGCCATATAAATATATTTTTACAGTCTCCGTGGACGCAGTCACGGGCAACAGCTATCCCTAATAAAGTACTTTACCTCAGTACGTAAGTCTTAAAACCTTTTGGCCTTCATCCTTTTGGCGACACCGCTAGGAACAGCTAATTATTGCATAAGAACCTCTTCCCCGCACGAATAAAAAGTCAATATCTTAAAAACGACTATTTTTATTTCAATCAAACATAAATAAGAAACATCTCGACGAGCATAGCTTTCAATTAAACAAAACCGCATTCAAATCCGTCCACGCGTTTGGCCGCAAACAGCTAATTATTGCATAAGAACGTCTTCCCCGCACGAATAAAACGTTAATATCTTAAAAACGACTATTACTATGTCAATCAAACATGGATAAGAACCATCTCGATGAGCATAGCTTTCGATTAAAAAAAACCGCATTCAAATCCGTCCACGCGTTTGGCTGGAAATTTGCCACAGACAGATACACAGATACACATATACACAGATACACAGATCGACAGGTCAAACTTATAACACCCCTCTTTTTAGTCGGGGGTTAAAAATGAAAAGTTTTAAAAATTATGTTTTCCCATCCAAAATTTATTTGTTGCCTCTGAATTGGCATTAACATTAATTGCCCCCCGGGCCTTGACCTTTAAAGTAATTTTTACAAAATACAGAGTAATAAGAAAAAGAGGGAGCAAAACATTTTCTTGTTTCGTTTTTTTGTGTTGTTTATCAAGATTTGTTAAAAGTCGTAAAACAAATGTTGTTGGGATTGATGTAGAGAGGCTGCCTGCAAGAAGTGGCCAATTAATTACAAAATATATATATAAAGTAAGAAAGAAAGGAAGAAACTTTTATTCGAGCTTTATAAACACGAAAAAAAAATACAAAATAAAATAAGCAAAAATATTTTAAAAACATTAGATAAATAAAAAAAAACAACATTACATTATTAATGAATTTAAAAAATAATAAAAACAATAAATAAACTAAATATCCTTAACATGCACAGGACAAGTCGGCGCTGAAAAACTGGTTTCAAAAGTCTTAGTTTAATCTTCATATGTTACATATGATATTAAATATTTTGTTCATGCGTACTTCACTTAATAATTACATTATATTGTCCGACTTAGGTTATTTTATAATATATATTGTAATAACCCGGTAAGAATTTCCTTCATTATCTTGAACCTTAAATGCTAATTGCCTAATTTAGTGTCCCCGTTGGTCGAGTGGTTAGCGCAGATGCCTAAAGTATATCGGCCCAAAGGGGCTCAGATTCAATTACCGACAGGGACTGGCATGTGTTTTTATGTATATAAAAATTTTTATTGTTTGTGTTTTTTATTATTTATTATTGTAAATAAATATTATAAAAAAATAAGAAATACGTACATAACGTTTATTGTGAAAAAAATTACACAAGCTGATATGGTGTTTATACTTAAATAAACTTAAACTGAAGAAAAAAAATCATGTGTTGTCCTCAGTAGTTGAATTTTCGATTGCAATTGACGAGGAGAAAATGAATAATTTACAATCAAAAATATATGACACATATTTCTTTACATTGTTCTTTCTCGGACGGAGTGTCGTTAAAGCTAATATAGGTAGGTACTAACTGCTAATAGAACTATATACAGAGATGTGAAAAAAGGTGAATTCGCCTTTTGGCGAAACAATCAAATTTAATATTATTCCAGGTTGGCTTCAGAGATGTTTTATTATCATAAATATCATAGTCTTATAAATTAAACTACAATATAGTAACATAAGTCTGGCCCGAATGAAGAAAGGTTTTGTTCTGATAAATTATTGTTATGCATAACAAACATTAGTACTAAAATTCGGCAGACTGTTTTAAATGGCTTAAGGTACTTTACGCGGTACTAAAAACTTTTAACTGGCTGATACGGACGATTTGTCAAAACGATTATAACGAGCCGTTTCCGAATCCAAAACGCGTTCTGTTATCACTGAGCCAATACTTAGATTGAATTTGAATTTTTACTATGTGGTTAGATTTTTTGTGAATCATTGCTTCAATTACTCTGGATAGATATAGTACCTAATATAGAAAGAGGGGAAATTCATAGTTAGAGTTAAACTTTTGATAGTGGATGGACGTGTATAGGAAATTAGCAATGGGGTAATGACATATAGATGATAAAAGAGAGCGAGTAGACTTACAGCAAGTACTGTGTTAGTCAAAAACGCTTATGTCCTCGTCACCAACAGCATTAAATTTTATATAAAGTACAACTTTTTAAATTACTTCTTCAGAAACTTATTTCTGTAGTCTCTGTTATATGACATAGGTAAAAGGTTCGGTAAGGTCTAAGGAGGTTCTATATGAAAGTATTTGATTAAACATCAATAGTAGGAAATTTTAATTAATTACTTTTTAATTCATTAGAAGAGAATGAGGTTCGTCCAAGGAAACTTAGATGATACAGTATTTCAAGTTTTAATATTTCGCTGTAATTAAGAGACTAAGAATATTTTTATAATTTATAAAGGTTAAGTAGCCGTTTGGAAAAAATAGGGCAAAAAAATGCAAGACTGTTATCAAAAAATAAATAATGAAATATTTTTTATCATTTAAGAGAATTGATAGTCCAAGAGTCATTGCGGATTAAATAAGTATTATAAGAAAGATAAAAGTAAATAATCATGAATGATGGTTTGGATACCGCTCGCTTACAGCACCTCCCACTAGTACCTAATAGAAGATACGTGAATCGATTTTTGTATCGGTTAATATGAATCGACTTCAAAACAAGAGAGTTATCGATCTAACTCAGATATGTAGGTGCATAATATATGCAATATTTATTTTGTATGCAATATTTATTTTGTATGCAATATTTATTTTGTATGCAATATTTATTTTGTATGCATTATTTATTTTGTATGCAATATTTATTTTGTATGCAATATTTATTTTGTATGCAATATTTATTTTGTATGCAATATTTATTTTGTATGCAATATTTATTTTGTATGCAATATTTATTTTGTATGCAATATTTATTTTGTATGCAATATTTATTTTGCATGCAATATTTATTTTGCATGCTATATTTATTTTGTATGCATTATTTATTTTGTATGCAATATTTATTTTGTATGCAATATTTATTTTGTATGCAATATTTATTTTGTATGCAATATTTATTTTGTATGCAATATTTATTTTGTATGCAATATTTATTTTGTATGCAATATTTATTTTGTATGCAATATTTATTTTGTATGCAATATTTATTTTGTATGCAATATTTATTTTGTATGCAATATTTATTTTGTATGCAATATTTATTTTGTATGCAATATTTATTTTGCATGCTATATTTATTTTGTATGCAATATTTATTTTACATGCAATATTTGAATTTATAAATATTTCCTAGGTTTTATAAAGAAATGAGCAATATTTTACAGGTTAATGTATGTATGTCTGTCCTTTCATATGACGGAAACTAGTTGACCGATTGCAATGATTATTGTTTTTATCAGATATTATTTATTATTAGTGTTCTTTAGTCAACATTTTATCAAAATAAAATTTAAATATTCAGTACCTACACTTGGAAAGATATGGATCAGAATGCTATAAATATATTTATTTACGTAACTTTTTTTATTATATTTTATCAGAATTATGTCTTTATATTTGCCTGTAAAGTAAACGTCCTTTGTTCATTCTTCTTTAAAATTAAGAAAAGCTAATTTAAACATATGCATTTATTATTACTCGTAAAGCGTTTATGCTACTACTTGTTTTGATTCTTAAGAACTAATCACATTATACAATCTACAGCGTTCTATCTAACTCCCAAAATATAGCGAGGATAAGTTTCCAACATTCAGGTGGGAGGAAGCACTACCTCACATAGTTTTTTCACAATGCTAAATTAGTACGCTAGTTGATCTAGCGTTTAGTAAATAGTGTCTAGAAATAGAGGTTTAGTTTACTACTAGTAATTTGATTTAACTTACTCTTTATTAATTATAAATGAAAATTCCCTGTAATATTAAACAAAGACCAGATTGGTAAATAATAATATTTTACTATTTGTAGATAATTGGTCCCGAAGAACTGGCTGCCGAATTACGCGAAGAAGTTCCTGAATCATTAGGTCCAGTACAACAAGCTTTACTCAGTTAGTATTACGTTCATGATTTAATATTTACAACTAAGTCATTGCAATACATAAAATCAATAAACTATATTTATTTTATTCTATTTTAGAGACCGGCAACATCGACTTTGATTATTTATATCCCAAGCTAAAAGACGCGGACGTGGAAACTCTACTCGCAGTTACGAAGAGAGCAATCAGTACCGGCCAGTTTATGCCTCATTGGTTTCTTCAGAAATTCTTGGTATTTGGTTTTTATTAAGTTATTTCAACTTATAAATTGTTGGTGGCCAGTTGAAGAATTTATAATTAACAAGATAGAATATATAAACTTCAAATATGGTGCAAACACTAATATGCTAGCTAACAAATACATAGAATATTGACTACAAAATTATTTGAAACAGTATTCGTTTCAAAATGAATAGAAAGATCAAAGCGTATCTAGGAAGTCGATCACATAAAAGGATTGTTCGTCTAAAGTACGAATTGTTTGTACAGGATTCGGAGCCGAACTCGTGCATCCGTGCGTTGCTGAGCGGCGGGCGCGCGCTGGAGGCGGCGGAGCTGTGCTGCGCGGCGCTGCGTCGCGACGCACTTGCTCTGCTGCCGCCCGCCGCCGCGCGCCCCGCACCCGCCCGCGCCGCTCCCCTCGCCCTCGCTGACCTGCTGCTGCACGAGCTGCGGCACCACGAGCGAGACCCGCGCGTCAGAGAGGTACACGATAGCGAATATCCGAACGGGGTATCGCCCGTCACTGTATTGGTGTGAAAATTTAATAGCGAGACTACCAGGAGAATCTTCCATTGGTTGGCTTTAGATATCGTAAAAGTTAACTGGCCCTTTAATTCAGATGACGTTTACGTGTATCATTTTATATCCCAGAGCATGTAGAATTATAGCGATAGCGATGTTGTATATCAAACCCATACAATTATCTTTTAATTCGACTAGCATCATTTTTACTTCTCAATTCCTTTAAATTCCCGTAACATAACAAGTTTAAAAAGGTTATCTTAATTTTTACTTATAGTATACCACCTCACTAACTTAATAATCTATATGTTATATGTATTATGTAATGGTTGTCAGTAATAAAAAAAAGTTTTTGTTTTAGGTTTACAATGAGTTGGACTCATTAGTTAAAGAATATACCAAGCTGATAATTCGGACGTCTGAAGACGTAAAACTATTGCAAGTATATAATTAATGTTTGTAATAGAAACTTTAAAAGTGTATAATTATTTTAATAAAAAAATCGTGTTTACTGTCAAAGTATTTTTATTTCATCTAAGCCCTTCCACACAAAAACAACATTAACCATAAAAATATCACAACATTATATACCATATCTAGCATTGTTTGTTATCACAAACTATAAAAGAAATCATTGTTTTTAAAAATAAATAAGAAATTATATTGAATGTATTGTCATAATTTATATTCTAATATTTGGTTATGTTCACAGAGTCAAATAAAATTGACCATAATACAAAAAGTTTTAACAATAATAATATAACACAATAGGCACAATTAATAAATGAATGTTATGGAATGCTCCTGCTAAATATAAAATACATTTATTTGCTAAAAAATCCTTGGTATTCCCATAGTACCATTTACCATATTATACTTATTTTCCTACTAACTAACCAGAAGAATATTTATCAAAGGGTCATGCTATTATCATGACATAGTAACAAATTCATAACCATGTTTGTTAAAAAACAATTCACCTTAACCATTTAATAAATTTGGTAAAAAACATTAAAAATAAAATATTTGGTAACAATAAAATAATAATAAATAGTTTAATGTTTCACTAATTTTACTCTCATGATGGCTAGAACTAGACGAACTACTTTCTCATAAATTAAAAACATCAATGCAGCAGTCATAACTGTCTGTAACAGCTTTGTTTCTAAGCCTCTAAAGAGTGTTACAGGCTTGTTTTTAATATCCCGGACCAGGGGCTTAAGGCTTGCACCCGCACGCAATCTGGATTGTACCAATTGTAGTGGATAAGTTAATGTTGTTGCTACAGCTTTAGCTATTGCACCAACAAAAAATGCTGTGTATGTATCAAATTGACCTCTTGCAGTCAATTTTCTTTTCAATCCTTCATACACCATAAACTGAATAGCTGGATTTGATACTAACAATAATGATGGTAATGTACCAGACCACAAGCCTTTAGCTCCTTCTTTTTGAAATATAATAGAGAGCCCTTCCCAGAGACTGGGATATAGATTCTTTTCTAACTTCATTCTAGTATTAACTACCCACAATGGCGATGTAATCAGTACATTAACACTGCCAGCTAACATACCAAACATTAAATCCTTCATAGCCGAAGTACTTGTTTTACTTAGTCTACGTAAAGAATGAAATGTGTAAAAATAAACAAAATTGGATACAGATAGTGATTGCAATACAGGACCCAAACCACGATACAGAGCTTCAAAACCTTCTTCTTTTGTTAATTTAATGAGTAGTTCTAATGTTGTACCATGAAGATTTTTGGAATCATCAACTGAAAAAATATTATTTATAAATTTACTATAATATATTTTTATTACTTCAAAAACTTTGCTCTTGTGTTAAACAAACAAATATCGTAAAGTACTAGTCATGTTCATATTCATATTAGTCATTATTCATCGCATGAATTAATATCACTATAATATATTATTTACCTTGTATTCGCGAGCGTATTGTGTCTAAAGGATAAAATGCAGACATTCCTATAACACTGCCCTGTAAAAAATATGATGATAATTAAGTTAAATAGAAGGCTGTGAATTATTATTTCGTGCAAAAAAATATACAAACCGTAGCTCCTGCTATCGCATGAATGAGAGTCTCATAACTCAATAATGATGAAGCCATTTTATTTTATTTGAGAACAAATACGAATTTAATGAAATAACAAATAATAAACTAAATGAAACACATTGTCCATAAAAATATAATTGTTTAAAATTTTAACAATTTATCGGAACAAACGACACACCTGCCTCAATCATTTTTATGGACTAATCTTTATAGTACTCTGTGGACTAATCTGAATTCTGAAATAGCGACACAAAATCAAAAAAGTATCGATACTTTGTGGTATCGATTACTTTAAGTTTGAATACCGATACTTTTATACTCGATACTTTGTATTCGATACTTACACTCAATGAGTACTTTTTGGCAGGTATCGTATCGAATAAATCTTCGAAGGCTACGTACGCTATCTAACACAATATACTCAACCTTCTAAATCATAACTTTGAGTAAAATAATAACGAAATTTTCAATAGTGGTCGGCAGTTGTCCTCTTTTTAATATTCTATTTTTTTTTTACTAATACCAAGAGTTTATAATAATACAAATGATTTATTTTCTCTGAATGTAGGTATACAAAATAGGCTGCATTCTCATTTAAGTATTTACATACATTCTACCGTTAGGCCTGCAAATGCAATTTTGAAATTTATTATATTCTGTTTTTATTATATTCTGTTCTACTGCCCCATTGAATCTAAGCTGACTATACTTACTGACTGAGATTGACGGCTTGCCTGCAAAGCGCATTCAATCTCAAGATAAAAGATTCTAAACTTCAAAGTACTCGATACTATGAAGTATTTGTTAAGATACTTAGATATTTGTTTAGATACTTTTGTCAGTACATTTTTTTTTATCAAATTAATCTTGAGTAACATAGAAACTTAATAATCGATACAGTGTCTCTATACGCGCATTAGACATAAAATTATTATAATAACTCTATGACATTAGACCCTAAAAAAGTACTCGATACCTTGAGGTATTGGTTAAGATACTTAAATATTTGTTTAGATACTTTTTTACTCTTGAGTAACAGTATAGATACTTATTGATCGATACCGTGTTTCTATGTGCGCATTAGACATAGAATTATTATAATAAATCTATGGCATTAGACCCTAAAAAAGTACTCGGTACCTTGAAGTATTTGTTAGGATACTTTTATAAGAACGATACTTTTTTTCAAATTACTTTTGAGTAACAGTACATATACTTATTAATCGATACCGTGTCTCTGTGAGCTCAATAGACATAGAATTATTATAATAACTCTATGGCATTAAACCCTAAAGAAGTACTCGATACCTTAAAGTATCGATACTGTTGTTGCGATACTTTTATGAGTACGATACTTTTTTTTCAATGCTACTCGAGTACAGTATCGATACATTTTATTCGATACCGTGTCCCTAATTTTATTGTTCTCTGTTTTCCTAATCTGAAATCTGAATAATGAATTCTGAATTCCAAAGACAAAATTTATAAACTAGACTATGTACTTAGTAGAGACAATTGACTCTGGAATATACTTGTAGACAGCGAATCCTAAATGTTAATATGAACCAGTAGGCATTAGGGTAAGTGAGAAATAATTATTTTTGAACAATACTTTAAAATTAACATTGGAAACAATTCAATTTATATATTTTTATAATTTATTAGATGCCGTATATTCCGCAATGCCACCCATATTTCCTTCCTGTCTCTATGAGAGTCTGCATCGTAGGAATGACCTATATGAATCTAACTTCAGCAGTTTATATAACTATCGGCATGAAGCAGCGCTGACGGACTAGACTGGGATTCAGGGAGCTCAGATACTTTAATTTGGACTTCTAGTCTAAATTACGGTCTTAATGTGAGGGGACTGCGAGGGATAAATGAATATTTTATTGATTTTTTTAATACGTTTTTATTTTAAAACTTTTTATTTTTGTTAAGTTGTTTTGTGTCTTTTAACAGTAATGAATTTTGTTAGTATTTTATACCCAATCCTCATAAACTTTATTAAATCAAATCTTAGACACAACATTATTATAATAGGCAAAATTATCAAAAAACAAATTACAAAAATAATTTTAAATTAACACAATACGACTTTTAGGTAATTGTTACACCTAGTATTTAAAATAAATAAAAAAAATATATTTGTTACAAAAGTATTGTGTGAGCGAGACAATAGAGATGTTTAGTTTTCACCTCCAATTTTCGCTCAGAGCTTTTCGTCAATATCGATACTTATACTGTGTGTTGAGAGACGAGATTCAATCAAAAAAGAGAGAGGGAAAGAGAAGGATTTGATTTGATTCCGTTGATTACTTTTATTACAATAAAAGTAATCAACGGAATCAATGTTGATGAAATTTGGTATTTTGATAGCTTAAATAGGCTTGACCGTTCTCAAGTTACGAATGAAAAAAATATTTATCTCGAATTTTGGAATAGTTTCCTGGACCCATTTATTGCCGATTATCTGTTCATATCATAGAACCCGAATCTAAAGTTTGGTCAATATTAGTTGAAAAATCTCTCGAGTACAGACCTCCGTATAATCATACATAAATTACAAAAGATTTTCGTCTGGTTACAAAGCTTTTGCTCGTATAGTAGTATAGTGTCTTGATTCCATTGGAAAAAAATTGAGACGAATCGTTGAATTTCGTGTTCGATCAGTATTATAAATGTGTAACGTCTATCTGTATTCGACATCGACAAAGTCTTTATCAATGAATAAGTATAAAATATTGAATGTGCGTTTCAATCACTCAAAAAAGTATTGGATAGATTTTTATGAAATTTTACCACATCGACAGATGGACCACGGAAAAGGATATGCATCAGTTACATTATTTTTGTCCCGCAAAAGCACAATAAGAACAATAACGTAGCCACCAATCACCAATTAAGGTTGCGAGGTCGTAGTTATTGTCAGTTAGTTTATTTTAGATGGAAACTATTTGAAACACATGTAGGGAGGTATGGTAGGTTTTGTTACATTTTTTAATTCATCTTTCTTTTTTATTCAATGAAATTTCTAGTGGAATGTTTAGCGTGAGAGCATGAAGTTCTTATCCGAGGAACTTCCCATGTTCTTACCGTGCAAGAAATAAGGATTTTTTCTTAAAAAGATATTCTTGAAAGTTCCTTTCCTGTTACTGTGGATTTAAAGAGAGTTAGAGGTATTTTGACAAATTTTTTTTTTGTTTCCTGTTAAAATCGGGTTCTTGCGTGCCGAAAATCTTTTACATGTGTACCATCAAATTACAAGTAACGACAGGGCTCAGCAAGAATATGATGCTTGTTTTTTTAAACCTTTGTTTGATGATTTTAATTCTATTAGAAATACGAGACTTGACAAGTTGCTTCCATCTGATAGGCAAATAAATTCCACTTCGATAAATGTAAATGTTTTATGTTCTCGCGGTTTCACTAGCGAGTTTAAGACTAAGTATGATGGTAAGAATTTATACAAAGCATTTCGGAAATAAGAGAAGCTTGGGATATTTCGCCCTCAAAATTATTATCATTAGGTACTACATTTTTTTACTGAAGATGGCCTTTACTAGTTTCGTAGTGTTCGTGATAGGGTACTTAATTGGGACAAACATATTGCGCTACTTAAAATAGATTCAGCTTAAGTTTAGAAGATGACAATTAGATACTTATTACGGATGTCTTATACCAAAACTAATAAAAGCGAAAAAACATCTAAACGGTTCGCAAATGGATAACCCTACTTATTGTGATGTGTCGATAGACGCGTTAATAAGAGTTTTGAGAGATTTTATAAACTAAAGGAACCAAAATCAAAAGACGGCAAATTAATATCCGTACATCTTATCCCTTCTTCAAAATGAAATGAGTGCTACAAGCCACCAAAAAATATATCAAAGAAGCATTTGTTTCAAGTATATTTTTATTGAGAACTCTGATTCTTCAGCAGCCAGCAAAAATGAAAATACTACAATAGATCTGGAAACGCTACAAATATAGTGAAAAGATGAACACAGTACTTCAGAATTCTTAAACTAATATCCAAATCATAAATAAACTCTTCTTTAAATATAATACGTGCTTATAATATATTTTAGTATGTGGAATGATCATGAGGCCACATACACGTAACATGAAAGATGAACTCTTTGAACAAATACTAGTTTTAAATCAGTTAAATAAGTAAAACAGTATTTTATTGTAAAAACCTATTTATTTTATAAATACTTACCTATTTTGCATTTTATATTAAAATCGCCCCGTTGGTCGAGCGACTGCGCAATGGGGCCCGGGTTCGATTCCCGGCAGAGACAGGCATTTATCTGATGAGCATAGATATCTGTTTTTTTGGGTTTGGTCGTTTATTAAATATATTCTCAGTATTTATATGTTTATTTCTTTGTATTTGTATCGTTGTCTAACATCCTTAACACAAGTAGGTAAATATTTTGCTTACTTAGAGGTTAGATCAATGTGTGTAATTTGTCCCGTATTATTATTATAGTCCGGTCAAATTAGACCAAAAAATTAGGGTGAAATTACATAAATTCGCAACAAGCTGAATTTTGGTACAATTGTTCAAAACACGATTATAAACAATAGCTGAAAGTTCTCCATCATTCCCGTGTGTGGAAAAATTTTTATTCAAGGTCAAATGTCAAAAAATGAGGTTTTCGAGATTTTCAGCAAAACGGTAAGTTTTATCAGAAAAATACCTCAGACTAAAATTGTAGATCATTAAATTATCTATAAAAAATTTAGCAATACTTTTTTTCTCACGAGACACCGTTTCGGAGATATCGCAGTGTAAAAAGTTGTAACAGTTGCAATTGTCATAACATGCCTGAGTACGTCACGTATATTCATCCCTAGAGTTGTAATATTATGTAGTATAGGTTAAAATATTTTTCTGTCGGTCATTGTAACTTGCACTTAAAATATAAAATATACATCAGCTATAACTATAAGAATATCAGGTCATCTTTTGGTTTATGTGCATCTTATAATGATACATTAATGTACGAGGCAGCAGCAGTTTTTCATCGTCCTCCTCATATCCTACCACCGGAAAGTGGTACATTTATTCAATACATGGCAGACAATGCTGATATTAATGTCAATACTCTAGACGGCAATAACACGCCTCACATAATGGGTTTAATTCAAATTGTTACTCCGAAAAATTCTGTTTTACTAGAAGAACCCGTGCCACGAATAAAAGAATCTCTTTCAGCAGAAGACTTCAAGGCAAAAGCTCATGTTCCGATGCAGATCTATCAAAATGACGGAGTGGTTGGTTACAGTAAAATAAATGTTAAAGATTTTGTTTATGAAACTGAATCGGTATCTTTATTCAAGAAATCTGATGCAGTATGGTTTTACGGGAAATGGAAAAATCCATATTTACCTGGTTGGAATGGTTTTATGGAACGTTTAACTAATAATTATATGAATTATTGTAAATCTCAGATTACATTTTCACCATTTATTCACCAACCAGCCAGTAACTATAATACTATCTATACGACTTTACTTTGTGCATTAGAAAATGCAAAACGATATGGCCACACTGTATGCATCGTGACTTTCGACCAGCCTCTGTATGCTAAAGCTCGAGAAATAGTAGCAACCGCACCTGAGAGCTCTGAAGTATCAAAAATCATCATCAGAAAAAAAAAAACGCGCTAAGTACACTACCTTATAGGTGGCGTGGAAACGTGTGCATTTTATGACAATTGCAACTGTTACAAATTTTTACACTGCGATATCTCCGAAACGGTGTCTCGTGAGGAAAAAAGTATTGAAATATTTTTTATAGATAATTTAATGATCTACAATTTTAGTCTGAGGTATTTTTCTGATAAAACTTACCGTTTTGCTGAAAATCGCGAAAAACTCATTTTTTTGACATTTGACCTTGAATAAAATTTTTTCCACACACGGGAATTATGGGGAACTTTCAGCTATTGTTTATAATCGTGTTTTGAACAATTGTACCGAAATTCAGCTTGTTGCGAATTTATGTAGCACCGAATGTCTAATTTGACCGGACTATTATTATAAATACATTTATTTTAAAGTATTAAAACTTGTACTTTTTATTTTTTTTTGATTTTTTTTTTATATGATCTAGGGCAATGCTTGACTACATTCCACCTGATGGTAAGTGGAATGTAGTCTTAGATGGTAAGTCGCATTGCCCTAGCAACCTATTCACTCTTCTCTTGAAGACAAATAAAAAATTTAAGACAAATTTCTATTTTAAATAGTAAAGCAACAACTTCTTTGCATTTTAAATTTAAATACTTTTATCAAACTAAACTAAACTGAACTGAACTGAACTGAACTGAACTGAACTTAACTAAACTAAATTAAATTAAATTAAATAAATTAAATTACGATAGGCCCAAATTTATCGTACAAGTACGATCGTATCGTAGTTTAATTTTACGTACGGTGTACGATTGCTGACGACGACGAAGCTTCATAGCAATCCATGGATTCACCGTGCGGGTGCCGGGCTCATCGCGTTGCAAGGAGAGGAGTGCATGCAGTGCCTGGGACTTGCGACCCAGGAGTAGGTTTAAGGGGCAACTTTATTGTGCGCAAAAACGCTCACCTTCACCCTTCACACTCCTCGCCCTACCTAACCAAATTTGGAAAGAACCTACTAATGCCGCCTTTGAAATACGTTCTATAAATGAACCGATGCTTTTTCTAGAAAGGCCAAGGTCTTTAAGTAGGCTATAGAGAGATTTTGCTGTTATACCTTTCGCTCCTACTTCTACCGCGTACAAACTAACTATGTATAAATTTATTCCTGATCAGTTCGTTGGTTAGTTCGTAATACTTATTGAGCTTGAATGTGTGATCCCTTGGGATGTTTGTTTCCCAAGGAACAGTAAGCTGCACAAGTATCACGCGCCTCAGATGTTTCGAATACAGGAATAAGTCCGGTCTGGATGACGAAACACCAACATCCCCAGGGATTTTGTAATGCTTTTCATACGTGTCCATCATGAGAATCCAATCAGGAGCCGCGTCTAATATTGAATAAGGCTTCGCTTTTGATTTTTTGGAGGAGCCTTCTTTTACGAATTCTATAGATCGTTTGGTGGTTGTTATACCCTTCCGCGCTCTTGCTACTGAAAGACTAACCGCTTCCCGTATAATTTCTAATACCTTGTCGTGGCAAAGCGAGTATTGACCTTTATCTAGAAGTACCCTACACCCTACTAATAGGTGTTTCGCGGTTCCTATTGCCTCCCCGCAGATGTTGCAAGACTTTTCGGTGGCTTTGCCCCATCTTACTAAATTACTTTGATCTGGGAGAGTCATTTGGAATGCATTAAGATAGAATTTTAATAATGCTGGGGACCAATCATAAATTAAGGTGCGCCACTTCAAAGCTAGTGGAATACAAAAATCTCCTATGGTCACCCATTCGTTTTGAATTTCTTAACTCATCGCGTGGAGTCGGTAATTATCGTTTTCGTCTTGTCGAATAAAAGATTTTGTTATGTCTATGTCTTGAACTTTCTTACTTGATCCTAGCCCTACTTTATTTGTTTGAGCACCTATCATAATTTTTTTATGAAATTGAAGTCGTGACTCGAGCTCTGAGGCAACTTTGTCTTTTGGAAGAGAAGTTACAGTATCATCTTTAGATTTTCCGATGATATGTCTTTTGGTAACTCTTAGATGTTTGTAGAGCTCCGATGGTGTCTTTAATTTAAATCCAAAATTGTTTCGGTCTCTAAATAAGGTTGAAGAGTCCGCTGAGTGCGCTAACCCGAGCCATAACTTCAATGTCGTTATGACGCTTGCATTTAACTTTGACAAAAGGGTTTTATTAATATCATAAACGAGGAAAGGCCAATTAAGACGTGATGTTAAAAAAATATCGTAAATCCAAGCTTTTTTTGACGTTACTTATTGGTTGGTTGTCTACCTTTTTGAGATCATTTAACCGATGAACTTAACTTAAACCGATAGCCCCCCTTTTTTTCATTTCTAATTAATTTGTCTATTAAAATATTAATAACTATATTAAATATAATAGGAGAAATACAACAGCCCTGAAATAAACCAACGTTATAATTAAGTGGTTTTGAATGGTTTTCATTAAAAATTAAGGAGAATTTTAATTTTGAATAATATGATGCAATAATGTCGCGAGTTACCGTAGGAAAGTTATACCATTTGAGCGCGAACATCATTAGTTCATGTCGTACCGACCCAAAGGCGTTTTCTAAGTCTATCCAACAAACCGTAATTTGTCTCTCGCTAGTTCTAGTATCTTTATGGCTTTCCGATATTAACTTATTATGTTTCAGGCATCCAGAAATTCCGGGCAAAAACCCTTTCTGGTGATTAGGCCTGAAATATCTATTGTTAATCATGAATTGCGTCATTTTAGTTTGTAAAAAAGAGAAAAAGATTTTGGAAATTGTATTTGTTAGGGCTATCGGTCTGGGGGGCGTCATCGGCGAGAACCTCCTCGTGTGCCCGTCTGTTTCCCTTGTTGCTCGGATTCGTTCGGTGGCATCGGAAGCGGTACGGGCCGGTGCTCCCTGGGCAACAACGGTTAATGTGATCCTTCGGGTTTGCATTAGCCGTTGCCTAATACTCGGCGCGAGGTGGGTCGGCCATGGGGGTTTGTGTCCGGTTCATGGCTGGCCGGCGGGCAGGCTGCCTTTTGGGGTTGTCTGTCTGCGAGAGGGAGGCTTGGACCTGGAGATGGTCTGGGCATTGGGATTTTCGTTGCCGTTTGCGGTGCTGGGGCGCATTCGGTGGCGGAGGTTTCGGGGGCAGTCGCGGGTGCCTCCTCAGGTATCCAGCATCGCCGGGAGGTATCCCGTGGCTGTCTGATGATGGGCGTGTGGGGTAGAGTGGGCCGAACTTCTTGCTCCAGGTGCGGTGCTGGGGCGCACTTGGTTGCGGGGGGTTCGGAAACAGTGATGGATTCCTCCTCAGGTATCCAGCATCGCCGGGAGGAATTCCGTGGCTGTCGTGGGAGGAGTGCGCTGGAGCGCGTGTGGTGCAGGGTCACGGGATCGCTCCTGGTACTTCTCTGATAGCAGAGTTGACTGTGGAGTGGTTCCGTAGCCGTAGGCCTAGGTGAGAGGGGGGGGGCGACCTCTCTCGCCATTGCACTAGGTCTATGAGGTAGGGGTACACTGGTTGCCCGGGGTACCCCTATATGGAGGAGTTTCGCCGGGGCGCCACGGTGAGTGCGAAAGCGATCCCGTGGCGTCCCATTGTAGCGTCGTGGGCAGCCGTTGGTTTTTTAGTGGGGTGCCTTAAAAATGGCAGTAGCCGGGTGCCGCACATACCGCCCGGCCATCGCCTTCCTGGCCTGGGTGACGATGCGGAAACGCATTTTTCCAACGAAAAAAAAAATAAAAAATAAATAAAAAAAAAATAAAAAAAAACGGGCTATCGGTCTAGTATCCTTAGGATTATTGACATTTTCGTTTTTCGGAATGAGGACAAAAAGGGCTTTTCCGAATGATACCGGTATTTGCTTTCTTGACCAGATTTTACCGAATATATTTAAAAGATGTTTATGGAGCGACGGACATTTTTTGTAAACTATATAAGGGATACCATCCGGACATGGTGCTGACTTTGATGGTTTCATTTTAATTATTTTATTGATTTCCTCCAAAGTTGGTGGGTTGGCTTGAAAGTCTTCAGTAGGAGTCTCAGGTTTCTGTTCGTTTGGATCCCCATATGGTCTTTGGTTTTCTGGCACTTCGTATGTGCTTTTATAATGATCGAAAATTTGCTCGTTGGTCAAGAGAAGCTTACCTTTTTGATCTTTGAAAGTGTTTTTTGAGTATTTAAAAGGATTTTTATCAAAGTCTACTTCATGTTTTGCCCGATCAAAGCTATCACGATTTTTCGTTATTTGATTTGTTATACCTTGGATAAGTTTAAGAATTGATCGCAATGCCCTAGACAGTTGGTGACTAAGTTGATTATCGCCTAAGGCTTTGGCTATACGAAGTTTCTTTATAAGGTCTCTTTTTTTCCTCCTCATTTTCAACAAAAAACCGTTTTCTTTATTTTAGTGAGCATAACGATTCGTAGGTGGATAGTAATCATTAAAGTAGTCGTAAATAGTATTTTGGAAAGTCTCTACTTGCGCATCGAGTACCTGATTTGAGCCCGGGTGCTCTAACAGGGCCGCTATATTTTGGTCATGTACTTTCCAGGTCGATTGTTTAGTATTTGGAATGCTAAGACGCGTCCGGATGGTCATGGACTCCTGGTAGTTTTCATTCAATGGCTCACCATGAGATATATGAGGGTTAACTCTATCCGCAGTGAATACTGAAGATCTTACCGACGGTTGCCGCACTTCAGCACCATTGTGTGTTTTTAGATGTTTAATAAACCAGGCTCGTCTTTTGTAATTTTTCCCGCACGTAGGGCATTTCAGTTCCGTTATCGCGCCGTTTTCGTACGCAAATGTACGATAATTTTCGATTATACATTTTTTTTTTCAATAATTTTTTTTTTAAATAAAATCGATCTGCAATTTTTTTTTTAAATAAGAAATTGCAGATCGAAGTTTGAGTAGCAGAAACAGTGGCTTGGACTACTAGAGAGACCCTGTCAATCATGAAAGACCTTATTTATTTATTTATTTTTTATTTATTTATTTGTATTTCTTACCTCATTTCTTTTAATAAATGTAATAATTGACCGATAAATTTTAAAGTCACTTACTTTTTGTACAATTTTTGAATCACTCAAATTTTCGCGCCATTTTCTATGCGGTGTACCCATGTGAAGTACCCCTGTGAAATCACAAAATAAGGACATGACGGGTAGACCATAATATAAGTTCGTGACGATTTCTGTTTTATTAATAACTAATACTTTTATACGTTATATGAAGATGTACGATATGTACGATAATTTTTTGCCAGGTACGATAATTTTACGCCCCTTGGTACGATCGGCACAACGTTCCAGGCTGGCAGCACCGACTGGTATGTATTTCGGAACACGGGCTCACAGAGTACTATAAACACGGGCTTTGTGTTTTGAATTCTGACATATTTTGACTTTTCTATAGATTTGTTATAGTTCATTCATAACTTTATTATTTAATTTGCGTTTCATTGAAACTACAGTTAGATATTACAATGAGAGTGTTTTTAGCTGAGGACAATCTCTGTGCACAAAATTTGTTAAAATTAGTTTCGCATGGAAACGCTATATTAGCTGAAATCTTAAGACTTAAAGATCACATTCCGAAAGTGTTTTTGTAAGTTTAACACTTACCATTTTTGAAAAAATATTTATTTTATTCCAAATGTAACATTCTTACTATGATATACATCGCAGTTTTTTGCAAAGTATATAATTGCTTATAATATATTCAATCTAACATTTTATTGCATCACTTTATCTCCAATATGTTAACTTATAAAATAAAAACATTCTTCAGCTTTTTGAGACTTGATTTTATATAACATTCATATTTTCAATTTATTTAAATTTTAGATTTGAAAGTAAGGAAATCCAACAAAATTATCAAGATGTCATTTTGGATTTTAGTTATTTCAAAATTTCAGAAGCACAGGAGAAAAAAGTTAATGCTAATTCAGTAAGTATAGTTTCTGGTTAAAACATGTCAATAAAAATTCAAACTATTGTAATAATGAACAAAATCTAAACCAATTTTATCTAATTTATGAACTATTTCTTAACCCTCAACTAGAACTTTAAAAAGAAGAAAAAAAATTAATTAAAAATTAAAAAACTCCCGCTACAAAAAGATCAAAGAAAAGTTTCCAAGGTAAATAAAAAGTACGCTATTGAATTGTATAGTCTAAGCCCTTGTAACACACCATTGTCAATGTACATACAACGGTCCCCCTACGTAACGACTTCAATAATTACATAATATATATATACATATTTTCCTTTTTTCAGATCTTTGGGTATCGGAGTTTTTTTAATTTCTAATTTAATTTTAATTAAATGACATGACAATGAATTGATGTAGTGATAATACTTGTGTCATAATTAAAGTATTTTATTTGCAGCACCTGGATATTTTACTGTCAAATTTCTAAAATAAATACTTAGTGTAGATAACAGCTAGTATATAAACAACATTAATATATATTATTTCAGAAACTACAGGACTTGGATGATGATTTAAAAGAAAAATACCTAGAACTAATTACTCGGTTTTACCTTCTTTTTGAGAATATTTACCAGTACATTATAGATCTTAATGCATTTGTAGAGCAATTACATGATGGACCATTCATACAACAGAGTATTGAGACTGTTATGAAAGATGTGGAAGGCAAACAATTATTAGTAAGAATTAAAAACTACTGGTTTTATATAAATTAAACCTCGCCTGCCCGTATCGGTTTATTTTAACGATATGGTAGCTCAATTTATAGAGCGACGGTACTGTTTCCCAGAGGTCGCGGGTTCGAATCCCTGCCCGTATCGAATTCTTTGTTTATGTTTTCTTTCTTTATTTATATAAATTTAAATTAATTTTTTTTCTAAAAATGTACTGTTTTTATTGTGTTTTAGTGTGAATCTTTATATTTATATGGTGCAATGCTTCTTTTATGTGATTTGTATATGCCGGGCAGTGTCAGGGAAAGGCTATTAGTGGCATTTTATCGTTATAGTACTAGCCAGTCCCAGTCCAATGTTGATGATGTTTGCAAATTATTGAGAGACACAGGCTATAACCAGCAAAATGGAAAAAGGCCGTCTGACTATCCAGTGGAATACTTCAGGTTAGTTAAATTCGTTTTTTTACGTAGATTCTTGTAATCAGTCTGCAGACTATTAGCAGGTTCCATGAATTACTGATATGTGTTCTAAGACAACACCCCGGAACGAATAATAGCAAGCAGAAATTATATAAAGAAAAATTGAAAGTCACATATTTTAAACTATTAAAACATGAAAATATCTATTTTCAGTCGAGTACCCATTCATCCAGATTTCTTAGAAAAGATTGTAGGCAAATTGAGATCAGAGGACATTTATAATCAGCTCGCTGTATTTACAATCCCCGAGCACCAATCATCGGCTCTTGCCACACAGGCAAGCATGCTGGTAGTCTGTCTATTTTTTACACCACACTACCTACACACAGACACGACCAGAATGAGAGAAATCGTTGACAAGTTTTTCCCCTGCAATTGGATCATACCTATCTATATGGGAGTTACAATGAATATAATCGATTACTGGGATAGTTTCAAGGCCGCCAAGAACTCACTTAATAATACATGTAACACGAAAACCATTAAAAATATTTATTCAGGACGGGGAAATTCCGTACAAATACTTATAAAAAAAAGTCAGTTATTGTTAAAAGAGGGGACATTGACTGATGATTTTGTTTTGGATAATATCAATAAAATAATCAATGTTATTTTAAATTCTAATCATGTTTTGCGGTGGTTACTTTTACATAACAGTGATGTTATATTTTTTGATAATAATAAGAAAAGTAAGCAAATGAAAGATTTGGTTATCAAGGAGTCTGGGTATGACCCAGTAAAGCTACTCGAGCTGCTTGTATGTACAGCGGAGTTAGAGCTAAAAATTCGTGAATTTTTAAAGAAATTACTAGATTCTAGAAGTGAGGCGTGGAACAAAAATAAAACTATAGCTTTAGATGCCCTTAACAATTTATCAGAATTATTTTCTGGTACTATACCAAAATTTACTAAAGTCACAGAAAACGAACAACTGAAGTTATGGTTTGAAAACATCGCAACGCAGATCTCGTCTTTAAACGAGCCAATAACATCAAAAACAATCAAGAAAGTAACACAGCTTTTACAAGGTCTTGATGATGTCGAAGAGTTTCATGGCATCAAAAGTACATCAACTATTGTCCAATTACTATCAGAGGCAAAGGACGCCTTAAAGAATGTTCTACGAGCTGCCTCTTTGAAGGAAGATTCGCTCGTAACATTGGAGACAGTGGCGGACTTCAGCTACGCTTGGTGTACCATAGACCTCTACACAGTGTACATGCAAGATAGTATAAAGACGAACCCTGCAGTCACCAGTCGACTACGAGCGTTGTTCTTAAAACTAGCAAGTGCAATGGAAATACCTCTTTTGCGGATTAATCAAGCCCAAAGCGACGACTTGGTCTCCGTGTCGCAGTATTATAGCAGCGAATTGATCAAATATATTCAAAAAGTTCTTCAAATAATTCCGGAGATGGTTTTCAAGATTGTGGAAAAGATTGTCGACCTTCAAACGTGGACAATTAAGGAAGTACCGACGAGAATAGAAAAAGAGAAGCTTAGAGATTACGCTCAACTTGAAGACAGGATGGAGGTCGCGAGGTTGACTCACTCCGCCTCTATGTTTACCACTGGTAACAAATTTTTTTATTTACAAATACATATGTATAAATACAGAAAGATTAAATACATCATCACGAGTAAGAATCGAACCCGTTACTTCTGTGAGTTTTGGAGACTATCCACGTAGCCTTGCTCACTGAGTTATCATGTATTTATGTGTATTTTAGAATTTAGATTTCTAAATATTCTAAATCTATTCTTAGCGTTAATCATTAAATCAATTCAATTTTATAATATAAATAATGTTATGTGTATTTTCATCTTACAGGAATCCTAGATATGAGATCTACCCTAGTAGGAGTCATAAGAGTAGATCCTGCAGAATTATTGGAAGAAGGTTTATTGAAGGAATTAGAAGGTCATGTAAATAAGAAATTCTTTGAATTTATTGAACCTCAAGTGAAAAAACCTAACAGCTTGCTGCCTCGACTGCAGAAACTGGCAGAGAGTATGGATGGTTACAAAAGATCACTGGAATACATTCAAGACTACATCAACATTCACGGACTGAGAATTTGGCAGAAGCAGGTTATTAACATAGCATTTTTGATACTCATTTTTTACATATATTAGTAGAGTACAAAATTAAATAAAAAAAATAAAAAATCAATCCATATTTTGCAGTTATCAACCACACAGGTTATTACGTTTTATAATTTTTTTTACATTCATGTGTACAAAATTAAGTTTTATAATATATAATTTTCAATACATTTTTTGCAGTTATTATAATTTATTGTGTGTCGTAGGTTTCTACTATAATAAATCACAGTGTCACCAAGGAGATCAGCATCCGCAAGGGAGTGTGTCTGTGTGGACCATCAGCAGGGTTCATGGGCAGTCTCGCTAGACAAGTTGCTCAACTGACGGACACAAGGTTACACTTTTTTATATTTTTAGTAATACTACCCAATATTTTAAAATTTAATGTAGTTATGTCATCCCTGATATTTGAATGTGTTAATAAAAGAATGTGTTAATAGTAGGAGTTAGTTTAATTTATTAACTGTATGAAAAAATTTTATATTATATTTTTGTATTCTATAATTAGTATAATATATATTTTGCGCAGATGTATACTACTTAAAACCCATTGGGAGTCCTAATTAACGGTGTAAAATAATTATTCCTCCATCTGCTTATATCACCACAACTCATTATTATATTTCAATTACAGGGTATGTGTTTATATTAACATATGTGCTTCATGGTTCGACATCAAAAGCCATAATGAGGTGGTGACTACCAAAACTTTTGCCAAATTAAATGAAGCCATTGGCGTCGTCGGTCTTCACGGACTGGATACATTGTATGGATACATGATAAAAAACCAACTACAGCATGTTCAGAATGTATTTAGAAGTCAGCCGGACAAAATATCTATTAATACTGACTTGAAGGATATCGACCAGGTCATTGTGAAGGGACATAAAACATACCAGCAATTATCGGATGTCATAGTTCAGATTGGCACTTTACAACTATTAAGGAAACATATTGCTTACCAGCTCAACACAATTTGCAAATTTAATTCCGCACATTTAGAAGCCTGCTTACGAACCATGAACGAGTAAGTATAGCTAAACTTTATAGGAAAGTTTGAAAAAATATAGAAATTTATATATATAGATATAATGTCTTTTAATACAATAATACAATTATGTTGCAGATCAGTTTTAAATGAAATCAAGATAGCTAATAAGTCAGGATTGAAAACAGTTCCACTGGCATTGATAAAAAATCTAGAGGAGTACTTGAGCCGATGTGGCATTTCAGAGCCGTTTGAGAAAATCTACCTCAAAAATGCTAATGAATTTGTAAATTCAGATATGGGTAAATTGATGGCTATAGTGTTGATCGCACAGTTATCAAAATTGCAATTATGTCATACAACAGGTACGTAACTAATTAATAAAAAGCTGATAAATTTCTGTAGAATATTCTAGATTTTTCTAATTTATTGACAACTGTCTACGATTGTGTGTAAAAATTATTAATGTGTGAATCTGTTTAGGTGATTTAATAACAAGAAAACCAGGAGACAATATAGACGGTTATCCTCTTCTGATCGGTGTTTACACTTTGTTGCGTCAATCTAAGACAGCAAGCGTCGAAACTTTTGTTGATTTCCTGTGCCAGTATTGCAAAGTAGCGACAATGAACAGGTCAGTCAGAAAGTATTAAAAACAAATTAAAAAAAAATTAAGCTATCCGAATATTTTTTTACTGTGCCCAATGAAATACTAGTTGAATTAAAAAAAAATGCATTGGATAGATAATTAATTGATAAAGCTTATACATATAGATATAGGCAACATACATATCAGACTTAAAACCCTAAAATGACTTTAAAAATGTAGAGAAATATTAAAAGTGCATTATAAAAAAAATGGTTGAATTAAAAATAATGACATCACAATTAAAGTATGTTTTGCAGACACAAAGGAGCGGAAACTGCCAACGAGGGGATACTCATTATACAAATTCTACGATTGTTTTGTGAAACATTTAACTATTCTTTTAGTAAGTTAGAAGACAAGCTACCCTTGGCATTACTTTCGCAATCTCCCCAGAAGTAGAAACATGTTTTTATAAAATATATATATACCTAGAGAAGAATTTATTACTCTTATATTAAACCAAGATAAAAATAATTTTAGTTAAAAAAAAAAGCATTAAGTTTCATAATATTTGTATTTATTTCTATAAGAAAAAAGATACCAAATCTGTGTATTTTATGGAAGAGACTTCTTGTGTATATTTATCTGTTTGTTTGTGTTTATGATTCATGCTTAATTTTATTCAAAGGATTTTTATGATATTTGTTGTGATTTTGACCAATAGAGAATATTTTGTTAAAAAAATAAAATTTCAGTAGAAGCCATTCTGAGTGTTCTTTACTTGAATGCTGCATCAAAAAAAATCAAAATCTAAGTAAATGTATGAATAATTTACACTAATAGTAGCAATTTAACTTTTTTTATATTTTCAATTAATATTGTCAACAGATGGATAATAAAATATTTTGTTATAAATTTGACATAAATTATTTTAAACAGGTATAAAAACAAATTTGTTATATGATTTAGATATATTATATAGCTGTTAATATATTATTAATATGCCTTTATAGTGTACACCTTATTGTAAATTCCTAAAAATGTGATAGCATTGTTGATATATGCTAATAGTAATGTTTGTCTAATATTTTAAGAGACCTGTGTCTTTCATGCCCTATATACAATTAAATGTGTGCTAATTTTTAACATAACTGATACATTTATTTTATTTATCTATAATTTTGTCTCGCTATATCAGGATTGAATTGAGAATTGTATTTGGGTACAATTTTCTTAGGTACTTCCTTTTCTGTTTCAGCAGGCTGAGTGCCACTTAGTTTACATAAAAACATTTCTGCTTTAACCTTTTCCTCCAATTCTCTCTTCAGTCTTGCTTCCCTTAATTTCAGCAATTTTGTTTGGGTTTCACTTTTACTTTTACTATTATTGGATTTACTTTTATGTTTTCTGTTGGTTTCTAATTTCATGGATTCAGTATGGACTTTTGTTGACACTTTGCTTGTTATAGGACTACTGCAGAATTTTTTAAAAGCATTTATAGGGTCTAAACTTTGTTTTGCCTTCCATGAAACTTCTCCATCTTTTTCATCAGATACTTTCCTTTTAGGTTTGCCGTCAACATCTTTTAAAACAAGCTTATCGTAAGTGTCTTTAATATCTCCTGAGCGAGAAAAGCGTGATGATTCTGGTGGTACATCATACCAGTTTTTCTTGCCAAGTGCTTCATTTGTGTCTTGTCCTAAATATGTTAAATAGCCAATTTTTTTTTCATATTCATCTTGCTTTTCCTTTATTTCCTTGTCATGTTCCTTGTTAGTTGTTTGCACAGCATGTTCAAGGTCTGAAAATAAATTGATATGTTCTGTAGCAGAAGGCACTTCTTTAGTTTGTTGTTGGGGAATGTCGAGTTCTAATAATTTAGCTTTGCTTTTATGTTTCAATACATTCAGACGAGCTTCGCGATCTGCGGCTTCGATTCTTACATTTTCTTGTCTTTCTTTTTCCGCAGCTTCTGCTTCATCTTTTCTTACTCTAGCTATATTTTCTTTCGTCCTTACGTGCCATCTGTATTAAAATAAGAGGCATTATAAATAACAAATAATATAAAATGACTTAAGTATATGATAAAGTACAGTATTTAATAATTAAATAAAATATAGTGATAGCAAATTGTATAGAAGTAGTACCTTTTCTTTGGCAAAATATTCATTTTCGCTCCGTAATAGATATTTTGTTGTTAATTTGGAATCATCGATAATATATAGTTTTATCAAGTTTTATTACTGTCAAATGTCATTTGTCAAACATCAAGTTGGTAGTGTCATTCGAATAGAGGTTAAAAAAACTAGGCGCCGCAAAATACATTTCAAAATAAAGAAGAAAAAAACTCCGTCTATCAAAATTAAGGTCTCGCAAAAAGAAACAAATTAATGGTATTATTAGTACTCCAAAATATGAGCGGTAATAGCAGATATTTTAAGCATGACAATTGATGGAAAACGATTTTTAAAAAATGCGAGCGCTAACCATTGTCTAACATTGACATCACAGCACTATGCCTACTGACTGCTGAATGGTAACACAATTTCGTAGTGGTGTTTATTTCGGATCATCCCTTATAAAAAATAGTAATTCTTATATTATTCTCTACTACTACTAAACTAAGTACTAAAAAATAATCATGTTAAAAATACTTGTTTTGATTTTTAATGATATATGACCGGATATAGGAATTCTTTGTCTACCAATATAACGTTGCAGATTTCAAATAAAAAATCTAGTCCATACTCCATATTGGTATTTGATATGAATATAGCGGTGAAGGTATTTAACATAGATATTTGAAGTAATTTACTTTTATAAGAACGTATCGCACTTAAAGAACTATAATAGTCTAAACGTTATGACTATAAAGAAAAATATATACATATTTCGACTATACACTATAGAGAATTTTTTTTGACGGATTAGCTTTTGTAGTTTTATACAGATTAAAAAAGTGCCCATAACTATTCCACGTATATATGGCGACTCTTTTTTTCTCGCTTGGAAATGAAATGCACCGACGCTTGATAAATATATTAAGTGTTATAAATCGAATATAGCGTGTGTAATATTCGTATAAGACCAATAAGTTTCAGACACTTTTTGTGATGTTCAGTATATTTAAAATGTGATTCAAAAAGTATCTACTTTATTGCGTTCATTTGATTTATTTATCAACACTTTAGGTTATATTCAGTTCAGCTCAAGAGAAATCAAATTAGATACATCATACAACCTAAAATGGAAGCTGTAGAAGAAATCGCTGCTCTTAATTCAGTTCCGAGTATTTCAAAGTCCGAAGATATTGATGTAGTATCAAAGGAAACTAATGAGGTTTGCGAGTCAAACGGGGTAGAATGCGACCCAAAAAGCGAAGAAGCGAATTCAAATGTGAATAACGTTGAAGAGATTATTATTAAAACTGTCAATGTGAATGATGAACAGGAATTAAAAGTGAGTGAAGAACACTGTAATAATGCAATTTCTGAACCAGAAGTTATTCCAGTCAACAAATCAGACTTAGCACCGGACGAAGTAGTTACTGGCAAAGAAATTATTATCCAAGATGCTGAAGTGGCTGTAACTGTTGTTACTACTGAAATTATTGAAGATCATACAGAGACTGAGTCTGAAATTCCTCTCAAGGGAGAAATCATTACAGAAACTGTGGAAGAAATTATTGATCCTACAAATTCATCAATAATAACTGAAGATGTCAAATTTGAAACCGAAATACTTATTGAAGAAAATGATGTTAATGAAAATGTGTTGACTAGTGAAGAAATTGATCCTTCAAATTATATTTTAAGTGACATAGCACCAAATATTGAGTTAAGTGAAGTGCTCCGGTCATCAGATGTTGCTGATAATAGTGAAAATAATAATAGCACTGATAAACATGAAGTTTTTAATAAAGAAGAATTGCTTGATATATTGGAAGGAAATGATGTCAATGAAAATAATGATAATATAGAAACAGTTAAAAGTATTCCGAACAAATTGTCAGAAGCTGAAATAGCTTTAAAACAGCTTTCAAAACTAAAAGTGAATAAACAAAAAAGAAGATCGAGAATAATGGAAAAGTCTCCAAAGACAAATGTAAATAGTAAACCCATTAAAGTTCTACCTGAAAATGATTCAGACAATAAACAACAGCTAACTGAACCCAAAAAAAGCATTGTCAATGTGTTAGTTATGGATTGGGAAGATGACGAAGCAGCCGAAGCCAATCAGTCAAATGAAGTTATTGAAGGGCCTGAGGAGTTATTAAAAGAATCAGAAAAGATTAAAGAAAACGAGGAAGAGAGAGATGGCCAAGTAGAGACAGATGAACATACAACAACTGATTCTTTAACCATGGAGGATCCATTACAGTCATCAAACAAAAGTGAGGATGAATGCCCACCACGCAGGCTCGGCAGAGTTATAAAGAAAAAAGTTATTTTTGATCCTGACAACCCGGACACTTTTACCAAGGGCAAGACTCCAGCAAAGAGTAAAGATGTCACTATTACTAAGGATCAAACTCCTTCAAAAAAAATAAAAACTGAGCAAAATATCCAAAGGTCTAAATCAAAGTCACCATTGTCAAAGCTGCAATGGAAGAAACCATCCCCTAAAAATAGTAAACAATATAAAAGATTAACAGAGGTTGACAAGTTACTTATGGATGAGGGAGCAGTGAATATGATGTATCAATTAGCTCCTGAAGCACCTAAAGGCAGAAAGAACATGAGAACTAAAGCAGAATTTATCAAAAAACTTCAGAGTTCTACACCAGAGGGCAAAGAAATGAAGTTTAGAGAAAGAAAAAAGGAATTAATTAAATATGAAGACGGAGAACCAAAGAAAATCCTCAGTGGTAAACAGAGAGCATCCTTAAGTAGTTCGGTGAAGTCTCCTGCCAGTGAGGATTTTGAAACACATAGTGCTGACGATTCTATAATATATAGACGCCATTCGTCTAGTTCATATTCAAGTAGTTGCATGAGTCCTCGGCGCCTTAGTGATGTAGAAGCGGGCAGTACTCATAGTAATGCTCGAATTTCACAACGGACCATATCTGCAGAAAATCAAGATGATACAAAAAGAAACAGTAACATAGAACCTGAAGGTCACCAAGTAGCCGCGTTTAACCCTGAATCAGAAAATAAGTCTGGTAGTGAAGTAATAAACAAGAGTGATTGCTTGTCTATTAAAGAAAAATTAAATTCTAAACTTAGTCTAGCACTGAATAAAAGAAAACGAGACGCATCTAAAAGTGAAAAGCCAGCAAAGCAAAAAAGGGTATCAAAATCTGTGGAACCGAAAATTGAAAATGATGTGGTCCCTAAAGAAGAGATTGATAAATTCAATTTCGTGTCTATCACCCTCGATCAAAGATTAGCTGTTATATGTATACAAAACACATGTGAAAAATTGGGTGTGGAGGTGAGTCGAGAGATATGTTTATGTATTATTTCTATATTGATGAAATAAGTCACGTTTTTTTTTATTTTCAGGTTTTAAAAGAGTTAGAAATGGCACTCAACTACATCGACAAAAGAAAGGACATATCAATTACCATGTTTTCTTCTCAGTGCGGAACAGTATGCTCAACTCTCGACTTATCGTTACTGCTAAATGAGAACAAAGAAATAAGAGCCCACCATGCTTTCGAGCTAGCCGAATCGATCAGGTGCGTATTTATTATTCATACATGTATTATAATTGTTTTATTAGAATAATACATTGTCACATAGAAACTCGAGTAAGTAATAAAAGATGCCGTCGATCGCAATTCTAGGTGCCTGCTGGCGTCGGTGGCGCGCCACAGTAAGATGGTGTGGAGCGGCGTGCAGGGCGCGTGCACGGGCGTGGCTCTGGCGCTGGCGGCGCTCAGCAACGTCTCGGTGTCGGCCGACGACGCCACCTTTGCCTTCGCCGCGCCACAGCCCGGCGCCGCCGTCCTCACCACGCGCTGCAGCCCGCTGCCTCGAGCACTGGTATGCTTATTTCTTTATCGAAATATTTTATGTAGATTTTAGATATTTGTTTTTAATACTTCACATTCATACTGAATGTAAATATATAAATTATTGTTATGGTAACTTATTTTTTGTACCTTCTGAAATTTATTTATATGTATTATATGTACTGCCAAAGGATAATAAAAACACAAAATAATAAAATATTTTTTTTTAGGTGAACGATTTGATCATATTTGGCCGTCGCCTCACCGCGTCGGAGGCGTTGCGAGGCGGTCTCATAAGTCGTACCCTATATCCTGAAAGATTTGACGAACAAGTGTTTAACATTGCCAAAGACGTAGCCGCTCAACCGCTGCAGGTGAGGGATTTAGTAGTCCTCGTAGCTGTAGTCGTTACTGAGGGGCTGACAGTAGGCTCGCCATCCCCTACCTCGATACAGCAACTCGGATATTTGAATATTGGTAGTCCCACCGTTGTGAACGCAAATGTGATTCTTTGGACATAAACAGGATTGATAAAGAGATAGGAGATCATAGTCGACATTTCCACAAAAGTCGCCAGTCTTACATAAAGGTAGCGATGTACATTGGTACGTGAGATTTGTCTCATTATCTTCAGAGCTCAGCTTCCAATAGTTGGGTTGTCGGCAGCGACATTTAAGATTTATTTTTGGGGGCGTCAGTTAGATATTTTGGTGGTGCAATTCTTCCAATTCATCTGGGTTCATTCGTTCGTAGGTCGTTTCCACCGTTAGGGGCGCTTCGTTTATGGAACATTCTCGCCATCCCGTGACTGGCTTGCAAAACTAAAAATAAAACAGTTTATGTTATACATACTTTTAATAATAACTTCGACGACTTTAATATCTTTGAAATTTAAACACCGTTCCGTCTCATTGTAATCAAAGGCAATGTCCAACGTATATCGCTCACGGCCTTAAAAGAAAAAGCAAGTCTGCGCGGTCAAAAATCTTGAAGAAGGACAAAAACCTGCAAGTCTGCCCGGTTGTTGAGGTCCAATTGTCGCTGGGTGTAGGCGGGTGTGTCGCAGCGCAGTCGTCGCGCGCAGCGACACAGACGCACCAGTGCGGGCGCGCGCCAATAGCGACGCAGCAGCACCGAGCACGCCTGGCGACTCGAGCAGCGCGGCAAGCTGCGCTCGCTCTCCTCCTGCACGTGCCAACCATTTTATTGTGTACTAGTCATAGGCCACCGATCTCCCCGGCGTAGACTTTCGTAAGAAACGACGTCGATCGTATTTTCGTGTACTTAATTTTAAAATTCGAACTCTAAAAAAAGCCCGCGAAATACGATATGAAATATTGAAACGCGATAATACGTCACCCACTCTTCTGTTATATGAAGTCACAAAATTAACTTCTGTATAACATTGATTTTATCATCATAATCATAGTCATAATCGTTGCACGGACCACATATGATATTTCGTTACTTCCCGTTTACTATATCCAGCTATAGTTACATTCCGATTATAGTTCATAATCAGTTTTTGCCTAACCGGATATTTAAAATAAGTCCATTAGTATTTTGCGAGATGGCGAATAATAAAACAAAGCAGCAGTCTGTGTTCAGTAGCAAGTACTGATTTAACACTTAGAAGCACTGCTATAAGTTTGTGATAGATATTTGCCCCTGAAAACTTTATTACTTCTTTTCTTTAGGTATTATAATTTGAGAAATTGAAAACAATATGTACTTACTAATCCATAATAATACAAAATAGGTTCTTCACTTTCGTTATTAGATTCTGCATAATTATATAATAATATGAAATATAATACACATATATAACTAAAAGTGTACATTTGTATGTCGAGCTGAACTAAATACGTCCGCGGTTGTTGTTTTAAGATTGTTTTAATAGGTCACAACCTATATTGATAAGATTATATATCGGTATAGAAGGGTGAATGGATTACAGATACATATATAGTTATAACAAATTACTCAAATAGGAAACATACGTATGTATATATTGATAAGTAAAAGTTGTAAATTAATGAATAAGTATTAATTATAAATTATTGTTACAGACTGTGTTGTTGAAGAAAAGACTTTTAAGTTTAAAAAATAGCAGTGAATCCGAACTAGCATTCCTCAGTTGCTTGGAAGCTGAACGCGATCTGTTGGTAGAGCACTGGACCTCGGTCGAGGATCAAGAGTCGCTTCGAGCCACTCTTAACGCCTAAAACTTATACACCTTTATATATTGGTATAACATCATTTAACACCAAGTAATATCTACTATCTCATAACTTTTAATAAATTTGATGTATTTTTTCTCAGTTATGGTTCAATGTTGATTATCATGTATGTAAATAACGAAATTTTATATCAGATTGCATTATTAAATGTTAGATATTGACTAATGAATTTACAAAATATAGTGTTAGTGGTGTAAGGGATTTAGTAATCAATATAATATTATACTTGTTAGGCGGCTTGTGACCAACTTTCGAGGACTGTTAGTTAATTTGTTAGTTTTTAGTTAAGGTTGTCGAATTGGAACTGAGAGAGTGTGGTTTGCAAAATTGACTTTGGTTAAAGAGTTAAGGTGCATTTATGTATGTTAATGTATGCATATATTATTTGTTTGATGTAATTTAATCTCACCCTTAATTGTTACTAAAACCAGAATTTATGAATTGACCATATTTTAGTTAAATAATTAATTGAATTATTTTCTATGATATTTTTAAGTTGAAAGACTGTTACTTTGGTATTTTTTTAATTTCAAAAGATGACAACTCTCGATATTGTTAGCTGCAGATGAAATATAAAATGTTGCAGATTAAATTGTTTATGTCTTTGTTTTGGATGTTTGAGTTTATCTAATAATTTAGATTATATTATATCTATTTTCAGCCAAAGTTCAACATTTATTTGTTATTGCAACATGTGTGGTGATGAATGTGCTGATTTACCAGCAATGTTTCAAGTAGGTGCAATTCATTCCTTTTTTGTAAAAACTGTCTTACTTGTATTACAAATAAATTGTATTTCATTTCGAATCAGTTAGAATTTTACTTAGTTGTAAAATAAACTAAGTTATTTACATTTAAGTATAGCAATACCTAATTGTTTATTAAGAAAATAAAGTGCCTTTAATAGTACTTGTATCATTGTAATTTTAAACAACTAGTTTATTTAACCCAAAGATAAATCGGGTCACACTATTATTTTTTTCCTTTTACTTTTAAAAGGCATAGATAATTCAATTGAACAAATTTAACAAATACTATTACGCAGTTTACACAGTCCTATAATAGGGTGTTAGACCGTTTTCAAAATGTTGCTCAGATTGTTGTTATGCATTAAGGTTTATACCATGGAGAAATAATTTTAATGTTTATATTATAATAAAAAAATTGTGATCCATAACGCCCTGCGATTGGTAGAACATCTTGACGACAACAAGCAAACTTAAAATAAACAATTTGTAATAGGATTTTTACCGTTTTTTTTTTCTAAAATTATCCTTATTTTTGATTTCTAAACAAGTTTGTTATCAATGAAGTATTGTTTATTTTAGAAATATATTATATACATAGATTTCTAGACGCCTTATTAAAATTGCAATAAGTAAATGTGGTTTTGCTTACATTAGTGTGATTTTAAACTTTGAACAAATATGCAATAAAATTACTTGATGTATTTTAGATTTTACTTAATACGTCACATCGCCTTTTTGTTATCAGAATAATATTTACAAAATAGATAAGTAGATAAATGTGCTGTAAACAAATAAAACTGAATCAGTACGAGACATAATCACTCGCTTTTTTAACTTTAAAAACTACTATATTTTTGAAATAAAACTATTTTTACAGATTTAACTCGCGTATATTGAATTAAATTTTAAATTTACATTTTAAATGTGACACCTCCATCTCGTCTTACCGTGAACACGATGCTGCAAAGCATTCGAAACGTCAGATTAGATTTAAAACTTTAATTCAATATACGCGAGTTAAATCCGTAAAAATAGTTTTATTTCAATGTGTAGTACTCGTGAAAGCCTTAGAAAATACTACTATATTTTTTCTGGGAAAAGACGTAACACTTCACTGTATACAAGCAATGTAGATCATTTTAAGACCATTATAGATTTTTAATAGGTTGTAGAATGGTTTTTATTATAAACTTAACACTTTATAGCAGGGGTGGTCAACTGGTTACTACTAGCACTACTACTACTAATTTTGTAATAGAAAAAGTCGAAGTTATTATTTACCTACCGAATAGATAATTTAATATTTCAAGATGTAATTCCTAAAAAATAAATAATGTAGATCACACACAGTTATTCGTCAGTAAAAAGTCGATTTGAATTCTGAGAAAGTTGCCCACACCTGCTATATTCATATTTGCCTGCGACGTCAGTGGTCGGATGTGCATAAAGGTGGAAGGAATGAAGCTATTCATAAATAAGAAAATTCATTGATCAGCATGACGATTTATAAACAATCTAAAGTGATTCTCAAACACTAAAATACCTTTACTTAGATTACTATATCTTTAAGTATCTCGACCACACCCCGAGTCAATTGGGGCAACATTTATGGGGTATAAAAGGCAACTAATATTTGATATACCTGCACAATATATACATGTTAAACACAAATATCAATATTTTATATGATGATATAATAAAGGTAAGGGGAAATAAACAACTATATATCATTAACTTGTTTTATTTGACATTTACACTTTGTCACTAACATTTGAAATTATAGGTTTTGGTCTAGATTTAAATAATAGTTTCTTTTTTACGACTGCCTTAACTTTATAAGTAGTTTTATTTCCGTCGGTAACTTTCTCCATAACGGCCATGGGTTGTTCCAGTTTAACTTCCTTGCCGTTGAGCACGTGGTGGCCCAGCACGAGGACGGGATGACGGTTTCTTTTGAAGTAGTGTAAATCGCCGACCACCGTTGGGCCATTTTCGTTTTCTTTTTTCATCTGTACAAGACCTTGCAGTTCCACTATCGCCCACTCCGGCACTCCTCCTGTGTCGTTGTTGCTAAAGAATGATATGTATTATTATTATGAAAATACAAGATAATATATTTTGGGAAAAACAAATAAAACAAACGTAATAAATAATTTATTTAATATTTAAATAAAAAAAACAACACTCGTAAACATAACACAACTGAAAAAGAATAATCAGAGGATATTGATCCATATCATACACGGTCATCTGTAACAAATTTGAATAGAAATTGTGTTTACGAACATCATAACCCGGTGCATAATAAATAAAAAAAAACAATGGGAAGGCTTTAAAAAAGGTCGAAATCGAACCCCACACACATCAATATCTGAACTTCTTGAAGAGCGGATGCTTGTTGTGTTGTCCGGCGCGGCGGTGCTCGAGGTACAGCGCGTCGTCTGCGCCGGCCAGTGAGGCCAGCGAGGCGCCAGTGCGTCGCGAGCCCGCCGCCCCCGGGCCGCCGCCCACCGCGCCCTCGCGCTCCTCCTCGCAGTCCGTCTCGGACGCCGCCAGCACCTGTGGGGGCAACCATTAGTTCATATTTACTATTCCAATATATTTTAAAAAATCAAACAAATTACAGAGGATAGCAGGAGCAAGGGTAGCGAGACTATTTTAGTAATTTGAGAACCATTCATTTGTTTTTAAGATTTGGGCAATCACCAACCCACTCTCTCGTTTAGCTGTTTGCTATAAATAATGCTAATTAACAGTTAGCAGTATGGCGACATTTAGTCAATGATGATCCGCCTTTACACCCAAAATTGTATAATTTTGATATTTTCTGTATGTTCTTTTTTTCTTTTTACTCCGTTTTTTTTGTTAAGTGTAATAAAGAATTTTACTTTTAATACATCACATTATTTAATTCACAAATTACTTACTTGTTGTAGTAACATCCCCTGTTCCTCTCGAGAACCATACAGAAGATCTGGTTCTTGATCCATGCCCTTCAATTCTGTAATAACCTTTTAACAGACAAAAATGTAATAACCTTCTTAAGAAATATATCATTGATCATAAAAGTGTTGTATTTATGTACCTTGTAACTGTACCCCTGATTGACGAGGAACCGTTGTCTTTTACGACTGTAAGCCATCTCTAAAGTGTCCTGTGACACTAGAGTATAGAAAAATGCATTGTATTCTTCTGCTAAGGCTCCTTTTTTTGCCCTTAAAATACGACCTGTAATAATGTATATTTTTTGTATTTAAATATAGAATTTAGAATTCTCAATCCTTTATTTATAGTCTACTAATATTTAATTTGGAATTAATTTTATTATTACTAGTATTACCTAAACGTTGGGCTTCTTGTCTCCGAGACCCACCGTGTGATGAAATTTGTATGAGAACATTGGCTTCCGGCAGATCGAAACTTGTATCGGCAACCTTACTCACGAATATCGTATTTACTTTTGGATTAAACTTGAAATTTTGCAAAATTTGAATCCTTTCATTTTGAGATGTCGGTCCGTAGATGTATGGTTTATTCATTTTGACAGCGTAGTGTCTCAACGCGAACACGTTATCTGAGAACACGATAGTTTTGTCTCCACGTCGTTCGTGATATCTCACCAGGAACTGACACGCTCGGAATTTCGACGGGTTCATTACATACAGCAACATTTTCTTGTTTATCCTAAAATAGTAGGAATAAGAAAATCTTAATTGTGAGAAAACAATATACATTTTGATGTTATTCCTATTATTTTACTCATTCTAATTTTTACTCAAACTATGATGAGTAGCCTCATAAATATGATTAATTATATCACGAACGTAATATTGCATGACCCAACTTTATATAATATTCTTCTAATACCAACTATATTAAAATTGGGGCTTTAGCAATACCTAGTGTTATTGTCAGACATATAATATTGAACAAAATAAATCCAAGTTAGTTACTTCTGCACGAGGTACTCTCGGTAGAACTCTGGCGTCATGGGGCACCAGACCTCCGCGCACTGCACGCGGGCGATGTACCCGTTGGCTTGCAGCTCCAGCCAGTTGGCCTCGTACAGCTTGGGCCCGATCAGGAAGTTCAGGTCCGCTATCTTATCGTCTTCGCGAAGAAGCGTCGCCGTCAGACCTGGTTTCGAGTGTGGGTTTAGTTTTCGATTGTGGCGATGAAGTTGAACGTATATATCAGGGGTGGCCAACTTAATCAGAACTAAGATCGACTTTTTACCGCCGAATCGTTGTTAGATCTACTTTATTTATTTTTAAGAATTACGTACTTCCTGATATTCTAAGGGACCTTTAGGGCAGGTAAATCTTAAATTTTAAATAGTATTTGCCTCGCCGGAATCGACTCGACTAGCGATCGACTGGTTGGACACCCCTGGTATATATGATTCTTCTGTATATCACGAACGTACAAAACGTACAAACTATTAGGTATAATGTATTCATTATTTATAGTTTGTACGTTTAGAAGGAAATTGTAGCAGTTACTACGACTACAGATTTATCATAATTCATGCGGCTTATTTTAATCTACGACGATAACCTGTAATGAGATCAGTGACCTAGCTTGGCGTGCGAGTGCACGATGGTAAGCACTCGTCGGAACATCTTGGCGGGTATGGTGTGCACCTCGTCGAGCACCACGAGGCCCCACTCTTGCACTTGCAGCCACTTCATGGTCTGTTCGGCTTCCCAGGAGCGACGCTGGCCGTGCGTGATCATGGAGTACGTGGTGATGAGGATGCCGGCACCCATCGGCTTGTCTTTCGCTTCGGACGTAAAGCTGTAAAAGTTTTTATTTTAAACTCAATAGCGTTCGTTTGACCACCGGTCGAATTCATTTCCAAGTAACATATAAAATATATCGAATTTCGTCGTCAAACTCAACCTAAAAGTATGGATCTACTTTGTTTTCTTATAAATATAATATTAAAATGTACAACTTTTCAGATTAGTATTGCAGGTCCCTCACCGGCAGATCATGCTGTCATCTGCGGTGGACCAGCACTTGAACTGCTGCTTCCATTGTTCCACAGACACGCCGGAGTTGCACAGCACGAGCGCGCGCTTGCGCACCGTACACACCGCCGTCACGCCCACCAGCGACTTGCCCGCGCCGCACGGCAACACTATCACACCAGACCTGAGACACACCACGGATTATTTACTACCATTTGGAACTGTAATTTGACGTTAGGTGGAACATCCGCGGAGGTTCCTCATTTTGCCAATCTGATTGACACTTGACTTTTCATATGAGCGGTTGGTGCGGATTCCATTTTGACAAGTTTTTGTAGATGGTATTTCATGAAAGTAATGTTTTATTTGTGTAAAAAGAACATAATTTACTCTTTTGAAAGAAGAAATATAATAAACTAATATTAAATAATTATTAAACGACTGAACATCCACATCCATATTTTCCAAGACAAGCTAAACTTAAGAAAAACTTTATTAACCATATGTGAATTAGCATTACACTCAATTAATATATACTTTTAATAATAATAAAACTTTTTTTACCATTTGATCTTATTAACCATATTTTACATATGTACATTTAAGTTACCTTGCTCGACCATTTCCGAACATTTTCCTTAGACTCTTTTCCTGGTACGGCCTCAGCACTGCTGTCGGCTTTAGATCTATATTGATGTCAGGGTTCACGACGTCATTACGAAAATCGTATTCAGCTAGCAATGGATATTCGAGTTCTATACAACGTTTTTGTATAACCTAAAAACAGTACATTTTTAAATGAGGTTTTATTAAATTTCAATATACATTTTAGTGCCCTTTAGCTTTTCTTAAATTGCTGTTAATTAATTACTTCAATCTTGTCAGGGTCCACTTCAAAGGCAACGGCTGTGTTTTTTGCAGTAATGTCAGTTGTTTCATCATCATCATCGTCCTTGTCCAGCTGCTGATAGAACTGACTGATATCTTCCGGTACAGCTCCATTCGCAGCAGGCTTCTCTTCGGCTGCTAGAAATTGAGTTGAAAAAAACACTTCTAGAATATGAAACATATATAAAAATAAACAATATGCAAACTATATTATGTTAATGACCAAATCTTACATCCTACATAAGTAAAAATTATCCTTTATTGTTGTTTCAATTTTTAAAAGAATTTTTTAAATTAAATTGGCACACAATGAATTCGAACAGATCTAATAAGATCTGGTCAAATAAATTGTGGCGAAAATGCCGGATGCTTCAAGTACATTATATAATAGAATGGTTGAGTATAAAGCGGCGGACACACTGAACGGACGGCTCAGTGGCCAGCGGTGCTCCATAGTGTGTCTAAGGACGGTACCGACCAGTCCTGGCGGCGGCGGTGGCTGTAGTCGGCAGCGCGGGCGCGGCGGCTGGCGGCGCGGAGGGCAGCAGCTCTTCGTCTCCGTCGCGCCGCAGCCGGCACTGCTGTATCACGGGGTCCTTCAACAGCTTCTGCAGCACATCCACGTGCTTACTTTCCACCAGATATCTGTATTATTAATATTAATTATATTCATTCCTAATCAAATTTGTATTTGTATTGAGATAAATTATTATTATTATTATTAACAAATAAATATTTATAATATCCAAATTTATAATACGATTATATTAGTGACCTCACCTGTTATGTTTAAGAACGAGTTTTACTTTTCCATAGGACAAGGTACAGAGGGTTATGAACTCTATTATGCCAGCGGGGACGTTACATTTGCTGAGACGTTGCAGATACTCTATGATGTCATTGGTCTGCAGCCCGACAGACACGGCTGCATATAAACTGTAAGCTGTCAACTTGTACTCGTGAATGTGTTGGGGCCTGAAAAAATGATTCATTCATTATGAAGGTATTTTATCTTTTAGGAAATATAAATAATTATAATTGACATTATCTATATGTAATAACATTATCCATACCTCGACACTGGTTCAGCAATAGCAATAAGAAAGTCATGAGCGTGTTTATAAACTGGTGAAAATGACTCTAAGAATATATGACCATTAGGAGCCACCCACAGGGGACGGCTGGCATTATCAGGTTTAAGCTCCATTTGGCTCCTATTATGAAAACACAAAATAACAATTAATAATATTATGAATTATTATGTTTTACTGAGTGGTGACAACGATGTTATCCATACAAAATAAAATAACAATTTATTAATTATATTTTTAGTACACATAAAACAAATATTACTATTATCCATTTAAAAAATAAATGCATGTAGCATAATCAATTCTTATTGATTATGCTACATGCATTTATTTTTTAAATCAACAACCAGTGTTTCATTTTGTTATGATTATAAATAAATAGTAAATTGATTAAAAAAAGTAAGTTGATTTAAAAAATAAATGCATGTAGCGTTTATTTTTTAAATCAACAACCAGTGTTTCATTTTGTTATGATTATAAATAAATAGTAAATTAATTCTTATTATGTTCTACAGTTTCATTACCAGATACATAGGAATTTAGAATCCTTAAGGTACTCAAGACAGCACTAAAAAATCTGTAAAAAGTATGTAAATTACAGTATCAAGTACATTGTTTTTAATTTTGCTATTAACATTCTATTTACCACACAGTTTCTATATTTACAGTCAATAATATTTACATGGATGCAATTACTATAATAGTGTTTGGTGCTGTAAAAATTAAGGCCTTTCAAATTTTGGAGAATGTTCCAATATGCATTAGTAAGCTTGAAACAATGCATAAAATATGTGATATTTCTTTTTCCTAATAATGTAACTATGTTTTAAAGAATATTCTAGGACATTGAACTTTATCACAACTTCTAAAATCATATAATCAATTACAATGTGGTTTTGTTTATATCTATGTAAGAACCGGAACCGGAATCGGAACCAAGGTTGCCGATCCCACACAGAATCACAAAAGGAGTAATCAATCAATGCATTAAGACAGAATCCAACCGAAGATGGAAATCCTCAAAGGGCATGAAACAGTCCAAGATCTTCATCAAAGGTATGGACAAGAAAAAGACAAGTCAACTAAGGAGACTATCCAGAGTGAACATGAGTCTTATCATAGAGGTAATCACAGGACACTGTCGACTTAATAAACATCTGACAGTGATAGGAGTGACAAGAGATCCAATATGTCCTGAATGCATGGATATGGAAGAAACCAGCTTCCACCTACTCGCTCAGTGCCCAATGTACTCGATGGCCAGATGGGAAATAATGGGATCAGACATATTAGACAAGGAAGACCTAGGACAACTAAAACTAGAAAACATTATAAAATTTTGCAAAGAAACCAAAAGATTCAAAGGGGACCCGTGACCGCTGGTATATCCATATCATTATGGGGAAATGGATGAAGTGACCAGCACTTAACGCGGGTGGATCGTCCGTCCGGCAGTGGACGTCCCCAACAGAAATAATAATAATAATCTATGTAAGAAATCAAATTTTGAAAGGATTACTATAGCTGTACATCTCTATTGAAAAACCTTTGAGAAAGCATCTTACCACTTATCATAAGAATCTATAACCTTAGACCTTTGCTTAAGCCTAACAATAGTTATTAAAAGATATGGTTTGAAACAACAGATAAGTCTTTTATTGCATTCTTTAGAACCATAGATACCACTATATTTTCAACAAATTAATGGAACATATTATATGTGAATAAGAAGATCATTTACTGTACATGAATATTTTGAATAAGATACCTGTAATCTTTTGCTCCAAATTCATCCTCCGGAACCTGGTCATTCTTTTCAGCATCTTGCAGGGCTGCTCCTGGCACTCCTGAGCTCTCTGGGTTATCATCATCCACTAGGTCTATGGTCACATCTTCTTCAACTTTCTTCTTTTTGCCTTTAATTTTTATTGTATTATTTATTTAATTTATTTTTATACAGATATCACGATAAAATTTTGTAAGAATGATTAATATTAATTTATTTTATTTTTAGGTTTTTTTTGTAGTATACTATACTTTTAAGATAATATTTATAATGAAATTGTAACAACAATTAATTACGTATTAAATGACAAATACTCACTTGATCTGTCGCTTCCACCTTTTGAATCATATTTTCTAAACTTTTTGGGGGGTCCCATATTGTATGACTATTTAAAGAATGTATAAATTTTCTGCAAAGATCAACATTTAGTACGAATATATAGAGGTAGCAGAAATTTCATAATAAATACTATATAAGCTGAAATAACTTACCTAACTTCTAACTTTATTGAGTTTGATGTTACCACAATATACGTTTTGAACTGTTACAATAAAGTATAAAAGGATATATTTTTATTACATAGATAGATTACATATATAAATAAAATATTAATTGTCCCCGTTTTTAAATGTGATGTTATAAAAATATATCAAATAGATAAGTATTGAGTGTTTTGTATTTTTTCAATGTTCTATTGGACATTTGTCAATGTCAATGAAGTAGCTGTACGACGACAGATATAAAATCATTGATATATAATGGGTGCGTTCCACTAAGCGTTCACAACGATCAAAACGCTCCTTTAGTCGTTCCACATAACGAACGCGGTCGTTGTGGTCGCGGCGAAAACGTCACTTATGACGTCATGACTTACGCTCACGCGAAGCTCACAACGACCCATCTAAAAAGGTGGGTCCAAGTGATCGTTGAGAAAATTGGCGGCGTTTTCAAAAGTCAAAACATCAAAAATGGCGACCGTTAAGCTTAAGTTATTTCATGTCGAAAAAGATATTTTAGTAGAAGTGAATGTTTCTGCAGCGGATGCTCAACGTGCCTCCACAGGTAAATATAATTATGTAAAACAAGGTTAGAAAAATTTATTGTAGTTTATAATTAATATACATGTGTACATTTTTCCTTGATTGCCAATAATATAACCTAACTTTAGAAATGAAAATTAACTTAGCCTTCTTTAAATTAGTTTTCTTATTAAAAAAATGATTACATACGTTTAAAATTTCACTGATGAAAATTTTATATTTATTACAGACACAGCATTTTCACACTGGATGAACTAGTACTTTCTGGAGCATTATTGAGACCTCTTACCAAATATCCAAGTACCGCCGCAAAAGACATTTTAATTACATTTGAACGTAAATTAATTAAATACACCACTAATATTAAATATCAAAAAATTAAATTATATTTTTTTTCAATATAAATCGTTTTAAACAATAATGAATTAAGTTTTTTTTCAAGGCTTACAGATAATAACCTAACCTTTTAAATCTTTTGCATATTTTTTAGTAACATTTGTATTATTTACCTCTACGCTTAAAACGCTTTATAATCCATTCCACTTGAGTTTACGACAGTAACGCTCACAAGCTAGTGGAACGGGAAAAACTGCGGTCGTGAGCGTGATCGTTGTGATCGCTTAGTGGAACGCACCCAAAATAAGTTATAACTCCTGAACAGTATAAAGATCGGTAAGAAAATAACTATAAAAAAGTAACATTATTTAGGCATCTTAAAAATACAATTAAGATAATTGAAATTGGAAACGTGAAAATAAAAAACACAAAAAAAAATCTAGGTTTACATAATAAAATACCATATCTCTAAAAAAAATAAAGGCATTGGTTGTGCAGATCGTTCAAATGAATGATGCTAAATATATGTATTTATAACAATTAAAAAAAATACCGGACACACGAATGCCCCTTCCTTACATCAAGATAATGCTGTGAGCCAGTGTAGCCAACGTATTATCAGTATAATTTTCAAACAAGGTTGTAAGTATTGACCCGTCTTTTGTTTATTGACATTTGACTAGTAACATGAAATTAAAATTAAATTTTCAAAATCATGTTAATTTCAAGAAGAATCTTATAAGTTACGGTGAATATGTAAAATTTAAATGATAGTAAAGAATCCATATATTTTATTTGTTAAATTTGTAGTTTAGGGGTTTTATAGGACTTTTCGAGATTACATCTAGAAATTTCAGGTGTTGGCGACACCAGCGCGAGCTGTCAAAAAAAATTGGCGCCAAATAAGTGTATCGTTTTGTAGGATTGCATATATTTAATTATTACTAATTTTACTTCTTTGATGTAAGTTATTTTAATATTGGATATATTCATTGTTCATAAATCATAAGTCTAGTATACTATAATAATTGAAATAAACATATTTACCTTTCCACATAAATCTGCATGGTTGGTTTATTTTTTCCTCTTTAAAAATTTGAATCCGAAATATTAAGTCTACACTGAATAAACTATATTTGTTCCTGAATCCTGACTTTATTTGTTTAGCATTTAGAAATAGGTTATTGATATTGACAACTTTTTTGTTTTTGTGACACATGCGTTTCATTACACGCAAATCACAAGCTTCGGAGTACCTACACAATTTGTATTAAAAAAAGATAATAACAAAATATTCCATTACGCAATTATATTTTTTTTATTTATACAATGGGTTGGGTAAAATTTTGATAAATATATAAATACTACTAAAATTTTGTTAAAATTAGATTTTAAACACTCCGAGTCTATGGGATATACTTCCATATGCAAGACATGAGACAAGACAAGGTAAAGAGTAAAAATAAAATCATATATGACCAAAACGACACATTTAATAAATATTGTACTCGTAGAGTATTATAAGTATAAGGATACTACTGATTGCATTAAGTTATGCTCTACCTAAGCTAGACTCTACCACCTATAAACATCATGTGTATTTTTTTAAATATATATTTACCCAACTATGCTCACGTAAATTGATGTGGATAGCCACATTCTCTCTTTGTAGGATCTTCTGCTGACTACATTTCCAACATCTGTTGTAAAGCATTCGCGACCCGACGCGTCTTAAACTACAATTACATCAGCACCGTGCCGGACACTCTCGGGAAAACGTCGACGAGAGCCGAAAGAAACTTGTGTCTTTTGTTGAGTTTACCTGGGGATAGATTTCAGAATGTGGTAAACTAAATCTTGTTCAGTTTAATTTTCAGAAGACACAAATTTGCGCATTTACTACTAAGAAACCACATTCATCGTAACATCGGTCTCCGAGAACACTCGCCACAATACCTCGACAAATATCCCAGTACTGAGCTTGGACATGTCAAGCGACCGTGAGTTAGGAGATCACCTACAGAAAAAGCGCGAATCGGTCTCATATGGAGTTCTGTTCTCATCTTTGGTCAAGATCGGCCTAGTATCAATATAAAAGCTATGTATATGTTAAGGTCTACCAAGTTATATGGTCATTTGTTCGCTTGCAGCGAAGAGCCGCATTAGTTATCAGAAACTCATTCTGCTTTGTGAAAGGTTTGATCTTTACGCGTAGCGGACAAACATCGCGTCTTTATGCGTCGTCTTCCGCAATTTATTAAGGAGTGTTCCGAAGAGTCTTTTGTTCCGATTTCTGGCCCTGATTTCCTCTATCGCACTGTCACGGCCTTCAATTCCATTCTAACCGCCTGGATGATTGGACCTCCGCAATAGTGCGGTTCTCAAGGAACTTTTAAGGACTAGGTAACTACAAAGATGCGAAATGAACTTGCACCAGCGTTGTATCAAGATCGATGTGACATTTATGCCTTTAAAAAGAGCGACTACTCCCTCAAAGCCCAGCAACGCTCTTGTGAAAGCTCTGGTATTGAAAATTACGTGGGCTGTGGTGATCACTTACCATCCAGTAACTTTCAGAATCTTTTGCCCTTTCAAAATTACTTCTTCAAAAATGCAATATTTATTGTGAAATATTACACATTTATTTTTTATATTTAATGTAAAAAAAAAAGTTTTCTATCTCCAGGCATATTTAATATGCGAAAAATATACATTATTTATATTCTGGATAGGATTTCAATTTCTATATTTAAGTTGGATAGAACATTCTGTCCTTTAAAATTGCTTTTGATGTTTATAACATTTTATTGTTTCTTATATACATTTTAGACAAAACCTCCAAATGGTAGGTTTATACACAAAATGGGAATAAGGAAATGAAGCAATAAATATTTAATGATAAAGGAGTTTATAATAAAATAAAAATCCTGTGTTCATTATTGGTAGGTCATAATTTAATGTTTTTTTTATAATTAAAATTTTCTTCGGCTTTTACTTATTAAATGACAAATGGAATATTGTTTGATATCTAGATTAAATATCTATTCTGTGAAACTATTTTAAACAACTTTTATATTTTACCAGCATTTTGTACAAGGACAGCTTCACTACGACCTCTTAAAATTTAAATCTATTACAATAGTAAGGTACAATAAATTGGAGACACACATTAAAAAATAACTCGCTCATTTCAGCTTACATATGTTTGTTATGGCCTAAGAATCTGATTAATACATTTGCAAGTTGAAAATAATAAATTGGCCAATTCAATAAAATTCTAGTAGTTAATAACACATTTTTTCTCCTACAGATGAACACATTAGAACATTATTTTACCTAAAGATCACATCATTTCGATCATAGGTATTAACTATAAATGTAATTATTAATTTTACAATAATATCAATTCTCAAAAATACATTATTGTTGATGTATGTAATGCAATGTTTATTTTAATGATGCGTCAATCGTAAAAATAGACAACAAAATTTACATAAACAATTGTTTTATTTGCTAATCTAATTAAAGATATAACAAATTTTACTTATGTTATATTATTAATAGCAGCATTTATTAACTTCCAATTTATTTAATATATTACTGGTAATATTCAACTAGCTATTTTGTAGGATACACTATACACATATGCCTACATTTTATAGAACCTCAAGTTTTAAATAATAGCGTTCTAGGATTATGAAACTATAATCGTTAATAATTGATTATAATAAAATACTGTTCTCTTTACAGCATAACAAGCTTTAACATAAAGTGGTTGCCGCAAAGAACTTACATTCATTTTGAATAAAAGTTTTTGCGTAAAGCCTATTAGCTGATGGTGTAATTGTTTTATTTACTGTTAGCTTTTGGAATCACGTATGTACAAACAATATAACATATAAGGAAGAAAATGATTAATTTATATAATTAGCTAGATTGCATGATTATAAAGATGAACTATTCATATAATAAACTTTTGTGTTACTACATCGTTGAGCTTATAATGTACTATTGCTTGAATACAAAAGGCTTCAGTTTTAAGTTGTTTAATTCCAATAGAAATATGACTAAAGATTTCTTTATATATATAATATATATAGTTATTATATAACCTGCAAGCAGGCGAATAACTCTTATTTTACAAGTAATAAATACATTTATAACTAATTCAACCAATTTTTTATACATTGACTATTCTCTATTGAGATTTATTTGTATTCACTATTTAATTATTGTCAGCTTGACAGAACTAGTTTATTGAACAGCTAGAACAGTGTACTGTGAGTATAATGGAGAGATAGTAGGCAAAATGAAGGCAGATACAGTAAGTATTTAAAATATTTCAACATAAATATGGAATGTAGCAAACACTCAAATCATAACGACCATCATATTTTGGCTTTTGGTCATCACATAATCTAATATTAAATTAGAGACAATATTTACAATAAAATAGTAACTATGCTTTGTAAATTAATATTCCTTGCGATTACTGTACTGATATGCATTATTATCTATTATATATTTAAATAAATATAAAAGTTGTTTAAACACAGATGTTAGCAGCTGGATAGAATGTAAACTTTAACATAGGTTACTTATAAGTGAACTGTACACTGCAAGACATTTATAGCATACTATTGACTGACCTCTTTCACAATATACAATATCATCAAAGGTTACAATCGAAAGATTTGTTAAATATTATATATTTTAATTGTTTCTATTTGAATTAATTTTACCTAAGACAACATATTCAATGTAAACTTTATAGTGTTATCTTTTTATTTATTTCAGTCTTAGTTTTCAAAAACTCAAAGACAGTGCGAGGAACTCGGACGCACTCTATGCAACGCCATACACACCTATAACAGAAATAGCGGGCAGTGAAACCTCGTCTCGTTTCATAAAATATCAATAGAAACAATTACCTCTACGTCTAAACCGATTAAAGTATCAAGACTAGTTACGCTCGCGGCGTCGGCGTCGGCGGCGATCGCTCGATCGGTCCGCACTGTCACAACGCGACCCTGTCGCACATATCACAAGCACGCGGCCCGGCCGGGAGACGAGTCCCAAATAAATAAATCACCAAGTCTATAATACTCCGGGACGCGGACGCGTGCACTCCGGCGAGTCTGATCGTCCCGATAATGGAATGTAAGCGTGATACGGTAGAGGGGCGGCGCGGTCACGCGTCGGGCGGCGGCGACGGTGCGGCGCGGCGCGGCACCATCACGCACGGCGGCGGCGCGCTGGCGGGCAGGAAGGCAGGCGGCGGCCGAGCGCCCATGCGCACCCACCAGCGAGTGGCCTTCTGCAGCAGCCCGTCCTTCTTGCCGGCCGCTGCCCCTCCGCCGCCACCCCCTCCCCCGCCGCCGCCCGTCGCACGCCGGCTCGGCGGCGCGTCCGCTGCGCCCGCCCACTCGGGCACGTCGCTCACGCATTTGTTCGGTGGAGGTTGAAAACTGCTTCTCGTCAGCTCGTCTTGCTGTAAAATTTCAAAATGGAAGTCGTTACAGCGATATATTTTTGATTTTATGTTTTTATGACAAACTATTTGCCTTTTTAATTTCTAACATTAATATTATATTTGATATCAATTGTTATTATTAATGATAAGTTCCTTAAGATTATATTTCGATTTAATCCCTTAGGGACAGGTTTCCATTCCATTCCAACCCTGTCATGGATAAATCACATATTTTCGTAAATAACAACTGTCATCCGGGAATCAAACTCGAAAACGACTGGACGGCACGCAGCAATTTTACCGTTCTCCCGAACAGAAATTATCTTTATGAAATTAAAAACGAATAACTTTTGAGCAATTTTGAAATAAAATTAAAATACTTACGGACCTGATAAGGGACTCGTATCTGCAGATGTGCGTCCCGGCCGTACTCTCCGTCGGGCAGCTGTATGCTGGGCGGCAGGCCGAGCCGTTCGGCTGCGGCGGCGGAGCGCGCGCGCGTTTCTTGCTCCACCATCTCCTGCAGGCGCCCCACCATCGCCTGCAACCTCTGCTGCTTCTCCCATTCCCTGCAAATCATGTTATAACATACACTTATTCGAAATTTATTGACATAGCCTATCCTATGGCACATAAGTCTATGTTGACTATAAAGTCATTAGATTCTTATTGCCGTGGCCCAGATAGAGGACTTTGACAACCAAGTATATGTAGTAGTAAAATAACCTCGTTCTATCAATGTAAACATAGACAGTGATTCAATAGATCATATTACGTTACAGTACAGCTGGCGTCAAAGAAATTGATTGTATATCTGTTATTAATACTATTTAGGTAATTGATGATAATTTATTACCTTAAATTCGTCGTGTTTAAATTGTAAAATTTACAATTGCATAAATTTACACATGTTTATTTAAAGGTTTCTAATAAGGTCAATCGAGATTTATTTAGAGTATTTTTAATTATTACAATATTATAATACTCATTTCCTAACTAACAAAAATTGGCGAGTTGCGTTAGGATTACATTTGAAGACGAAGTCGTAACGATGTTAAAATATTTAGGATTTGGACATGAAGTAAAAGTAAAAAATTAAAGACCTTTCGTACATCGATGCATATAGAATACAAGGACTGCAGATACGTAATCTACTAAGCTCTGGAATTATATGTTCTAATATGACATGCATTATCGTAATATTATCAGGCATGCATGTAGTGTTGTGTCTTCGTCATAACGTAAATAACGTTTAATTTTTTTTTAAATGAATTCACGCATGATGGTTATGTCTTTAAACGTTACGCATTGTCGATTTTTTAAAGTTTCTATTTGTGAAAAATAGCAATTACGATATGACGCACAATTCGCTATCAATTTTAATTGCTTTTTGTTTAACTACTCTTCCTAAAATACACACATTGTCTTTATTTAAACAAATGCCTATTTAGATAGTTCTTCAAGAAGTCATTATATTTTTTTTAATTTTTGTCTTACTGCATTTTGACAATCTCTTTTCCTACCGGTATTAAATTTTTGAGACGGGCCTACAACTAATATCCCGATATTCAAGAACCCTAGCTAAATAAAGGGCCTTGTGCGAACGCTGATCTAAGTTACTGTTTATCCTGAAAACATCAGAACTTTGAGATGAGGGTCAAAATTCAATTAACTTAAATGGCTACAATAAAAATTCTAATCTCAGGAAATTACGAGCAACGGAAAGTGTCGACATATAAAACCCTTATCAATGTTATTAAGAGTTTCAGTTTATATATTAAACATTAATTAGTTTACTACTAAATTATAATCTGAGTTAGGTATATCGTGTTTTTTTCAAATGTAAATTTTGTTTACGGATTTTTCTACAATAGTCAAAATAAATCCATGTATCATAAATATATCACTAATGTTGTTTCTCGGCAGTTGCCAAGCAATGGTTGTTAATAACAAAAAAAAAGGGCCTTATCCTGGTAGCCGTAGCAAAACGTAATTTCTTTAAACTCAACTTTTCTTTTAAGACAAACTCTTGAAGAAATGTTAATAATGAATTTATTATTATTAATATTCAATTTTTCTTTAAGAGTCGAAATTAATAATAGATTATAATACATTTTGCTGCTTTTGTAAGTAAAAAGCAATATTAGGTCAATATTAAATTGGAATTGTAGATCGAATCATTTTTTCGACCGTTAGACGATAAAGCACTAATACCAATTATAATCAGTATCTATCTGGTGGTAATACTCACAGTGTTGAATGGTGGTGCCTGTGGTCGTGACGCAGGCGCGCTCCCCCCGGCGCGCCCAGCCGTTCCATGCCCGCGCACCCCGGCACTTGCACCGAGAGCATCTGTAAATCACAACACACTGCTCTCACTTATGTGGCCCTCCGCATCATTAGCCCTATATCCTACACAGCAATAGGATGGTACTATTTTCTTTTGTAATAATAAAGGAAAAAGTTGATTCATAATTTGATACCTTTATAGTGAAGAAAGGTATAATTTATGGAACCTGTATGTCAATATTCATTTGAATATTATAAGAGGAATTCCTAACTTTTTGATCCAAAAAACCTATCCTATCCTAATCTTCTTCCTTGGTATTTGGTATCCCCTTCCACCTTCCATATTCATAATAGGTATATGACTTGGTGTTGAAGAAGACAAATGTGAATCCACAACTACACATAGCTAGGGTGTCAGTGTGAAAGTAAACTAAGTATGTTTATTTTCAGTATTACTAACATTGATCGAGGTAATGGATTAATGATATTAGGTTAGGTTATATGGAAAGATTCCTTACAAAATTAATAAAGAGTTTCTTAATGGATAGATATTATTTATAGACGAGCATAGAAGTATTATCTAACCAACAACCATTAGTTTTAATTACATTATTTATTTATTTTTTTAATTAGTGTATGTGGTGATTTTTACCTATAGAATATGTTATAAAAAAATAATAGATGCTTGAATTGGCAAATATTACAAAATGTTAGTTAAATTAAATTGGTAACAAAACAAAACAATTGAAAGGAGTACTGATCTTACAAGTATATAGCCATAATGACAAGCATACAGATAATAATCAATAAGTTCTAATTTTAGTCTAACTAATATCAGCCATTTGTACATTTAAAAGAACAATTTAGTCAGGATATTGGTAAATTGCAGTAAACTTATTATCTACTTGTACCTGCATTTACGAGGGTTCTTCTAGTAAAATATTGATCAAAGGATTCTATTACATACATTTTCTTTACTTGTCTTTTTAATAAGTTAATAATCAGTCATTAACAATGCAAAATTCCTTAATAAACTACATGGTTTTAAAGCAATTATGACAAACACAATAATTGGTTTTATAAATTTAATTTTACAATCAACTTTTTTATTAAATTTGCTGACTATGAATTTAAAATCTAAAGTTACATTGTAGGACCAACAAAATAAATTTTCTTCAGAATAATTAAAAAATATCCTATTAGATATTTTAACAACATACAATTTGAGATCCCTTTTATCTCTCATATCTACCTATTGATTCTATAAAAATATTTGTTAGTGTAACCATTTATATAATATAAATATGTATCATGTGACTGTATTATGGAGACTAAAGTTTTAGTGTAAATAAGTAAATTCTTTATCATATTATGCTCACCCTTTAATGTTGTGTCTTTTATCAAATGTCAGATATGTCAAGTAAAGCTACTGTTTGATTATGTGATATTAAAATAATAGTATCTTATATATAGTCCCGGTTTTATAGCAGGTTTCAATTTATTGTTAAAGATATTACCCATTACCCATACCCATACTATATTGGATGTTTTTAATATAAAATTGAGGTAGTTTTTCATCGTCATTAATATCTCATATTCGAAAGTTAGATGAGTTTATTTATATTTTTTTAAGAATCGTAAAATGGTTCTTGGATTATTAGAAATCATTCAAAAGCGTTCAGCAGATATTATTGAGTTGGCATGTCATGACTATCGCGAGAGGTGATTACGGAACTGTCTGTCATGAAAATTTATTTAAATTTACACAAACAACGTCTGGCCGTGACGTCGCTATCGGCGCGGCTCTTATCACTTGGCACGCTCCCGCCGTCTCGCGATCGTCCGAATCTCAGCTCTCATTTCTACTTCTAGTTTTTAATGCTAACATCATATTCAACTTTAATTTACATCATTCATTATAATAAAATCAAAATCGTTTATTCTTTGAATTTTAGTTTTTAAACTATTATCTAAAAAGTTATGACTGAATTTCAAATGTTTATGAAACTTATCGCTATCGTTGTGGAGATGTTTACAGAGTAAAGTGTGTTTCGACTTACTATTTGAATCAGTGTTGGCCACAATGGTGTATGTTTCCACAGGTTACAGAACTGTTTATTTCAATTCCGTCGACACGCCGTTGGATTCACTTGTAGACAAATCGATCACACTATCATGGTTTTAACGAGCTTGCTTTTAAAACACTGCCACTCATATTTTCGTTTGCTTGTAAAAGCTTTAAATATTTAAAACAAAACAATCACAGGGCAAAACACGGAGACTACAACACTCGTAAAGCGCTTTTACAATAATTAACTATCATTCACTAATAATTAAAATATGGTTTATATGTAATAACACTATAAAAATAAATAATTTATAAAACAAAGATAACATATAAATTCCACTATCGCGAATTTTGCAGAGTTACTTAGCACTCTTTTTTTCATATTGGCAGGAAGACGCCTGCCATCGAACGAGTCTTGTTGTTCAATGACGCGGACGCGGCCGCGCCGCGTCGCGGTGTTCGCAGTGGCGTAGCGGGGAGAACGGGCGGGTGACGGTGCACCGGCTGCCCCGATGTCGCCGCACACAAAGTAACATTGTGTAATGTTGATCACGCACACTATGAAATAGTCTGTCTAGTTGCATTTGTGTGCTTTATCGAAAGCGCGATGATATTATGATGAACTGTGAGTGTGTGAGTTTCACTAGCGATAGTGAGCGTAGCGTGAGTGTACATGTAGATAGCACACATACAGGACGCTCCATTGCTGCCACCGCCTCGTTTATGTATGCGCACCTATAATTGTAATAGTAAGCGATGACGCGTTTTGTCGGCTCGTGAGACGAGACGGTTGGCATTGCTCAATGATTGAGCTATACTCAAGTTGTACGTAACAACTAACATAACAAAAAAAAATCATTGTATTAGAAGTATTCTGGAATATAAACAATGAAATAAGAACGTGAAAGAAATATAAATATGAAAAAGTGTTAGCTCTGATGAACCTGACCGATCGACAGACATGCGAAATTAAAAATAATAGTACATAAGAAGTCTATATTTTCATATTATGTATCAAGAGAATCGTTATTGATTCCTGTAACTACCTATTTTAAATTGCTATGAAATGTAACTTATAATATTTAACTGTGTCTTACCTATTCAAAAACTAAAAATACGAATCTATAATAAATAATCAATTGTTTTTATCACGATTGTTACGATTAAGTTTTATGAACCGTAAGTAATATGTTCTAATAGATTTTTACAAAAATATCAATAGGTAGGGAGGTATCACTAGGTAATATACGTACCAACCTACGATTACCTATAGACTAGGGTTGCCAACCATACTTTATAATAACGTATCCTACTTATTTTTTGGTATAAATAATAATAATAATACAAATAAAGTATGTGAAAATACTTTACCTCCGACTTAAAGAGGTCCAAAGAAAAATTAATAATGATTAAGGATTTTCAGAGAAAGGTGCAGTCGATAAATGGAAACTTATATTTAAAAATGCATTTGATAGCTTAGAAAATGTAAAAAAAATCTTATTTACTTGCCTTTCCGAGAAATAGAGCCTCAATCAATTTTATTCAAAACGAATTGTTGATTGTCAAGCTAGCAATCATAAAAAAATAAAAAAGAAATGTTTTCCTGTGCTAAAAACACACAAAAATACGTTTTTAGGGCAACAAAAACATAAATTTCCAAAAATACTTTTTTTTTCTTTTAAAAACATATTTAATTTTTTCACACTTACTTTTTATAGTCAAAAAAGTTGGCAACCCTACTATAGACTAACCTACGTAGAGTAGATAGGTACTCAAAGCAACTAGTAATAGTAAATGTCAATGATAATATTTCTAATATTTTCATAATGTCGGTCACCTTGGACTGAGGTTACTTAATCCTCAAATATGCTGTTATAAATGGGTCAAATGATTATTCTTTACGCCTCGTTTATATTTTATTCGTATTAGATACATGTAATTTTTTTTTCACAAATGTATCTTACGACATTCATACTAGGTATGAATATAATTTATGTTATGTTATCTGTGTGTTGTAAAATACCACACTTTAAATTAAGGAAAAGAAACATAAAAATAAGAATTGATCGCCAGACTGTTCAATGTTTTTCTTCATTTCGATTCGGTGTGCACCTAACATGATCTGTTTTATCTAAACTTTTCCACTTGTATTTAAAAAACTTTCAAAATAAATAAAACAACAGATGAATATGTACAAATGATAATTAACTATAATCCAAATTTAAAAAGTAGGTTGACAGTCCTTCCAACTGATTGTCACGCGAGTGAGGTCAGAAATGAAATGGTCTAATTTCAAACTGTTACATCAAAAAATTCAATCCCGAATCGAGTTTAATGCTCGATTTATTTAAACAAAAAACGGGCGTCAGCTTAACTCAATGCAAACCATTGAAAATAATTTTTGGTTGACTATTCCTCCATGAGATGAACTCTCATCAATTTTATTGCTCATAAACACTCACAAGGAAAATAGCAATCGGTTTAAAACAAAATGAATATAATCGGTTTAGTAACTACAAAAGAGTTCGATGATATAGAATGCATTTGACCTAAGAACATAACTTTGTTCCTTACTGGTTGAATTACACATTTTACGTATTTTATTTGATTACTAGCTGTGCCTGCGATTTAGATAAAACGTACCCTTTGTACTTACCAATGTATTAATTACTATGTTAATAACGATTTGTTTTAACTTAAATAATGTAAGTGTAGTTAAGTTTAAAATTTACTTGTAGGGCAACGTAAATAGTAACCTATATTAAGTGTCTTACGGGGTTGGCGGCGGAGGAAGAGGCGCGCCGGCGCAGGTGCGGGCGGGCCAGCGCGCCCGCCGTGCAGAACAGTATGGCGGCCACGCATCCGCCCGCCCACCACCACCCTGTAAAAGTTATAACAATTATTATATATCAAAATATGATTTATGTTTTCAAAAGACAACCCCCGCGTTATGGGTTATATTATTCCTGTATCGTGGGAAGTTTCACAAACATAAATAATGGATACAAAGTACACTCAGACTCGGAACAACAATCTGTGGATCACACAAGAATTGTTCTGTTGGAAAACCGAGCCTAAAACTCTTGTTTCATCAGTCAGGGTTACTAACTAATTTATTGGACTTCATATTTCGATTTATTATTTGAAGGTTAAGAAAATAGTTTACGTTTCCCTTAATTTAGAGTTCTCAAGTAGGTATCTTGAATGAGGTATTAAGAATACCCTTAAGATCATATTCATTGATTTTAGCTGTTTTAGATGTTTTTTTATTCTTATTTTTTTTTAAAGACCTACCTACGTCATGACATTATGACTAACTATTTAGATTTAGCCAAATTAATGGTTCTAATCTTTAAAGGATTGCGGCCGCAATAGACTATCAGGAGTAAGTTACTCTTTTAAGTTGTATGTTTATAAATAATAGAGTTAGCCAAAATTAAAAAAGAGTAGTGTTGTTCATGCTTCTCATTAGTATACTTGATTTACCACATTTTAGTTTTGTACTCGGTATATAAAGCAATGTGTTGCAATTATTAAATGTTGTTAACACAACTCGATTGCTTAATTTTGACTTCGCTTTACATGTACTAATAAAATTTAGGCAAATATATACGCTTTTGTAGGTCATCCGATTGTAGTTCAAGGATAATTTACGTGTTATTATACTAGTCCAAAATATTAATACTTTGATTATGTAAAACAAAACGTTTATTTGTGTTTTTTGTTATTAAACTTTATTCTAAATAGTATTTATTTTATGTTATCTATTTGTCGTTTCCACTTTGAATCCATACCAGAGATTTGAGTACGTCAAAGGGAAATTTTAGGAGAGCCTATTTTGAACTATACTTTTCGAAATACCCTTCTGTAAAGACACCCCTGCTTAAAATTAAGGCTAAGAAATTTCAATTGGTATTCATGTGCACGCTAAGACAAGTACTAAGGCATTTATTATCAAATTAAGAATCTTATCCTATGCACTACGTTGACTCAGTCCTTATCACCACATCAAAGTGCACAAAATTCCTTTGTTTCTGTTTAATGCGCCAACAAATAAACAGAGAAAAAAAATATTAATTTAACTTATAAAAAAATATATATTTACGTACAGATTTGCGTTTATATTTTTTATAAGTATGAATACTTATTTAATCACTTTCAAGGACAACCAAGGGCATGTTACAAAAGTACTTCAAAAAATTATTAAATAGATAAAAATTAATACTCAGAAACCACCTGAAGTCCGAATACATATAACACATAATTTCAAGACTAATATAAATACAAGTTTATTCACCCACAATTGTATTTTTATTTAGATTAGATGAATACATCATAGAAAATAGTGCGATAAAAAAAACTACACGTGTCTATGCCATTCAACCTGGTGTTTGAAAGAGTTTTTAAACTTAATGAGGTTTCATATCTTTAATTGTAATTAACCTGAAACCTTTTAAAATTGATATACGTGTAGTATGTATAGTGTGTTATTATACCTGTTAAAATATTTCATAGCCTCGTTTATACAATTAAATTCAATATACGATAAATTTCAAGAAATATACGATAAATTTCAAGAAATATACGATAAATTTCAAACTATTTTTTAAAACAATATTTAACTGAAACCAGATGAGGTTACAACATCTCGTTATACTTAAAATTTTAGATATTTTAAGATTTTGAGTTTGAAAGTTTATTTTCTTTCCTTTTCTTTTAATAACATATTTAGGTATATGCTAGCATGTAAATTTATAGTAACACATAACGTTCAATCATTCCTACAGTTTATATAGTAATTCAACTACTACTGCTAGCTGTTGTTGAACTACCTAATTACTGAGTAGTTCTTGGTATACTGTGACTTCTTGATAGTCGAAAAAAAGGTGAATATAAAAGTATAAAGAGTATTATTATTTCCAAATATTAGCATAAAATCATGTATATTTAAGAAATTATCAACATATATTAAAAGAAGCAGTCTAATAAAAAGTAATGAGTATTTGAAGAACTGGTTTTATAAGTGCAGACATAATTTGGTATAATTTATGTTTCATTGCATTCTGCTAACGTGACACTTAGGAAGATGAGAGACAAACGAAATCTACATCATTTAAGCGTGAATTGAATCACGCAAATAAACCAGAATGTTATCCAAATCACTCTGTTAATATCAGTGATTCACCAAATAATCTGAAATATATGCTGTAGCAATAAAGTATTTTATGTATTACCTAAGGACAAGACAGGAAAGCTTAGAAACAAATTTTAGCAAATCAATTTTTTTTTTGTCATAATAATATTAAGATCGGTCTCCCTCAGTCTCAGCCTCATTCCGTTCATGATAATAATAATAATGGATCATTTTAAATAAATTTCCATGTAAATAAAATATAGTCGAATGCTCAAAAATGTTTTGTTGATGGCTTTGAAAACCAATGCAACTGGAATAAATAAACAGCATTTAAAAACGAAATAAACGGTTATAACAATTTGTAAATTGATTTAATTATTTAGAACCGTTTGTTAATAAATTATTTAGATTATGTAGAACAGACTAGCACTCTTTTATTCATAAGGTAAGTCTATTAAATATATAATTAATCTATTAATTATATTATATGTCAAATAAAATGCGAATACCAACTTAATAAAATGATTTTCTAACGTTTAGTAATATATTAAAACGTCAACTAGATTTTTTAAGTGCACTCTGATTACAAAGTAACACGAGATTTAGTTGATTATGCAAATAACGTTCTCATTTGTAATCTGCAATGACATGAGTTAAGAACATATTAATATGTGTATAAACAGCAAAATTAAAATAAACGCATTACAATAAAATACAACATCGCTGAAGGCTAGGTCCACGTGAAGTGTGTCAAATGAGATCACTGATCAGTAGCTACAGTGAAACGGTCGAAGGTTGCGGTCGTTTTCTGTGGCCAAAACAAACGGCATGTGGATGCTCGTACTCGACAAAAATTCGACATCGTTCGCCCAAGAATGCACAGTGCGGCTATTTTTAGAGCTTGGAGGAGAGCGGGGGCGGCGGCGACGTCTGGTGTCGGTCTGCCGGGGCCTGCCACCGATCACTGAAATAGCTTCTCCAGCTGGCAATACCTGGCCACGTGGTGAACCTACTGCCTACCTGTTCTCATCTCCACCAACTCTCTGACAAACGTTAAAGCTTTATCCATAACAGAACATGTGCTCTAGATTAGCTTTACCTATAAAGAAATATATATCGACAGCTGAACGTCAATAAGATTATTATTTCTTATTTACTTTTCACTAGCCTTCATCGTTTTGTCTCTTGCTAGTTATGTTTTTCACTGGAACGCGGTTTTGATTTTAGAGAAAGAATATGTTTTGGTACTTGGATCGCAAATTGTTGCTAGTTTTTAACAAATTTATGTGGATCGTTGAATACAAGGTCATTACCAAGATATTTCAGTGCCAGTAAACGATAGCAATAGAAAACTAATCATTCGTTCTGAAACAGAAACGTTTCAAGCTCAATGTTTCATGAAGAGCAAAGAATAATATTATGCGAAAGAAAATAGAAAACCATAAAAAAACAAATAGCAAAATTTAAGTAATTTAATTGAATTTAGATGGTTTGATAAAGAGGTAAAAAATAATCTAAAAATCTATTTTATTGTATTTTTTTTCAATATTAGTTTTGAAACGATAAATGTCCTATGTATAACGCGCAGAAATTAAAAACATCATATGATTTTGACACACAGATAGACACTGCATTTTAATTTAGCTACACTGCTCTTAATGCAAATTAGCCTATGAATTCTGCTAAACTGAAAATGTAAACAGACAAGTAGTAGCTTAAAGTTATCTTTTACGACTGTCTCCAATAGTACAAGTAGACGGCAAAGTTATTGAGAAGAGAAAATAGATTGCAGCAATACCCTGCACGTGGCAATAAGTTTATCAAATGATATGGGGTGGTCAGAGGGGTAGGAGGAGCCAGGCGGGACGCTGCGACTTCTGTCTAGACGGAGCGTAATTAGGAAGGTGAGCGTAGGCAGCGGCGGCCGGCTAAGCGCCCCACTTGCGTCATATTCTAATTAATAGTGTAACAGGTAAATTGTTCCTTCTTTATCTACACTACGTGTGTAAGCATTTAGCAGGAGGAAGTCGGTGACATAAGCCCACTTAAACCCTCATTGTTAGTTGTATCTCGTTCTATCTTAAGATCCTAAACAGGTCCTTGGTTTCGCTCCTTATTGCGTTTTTTATAATGATGATTAGAAAATCTTTATGTTAAATGATATTAAAATAAATTTAATAAATTGTTAAATTCAATTACACGTGTATGTTTATGTACAAAGTACCTAACGCTGTGGTTATTCTGTAAGAAGTAACAACCTGAAGAGAATATAGTACTTTAGTGTATTAAATGATCTATCTGATACCTTGGTGTATAGTACGTTATGCTGAAAATTAACCGTAAAGTACAATAATAATATTATTAAAATATTAGTATCCGAAATCACTAACTTGCTCTCGTAATATAGTTTAGGACAATATATATTTTGATTTAATATGATTGGGGTCTTATTTATAAACGACGACAAATTGCAACCTTCGGTTACGTCAATATGAGCGTTAAGAGTTAATGAGGCATTTTGCTTTACATCTAATTAGCGAGTGATCCGTCAATGATGGGTGTGTCTTGAGGTAAGCGTAAGCGGCTGTGGAAGTTTGTGTTAATATTACGGTTGTTTGTCAACGTCGTGTGTTGCTGATGTACGTCGTTACTCGGCTTCTATAAATAAGTGACAGGGCCCCGTGTACCAAGCGCTGCGTCAGCTCACGAAACCAAATGAAATGCACTTACCGCAGCTGTATCGCGAACAATTGTTTACGATCAATGCACTGCTAGATCGCTCACTCGGTCCTCATTCAATGATGTCATTACAATTATTGATTGACGCATATCGGAATATTTTCTATAAATAAAAACAAACAATATCTCGGGACTGACATTGTTTTCAATTACTTATCTTACAAATTAAATATTAAAAATGTAAGTTTTTATTGTATTATATGTAAAAGTAACGAAACTTTTTAGTCTGTAATTAGTACAGACTAATTTAATTGGTTTATTATACGGACCTAAATTTTGAAGTCACGTCAAATGAATGCAATTTATATAGCAATAGGCAGGAGAGAGTAGCGGACGAGCCTGTAAGAATAACCGAGGTTATTTCCATCAGACGCTTCCAACAAGACATCCTCCGTACAACATAGTTGTACGATACATGCTACAGTGATAAATTACGGATAAAATTATAATTGTCTGTTTGTTTTGTTCCACCACGAACATGGCCCGCGTTTAATTTTACTCTAAGACAGTTCCGGTTTTAAAAAATATTGCTGATATTATATTTTTATTGTCCTGTTCATAATGTTACGTATTAGGTGCCAAGTAGATTGATATAATAATGTTTGTTTACTTGATAAGGCTTTCGAGAAAGTTTCAAGCATACTTAGTGGACATTAGATGTGCTATTAATACAAACAAATAGTATCACATTATAAGTTGCATTATTACTATATGTGCATTCTTTTACTATTAATATTTGAAAACGCATTTATTAATAATAAAAGATATCAGTTGCGGAATAGTGAAGATTTTTAACATTAAATAGCCGTGTAAAAAAGAACTAAATGTATGGTTTATTTCACCTGGGTATATTGTGTGTGAGATCTATTTTAAAGAAAGCTTTACTTAGCCTGCCACGACGCTGGCATACCAGACATTCATTGAACGAATACATGTTTACGAACTGTTTACGATGTCCGTCCTCCTGTTAATACTCACTATTGCTAACGAAATATTGTGTAGAAATCATACAATTATTATAGATTTGAGATAGATAGATTATTATAGATTTGAGGAATTGTATTTGGCTTTACTTAAAAAAAAATCTCAAGAATCAGGGAAATATTATATATATACAAAATGGGAGATGAGTTCCATACTTCTATAGTCATAAATGAGACGTGCAAAGGCTAGTACCAAAATATGAAGGTTGTGAAATTCGAACACATCTGCAAACATTTTGTAGACTATGATATCTACAACTGCAAGTATATTTTTTAGAGTTAGGTTAGTTATAGTACAATTTATCAGTACAAGTAATGTGTCCAGAAATCAATTTTTAGGGCTCAAATATAAAAGTAATAAAGCAACAAAAGTGAATCTTCTAATTACTGAACTGTTAGTATTAGACATACTAAAATACCTTGCGCACAAACAGCTTGTAAGATACATTTATAGATCTTACAGTGATGCGAGCAGTATAAATAAGGCGTTCGTTGTAAACAAAATTTTTAGGCTCTTTAACAGTAATATGATATGCTCAGATGGTAAGTTGGCATGCGGTGAATATCTGCTTTGGACAGCATTTTTAATCAGATAATAATCCCGTTGTGGCCATACATGGATTAACTTTCGCTCCATTAGAAGGTAACTACTAACTTAGCATATTTCTCTGTCATTTTTGTCATTTTTGCGCATGCGTGAGGACGCCAGCGCGGTCTCAATTGTTTTCGTTGTGTTTTGCGGTTTATTTTTGGCGTGCGGCGGCGCGGTGCAAGTCGCGTAGGTCCTATCCTACCGTCCGCTGATACCACTACACCTTGATATTTGATCACCGCTACTATTGACACTCGAATTCCGTATAAAGTATTTTGTTATGCTATATCAGTCGAATGGTAGCGATTTAGTATCGTTTTCAAAGAATTTAAACACGTGCTTGTATTCTTTTTTTAAATCGTCTATATTGGTTTTAAACCTACAAGTCTTTAATTAAATGTAGCAACAACGTACTTACGAATAATGAGGTCATTTTTAAGTCCTGTCACTTTTGTTAGTTTTTATTTGTGAAGTAAATCTAATTAGTATAACATTTGATATAACTAAAAATATCGTAATCCAACATAATTTACTTAAATACATAACATTTTCAATGTTTTTTTTACCACATTAGCTAATAACATGAGTAAATAAGATTAGGTATATCTTAGTCTTGTAAATTTTTAGTGCTCAGGTTTTTGTGCTCAGATCTAAAGTGATAAATGAATATGCCCGCCCTTTTCCATGACATGACACGAGCCAATTTAAATTAATTCTTTTTATTGGGCTTCTCAATTCATCACATTGAGATGTTCGTCATTGTTATAATCCACATCTGAGTATATTAATATCATTTTCTTATTATTTCTTCGGATTGATGTATCTTTATTTTTATATTACTTAAATTTAAGTTTATTGTTAATATTTTTTTAAGTAAATACATCTTATACATCGTTTTGAGGTTACTATAAAAATAATTGTAGTTATACTTTTTATATAACTAAGAAACTATGAGAAAGCCAACAGACACTCCGCCCACGTTTTACCATATCTGGGATTCACGTGATATCGTTGCTGTCAACTTTTGGGACTCGTTTACCTATTTGAGAAGATTATTGATTGTATGTTTCTAAAATGGATACACGATGTCGTATATACTTTACTTGATTCCTTTATTTGCATGTCTAGACTTCATCTAACGAATATTCAATATTTCACGCAATTTCACTTTAACTTATTTACTTCCTATTATTTACTAACAATAAAACTTTCAAATTGTAAAATAAATAGTTATTACATTAAAATGTAAATTTATAATGCTATTATTGTGTGTAGATAAGTTAATCGTTACATTTCTTCATTAGGCTCGTTCTATGTAAGGTCATTGTAGGCACGTGTTCTAATAAATTAACAAAGAAATGTATTACTCAGCGTAAAAAAAAAATACTATTAAGTAGGTATATACGACCTCTACGATGTGTAACAGAGTGAGAATGTATGGTTTCATTGCTGTATGGTATTTGTCAATTTGGTAATAACTAATAATCGTTTAAAATTAATTTTTGTAAATGCAACTAGAAACCAGAATAAATTTGATATTTAATTTTTACTAGTTGCTAATTTACGACTATCAAAATCTCATCTTACACAATCTATTGTTAAGACAATAGACACAATGCAATGTAAACTATACAGTGAAATATTAAAATAAATGTTATGGTCTGAGATAACAAAAAAAATAATAAGATATCTATAACATTTATAAAAAAAAACTTTAGTAAAAATCCTAATTGGATCCATATAAAATAACGCGAACAATTGCCTCGCCTAGAATTGAAACGCCTTTAGTGGTATAAGAATAAGAGTGATGTTTTCCAGTGTGCGGAATTGGCGCAGGGGTAGCGAGGCGGTATACAGTCGGTTGTTGAGGCCGAGCAGGGGCGATGGCCCCGCGACCTATTTCCCCCTCCCCCTCGTAGGCCTGCCCTCCCTCATCCTTTATCAGCCCGATAATAACAAGACTCCTACGGTCGATACCTTACCTACATAAGTATAACACAAATATTTGAATACTTTTTTGCAATTATTTGTAACATTTTTTTCTATTTATTTTGTTACTTCGGCTTTTTAAACTCAAGTGATTATATACTTTATACAATTTAGGTGTCGTATAAAAATTCGCAAAGAATTCGTATAGGATGACGTCACTTTGTATTGTTGTGTTGACCCCCATGTTTTTAAAGAGACTCGTGAAAACATTTAGTATTTCGTATTTAAATCCTAATATAAAGACACGTATTAATATGTTTAAATTTTAGTCTATCGCACAAAAATAACAAATAGCTGGTTTGACCTTTGACAAAGTGCAAACTATCAAAAAAACTGGTCTGTAAGCTGTACGAAGCGATATAAAAAGAGGTCGCGCGATTCTATAGAAATGTTTGGGAGATTACTAACGCACAGTGAGTAATAAATGTTGGGAGTTCGGGACAAAGGCTGCGGTGTTAAGTCCATAGGCCGCTCGTCCCCTGGGCGGCGACATAGGCGCTTGTAGCTGCGTCTGCCGCACCGCGTTCGACGACCTGCCGTCTCAAGGCCGCTCTTACACGTGCCACCGGCTGCTTCCTGCCGCCGCCATAACAAACCTCTCCCCCCTCCCCCCACCATCCCGTCCCCCAGCCCGAGACACTAAAATGTTCCTAATTCCCAATTCTAGGTATCCGCTATCTAAGGATTCGTAGAGTTCAATTTACATGCAATAGTCGGGATTAAATGAGATTCAGTTTTGTTTTTTTACAAATTCTTTGGTACCTGTTTCTCTGAGTTTACTTGTGAATAAATTGATTATAAGCTATTGTAAGCCGGTTACATAATGTTCGTTTTCGTAGTATTGTTTTCACTACGACATTTTGAGTAACAATAATGTATATAAATTAAGTGGATCATTTAATAAGTATTATGGTATGTTGTAAAAAAGAAAATGTTTATAAATGGCGCTAAAAAGTATTGTAAGTTTTAGGGGCGTTTGCCTAAATTACAGTATAAAATAGGGAGTATAAGAGTTTTTAAACATTTTATTACATAGGTACTTTGGTAGTAAAAAAAAACTAGTTTTAGTGAGAAATGCGAAACTATCGCGAACCAAACACAAGAGAAGTTTTTTTTTTAAGTTTTCGATTGTATAACCAAAATTGAATGATAATATTTTATGGCGTGGTTTAATTATAGTGTCGAAAATGGCAACATTAGATTTACTTTTATTATAATAAATCTTTAAATCAAGCTAGAAAATTACAAACATAAAAAAGGCTTTGTATGCCACTTCACATCCTCTATTTATAACTTAAAATTTGTATGTCTACGTAATGTAATTTAAAATTGTTTAAAAGTGTTATTTTGTTACGACACATATAGAGCCCAAATTTAGTTATATAACATTTTCATATTGTTTTGCAAGAGGCCAAGAGTAAGCCATTTATCAAATTATTATGAATATGCAAATTTTGCACTGAGTTTAGAGAACTACCAACTTGAGAACGCCATTATTATTTTATGATATAAATAGTATTATAAATCAAATTAAGATATCGTTAATAGTATACGAGTCATATAGGTGATAAAAACTTTTTTTTTAAGTCTCTTAAAGTTATCAATACTTTTAATGTGTATTATATTTTTTATTATGGTTTTGCTTTGACGATTTCTTATGAAGAATTTAGTACAGAGTTATTACATTAAATATTAAAAGATTTATTATTACTTTTGTATTAATGTTATGTATCAGCATAATTTACTTGAGATATTATATTGAAATGTATAATGTTGATAAAAATTAATAATTCTTCTTATATAAATTGGTTATCTATATGGATTATACAGAAGAATTTGTAGACAAAATAAAATTCGCAAACCACGATAAAGTGTTAAGACGATAAGTGATAACCGCTTCCACGAGACTGGTATCTGATAACACTGATTACCTACCATAAATGTATAAATATACATTACAAAATACATATGATGGAGTAATTAAAATCGATATTTGAATACGATTATGAGATCATATTTCGTGATAAAGTTAAATCGATTTTTTTATATTTTTTTATAGCAACGATAAATAAAATATATGCAAATAAAATTCATATTTACATATCTGTTTGATCTATTTTATTGTTTTTTGTTTTATGTTAGAGATGTCTTTTAATAGGTATCAGTATAATCTGAAGGTAGAAGTTAAGATTCAACTTAAGATCGCCGTTCAAATAAGTAATGAATTAATGATAAGCTATTTAGACGTTACATTATAATATATTGGGATGATGCAATAATTATGGATGTTTAATATATTTGTAAAAAAAAATATTATTTATAATATTTTTTAAACAATTACATTACCATTTACCACATACATCCATTAACAATACGCACTTATTTATAAGAATTAAGTTACAATTTGTTTTCATTAAGGTTTAGATAAATTAAATGTCAGTTTCAAAGTATATGCGTTACCATTTCTAAGAATAATATGTATAATTCAAACGTCCAGACCAATTATATCATGCTCGGTATACATTGTTCTCGCTTATCAAAGCAGTTGAATGGTTATCGGTAACTGTCACTGTGACCCGTCTGCTGATAATGTAAGTATTGGAATTTCAAGTATTACGCAGCAAAATTCTGTCTACGTATAATATAAGCTTCTTGCTTTAGTAGATTCGCTATCTCGGGCCTCGTTACGCAAATTTCGTGGGGGGTTGGCTAGGGAGGCCGGGGGGGTTTCGAGGGCTGTCTGTGGAACCTTCGCTCTGATAACCCACATCCGTCGCCCTCCGGCGAAGTACCCACTCTCGCTATTCTTTGCGCCCTCAAACAACTTTTATCTTTAAATATACCTTTCATATCATCCTTATCAGGTACCGTCTAAAGTTGTTTTGTCTACGGGCAGTCGTTGTAATGTTATCTATATTCTGTGGAGTGGGTATACTAGTTTTAGTTAACGACTCCGCCTGCGAAAAGCTATAACTTATAATTAACGATAGCATTTTAAGAAAAGTACGTTATTTATGGATTTTGTACCCTAAATTCAATCTTTGTATATGATTTCTATCTTTAATGGAAGACAAAAGCGAGAATATCTATATTAACTTATAACGGCCGTAACTGATGAGGAACGCAAAATATAGTCAGTAGACTATAGACAGTAGACTGTAGGTACAATTTACGTTTTTTTTATATTATACACATAGAAGCATAGACGGTTTTATAAACCAAGAGCAGATTTCACATATCATGAAATGGTTCATAGAAAAATCATTTTCCACGTTTAAAAAAAGTGCAACCTGGAAATAATATATCTATTAGCAAGTTAACCACTGCTTCTACAAATTTCTTGAGTAACAATGCTACCTAATATTAGTTGAAATTTCAATATGGCGTCGGTATTATTAACTGTTATTTTAGTCTTTGATATACCTATATTTGATCCAATTTTCGCGGTAAAGCTAATTTTGAAGTTACATTAGTGGCTAGTTTGATGTTTTTATAGGAGTTCACAATTAAATAAACGAAGTTTAGAAAATGTAGTAAGAAAGACATTTATTTCCGTTTACTACATCTATTATTTTTTTATTCTGATTCAACCGCGAGTAAATATATAAATTAGGTTTTCTTTGCTGAAACATATCCGAAGTTATCTGAGAATAAAAAGGCAAAGGCATACAAGGACCTAATTATTCTGTAAAATAAGAAAGTTTGGAGAGATATCGGTCCTAAGCAAGTTTGGAGATTAAAACTTTTTATTTATTAGACCACTGAACTACTAAACCAAGTTCTTACAGTTCTTTGTAGAAAACATATTCCGTAGTCAACAGTTATCTGAGGATTGATAAACTAAAGTCTAAATTTAGCATAAATGTAATATCGTCCGCACGGACTATAAAATCTTATATGTTACCAACCATTCAAACTTTTCTATACGTAAATAAAAACTGTTAGATATTTATTCTGTTCTAAACTGAAGTTAAAATATAGTACAAGCAGTAAAGATATAAATAATCTGTAACATTAATTATCCTATTCATAATTTTGCATAAAGAGAAAAGATGATCTTTTTTAAATAAAACTAAATACATAACGAATTAGATAGAATGATAGAGAATTGACCGGTAATAAATGAATGTATTTCCTATTTTATAAATCTAAGAAAATTGTACGTACCTGCTGTACTACTTTGTAAGTACTTTTAAGTTTCTGCTGAATTGAGAACGAGGATTGGAGAGAGAGATGAGTGATAGTGATGAAATATAGAATGAAAAAAAAACCGAAACAGGCAAGGAATCGAACCCGCGACCTCTGGGAAACCGTCACATCGCTTTCCCAGAGGTCGCGGGTTCGAAACCCTGCCCGTATCGGCCTATCTTCCATTCTATATTTATATAAATTTAAATAAGCTTAACATGGCTATACATGTTCACAGCGTTGTATTAGAGTGTTAGAATAACGAGTAGATTATTACCTATATATATTGTAAATAACATACGATGCGCTTATTTGAGTGTTTATAAAAATCTTCATATAATTACTCTTAACATTCTGTATCAAATATAACATTCCGAAGATAGCTGAAGTAGAATGTTAAACTTTAATATTATTAATAAAAATTCCACAACGTGTTATACATTACACAAAAACGCTTTTTAGTACCTTTGAAAGAAACTGAAAAGTTTGTATAATACGCTCATAATTTTTGTTACTCGGGAAAATTGAGATTTCAATGAATATTAAAAGTTTTGTCAGCTCCTAGTACTTTATTACTACATACGAATACAGACTTGTACCATATTAATTATTTATATTTATTTATGTTCTAGGTGAGTTATATTTTTTCTATAATAATAGTGTCTATGTAATAGTCAATGTTTTTTTTTTGTATTTATATCGATTTTCTGTTTCATTATACATATTTGCATACCTAAAGAGTAGCATACATTCCATAATACAGTATCTACATACCTAGGATTTCAATATAACGTACGATATGTTACATTTGCATAAAATTCCTTCCTACACTCCACGAGGTAGGCATATTATTTAATATGACATGATACTAAATACAGATACCTAAGTTAATGAATATTGAATATTGTAATTGCTTAACTTGACACTGATTTACTGATTTTGTAACTACTAAAATAAATTGAGTATGTTTTTTGTACAAATCTATAGAAATTTGTAAGAATATCACTTCAAACAATTAGCAAACCATATGAATGAAGCAACAAGCTGGTCAGTACAATTGGGGCATCGGTGATAATTGCGTGGGTAGTTTGAACGGGAGCGGTACTGACCAGTGTGCGAGGGCGGCTCGGTCGCGGGCGGCGGCGTCGTCGGCGGCGGCTCGGTAACGTTGGAGGGCGCGCTCGCGCAAGCCGCGCAAGCAAGCGCCGTGGGAGCATCTTCCGCGGCGCGCGCGGGGGGCGGCGGCGACGGGCCGGGGGGGGCGCAGAGCGCGACCAGCCGCAGCAGCGCCACGCACCACCACCAGAGCACGGCGGCCAGCGCGCGGGCAGCGCGCCCGACGCGGCCCGGGGCCTCCTCGCGACCGAAATACGCGCACCGTGCAGTAAGCTCGTGCCCTCGCTTCGTCGGGCGCGTGTGCTGCGACGGCGCAGACAGCGGTTAGAAAGCGACGCGGGAGCGCGCGCGCTGCCACACGGCGACTGCGGCGCCGCTTCCGACGGCGCACGACCGCGTCCGAACACTATTTCGGGAGCGACGCTCCTCGCCGCCGCCGCCCGCCCGCCGCGCGCTGCCAATTTTACGCGAAATTGCGGGCGGGCGGTGATCCGATATGTACCGCGATCGCTTGCATCGGCGTCCCAAACCGCGGACGTCGATGTACTTTTTGGTTACGAAACTTTTTTCATTGAGAGGGCCGTTACCGAGGCCGGAGAGCCGAGAGACCCGCGACGTAACACGCCTCTACCGCGCGACACTTGCGCCTCTCCTCCACTTAAAATAGTCCTCGGCAAACGTGGTGCGGCTCGTGTCAATAGACACAATGTCGCAGCAATTGGCAAGGAAACAGAGACTCGCACTATCTCACTGTCTCGCGCACTGTGTTGTGAATTCTTATGCACGGTTTATATTTAGATGTAAAATTATTTCTGATATAGATAGGTGTTTGACATTACGTTGAACTCTCATACGTCGGGAACTTCCACCTGTATAAATATTCTTACCAGTTTAGAAATTACTCCAGAAATTTATTCAGAAATGAAACCAAGTTTCTCACTTCTTCATAATGAATCCTTCCAATTTCTGTTAAACGAATATTCTCTATTTGAATTTGTGTAACATCAGTAACAATATACATTATTACAATAACCTATCATCGTTACCTAAGTCTGACTTAAACTCTAAGAACACACTATTTTTCTGATATTACTTTAATAAGAGATAACAGACAATTTATCTCTACAGTAGTCATAAATATTATGATTAAGAAAAAAAGAAAGCTTGAAGAAATTATAAAAAAAGAGAAAATCATATTTTATTACTTATATGTACCTGCTTATAAAAAAAAATACTGAATTTCTAATATAATATCTAATAGAGCCATTCGTATAAAAGTACATAATTGAATAATAATTGATTATGATATAATTGTCCTGTGTCTTTTTATGACATTAAATATTTACGTGGGTTCAATACTCTAAATTAACATCGAAATTATAAACTATTTATAATACTATATCTAAAGACATTTTACTTCACCGTTAACAGATTTCCACAGAAGCAGACTGACAGATTCTTCTATTCTACTTTATTTTTAAAGCGAGCCTTAGCTATTAAAGTTAGAATAATTAAAAAATTATCAGGACGCCAATCCAATTGTAATGTCCACTTACGAAGAAAGGTTTTTGTAAGCCAGAGATTGGTAAAATTGGGGTTGAAGGTTTCTAACATCTTGTGTATAATAATAAATTTTATTGAAAATATATATAAATTAATATATTTATATACATAGATATATCCAAGAAAGATAGTTGACGTTGCTCTTTTGACTTTGTTTCGTTCGGTGAGTAAGAGAAGCCCATCTCCCCAAATCTTCCTCGCAAATTTTCAGGGAATATAATAAGTACTTAAAAAGACATAATTTACAATTACAAAATGGGGTTCGCAATTAAAAGGTAGTTTTTTTACCATCGTCTGACATTTGATCCAAACATGGCGTCAAAATTATTTCTTTATATATTGACATTACTTGCTAATTTTTTGTTGTTGTTAGAATTAGCGGTTAGAATGTCATGACATTTTGACATCAAAGTCAAATACAACGACTTAAAGTTATCTAAAATTTAATTTAAAATTTAAGAACCTCGGGTACAAAAAGACCTCTAAAAAGAATAAAAATAATATTATAAGGGTACTTATTGAAGTCGTTGCGTCGGGAGACCGTTGCACGAAGTATCTATTTTACCAAGTTTTCGGAACTAAGTAATGAGGACTTACACTATACGATTTGACATCGTTATTTCGTTAATTTATTATTTATAAAGGTCTTTGGTACCGGAAGTTTTTTTATTTTTTTTTTTCTACTTTTAAAAGTTATGTTACTGGTTTCTATATTGTACTAAATATTGCAATATGCATTTAGCTACATTTCCATTTTTATTTTAAGAAAATTTGGTAAAATCACTCCTTTATAGAATTCGTAAAATAACTTAATCAAATGAAAAAATCAAAAATCAAATAATCAAATGAAAAAATGACAATGGGTTCTGTACTTGAAGAGATGAAGCATCAGGTAAATTGAAGCCAACTACATGAGCTTCACTCGTTGCTTCGATCAAAAAAATATTTAAGAATTCCTATTTCGGTTCTTAACGAATGTATAAATTGCTTAATACACAAATTGTATTTAAAGCTAAACCATATACCATCGTCCTGGTAAAACAATATTTTTTGTTATAAAATAGGATGTAGTCTAGCCTGAGTCAGTTTTTGTCCTTTTATTTATTGACAGATCAATGGAAACTGTTTACAATATAACAGCTGCTTAGAACTTAACAGCTGGATCTACCAATAAAAAGACTGTGAATCTGTGGTACATACAGTACAGCGTAAGAGAACTTCTCTTTAAATTTATGTACATTATCGACAGCGTTGTATTACGTCAAATCCATAAATTTATTATTCTATTCGATTTTCGTTTACCCCACTTGTCTAGGTCCTCTTATGTCAAATAGAAACATGTGATATTATATTCGACAAGCGAAATGCTACTTGGCTGGGTCTTCAGGCGTCTAATGAGATCCGGTGAATTTGCGAACACGTTTACGATGGATTGATAATATTAACGTTTAATGATTTTTAATTTGTTTTAACCTTTTAATAGACCACCAATAGCATATTAATTATGTAACGAGCCATTAATAATTCATTACGGTAATCGTTATCAATTAACTGTTTATTTTAATCAATCGATCGTTTTCTATATAGATATTACTTATTATTTTTATATTACTAATAATGATTATTTATTAAATTTAGTTTTCATAAAACTTAACAAAAATCGTAATTTTGAACTTTTTCTTATCGTTAATAATTTAGAAAATAAATTATATCACTTAGTTTTACTTTTATGTAGCCATAGTGAAGAGACATATTTTGAAGTCATTTAGAAACCACTCAAACCAGGGACTCAAACATGAATAAGAAATAGTCAAGTAATTAGGCTTGTATCTGGCATTTTAATAATATACTGCTTGAATAAGATTCTTTAATATTACGGGTAGGTAATTGTATTCATATGAAGCTTGAAGGTTTAAGGTAGTCTGTAATCTTGTTTGCTTAAAGGACTTGTATTGTGATTCATGGTAATTATACTGATGCCATATAACGACTTTAAGCATACAATTAAAGCTACAAAAAAAGCTTATGCGTTTTTAGGATCGAATTTAATAATTCATCTACAGACCAAGACTGGAATCAAATTACCGTCCTAAAAACTTAAAGCACAGATGGCATAATTTGCGCAGATAACTAAAAACCAATTGTAAATAGTTGCGAGAATTGGATAAGGATCGATTATTAATTTCGATTATAACACAATATAGAGTTGAAATAAAGATCATAATTAATGCTATGATATATATGATATATATGCTAGCCGAGGTTTACAACATGAGATAGTTTGCAGTAAATAATTAATTCGTGTTATTTTTAAAGATAATAGTTAAAGTTAGTTCACGTACATTATAAGACAGTATATAAGAATGCGGGTTGTGACAGGCTGCAGGCTAGGTCAGTGCACCGGAGCCGGGCTGAACAGCGCATGTGGTCACTGTCCCCCGCTGTACCATCCACGTCACGGGAAGTAGTGGAAGCGAGCCAGCGATTTGAGATGAAGTTCAGATCAAACTATAACATTAATGAAATAAAAAAATGTATAGAAAAGAGATAGAAAATTCTATAACAGAAAATAGTTAAACCATTTAAAAGTACACGAGTATTTTGTGCCTTAAGTGACAAATTACCTATTGTTATAACGAAGTTATTATAAATAGTTAATTAATTATATAGATATAATATTTTTAATGGATATGTATTTTGTGTCAGCTGTTCACTCTTAACTTGGGTCACAGCGAGTGCCCGCACCGGTTACTTTAAATTTTCATTAGCACCGCTCGGCTCGCTCAGCGCTGCTCGCCGCTGCCGGCAATTACATTTCGCAATTTATGAATTGTCTTTTTATTTACGATGCTTTTACTGATATTCGTATTTTCGACGACAGTTCCAGTGTTTTAGAACCTGAAATTTTATGTGACAACTTATAAATGAAAGTAAAAATGATGATAATCTTGCTTTATGTTTTGTTTCGAAACTTTCTTGCATTATTTTTTAGGGATTCAGTGGAAATAATTCTAAACATGTAGCCTAGAATAATCAATGTTAAATTTTCTTTTAAAAAATATAATATAATGCTGTCTAAGGTTATATTTTGATACGAAAATAGTATATGTCAGTATCAGATCTAATGTCAACTCGTTGATGTCTTTTGTACGACATGGAATTTTCAAACGTTTTCGCTGGTTAGAGTTGTTTTGAAATTTGAATACGTAAATAATAATAAACAACTTTAAATTTTCTTATCTCTAAATACCAGTGGCCAGACGTTTGTGAATTATAAAGAGTGCGCGCATAAACATTGCCTTGGGTCGACGCTGTCGAGATAAGATAAAATTCATTCCTTATAATTAAATGGAAAGATAACAATGTGGATGCCAATCTTGGCGGCTGTGAATGTCATGAATAATATAAAAAAATAGTTTTTTCTTTATTTATTCGTATAAATTTTAATAAGTTGAGCTCTAATAGTATGTAACTGCTACTCTATAATAATTTCACGTTTTACAATACATATATAGTATCGTCAGAAACTAACCAAATCATAATCATAAATATACCAGAGAATAATAAAAAGTTGGCATGATATGATGATTCATTGGTAAAAGTATCATGAATAATATGTCGGTGCATTTTAAGAAATCTTTGTTTTAAAACAACTAATGTCAAAGTGACACTAATGTCAAAGGGACATTAGTTGTCAAGTTAAATAACAAAGTCAAGTTAAATATTATCATCATTGTTTTACATTATATTTTGCATAGTAATGTAAAAATAGTGTTAATATAAATGTGAATTGCATACTAATCCGTTGTATTTATTTGTATTAAAGCCAAAATATTGTTTGAATAACTGTTATATTGTTGTATTAAGCTTGTATGTCGAGTGTACCGTACGTGCTAGTGACCTCGCCGATCCCGACGTCAAATATATTTATATACAGAATGCATTTCATATTAACATCCTTTTATACATGTACTTGTTAATATTGTTTTATAGTAATGCAATGGAATGTTGCTTTTAAACTCTTTTACAGAGAGAGTAAAAGAGAAAATATTTCTATTTCTTTCTTTTGTTGTTGGTTGTAATACAACATATTTATATGAAATAGTTATTATGTTAAAAAATAGTGAACTGCTTAAATGAAAGACAAGGTTATAATTTATTCATAATATTATTTTTATTCTCCAACATAATAAATTTTTAATTTTATTAGCTACTATTTCTGTATAACATTTCTCATCTGTGTATATACATTTTTAGCTTTTAAATAAATCTACATATCATTTTCGAATATCACGTAAAACAATAAAGCTCAAAATAAGCACTCATTTTATTGTTCAATAACTTTTGAACATCTGCTTATTTATTTTTTTAAATAATATTTTCAAAGTAGATCGTATATTTTTGTTAAAGCCATTAATAACTCCGTTATTAACCATTCGTTTATCACCAGAGCGATGACCTGTCGTGTTATCTGTTGTTTACGCTTTGTTCTTCATTGTTTACTAGAGTGGCGACCCAGCCTGGTCCCACAAGCGTTGGCTTTTCTTTTGTCTTTTGATAAATATTATATAGTTTAGTTTTTTACTTATTTTTGTTATAGATATATTCAGTGTTACCGTCGACGCTAGCTTAGCAATAACTGTAGTCGATTCAATTGTATAAGCTCAATGCTGACTAAGCATTTTAGAGTTAGAAAAAATCTCAAAGACTACTATCATCATAAAAAAGTTATTAAAAAATGGACTACCATCGCGAAAAACATTTCGAAGTATTTCTAATTTATATTATTATTCTATAAAAAAACACAATTTATTGCAATATTTTGTATTTTTTTTTATAAAAAATATTTTGTCTTGTTCCATAAAAACCAGGAACCTTGTGGATACGAATGTTGCTAATATATTTTGGCAGTAATCTACAATTTTTTGCTTAATTTTCGTACAAAAATGATGTACCTACTTATTCTAATTATATTTAAATACGCTTAATACAACATTGCCTTTCTCTTTTGTTAATTTGTTTTATTCATAAAAACCTAAAAATACAAAAATATTTTATTATCGAAATAATGTTAACATCCTTCTTTTATTTAGATTATATTAATAAAACTAATTACCGGAACAATGTATTTTTTTTCTACATGTAGGTACCGATAAAAATATATTAAATTAATTAATAATAGAGAATAATGCAAAGTTACCACAAATGTAATTGAATCCGATGGTATTTTTTAATCGAGTATACCTTGAGTGGTAGAGGTCAACGTTGCGCCTGTGTGCTGTAGAGTCGTTGCATTTTGTGAGTGTGTGCGTGCGGGCGCGGCGCAGCCTCCGTTCGTCTGCGGCCTGTCTAGACGACCCCTCTCTCCCGCAGCGCCGCACCGTTGCACTCCCCGCATACTAACCTCTGCACCCCCCCGCCCCCCGGCAATGGCTTGCACTCCCCGACACCGCTCCTTTCACTGCACCGGTCACCTGCTGTTAGCACTGTTAGCCACCTTCAGAGGCAGATGAGCAAGATGCGGTGTCGATTTTTTGTTAATTAATTTAATAGCAGCTTCGCTAGTATTGTCAACATAAATATTTAATTAAAAATATGTTAATAAAAGCAATACAAAGTTACTTTATTCATCAACATTAGTGAAAAAGTCTCATTATACTTTAAAATAAATAAAACAACGAATACAATGAATAAGACTCGCCTTTTTTTACAAAACGTATAAAGACCATAAATCTTATATAAATATTAAATTGCATGGATCTCCTCGCATTCATTGTATTTCCAGACTAACTTACAGCCTCTAGTGAAGTTACGAGACATCGTCAACTTACGCCGGCACTACAATAAATTAAATAAGGTAGTGTATGGAGTATAAGTATAGCAGATACCAGGAGAGAAGCACCTGCCGATGTTATTAATGGAAGGTTGAATATTTAAATAATGTTCTGTGTAAGTTAAACGTACGCACTAATTATATTTCTTTTCTATTGTGTGTAACTGGTTTTATGAGGCTTATCGCAATATGACTAACTATTTGAATATAATAAGTGGCTGTATAAGATACGTACATTAATACAAATAAACTGATAATCTCAAGTGCAATTAATATGTTGCAATGTAGGTAGGTACAAACACATATCGAGATCTATAAATAAGTGTTGTAAATGTTATACATGTAACAAAAGTTTTATATATGATTATTACTAAGACTCCTATGTACTACAGCAGGTATATTCGCTTTAAATAAAATGAATACCAATTAATTTATTAAAAAAATGTTTAAAAAAATTTTGACGTCTGTTTTTTTTACAAATAAAAATAATTTAATTAATAACAATTACTACCTGCGATATGTAAAACTGGACCATTCTGCTTTTATTTTATTTTTACTGGGACATGACTACATCGCTTGTTTTCAATGGCCGCCATGCTATAAGACGTTATAAATTATTGTCAGCTCTAATCTAGCATTAAATTCGCAACTTCGCATAATTAATTGTGATATGTTACAAGAATTGAATAATAAATATTGAGTCCGAGGTCTGCAGACTATATACTAATAATGAATTCCACTGAAGCGATTGTTTTGTCAGATTTTATTTTAATGACGCACTCATTATACGAAATCACGATGCAAATTTTTAAAAACGTTCACAAACATGGCGTGTACCAGATACCAAAAAGGTTTAGCAATGGATTAGAATGACATTGATTGTCATTAATAGCGGGAAAATAATGACGCATAACAATCACATCACAGCTATCAAAGACGAAAATAATTAATTGTCTATGAATTATTCTAGTTTATCATTATTTTATAATTATTTTAACAAAAAACCGTCGTCTAAATTGAGGCGTTACACGTGTCATCTGAATAAGCATGTGAAAGCGGTTGTTTTATGACCTCCAGGAACAGTCGTCTAGACACATAGTCATAGTCTAGAAACGCAGCTGGTAAATAGGCGGGCTTTCCCTGCCGACTGAGCTCCGATCATTGTAGTCAGCGGACGTCATCGTAATTTTAACAACCAATTGTTAGTTTGTAACGTCAATCAATGATACAATTTTGTGATTTCAAGTGCCAGACGATTTATTTGTGTATAATACATCGGTTGTACTTAAATTTCCTTTTTTGCTAATAACTGTATTTGTAATAAAATAATTCATTAATTAAATATGATTATCCTCATTACATAATTTTTTCATCTTATTAAGAAATAACTTATAACTTTATAATTATAGATTATTTATTCATTACTTTGCACAAGATTTCTAATAATTAGTCCACACGTTAGATATTATGTATTCTAATGAAGTGCATGTCGTTTGAACTTCATTCTGCAATCTTCACATAATTTGCGCGTGTTTTTGCGTGATTGTCTCTGATTCATACGATGCTAAATTATTATCATGTTAAAAAGGCGTGACGACCGAGTCACGTAAATCACACGTTCTGTCTTGATTTAAATCTTTAATTATGTTCCATTAATAACAACTCATCATTATTTTATTAAAAGATGATAATTAATTCATAGATAATTTGTCTTTTTTGGGACATTATTATTATGCATGATTCTCACATTTTTATCACATGACCTAAAATCGAAACTGTAAAAGTTATAGTATATCTATATACATATAAATCTATTTTATAGTTATTTTAAAATTAAGGAAAAACATAAAGTGGCACACATGTTTATAAATGATCAAAGTGTTAATATTTTTACGAGTATTTTACAATGTGTTTAAAACATGTATACATTTTAATGTTCTCATAATGGTTAAAACATGGTTGTTATAGCAGAATAACATATGCAAGTATTACACAGTTTAGTCGCGGCGCAGTCCTTATAAAAATTCGTCTGCTAGCTGTCTAGACACGCTTACATTGTGACGCAGCTAACCACAAACTACTTACTATGTATAATGTATAATTCGTGACATATACAAATTATTCGCAATATTTCCTGTACGTATATTTTGCACGGACTGATTGTTTAATATCGTGACAATTTTTAAACAGACACTACATATGTAATGTTAGTTGTATTGCTTTCAAATGTTTTATATAATATCACCAGCTTCCGGCAGACTTTGTAGGCCGTGGTACTTATCGGATAACACAATAATACTCTATGTACTTTAATCGTATTTTGTTGAGCTATGTCGAAGCGTTATCTAGTGGAGAGTTCCAGTGAAATCGTATGATACGTACTATTCTCCATACTCAAATTAACTATGTATGGTCTTCATAACCACTGGTTGAACAGTGTGGTAGTTACTGCGACATAGTTCCATCTAATGGAAAGTTATGACAAAATGGACATCGTAAAAACCATGTCTATGAAAAAATCTTGTATGTGCCAGATTGCATGGTGATAAATCAAACGATGTCAGAGTTTATCAATTTTATCTTATCTTATTCTATATTTTTTATTCACTGAATTTATGTACTTAATAATTAAATCTTTATCTATTTAATCAGTTCTTATAAAACGCCAACACTCAATTACAATTTGGCACTTGATTTAAAATAGAAAAAGTTAAATTTTGTCTATATATATTTTGATTTGTGTATATTTATAAGGAAGTAGGTGATCAACTCTTGACGTCTAAGTTTTGAGTAGTTAAATTAGATTACAGCTCCTCAGACCTGAGGTGTTCTGGATCTGACGAAGAAGACGGTGATCAGCATAGCACAAATTCTTAATTACTTCTAGTTATAACTTTAGGTTTGTGCTTGTTAATTACTTTGGTAATCACATATGAAAAAACAATAAACTTAAATACCATAAGGATACCATAATTTTTATTATTATTTTTAGGTGCTTTTATTTGAAATGGAAATGTATAAAAACCTGCAAAATGATATTTATTTGTTCGAGCAATGAAGACGAAAATACGATACCTTTTTTATCTATAAATTCTTATCTATTATATTACTATATCTGAGTTCCTTTGCTTTGAAAAAGCTTTTAAAAACCAATAATATATATTTTTTCTTTTGTAGTCCATTATAGCAGAAAGTACGTGAACTACTCAATAGTCTATGTTAGTGTAATTTAGTGAAAAGCGTTGGGTTTAAAGTATTTGTAGAATGTAGTTCTAATGAAATTTTCTTGTCGACGCGACGCCGCTACTAGATGTGGCAGGTAATTTAGACTCTCTAGAGACGTGTACAGTCGTCGCTCTCTCGGCTCGGACGCCACAGCTGGTGTATATATCCTTGTTGCATTATAAAAAACCTTACTGTATTTCATATAACTAATAAAATTACTCATAAAAAAAAACCTCTATGAAGTGATTATTTTTATTTATTGGGTGACTAAATAAATTGTTATATTAAAATGAATAGTAATTTTTCACCAACTACATATTCCTTATCATAAAAAGGTTAACGTTCTCCATATCGATGATGCACATGTTTAAACAACCAAGTTTTGTGTTTGACTTAATTCACACACACATACGTACTGTACATACAGTAATAGAGTTTTTGCATGTCTGCATATTTTAGTTCCATTATTTTGAGTCCACTTAAAACTCAATTTATGGCGCGTCACTCCGCCTGTGTGGATTTGGTTCGTGGTTTTCGTTTATTATATTTTGAAATAGTAATATTAATTTTTTTAAAGCCGTTATTATTATAAAAACCGCCTTCAAGTTTGAGGGCGGAATTCATTCCTTCAAGGTGAAGAGCAGAATTCATGGATAAAGACTTACTACTATTAATCGTGGTCAAAATTGTAACAGGCTGTTGGTCTACTAGGTAGTATGTATACCAAACATTGTGACGAGAATTCTTTGTATAATACACAGATTATTGTTCTGGGTGAATTTTAAAAACCGTACTAAAATTAAAAAGTCCCGTAACACGGGAATTACTTATTACTTAAATATAATGCTTAAAGTATTTATTAGTTAAAATAGATAGAATACTCTACTAAACTGACTGACAAACTTCAACGTGACTGAGAAGGAACAATAAAAAATTTTAACATTTTTTTTTTTTTTTGCAAGGATATAATTAAGAGAACAAACATTCAAACTTCCACGGTTTTGGTAGTAGTAAAAAAATAAAATGAATCTAATATTTTTTTTCATAAGATAGTTGATGCAAATTAAGCATTAACAAAAATTAAAGGAGCGGAATTAATTAAAAAAATTTAAGTATATTTTGTACAATATATGTAATAAATAATGCTTAGACTCGCTTTCTAGATATGTATTTATGTCTGGAAATTACCAAGTCGCGGTCTGTAAGTTACAGATGATATTTCAAAATAACCATAATTATTCTTGAACAAATGGCTTATCATTTTGTTTTTCATAGGATTATGCAATGATTGTATTGCGTCTTTGTCTTCAACTGTTTGTAACAAATAACGAACTGGTCTCAGCAGCTTTACAATACTTTTAATATTTCCCCATCTGGTTGGTCCATATGGACAAATATTTAATTCTGGACTATCTTAATTTGGGCTTACTTCCCTAGTGAAATGTACCCTAGCTCTAGAGCTAACACAAATAATTTGACTTTAGACTTTATTGGTTTAAAATAACAATATACAATTAAAATATTCCCTGAATATCTTTTCTATTTCAGTCGAAATTGAGAATTTAAGTTCTAAGAATATATCATGTTGTTTCTCTAACGCCTCTAACCGGAGATAGATTGGGTGGTTTAAGTTGTTTCTAATTTATTCGGTATTCGTGTAACTTAGGAATTGAATTCCCAAAACTCCCAAATTGTCGATCAAGGTTTTGTAGAGTCTGAAACACTAAATAAGTATTGTTTACATTCTCTATATTTTTATAATTGAACTTAAATACAAAAGAATGAATAGGAGAAAAATTGTTGCACCCCTTTCAGTGAGAGCTCTTTCACGTTTTTCTAAGCCAATAAAATACCTATTTTATGACTGTAACATGAGGATATATGACCTATCAACAACAGATATTTAATTAAAAAATATTTCTCCACTTAGGTCATTTTAAAACTGAATGCAGTTAGGTTCAATTAAAAACAAATTATCAATTGTTATCTACACCTGTGATAATTGATAGTAGGATGAATAGTTTAATGACTCATTCTTTTTAAATTGGGGTACAATTCAATATATTTTGTTGTTAACGTTGCAAATAATTTCTTTGTTACTTTTTCCATAATAATATATATTTTAATAAATCGTCAGAAACATAATTAACAAAATTGCCAACACCCGATATTCAATATTCAATCAATGTTGTAACTGTTTTTGTAAAAGTATCTCAGGCCTTTGTTCAATTTCCTGTAGATCTGAGGTTCTGAGGTTTCATATGATATACTTACAAAGTGTCTGGCAGGTGGTATGTATGTAGTGTTAGCGGCTGCGGGCGCTGCACCTTGTGGTGAAACTGGTCGCGAGGGTTGGAGGGGGGTCGGTCCTCGCTCAGGGCTCATCGACCTCACCGCGGCGCTCGCGCAGAAAAAAGCGCCTAACCCAAATTTCGGTAGCCGTCTGGCGTCTCCCGTCCCAGGTCGCTGATTCGTTTGTATGTTATCGGCACGCGTGCAGTTTGATACCGCTAATGAAGTGGCTATGCGTCCACATTTAAATATTTCGATGAAACGAATTGCAATCAATCAATGAACATTATAACACTGGTTTATTGATCGAGCTCACTAAAGTTATTTAGAATAGTACGATTTATAGCGTTATGGACATTAGTTTATTGCTGTCTAAAATTAAGTTTGATTAAATTCTTTATAAAACAAAGATTGATAAAACGTTTCACAAATATAACTTTATGGTGGATAATTTTGTTGAATAAAGTAAAGATGCTGTTAACATTTAAATTATCCTTGACATTACGAAATTGTTGATATTTTGATTGCGAGTTTATTACACACAAGTCTGAGTACTGAGCTATTTTGAAATACGACCATCATTTCCAACCTTGAACTCGCTATGAACTGAAGTTATGTTGAACCTATGAAGTATAGGTATAATTTAGGATTGTCCATTATGTTAGGCAGATCGGCTAGTCTAGACGTAGGCAACATTTAGCGGCTAGACGGGTGCGGGGCGCCGCGTCAACATACAATCTACACCAGAGACGTTCATAATTCGTACACAGTGGCCTTCGCCTCTGAATTTACCAGACGCCACGTTTGGTAATAATAATCTTTGTTTATATAGTTACATAAAAATGTCAAAGTTGGGACACGTGTAAATTGTATAAGACTTCAGGCATATTTAACTTCGCCATTTTATATTATTAATATTAATTTAATGTTGTGTTTCGTAACTTTAGTATTACAGAATATGAGACAATCTAATTATTAAAATATATATTTAAACTGACATCATAATTTCTTTATCTATCTTAAATAGAAGATTGCATTGTTATTTACTAGGACAATAAACTGTCTGGTGACGAGATATTATGTAAAATACCTATATTCATAACATTTTCTCTATAACATTTAAGTCGATCTTTAAACCAGAAAATATTCTGGATTTACATTATAATTATAAATGACGTCCTTCATAATTTGTAATAACCTACATATATTTTATTGAAATTTTATTATATTAACTATTAGATATTCAAATAATATTCACAAGAAATATTAAATGTCTCCGATGGAGTCGCTAGTCGAAAGCGGATAGTTTAATTACCTAGAACACAATTATGTCCCAGACAGACGTGATAACTAACTGTCTAGGTCATTTGTTTCTGCCTCATGCAATGAATGAGGATAAATGTTCATATTTTCAACGTATTCTTTTGCTTATATTATTAAAAAAATATTTTGTCTTTATTAAGTCTAACAAGACAGCTAGTTAAAGATGTTGATAATTAGTGCGTTCGGAATTATCGATTGGTATTTTAGTAATAATACAGATAAAATAATAAATTATTAATTTCTAATCTATAGAATTTCTATCTATTTCTAATTTACAACAGATCAATAAAATCTTTCAAAGATAAATGAAATTTGTTAAATGCAAATGAGACAATGTCAAATGTTTCTAGAATTCGAAATACGAGAGGAGGCGTTATGTTATTACGAAAGTATTTGTTACCATGTATGTCTAGACAGATTTTAATGTTGAAAATAAAAAATATGTTTCTTTAAAATTGTTTTTATATATTTTGAAGGCCGTGATGTTTGTCGTGATTGTGATTTTGTTAATGATTTAGGTGATGCAGCCAACTGTGGCAAATGAGATTATGAAACATATTTACCAAAGTTAGAGCAACTGGCAGTTTATACTTCATAGCTTTATTTTTTTTAATATATATAAAATGAACAGTGAAAGGTTTAGAAGTGTATATTATTGTCTTACAAAAAAAGTTTTATTATATTTTTTTTTAAATTATCTATCAAATTAGGTAAACCGAAAAATATGTTTTTTTATTGCAATTAGAATCTACAAAATAGACATGGTATGTTCGGTAACGATACCAACGTTTATATTTCGGTATCTCATGACGATTATGAATGGAGATAAACTTCTGTATTATTATTATGTTATTACAATAATAATTATATCTTCGGTACATATCATACGGTCTCTGTCACAGCATGACATGTCGAACATAAATCTGTGCCCCAAATTGTAATCAAAAAATAAATACTGTAAAATGATATAAGATATTAAGACAAATTTTTAATATTTTAATAATATTTTAATCTATTTGTATGAATGTAATATTTTAATATATTGCTCATACAGAGCAAAAGTGTTTAAAGAATTAGTTTAGATAGAGGTCATGTAATAAAAGAAATTAAATTGGTCCCTTTTATAATTAGCTAAATAGTTTGGACTAGTTTTACGGTTTTAATATATTAGTAACATCAATATTTATTGGTTTAATATTTATTTATTTGTAAGTAACTCGTAACAGTTCTCATTGTGGTATTGTTAAGGTCCTCGGTTATAAATAACTATTGTGGTCTAGACGTCTTCAGGCATTAAAAACTTTGTATACTTAGTATTATTTAGAAGACATTTATCATTTATTTGATGACTTTAATTAATATGTTCAAACATTAATATTTATTCGGCGATTGTAGTATTCAATTTTGAACTCTATCTATCTATAATTCCTAAATTTTACTATTATATAATGAATAATAAAAATTACTGTCTTTTCTTGTATGCTGTTAAAGTTATTTTCTGTTATATATTTGACATTGAACTATCATTGAGGACATAATTCTGTCTACGAGTTAATCAGCTCTTAATAAAGTTAAACTGGTAAAAAAGTTTTGATTGTTAAAATAATCTTACAAATATAGCAATAATTATTCATATTAACTTTATATTACTGCTTAACTGACAGTTATACACATAATAATGTGATCAAATTCAATTTCTACGAAGTTTCAATGTTGCCACGAGATGTCACTCTTGCATCATCGCTAATATGTCGTACATATAGGTATATAATCTCAGTTTTTTGGCCTCTGATTCAAGCTTGATATATCTTGTAATATACATACGAGTTTAGAGCTAGGTTTCTTTTTAAAATGTGAATAGTAATCCATTTATCATGGGGTTTCTAGTAGACGATAGGAAATAGGGTGGCATAGATTTATGGTAGGGTCCTTGTGGTCTCGCAGGGCGCCCCCATCATACAAATCAAGTATTATAGAATAGTACAACTGTAAATGGTATAAAATATATAAAAGAACATTTGCTGTTAAAAGTAAAGATTAACATTTGTTACTAAAGTATGTCATGTTCCTTGTGATAAACATTTGTTGTTCAAAGAAATTTTAACAATATGTCATAAAATAATTCTAGAACTATAAGACAGTTATTGCAATGATTTTGATAAATGAAATATATAAATATATATATTGAAATATATAAATTATATAAATTGGATATAAAGAGAATGCTATATTATGGAATTAAGTGCATAAATAAATTGTCGTATGGTATTTTTGGTTCATTGTGGATAATTACAGTTACAATGTTACAATCCCTTCTGGCGTCGATACCGGATGCAAACCCGCCGTCCAAGATAACAAGTTCTTATTTGTTTCCAAATTATCGAAATATTTATTTTAATTATTATCTTTATTTGAGATTATTATGAAGTATGAATGAATGAATGAAATAATTTTAATTCCTAGATGTACCAGATAATTGTTGTGTCATGTAGCTTTGTCTGTTTTTTTGTCTATTTTTCTCCAATTAAAAACCACTTGACGTTAATAAGTCATAGTTTTATTTGGCTAAATTTACAATTCTGAAAAACCCTACCGCTAATGTAATTACAATAAAGTAAATTTGGTCTATAATATCAATAAAGTTAAAACTACGAATATGGGTGTATGTATGTGTGTGTAATAATATATAGGAAACTTTTCTCACTAAGAGATCAGTAAGCAACTAGCACATAATTAATAATTAAATTTTAATAAAATTACTAGGTGAAAGGCGTAAACAAAAAAACTAACTTTTAATTAATTATTTTAATCTGTACTCGTACATAGTCTGAATGATAACTAAAATAGTGTTATGTATGTACTGGTTTCTACAATATTGGTATGATTTAGTAGATAGGTATTTTATATGAGCAAAGTTTTTGTTTTATTTTTTGTTATTACATAACTAGTACACTATATAGTTCATATTACTCTTTTAATTGATGGTTTTAGTTCTTATTTGTTTTTAATTCTTTTAGTTTTAAGAGTTTGTTTATTAAATAAACATATTAATAAAATGAAAAAATAATCACACGACTGATATTTCCTGAGATAAATAATTTATGTAAATTCTAAAACTTTTCTTACACAAATATTAAAAATAAAATAAGAGATAGTCAAGACTAGTATTTTTACTATTAATAAACTATTATAAATAATACTTTTAGGTGACACTTTTGCAATACAGGTTTCTTACTGCTAAGGAAATATTCCTATTGCTGAATATATTATAAAATATATTTAGGATCAAGATCATTTAGATTTTCGACGGATGGTTCTTCCATTATAACTGGCTACCTGACCCTTTCAGATGATCTTCCATGTGGGTTGTGGAGCCGATGATATGGATTCTGTGTGTGTTTATTGACACCACAATTAGTTGTGACTGCTACCTCACAACACCTTGGATAATCTCAACAACATCCGTATCTTAAAAGGAGCCATTTCTGAGATTTATCTGCGTATATCTTTACCATAGACTTGTGTTAAATTATCTTTTCCTCGAAATAATACATACATCCTGCAAACATTAATATCTTATACAGACTAAATATTAAGCAAACAATTTATTTAAGACCACGTTTCCTCAAATTATGAGATGAATTATATTTTAGCAATTAATGTATCGAATACACAAAAGAATTGATTTGGGACAGAAATACTTATCTACGTATTAATACACCGCAACTAGCTACTCGCAAACAAAATACATATATTGTGAAATAGATGTAGGTATATAATATGTATTGTTGTATTATATTGTACGTATTGTTGAATTTAATTTTACTATTGCTAGTTATCTTACGTATGTAGTACTTACCTATTACAATATTGTTATAAAATATTTGTTATAAAATATTTAACATACCTATTTGTTTTTTTATATGTTATATTTTTCATCTTGTAAATTTTTAGCTTGAATTTTATTTATTTTCTGTATATCTATATAATCTTTATGATTAATCGTTTATTGAATCGATACATAGGACATGCTGATTCGATTAGATAATATGAAGGAAACGTCTCACGACTTGTCAACGTGACCTTTGGATACATGTCTTTACCTAATTGGTGTCTAGGCCGGCGATGCATCCGAGGCTTTATATTGCAGCATTACCGTTTGAAAAGATAAACCGGTGTTGGAGTGCATGGCGGCGGGTGCGGGGGGCGGGGGCGGAGGCGGGCGGCCGTCTAGACGCTACGTCACGCGGCCTCGCGATACCGCGTCGGTAAACAGTGTGCACTGACCGAATATGGCACCCGGTATCCGCGACCGGAGCTCTCGCCCTACGGCCTGCTCGCCCTACTAACTGCCCTCTGGTCACCATCTACCATAACCCACTATGATACATATTTCTAGTCTAATTTGAAAACACCCAGTTTAGTCACATACTGCAATTCACCAAAAAGATAATAAAATAAAAATATTTATTTTTTAACCTTGGCTGGTATTATATTATAGGTACACCTAGAATTTAGTGCGAGGTAATTTTTTAAGAAAAATTTCGTACCCATAAAAAAGTAATAAACGCAATTCTAAATCCGGTCTCATTTAATTTCGTTACTCCATTACGCTTCATTGATTCTATCCAATGCTGAATGAAATTTTCCACGCACGTATTTACGATTTACAGCATTTCTATTATTTTATAATTTTCTTATTACTCTTCGTCGTAACGTATCTTTGAAACTACTCGGTCTTAAATTATTTATATTTAGCTTAAATCAAATATTTTTAACTAGAAACTAGAATGTTTTTGTCTTTTTTCAAGATAACAGTGTTTAAAGATACCTACACTTTCATAAACAATGCGTAAATTATTTTTGTCTAAATTCTCATAAACATATTTAAATTACCTCTTATAAAATCTGGATAAATCCGCTTTTATAAAGCATATTTATCATCGCAGAATGTTAAGGAAGTAGAATGTAGATTATTTAATATTTTTTGAATTATATAAATATAAATTCCTCATGTGTTATGCCAACCTTAATTTTACTTAAAGTCAACCTGTCACTTTTCCCACCAAATATTCTTAACAATATTTACACTGAGCCGTTGTCTGTTGCAACTTGGAAGAAGGACAAACAAATTAACCCCCTTTTACTTACTATATGTATTTTATAAAACCAGACAAATAATAACTTATATACAGTTATATTACATTATTTAGCATTATTTTGTAAGATCCAATATAATAATAATACAGACGTTAATCTGTTTACGATTCCATGAATCATGACCCAATTGGTATTCGAAATAGGATGCTTAAAACAAACAGTCACTATCCCTCGGTTATTACATATAAATATATGATGTATGATTCACATCAAAGTGTAGAATTCAGTGATGATTTCCAGCAACGTAGACATTCAATGCGGTTCAGTGAATGTAATGTGATCATGTCCTAATGTTCTCAGGAGAGCTCATTGAGCACTGCGCTTGGAAATTAAGTTTAAACTTCGGTCATGCTATTGGGATTGGTCGTGATGTTTTTGCACTTTGAACTTAATAAAAAAAAATAAGGCTTGGAATACAACATTTGTACATAATGTAAAGAATTACTCTATAATAATATACTGTTTAGGGAGGTGAATTTAAAAAAAAAAAAAAATAATGAAATCATTCTACATGTTGACTGATTCTAGAGTACATTCACTTCACTTCATTTCGTGATCTACATTCACTAAATAAAGTAGAGTAAGTCTTTATCTATGTCTGAACAGACGTCTATGTTTTGTAAGCAATCTTATATATAGTAGTTTCCATTTACATTTGTTGTTTTAGATAAAACTCAGAATATACGATTTAATAATATATTATATAGATTATCTATATGAAATTCACACCAACTTATGTAATTTGTTTTCAGGAATTTACTATTTAACTTTAAGGAATGTCTATACTTATTATGGTCTACGTATGTATATTCATAAATATTGTTTAAGCACCTAAGTCCAAGCTCGTACTTAATGTCCTTTAGCCAAAGGTTGCCTGAAAGAGATTGCTCTTTAGCATTAAGGCCGCCTGTTATACTGTTCTGGGTTTATCTTTCTTTGTGTACAATAAAGAATATCATATCATATCATAGCAATGTCCTGTCCAGCACTGAAATATAAATAGATATTTGAACATTAGAAGCATATGTTTTAACGTTCAACAGGTATAAATCTTGTGTACATAAAATGTTTTTCTCATCTAATAAATATACCGTATACCTACATAATTACGTTTTAGCGTTGGCAATGTAACTATGTACAAAAAAACAATATTAATACCCACGTTGCTTACGAATAATTGTAAGATTAGCAGTTATGTAAATTAAACTAAGAAGACTGGTAAATTATAGCCGCTTTTTCATACCGTTCTTATAATTATTAAGGAATTAAACTATTTACTTACAACAAGAAATATGTTTTATTAACAATTATTAAAATATTTATTATTGTAAAAAAAATGTTTACAATATTAAAATCTTTATTATTGTAAAAAAATTGTTTACAATATTAAAATCTTTATTATTGTAAAAAAATTGTTTACAATATTAAAATCTTTATTATTGTAACAAAATTGTTTACAATATTAAAATCTTTATTATTGTAAAAATAATGTTTACAATATTAAAATCTTTATTATTGTATACAATCTTCGCCTGATGTAATCGTATTTATTTAAGTAAATTATATCAAAAAACTAATTAATGGGTAGTTATTTAATTAGTAATTAGGTAGATTGTTAGGAATTTACCGACAAAGAAGGAATTCAATTGAATAATAACATTGATATTACCTTCAATTTACTTTCACAGCTATAATTGTTACAAATAAAAAATATATAACAATTCATTTCCAAGGAACACTTATATTTTTGTGCATAGTAATAATTAGAATATTCTGCGTTAATTTAATGAACTCCTCTCTCAAATTTAGTTAATTAGCATAATTTATAAGATCCGCATCATTTGGTAACCTCATAAGATCATGTTATAAATCAAGTTTGAAGTATTAGTAGTAATTTGCGCAGCTCGTCACGAGTATTTACTTTTGCGAGAACTTAACAAATACAAATAACATTTGCAGCAACGATCAGAGCACCGCATTAGTAACTCGCAGTCAATTTAACATTCACATTTAACTAACTATAATATTATATACTAGCTGTGCCTGCGACTTTGTTCACGTAGATTTCGATTTTGATAAAATTCACCCTTTGTACATACCAATGTATGTAAAAACTATAAACCTTCAAACTGGTAAGCAGCAATGGTACGACGAATGGTAATCCGTTTCTGAGATTAGCGTGCTCAAACATACAGACATACAGACTAACAGACAAAATGTTAAAAACATTGTTTTGTCTTGTTTATATAAAGCTCCCCCTGTAAGAATTTTTGAAAATATTTTTTTTTGTGTTGTGTGCATAACTAAAAAACAAACAAATAAACAGACAAAAATTTAAAAAATGCTAAAATTGGATTCTGTTAGTTATCACTTCACATCCTGGTTTATATATTTTTAAATATTTTCAATGTACAAAGACAGATTATTACACGTATAGAATAAGATTTGCATGGTATCCATTACGTGATTGACATAAATTGACATAACTTTTTTATTTCTTAACCGATTTAGATGAAATAAACACTAAATGTTAAGTGAAGACTATGATAATATATTCCTGATTGGTTTAGCAGTTTCTGAGATTAGCGTGCACAAACATACAGACATACAGAGATACAGACAGAGAAACTGAAAAACCATTGTTTTGGGTTCTCTTGCTCTTATAAAGGCTCTTTTTTTAATATTTTCCATGTACAGAAATGGATTAGTGACAATTTTATTATATGTATAGAAGATACTATACTGCATTTCAATAAATATATTTCTGTTACCAGCTAATTATTTCGGCATTTTAAGTCGCATTTTGCAATAATTTAAAACATAGACTAGGATCCTGATAGGGAGTTGAGCTGAGCCTCCTTTTATTATGCTACTAAATTTAGCAAATATTTTGTATTTAACACTGATGCAAGCGCATGACGATTTAACATGGGAACTCTTATAAACAATTTTATTTTGCTGTAACTTTTTTTGTAGTTGACGTTTTTAAGTTTTGTTTTTTAGGAATCATCTCAAACTCCCTGGTGAAAATCATGAATATCTGTTCAGAGGTTTCGAAGCTAGTGCGGTTGTAAAACAGCAAAATGAACGATTAAACGCTTCCCTTACGCTGAGCTCAATTAATATAAAGCAAAAATCCAGTGTTATATAAATCTTATTAAAATTCCAAGATTGTAGATTACGTATACCTTACCTTATGTTTTTTTTTATTTGTGTCATTCTTACCATAGACGATACGCTCCGGCGCCTGGGAAAAAATGTAGCTAGCCACGGAACTGAATCAATAGACATAATAGTCGAGTGTGCAAACGACCCTATTTCGTGTATCGAGAGGTCATTCACAGCCATTGTTATGTGGTACAGATCTGTGCTTAAATTCACTTAGAAACCGCTGGAGTGAAATAATTGGGCGCCTACAATTCAAAGGATAAAATAACTTGCTACATTATTGTCTTGTTTAATAAATCTTTGTCTGTACTCAAAGTATCTTAAAAAATATATGTGTGTAACTATTCTACATGTATGCTTATAATAAATCTTAAATAAGATGATTTACAATATGTATTTTTTGTTTTATTTTATTATTTCTCGTCTTAACATTTATATAATAGAATATAAATCATAATATTACGTCTTGTAGTCGTATTTAACAAGAATTTTAATATTACTAGGATTATTATCACATATATTTAGATGGACCTCATAACATTTTATATATATGTGGTGTGGTTATTGTCTTGGTGTTAGACCATAACATCGGGTCGCCGGCAAAGTTACCACCCATCGGCCAAAGTCGTGCCGCATAGCGACATAGTCGTGTTCCGGCACTTTGCTCGATGAAGCCGTTTATGGGAAATGGTTCTGAACAGCTGCGGTATGTTGGCGAACCGGTTGACGTCGAGTTGGTGTTTGTTTTGTCGGGTGTCTAGTCGAGGAGGGTAGCGGGATCCGAAGCGACGCCTTTCCGTTGGCCGCCCGCTGATAGTTAGGGGCCCAATTAGTAGGTTAGCCAGCCACGAAAGGCTGCTCCGCCAGCTACGAAAAATCCCAGGGTGGCTCCATCGTGCTGGTTGGCGACCAGACGAGGAGGCCCGGTGGCTATCCCTGGGGGGGTTCTGGCGTCCCCGCAGTCTCCTCGCGTCGTTCAAATGCCATTTCCCATCCTATTCACTTTTATATTTTTTTATGAAAAATCACAACAAAAAGAACAAGTATGTTCAGCAGTTGCACTCCTCCTCATTTAAAGTGCACCTCTCTAATATCAGGGAGTTGCACTCCTCCTCATTCAAAGTGCACCTCTCTAATATCAGGGAGTTGCACTCTAATATCCTACCTGTCCACCACCATCTTGAGACAGAGCAGCCACACTTGCTCTTTTTGACGGAGACGCAGATACAATGTCCCTTGAGCGCTGCGCACATAGATTATAACGGTTACTCGTTAGAGCACAACTTTCGCTCACGGGCCGGAGTCTATGTGTACGCGCGGAACGACCTCTGTATCCAGCGTCTCTGTCACCTTGAAGACCCCACTTCGTCTTCCCTTTGGGTTTTAGTGGACACAGGAAACTAAAAAATCCTGTATTCCTGTGTCTACCGTTCGCACAGTGGTGACTAGGAGATAACTCGATTATTTGAGTATCTTAGTAAGGCTGCAGATATGGCTCTGCATCAGTTTTCTTCAGCGCAGCTCGTCTTTCTGGGGGACTTTAATGCCTGTCATCAGGACTGGCTGTTCCCGTACCAGAGAACCAACCATGCTGGAAGAGAAGCGCGGCACTTTGAATTGTCCTTGGATCTCTTTCAGCTGGTGACGCAAGCGACAAGGGTACCAGATGTGGTAGGCTATACAGCCAATTGCCTGAACCTTCTGCTGACAACTGATCCGGACAGGTATCGTGTAGAGGTGTAACTCCCACTTGGGAACCTGCGATCACTGTCTGGTGACATCTGTGTTTACATATTCCCCACCAGCTTTCGAACCTCATGGTGTTAGGTGAGTATGGAAATACAAGCAGCAGATTGGGATGAGATGCGGCACTTTTTTGCGTCTTATCCTTGACGGCAGGTCTGCTTCTCTTTGGATCCGTCGAGTTGCGCGGATGCTATAACCGATGTGGTGCATCAGGCAATGGAGTATTTTATTCCTTTTGCTGACGTAACCATCGGTGGCAAAGTTCACACATGGTTTAATGCCGAATGTGGTCATGCTCAAGACCGAAAACATACGGCATATCTCATTTGGGCTGATGAGGGCTCGAATCCGCAAAACTCCAGATGTAAGTTCGAAGAAGAGAGCCTTTAACCAAGCTGCCAAGTCCTACAAAAAGGCATTGCGGAAGGCTCGTCTCAATCGAATCGCTAAGAATGGCAAAAAACTCTCTATCAGACCAACTGGCAGTCGAGCTTTCTGGTCTCTTGCGAAAGCGATCGAGTCGAATTTCTGCCGACCCTCACTGCCTGCTGCTGAAGCCGGATGGATCCCTGGCCTGCACAGCAACAGAGAAAGCGAATGTATTTGCTTTTCTGTTTGCTGATAATTCGCATCTAGACACTAGCAATGCTTCTCCAGCTCATCTTCCTCACTGCGGTATTTCGATGCCTGAAATCCGCATCACTAACAAAGAGGTATGGAGAACATTGTGTCGTTTAGATGTAGATAAAGCCAGTGGTCCTGATGGTATACCAGCCATTCTGCTCAAGTCATGAGCAGCTGAGTTGTCTCCTGTACTGACACGTCTGTACCGCCACTCTTTCATGACTGCAATAGTGCCGAAATCCTGGAATCCTTGAATGACAAACTTCAGGCAGTCTCCGCATGGAGCAATGCCAATCTTGTAAAGTTCAATGCCACCAAAACGCAGACGTGTCTGTTTACTGCCAAAAAGAGCCATTTCACCTTGGCTCCTACTTTCCAGAATGTATCCTTGGAATACAGTGACCAGCTTCAGTTGTTAGGCTTAGAGATTTCTTCGAACCTCAACTTTGGTCGGTTCATTGAGTCCAGAGCAAGTGCAGCAGCAGCAAAACTTGCCGTTCTTGCGAAGGTTCGGCCGTACTTTACACCGGTACAGCTTCTTGTTTTATACAAAGCACAGATCCGTTCGTGTGTAGAGTACTGTGGTCACATATTTGCTGGTGCCGCAAAGACTTATCTTGCGGTTCTGGACTTAATTGAGAGGCGAGCAAAGAGGCTTATAGGCGATCCCGAATTGGTCGAAGCTAACCTCCAAAACCTTGAACACAGGCGTAGAATTGCTAGCCTCTCAGTATTGTATAGGATACATTTTGGTGAGTGTGCGCAGGAATTACACGATTTAATTCCCCCTTCTCTCTTCCATCTCCGGACGTCCTGAAGTTCGGCAGGTTTTCATCCTTTTGTTGTGGACCACTGTCCACCTGTCCGAACGAAGCGCTTTGCTTCATCATTTTTACTGAGTACAGCGGAGGACTGGAACAATTTGCCTACGTCGGTATTTCCGGTCAAATATAATGTGGGTGTCTTCAAAAGTGAATAGGTTGTTAGGGCAATGCGCCTTATCAACTAAGACTACATTCCACTTACCATCAGGTGGAATGTAGTCAAGCATTGCCCTAAGTATATTAAAAATTTCAAAAAAACATAAGTATATATATGTATGTATATGTATATATAGTTAGACAATATTTTTGGTCTTTAAGCTTATTATTGTTTGTTTAAAATATATTAAACTAATTTGATTTTATATATGCATTTGTTCTTTTGCTTGCTGACATTTCTTACTAGAAGTGTATTCAATTTCAAGGCATTTTTGAAATAGTTGCAATAGTTTTAAATACCCCTACATCCGAGCAGGTAAATGTAGAATTTTAATGTAGAATAAATAATCGATTATTGTTATTACCAGTTGTTATTAAAAAATACACAAATACTTGCTTTCCTTTGAGTGCTAGTGCAAGTTGTAGCTTTTATCAGGCATGTATGTTGTAAAAAGAATTTTAAAAAGACTATAATAATTGATGCCTGAATGGCGTATTGTAGGTATGTAGGCGCCAGATGTCTAGACTCTGTCGCGTCACCTGAAGGCTCCTCAACTTGGAGTCGCGACCGACACCCAGTCACACTTTCTAACTATATTTTGGTTGCGATTTCTCTTAATAAGCTTAAGGTTATTTAAATTCTTTAATTACAATAGAATGTTTTAATGATGTTAAAAATATTTTTATTATATTTTTGTTATTTTTGTGTTCAAATTGAATTAATTTAGAAAACAATGACATACCAAAGCAATTCTTCAGATTGTATTGTTCTAATTTTTGTTAATTCTAACAAGAAAATCAAACGACGTAGATTTATTAGTGATTATTAGGCGTAAAAATTAGTGTGTTTTAATGATCCTATTATTCGTATATGGGTCAACGACAGTTTGAAACATATAGTTTTTAACCATCCTCTTCTATCTGAAGTCTACTAATTGGACAGATAAATAATTTTAATTACACTCTTCTATCTATGTCTCCTCGTTTCGAGAAGTGCAGTCATAATACTGAGAATAAAATAAAAACAAGATATAAGAAAGAGATTATACACTAATTCATATATGTCAAAGACATAAGAGCATTATTCAAATAAAAAACAAAATAACTAAATATAATTATTTAATTATGTGTTAGAATGTCTCAGACTCACAGATGCGTTGAATATTTTTAAAACATAGCTGAGAAAAGAAATAAGGGTATTGTTTTTGTTAATACACATATAAAGAAAAGAATATTTATATGTACCTACATACTTAGTTTATTACACATATGTAATAAACTAATATGTTACATTGAAAAAAGGTTAAATATAGGCTAGGTAGGTATAGTACCACGTTTTAAACTCACATACCTAAATGGTTTTTAAAATATTTCGATTTGTAATCTGAATGTTCTATTACTGATTACAAATCAATACAAAATAACTAGTACTTAATTTTTGAGCCATAAAGATATCTTAAAACATTACCATTAATTAATGGAATCTATTAATATTTCATAAGTGACTTACTTTACTACTTTTTTAATACAAATGGAGCCATATTTTTATGGTTCAGGAGGGCACGGGCGTACGGATCACCTTGTAGTATGTGATCACCACTGATCACAAACTCTTGCAGCCCCGGATAAGTTATAAAAGTATAACTGGCTTTTAAAGAAGAAGTAGACGCTTAAAGGTATTTAAATACGTCGTACTGACCTAGAAACACCGCCGACGGAAACTCATTCTATACTTTAGTTGTAAACGAAAAAAATATTCATAACCACGGTTCTGTGATAGAAAGCGATGATTTCAAATATTGGTGATGTTATTGTCATATAATGGGAGCATAGAAATCAGCGGCAGGAATCATTTCAAAAACCTCTTCGGAACAAACTCCATGATAAATGCCGTAAAAGACACATAAACATGCGATATTCCTAAACAATGGCAAAAGTTCTGCCTCTCACAAAGACTGATCATTGCGAGCGGTCAAAATGATTGAAGCTGATGTTTGTGCAATCCAGCCAGAAAACTCTATTCCATGTAAGGCATGACCTGCGGCTTTTGCAGCTTTTATTGAACAATATTCAGCTTTCTAAAAGACATAAGTTTCTCTTGACATTTTTCCGAGAGAGTCCTATACGGCCAGAATATGTAGCATCTTCAGGTATCCGTATGACAATTAATGTTGGGAATATCCAACATTTCATTGACATATAGAAAGAACATTGATGGGGCTAGCACTCAGCCTTGTGGAAGTAATATACAAAATATGTATGTAAACAAATGAGAAATATCGTAAATTAAATAACATCGTCCTTCTCATATAATATTCCTTTACATTTAATCACAGTTCCAATAATTTTCTGTATTCTGTACATAAGTAAATTTATAATAGGCATTTTGTTATTCTTTTTATCATTTATTTTTAAGATCCATTTCTCAAAAACGGGTCAACCTATTACTAAGGCTTCTCGGTCTATATGTTTGTCATGAAATTATAGGCTTTGGAACTAATTTTGCGGCAATTAGGCCTGTAATTTGTTAAGTCTGAAAGAGACACAGAGAGTATGAATTACTTAGCAGCATTAACAAAGTCAAAATAATATTAAGATTTAAATGTAAAATGTGTTTTTTGCCTTAGTCGTCGTCTCTACATAATTATATTGCATAAGTAAAGTTTTAAGTTAAACAACCAAATAACAAAAGCAGGGACAATGAGTTGCTAATTTCTGCAAAACATTGTCGAGGTATCAAGTGGAACCGGGTACATCCGCCCATTTGCTATTCTATCCCATAGAATGAAAACAATGTTGCCATGAATCTTGAGCAATACCGAATAATCCGAATTTACTAAAATGCTTATATATATATATATTTAGGTACTAATAGAAGCTATTAAGTATTATACATACTCGGCAAGATTTGAAAAGAGATAACAAACATGACCTATTTTGCATTCTCTCTCACTCATGCTTTATAACCTACTTTTGTGTATATATTGACTATGCTGTAGGCATTATTGGTTACAAACAGCGTCACCATGCCGTACTGAATTACCGATCAACATTCTTTGTTCCTTTGGTAAATTATATTCATTTAATAATTAACGCTAATTTACTAACATAAAGTAAACAGACAAAGGAAAAGAAAAACATATCCTACTTTGATAAAATAAGGAAAATATTTTACAAATATTTACAATTTGTAGGAAAACCCATTCATTAGGCATAATTGTTTCCGCCTTCTAGCAGATGTAGACAGATTCACCTCGGGGATGGCTTTGTTCTTTTGTTATAAAAAGAAAATCAGTGGGGAGTGAAAATAATTATTTATTTAATTAGACGCAACATGACATGCGGGTGCGGGCGTCATAAAGTTGAATCACAGATGTAAAGCGTAATTGAAAAGAAACCCCACTGTTTACCGACGGTTTTTATACTCCGGGACGCAGTTTTTACATTATTATTATGTGCAGAGATATAATTATTGTTACCTTTTATGTACTTGCCATAAGTAACGTTCATCAAGTCTATGTTGTTCGAAAGATTTATTAAATATATTTTTTTTACTTAAATTTCGCTGGCTTGTTACCAATACAATTTCAACATCTGTTACTCTTATAGATTTTAGTCGCACGATACAATGTACTAATCTAATACCGTCATCTTTTTACATCCTAATGTCTTCTATAAGATTAGTAAACATACATCTATATTCCGAAAGTCATATTTTGTTTTCTTAATATCTTTATTTACACAAAGATGTTTCTTTTGCAGTCCATTGTACTTTTAATTATGCAACTGTGTCTAAGATTAGTTTCTCGCTCATTTCTCAAAATTCTCTTCGCAAGCTACCACAATTTGCAACAGATTTCAATCAGTTCAGTAGTTTTTAAGGAATAAGCAATAATATACAATCCAATATTAATTTTTTATACCTAATCTGCAACCTTTACCAATAAACCTGAACTTATTTACATTACTTATCTCTAAAGTAACGTTATTATAAGTGTAGATAAATACAATTATATTATTTATTTGGTAAAACTCTGTTGCAATTTAGCAAGTGGTCAACTTAAGTGGTCTTTCAAAGCCCTTTGAGATTGTACAATAGTAGGCGTACAATGGGTCTGACCTTATTACGATCAGACATTGCTCTACAAATATTTAGCCAGACACGATGGAGTTGTCTGCAAACGTGTATCAAGTGTTATCGTCGCTGATAACAACATTGACGCTGCTGATAACAACGAGACCTACATGCTTTGTATATGACACATGGTCACGTTGCTAAAGTGTTGTCAATCTATCGAGCAGTGGGTTTTAACTACGACATGTACTTTGGTAATTTAACTTTCGTGAAACATTATAATTATTAAATATATCTTTACCCGGTTATGTTCATGTACTAAAATCGGCATTTTGCACGATTAAAGTACGTGAACATAGCCGAGTAAATATATATTTAATAATGACATATACTGATTTAAAACTTTTTCTATTAGAAATATGAATATATATATACACATAATAAAATATACAATGATAATTTAGACCTTCATCCCGTCTCTTTTATCTAATTTGGTTGCTACCATTATTGGTAAGATTATCTAAGACACTTCGCTCTACCCATATTTCAAATCAAATTTTGCGTAAGCTGACATTAATGGATTCATACACACATTAGCGCAACTTATTTATTCGCCCAATTTGCTAATGTGTCAGGAATAATTTAAAGTATTTATCGGATGATTTAACAAACATTTGTCATGCTAATACATGAACTTGTGACTATATTATGACGAATTTGGGTATCCATACACATTGCAATATTACATTTTTGATGACAAATTCAAATTATGTATAATCCCAAAAACAATAAATGCGAATTGAACAAGAACTTGTGTGTTTCCAGACACACACACAGACACATACACACACATCTACATATTGTTCACGTGTGTGTGTGTATGTACTTATAGTTTAAGTACCTATGTACTTATTTAGTATTCTCATTTCCTATTCATACATATTTTCAAAAGTTCTGCTATGGATCTGGCCTATTTTGGTTCAGAGAGTACTTTTTATAAGATTTCAAAAACCGTAAATATAAATAAATCAATATATGTATTTTATCTATATTCAAATAATACGCACCTGCTTCAAATGATATAACTTAATACATATGCGAATATTTATATTTTTAAAGCAATAAAAATATAAATAGGTCAAAATAAATGCTCCTCAGGCCAGGGGGGGCAATAGGGAACATGCAAAAAAATTTAAATGGTCTCAAATATTTTTTTTTCGATTACTTTTTATCATCTTATTATAATAAAATCATTTTTTTTTAATTTACTAATCATTTAAGGCCATAAAATAATTTATGAAAAGTGTAACTTTAGGGAGCGAAATTCAAAATTCCAAAACGCGCCACCATTGGTCGAAAGGAAATGTGACGTCATTTGACACACCATTCAATATATCGGCGTTTAAGTTCATACTGTGGTATCAGTGTGACTGAGAAAAATAAATAATTTAAACCTATATTTTCGTGCTTAAAGGTTTTATTAAATGATACAATTGTTTAGGTAATCTTAAAAACATTTTCTAAATACTCAAACAACTCTAACAAAACAAATACCTACAAACTCTTTTTGAATAGCAGTTAGCATGCTACTACACAATACATTTTTAAAATGTTTCTGCCTCTGAATCATTTTTCACTTCACTTGACTCAGATAAATAACTTGGTTGATAATCAGCAGATATAGAAGATATAAGATGCTATAGAAGTATTATCAGCTGTGTTTTCAGTAAACAATTTTCTTTTTAAAACAAAGTTTTACTTTTAAAACTGTTGTGTAACAATGTTGTGTGTTAAATGAGAAAATGGTGACAATGCTACATTTTGTTTTTCAGCAGGTATATTTACATTGACACCTTTACTTCCATACTTCGGTTTAATATTAACTTGCACAGCTTAGTCACTTGGTAATTTATCTTTAATATGCGAAAAGCAAGGCTCTGCCTTATGATCATCACATTCAATAGGAGAAGTACTGAGTCTTGGCTGATTAATATCACAGACATTTGTATGGGCAGTACTAGGACTTACTACCTATATCACTTCTTCGTAAAGGTCACCAATTTTTTTAAACACTACTTTTGATAGCTAACTCTTAAAAGGCTTCATTAACCGATGTCAATCTTTGCCTTTTGACTATGCACATTCTCATTCTATCAGCTGTTGTTTTTGCCACAAAAATATATAAGGAACAACTCCTTTCTTCAAACTTAGATTACATCTTTCTCCTTGTTGTTTCGTTACACATATTATATTCAATACAATTTGCTGTATCTTCCTTAACCTGAAATAAATCGACAGACCATAAAAATTGCGTAAAACAAAAAAAGATTACGGTTTTTATAGAAAGTTATACTGAAATTTGTAAGATAGGTTAGGTTAATTTTAAACTCAAATTTTCTAATGTTTAATACTTACTATAAATTTAAACTATTAGATTAAACTTATTATAAATAAAGTATACTTACGTTAAATTGATCTTCACAACCATATAAACACGATTTAGGACATATATTATCCCTTTTAATTACCGTACACCATTGTTTTTGTATTTTCGCATCTCTTGGAATACAAAAAACACTTTGTCGGGTGTTTTTCTAATACTATTTTTGCACTCCGGTACTATACAATACTCGTAAGATGATTTTTATCTTCTTCCATGACTTGTAAAGCAATTAAAACTTAAAATATCTATGAAATTGCTAAAAAGTTCATAGTAAACATTCACTGGATGTATCATTTGACGTCACGCAAAGCGCGCGCAAAATGGCGGTGTTTAAACGGATCAAATTTACTCAATGTTTTAATTTTCACTTTAAAAAAAAACTAGAATCTTTTCAAGCCTATTAATATTTTTTTCTACGATATAGAGAGGTAAATGATTAATTTACGTCAAAAAAAAAATACGTGAATGTTCCCTATAGCTCCCCTTGCTCCCAGCCCCCTGGATCTGCGTCTGTCCTAAATCTTAAATGTCTAAAGATACAGGATAGTAGAAAAACTTATAATTTTTAATAAAGATGCAATAAGGATTTATTTAGTAGGTGAGTGTTTTAATAGACTAATACTCTTTTGTGTTAAAAATCGATTACACCATACATCGATTTTCGTACTTCCGTTTAATGTTATGGTTATTTGACAGACTCAGCACTGGTTGTCAAAATTGATTACTAATCAGACTTTTTACGGTATAAAATATTTATATCATTATGTAATGTAAATTGTTTGATTTAATAAAAGAGATAACAAAATTAATGTATGACATAACTGATTAATTTCTAGAACTTTACAGATACACTATCAACTCATTTTATAATCACATGCATATTGCATATTTAAGTGCAAATAACTCACTTAAGACTTATTTTGTAAGAGAGAATCTATGACGGATTTTAATCTCGGCGTACAAAATTATTAGCTTCAGTTAGAGAGAAAATACACTTTAAATTAGACTATCTGATACATTTCAGAGACGCAAGGCATTTACCTGTAACATTTTATTATTCGTAGAACGCAGACAGGTGAATGTGAATAGTGATCGCGTAAGAGCAGTGCAGACGCGCGCTGACTCACGGCTGTCTAACATTGTTTAGCAATGTAAGGAATTTTCACATACATTGGATTTATTGGGTTAATAATAAAGTTTTGAAAATATCTATCAATATGTATATCTATGTTAGGCTTATTAAATTTTTAATAAATTTAGAATGGAAAATAAACCGATATGGGTAGGGATTCGAATCCGCGGCCTCTGGGAAACCGTCAAATAAACCAATAATATTATACCCATAAATATATAAAATTTAAGTTTAATAATATATGTACAATGGAGGACATAATAATCATTCGGACTGGGAAATCTATGTACAATGTAACAATTGTTATCATTTTTGATAAAATCAATTACGAGTAGGTTTATCTGTTAAAAAATGTCGGTAAATGTCACCTTTCTATCAAAATGTAAAACGATTTCTTAAAGATATCCGCGAATGTAAGAAGTATTAAAGATAAGGTCTGTTTCTCATTCCTGAACAATATAACTGTTGATTTAATTCTCTAAATGAGCAATTTATACAGCAATGATGACAGCAAAAATCGTGGAAAAAATCGGGACAGTTGTATGTGAAAGACCCCGGCAGTATGCTACGCGAACTAGGCCCGCGCCCTCGGGCCGACCTTGTCGCGGATTTATTTGTGCGTCACCACGGACTCGCACCGAATATAATCGAGTTCGACTTTCGTGCGAGTCTAGGATTATGTTAATATTAAATATCATTGTTTCTCTTACTAGTGTTATTTTACTGACGACTTTACACTTCGTTATACAATAGTTGGAGTTTATTATAGAATAGTAGTTTGGACCCAGTCTTTTCTGTGTGTATTATTTTATTATTTAAAATATTCCATTAATAGGATATTTAGCTTCCAGCTCAAATGTTATGCGAGAGGCAAAATTTATGAAAACAGTGTCGTCAGTTGACAGGATAATTAGTAATTACATTACTAGTAATTCGATGACTTAAGCTTAGTATAATACTATAAAAAAAAAGAAAATTAATATTGCATCGACAACAAACCGTTGTTAATTTAAACGCGTCAATAATTTACATACAATGCAAAAAAACTTAATTTTATTGTTAATTTTATAATAAATATGGGTGATTAAAGTACGTAAAAAAGTAGTAGCTCAAGTGACATGAATTTTATAATGAGTATTACACATAGTAGCTGCCAGACGTCTAGACGGTCCGACGCGTCAGCCTGAAGGCTCTTCAGGAAGGCCGAAATACCTCCCCCCACCTCCTTCGATACCGTTCCCTATCATTACGCACTTGCAATTTAGGACATACAGTTTTAACCAGTTTTAAATGTCATATTAAATTTTCTTAATGTTATAATTGCAAACTGAAAAAATTCGCGATCTAAAATGTTATTTTGTTAACCCATAACTGATTAACAACCGGTATAAAAATATTTTATACCTACTCATATTTTTTTTACGGAGTGATTTATAGCATAATATGAATTAAACGCGTAATATATTAATTGTGTAATATTATTTCTTAACATTTTTTATTGGAATGTATTATTTATTTCTTATTATTAAAAAAAGTCGCCGCTAAGATTTTTATTTTTAAACATCAAAGCGGTTACAAGTTTTCAAGACTAAAGCACTCATTATACACATTTTTTTCTTAAGAAACGTCTGACCTTGTAACTAAAGAAGGGAACATAATAAAGATTTTCTATTTTATAAAAAATGCGAATTTAAAATGTAATATAAAACTCATTCATTCTTTTAATCACCCTTATTCAATTCTAGATAGGGGCGGCACATGTTTTTCTCTTGCATTCACTCCTATCATTCGTTCTCTATACCTATACTCTTTTCGGTCGTCATTCACACGGTCCATATATTTTTCGGCCTCCCTCTAGTCGCATATAGATCCACAATATTCAATTCATGACTCGTCTAGACATGTGGCTTTAATGTTACATAAAAATATATTAATTTAATTAAAATGTTATAAACATTACGCAACAATCATCTAAAATCTAAATCATAAGATAGATTCGATATTGCTTGCGACATTATCAAATATTTGGTCGATTCGCTAATTGTTCGGCGTTCAAATATATCTTTAAAAAATTTTAAATATGTTTAACATGGCTAAACATGTTTAACGACAATGTTAAGTGTTATTTATAAGCAATATTTGTGAAGATGAAGATTTGAGACGACATATTTTTTTTTAATATGCCTATTTATCCAAACATACAAGATAGACATTAATCAAAGTCCTAATAATATAGGTATTGTTAACGTATACAAAAATTCAGCGAATAAAGCACTATAATAAAGCATGTCAATTTACAACACCGCTGTCATTTATTTTAAGGCTCTAAATTTTTAGGTGTATATAAAGTGTTATAAAATATGCATAATTTAATATACACCTACGTCTAATGAAGTCAAAAATAACATCATTATGTTAGAATAATATGAGATTATCTTTTTTGTCACCAAACAAGTTACGCTCGGTTCCACTGTAATTGTTTTTACAACTGTCTGTCTTTCGTCTAGACGTGTCGCTTAAGTCGCTTTTATTTTTTAATCACTGGTTATTCATATAAGCCCCTAGTTACCCGTTTGTTTGTTTAATACATTCGTTCAAATATAAAATCTATTTTGATATTAATAGAATGAGTTTTTATAACCATATTTATATTCTACATTTATAAGGATCCTTTCACAGTATATACGGTAATAAAATAGTAATAATATAAGTAACAACAGCGCATTGCAAATGAGGGCCGGTGGTGTCAGCGGCGCCCACCGATTACAGCTGCATTCGCGACGTCATTGCACGGATTATTCGAGAAGAACAAATTGATGTATCGGTAGGTTTGTCTTTCGGATTAACTATATTTCGCTTTTTGAATTTATATTGGTTTATACTACTACAAAACTGCCTAATAATGATGATTGTTTTATTCAAACTGAAAATGAAAAGTCTTAACAGATCTGATACAAAGACTAAATAGTACCCAATAAGAAACTCCAACTAATTTTGATTTCGGGATAATTGTTTAAAGAGGTAGTTGTAGGTTTCAAATCGCATAATAAATAAAAAAAATATAATTAGAGTATAATTTTTACATTGCACTGTAAACGGTGCCTCTATGTAACCAAAATAAAACGTACAATCAAAATAAAACCATAAATATTATATTATATAATAATATTAATAAATTATCGTCAAAACCTCCAAGTTACCGAGGGTTAACATGTATGTGGGTGACAGGGTGTCAGCGGGGTTGTGGGGTAGAGGGGGCGGGGGAGGGTCGGTGCATTCGCTGCATCGTGTGCAATGCACTCCCCCACTGGCCATTGCCACCGATTTCGTTAACATTTACAAAATTTTATCCACATACCAAGCTGCATAACAAAGGAATTCCTTCCAAAGAACGTGTATGGATCTGAATTTCAGTTAAAGTGCTCGCATTCATTAGCTATGATTGCAGAACAGTTTTGTGAATTTTATATTTGTTGTTTTTATTGTGGTTTACAAAATGATGTTTATTTTATATTATAATGTTATTGCTATTGCACTGTTACTGTTAATGCAACTTTAACTGTAAGGAAAAATAATTCCATGCGGTAGTAAGTCATCATGAAATGTGATAAATTCTTTTTAATATTTAAAACGAACAGGAACTTCGATGCATACCTTAAAGCGTAATGATAAAACGAATATATATATATGTATATATTTAAAATTAAACCACAGAAATACGGCCTATGTAGCCATAAAAAAGCACGAGGAAGTCCGCTAGTGGACCGGTAAGACCGAAGTCCTGTTTGGGCAGTGTGGCGTGAAATTGTGGCGAGAGGCCGGACGTCGACTAAAAGTTAAGCCGTGTTGCCACTTTATCCTTGTCCATATGTAGTTTTATCGACTTCTGTCTGGTAACTGCACTTTACATGCTAAAATACATTTAAGTCCGTAAAGGAACCTTTCTCTACCATCAAGATTTGGATATATATGTATATAATAAAAGATTTAATGTAAGAACAAGTTTATAGTCAGTCCATACATGTCCACTTATTGGGGAACTTCTTAAGAATCATAGAAAGAACACAAAGCTTATATGCAGGTTAAGTTACGATATTTTCCGTCACTAATAGGACAAATATAAATTGACAAGGCCGTGTTGAACCACGAAACCAAAAATAAAGGCAAACTTTGACATCGCTACGTCCAGTTGCCTTCTTCTATACGACCTGTTCGACCTCCATCTTCTGTATGGTCTGTACTTTCTTCTGTATGACCTTGTTATTTACCTTTGAATGATTTAATTTTGATAACATGTACATGGACAGTAACATCGAAAGAGGTAGGTAATAGTATGATTCTAGTATATCTTTTCAGTGGTTTATTTTTTTATTTTTATATCTTTTCAGTAGTCCGTTGATTGTACTTATAAGAATATAATTGTTACCAAATACATAATTGAAGTACATAAACCTCTGTTTCACCACATTGAGCATGCACGTGTATGTCGTTGTGAAAATGATTACTAAATTTTAATTAAAATTTTAATACCTTGGCCTTTAAAACATATTTAAATCATAATGTAAATGATTTTCGCTAATTCAATTATGCTTTAGTTTATTTTCGTTAATTTAATTATGCTTTATTATTATATGGAGTTGTTATTATCGTTAAATATATCAGACAAACAATATTATATATCGGATTTGCTTAAAATTGTACATATTGGAGTTATAAAACTAAACATTTGTTAAGGATTTTCTCTTTGTGTTTTATTAAAAAATATAAAATCTTACTTTTCATAGACAAGTGACTCAACATTTTTTAATTACCTACGACTACCGACAAAGCGAAGCAATTTTGTAATTATACATGCAATTAATATATTTTAAAAATGTACGTCAGGTGAATATTTCTTGGATCTGTTCGTTAACATTAAACAGACAATTCTTTGTAGAGTGAATCCACTTTGTGTGATATGGATAACAATGAAAAGACGTCGGTTCTTTCTTTTATAAACAATAATATACTTTAAGGTTAATTATACACCGTAGCCGTGTTTTGATTGCTTTAATGACATCGTATTGGAAAGTTGTATATAACACATTTTATTTAAGAAACTCTAATACCTATTTACCTTCAAATTGTAATGATCATATAGGTATGACTTATTATGAAAAACTATTATTTTTAAAACGTTTTGTGACACAGATAATATATATTAAATATAGATAATAATAAAATATTCGTAACTTAATATATTCCAAAACAAATAAAGGAAATGAAGAAAAATAGCTGTAATCATTGGTCATGTTAAATCTAGACAATGTAATATACACATGTACAGAACGACCTCCTTTAGTTGGCATCGGCGCCGGTCGCTCTAGTAGTCGCGACTTCATCGTATTTCATTGATTGATTGATTGATTGACCTACCGGCTTAACCATCCATTATCCTCTGAAACACCGGTATATTATTTAACAGCACTACCCGACAAGGGAATATTGGAATCTCGCCAATAAGATTTGCGGATTACAGCTAAAATATTTATAAACTTTGTATGTAATAGTTGAGAGTAAATAAATATACATACAATACACAGAAAATATGAAATGAGTTGAAAGATGCAAAAGATAATTCAGAGCCGAGTCGCAAAATAATAATTTGGTTGTTAAGTGTGAAAAAAAGGACAAGGTTGGTTTAACAAGCGGTATGACGGTGACCTGCCGTCCTTGCGATGACACTGCACCTACCTACTACCTACTACCTACAGGTAGGTAGGTAGATACGGGTACGTACTGACTACCGACGGTCACTGGTCGTTTTTATAATTGTATTTTTTAATTACATTAATTACAAATATTCATAAAAATGTATTGTACCTATATCTTTCAACATATGCTGAGTGATCTACCTTTTTGTGTTCGTACACTGCTGTGTAAAATATTATTGTTATTAATTCTGTATTGTGTTTTCTTATTTTATTTTAAAATATTGTTTAAATATTTTTTTATCATATAGTTATTTACCTTAGCAGTGTCTGGTATAAATAAAGTTAATTGAATTTTGAATTTGAATTAATTTTATTATTGCATCAAATTAATAATTGTTTAAAATTGCAGATCGGAATCAATTGCTGTCATATTACTATTTAGTATAACATAGTTCCTATGTTAACATTTAACCTATTACATTATGTAATGATGTAACAATCGATTTCAGGTTGCCTAGTGTCCGACTAAGGTCGTCTGAGGTCAGAGCGGTCGCTGCGAGGCCCCTGTGCCCTTGACGAGACAGACGGTGCATGCACCCTGCACCCTTCACCCACCGACTCACCCTGCTGCATTTTAATGTTTAAAACGGCTGATTAAATAATACAATATAATTTTATACATATTTTAACGATAAAATCAATATATTTATTTTCGTAAGGAAAACAAAGAACCCAACTTTAAAATAACCTACAATTCAAACCAATAATGAAACAGGCATAAAACTTCAGTGTTTCTTAATTCAAGTCGTGTCTGGAAAGCAGTCGCCATTTTGCTTTGTGCCTTCATAAAAGTTCAATTTTCGATTCATGTCTCGCGACCGGATGAATTTATCGTCATGTACATTTTCGGCGAGTACGATACATCATGAGTTATTGAAATCGGTGACTATTTCGACAACACTGTATCATGTTATTAATTATGTCTGATATGGTGTTGTTCTTTTTTATTTATTAAACTTTTTATTCACTATTATTAAATGTTTCGGAATGTAATTATACCAAAATTTTATAAAATTAATTATAATTCTTACGAAATCTGAAGGTATGTGATTTAATTACCTTGAATACATAAATAAATAAAAGAAAAGTGTTAAATGCTCATGAGTCAAACACCACACGTCCTGCAAATTGATGTCAACGGCTCCTTGAACCTTCACTTCACAAATTTAATTCACAATAAGCAACAACACTTTTGTATGCGCCCGCGCACAATACCTATTCAGATTTATTGAGCAGCGCTGAATCGGTAATCGGCTATCCGACCGGTCGCTCACCCTTCATTATAATGCTGTAAAAGGATACTTTAAAGAGGACATAATACTTTAATTTTTTATTACTATAATAAAACAATACAATATGTATATAAGAATCGTTTTGCAAATAAAAAATCACGGTATAATATCTTAAGGAATTATTTTTTTTACATGTGCAATCTTTTCGTCTATATATTTCAGTTGATCTTTTGAAAAGGTATCTAGATCTGATAATTTCTTCAGAGATTCTGGAGATGCGATGTTCCTCAGGAGATCTAGACCCTGTTGTTCGATATTTTCAGCTTCCACTATTTCTTTTTGTTTTGATTTTAAGATATTCAAATAACTTTCTGTTCTATTTGGATCATTAATTATTGCATCTAAATCTTTGAAAGTATCTTCAAAGATTTTAGTGACTTCGTGTTCCGATTCATTATATTTGTCCTGTATCAGTTCATGTACTATAGAAGAGTTAGAATTTTCATTTACATTTGTTAGTAACTTTGCCTGTCTCACGAAACGTTTAGCCGGTCCTAAAGAACAAAGAAAACAAAGATGACATGCAGAAATAAAAAATAATAAGCACTCTACATATTTTATAACATTTTCTTTGACATTACATTACAGACATTATATATAAATTTACTCATATTGAGATAAAAATGAAATATAATATATATGACAAATGTGAACGTTTGTATATTTGGTCGAATTTGTGTCAAATTTTATATAGGAACACGTCATGGAATTGGACTTTTTATATCGAATACAAGCCCTATGGCTGTGATAGTAGATCAGCCTTTTGTGCTTCTTTCATGACACAACAAATTAATGACATGAGTTTTGACATGCGACATGAATTTTAAGAAGGATTTAGGTAGATACAAAAAATACAGTCAGTCATGTCAGACATCATGGCCTGAATGGAATATTTAGTATGTATATGGAGTTTTCGATGAAATGTGGTTAATTTATTTTAAATTTATTCGTTACCTTTATTGCAATTTCTGCAATAATTCCCATAGTCTTCGATCAATCTTTGCAACTCTAATAGTTTCGAATCCATTTGTAATCCTGCCTCTTTTACAGTATACATGAGAATTTGTGTGTCTGTGGAGTTTATTTCTTTCACAAAGTGATGATATTCATCTTCTAGCTTCAGAACGTTGTACATAGTGCGACCAAATTCTTTTAAAGCACTATCTTTTAAATATATTTTGATATTTTCTATTTTCTCAGTGTATGTTTTATTTAGGACGAGCAGATTGTTTTTTATATTATTAAGAAACCCGTCGAAATTTTCTGTTAACTCTGTTTTAATCTGCTTATGCAAATCCGCTATCGAACTGCATACATATTCCTCTTTGATACTTCTTTTAAAGATATGACTCGGTTCTGCAAAATAACATTGTAATTTATTATTATTTTCACAAAACACGTATAATAGATAATAATTAATTCGAATACCTGATTCTTGATCTTCACACGTATATTTACATAAGTTCTCATATTTGTTCAGCTTTTTGGATAATTTATTAAAAGACAATTGTTTTTCATCTATATTTTCTTTAAGCTGAGGATAATCTTTTAGAATAACAGCAATCTTCTTTGCCTCGGGTTCTATAGTCTTGTTTCTCACCGCAGATAAACCTTGTAGGACATGTATTAGGTGTTCTGGTTGATTTTGGAACCAATTTTCAAACTGATTTAAATCTTCCGAAAGCTTCTGATTTATGTCCTTAGCTTGAGGTACAACATGTTCTACCATTGATTCATTCAAACCAAGCTCGATAAATACGAAATCGATGATGTCCCTTATATCCTCTTTGCTATACAAACTTTTATCTTTTGGGCATTCACCACTCTCTGTATAAAGATGATGGTAAAAGTCCTTAAAATATAACTATACAAAAATATAACTATACAAAAGATAACTGTCGTTGGCAGTAACATTAAGAAAAGAAATGTTATTAAATTATTAGATAAAAATCTGTGCAGTAGCGAGAGAATTAAATAAAATTTATAATTATTTGTTATTTCCTTATGAGATAGTAAAAACTTAAAAATATATATCTACATATGTATAACTTTTCTGGAATCATTAATATAATTTCCGATACTTTGTCGATGTTGTTGGAATTTATTGTATTCTTTTCCCCTACATTATTACCTGTTGTTGTTGTTGTTGTTGTTGTTGTTGGTGTTGTTACTGTTGTTGTTGGATTTTCGTCCGGCTTTTTAGTTGATTCTCCACCTGTATTGCAATGTATAAAGTCAAAAACGTATCCAGTTTGAATTGTCCATTTTTATTAATTATTTACTCAACCATAACGTACCCATCTGGGGTTATGAATAGGGTTCGAGACTAGTCGAGCAAAATTCCGAATAAATAACGCGAATATAGCCGGTAAATATATTATATTAATCATCATGATTCACGAAAGTTTAATTACAAAAATTGTCTATTTTTAATTCACTATTAGAACAACAACAATTAGGATTTATTATTTTTTATTTGCATTTACATTAATTGTCCAAATGAAATTATTTCTATGCATTAAAATTTTCTGTTTAATTAAGTTAAAACAACAAACTTCAGTACTTGTAGTTAATTCACTATTTCACAGATTCAAATATATAAAGCAAAAATATATTAAAAGCAATTTGTCGATTTCAAACCACTATAATATAAGTTATTTTTTAATTAGTTTACTATATTATAATTGGATTTTTTTATTATATATTTTGATCAACATAAAATATTATATATTAAACTTGCCTGTTGTTGGAATTTTATCAGGTTTTGTTGTAACATCATCATCTTTAACATTGGTTTATATGAAATCAATAGAATTAAATTATTTCACAATATTTAAGATATTTAGAGATAGAAAAATGTATTTTGTACATGTATCCATAAAATTATCATCTTTGGACTTTTATTAATAAGTTAAAAATGCAAGTTTTAAAGTAAACTAGCGCCATAAATTTAAATTACAATATTAAAAATTATATCTAATTTACCTGTTAGAAGTGTTTCTTCTTGGGTCAGTTTGGGTGGAAATTCGGAAACAATGCCGTGATGGAATCTAGTGATACCAACACAATAATGTTGATACACAGACAGAGCTAATACCACTTTAAAGAAGAGCATTGTGCAAGGAATATTTCAAACGAATCATAATTTTTTTCAACATTGTCACTTATAAAGAAAAATAGGAATTTAAGAATGTTTCTTATCTTTTCAATAGCTAATTAATGTTTTATGCATTTAAATATTTATTTTTTTTATTAGTTTATTTTTATTTTTTTTTTGTTTTGGGTTTTCTCTGCAAAACGTATTTAATAAAAATATTGTATGAAAATGTTTGAAAATATCTATAAACATGTATAGCCATGTTAAGCTTATTTATATTTATATAAATATAGAATGAAAAATAAACCGGATATAGATATTTTCAAACATTAATTTCGGTAGTGGCATCTTTTCAATGTTTATCTATACTGCAAAGTTAGAAACATTGGTTAGGATCTTCGAAAGAAACCTAATAGATGTCACCAACGTCCCGATAAAAGACGATCACATATAGAATGCTTAATTCACCGAGACGGACAGCGATACGGTAGCTCAGTTGGTAGAGCGACGGGACGGTTTCCCAGTAGTCGCGGGTTCGAATCCCTGCCCGTATCGGTTTATTTTTCATTCTATATTTATATAAATTTAAAAATATTGTATGTAAGAACCTACTTAAATTTAAATAACCTTTCCATTTAAAGAGTGAAAGGTGTTTCAATGGTAATATTAACAAAATATAATATTCATTTGCTTATATACAAGAAACAAGAACATACTATATATTTAAAAATGACGTTATAATAATATCTTGAACTAATAAAGTTACGTTACGGTAAAGTGCATTGTTATCAAAAGTAGGTACGTAAGCTAAACGTAGGATCCACGTGTAATTAGCTGTGACAAAGGTAAGATTTGCTAACCCTGATAATAAACCACCAGCAAATTACCACGCCATCGTTATAATTTAGTGTATCAACAATAATCTTACGTATATTTCAGTTATAATTTAGTGTATTAACAATAATCTTACATCCAGGGGCCGAGCTGCCATGTTATCAGCTGTATCAATGCTACGAGGCCCCCCAGCTTAACATTAATTGGCGGTTTTGAGTGCCTTTTCCATGTACATCCCTAATACAACAACGCCTTTCAACAAATTTTGATACTCGGCCAGTCTAAGGCGCGCTACGACACTGCTTACATGCTACTAATATTAAATATGTGAAAGTGTGTGTTGTCGTCATACAAAGTAGAAGATAGATTTATTTAGAATTTGACATACAAAGAGTCCTTGCAAAGGACATAAGATAATTTTTATGTCTTAGAAAGACATGGTTATCTTAGAAGTCATCAGTCGTCAGAGAGTGCGAGCGTTATCGCGGGTAAAAGCTAGTAATAATAATATAATATTCTTAATGTCTTGTTTAACTTCCCTATTTTTATAGTGATGACAGTTTCTTGTATTACGTAGTCACTTTCCAAAGAAACATCAAATTTGTCTATTCAAATAACTATTAGGCAACATTCTTTAAATTTGCAAAGAATTCGACCTACGAAACATAAGATACCCATTTGTCAAAATATATATATTTATGATTAAAAAAGTCATTAAATATATCATAATTGAATATTTAATTTCTTATATTAAATTAGTTTTCTAAATATTTTATTTGATTTATTACACGTAGTTATATTTTTTTGATCGCTGCGTAAAATAGGCCAATTACAAACTAACAGATTACAAGTTATAAGTTACTATATACATTATTTTAATTAGCTGTTGTAAATGCAGTTGCACGAAGAAAGACGAACCATTTGTGGAATCTTTCAACTAATTATCATAATTATCAATTATCATGCACTTATACACTTTATTTCTCAGAACTATTCCGCAGTTTCTACTTTGTAAGAATATTTGATAAGACATTTAAAAATAAAGTCACATTCACAATAGTTAACGAAAATTAATACTATAATAAATATTAGGACCTAATCTGGTATTCAGGTATTTGTGAATAAATAAATTATCATTGAAATCAATTCGGATATCATTGAATTTGCGAATCACGATCGAACAATAAAAAGTTTAAGGAAAAATATATAGACAACACAAACGTACCTACTTATGTAAAATCTGTAAAATATCTATCTTAGGAAAACGTATAAAATTGTATTTAAGAAAAAAAAATACCAGTCTATCAATTCTGTACATTAGGTAAGAAGTAAAGTATATAATAACATTGGTATGTTAATTTATATAATAATATGTGTGTAACTATCAAGAAGAATTGTTGCACGCGACTTCGTCTTCCTATTCCCTCTAAAATAATAAGCGAACTAATATTTTATTAAATCAAATTGATAAAAATAAATAAGTATTAAATTAAATAAATGTACCTAAATTTTAAGTCTACTTAGAAAATAATCTAGATGTGGTCTCAATTTTATCAAAATCCATTCAGTAGTTTTGTAGTATTATAAATAAGTTTTTAATTTTAATTTTAATTTTAATTGTAACGAAAGAATTTTTACGACACGAAGTGGCTCACTACGTAGTACAATAATAATACTTAAAGAATTTGGTTTAACTACATTTTTTTACCTTTACCTACTGAATTTTTATCATTTTTGTCGTGGATGTGTATAATTATGTAACACTACAAAGGTGATAATAGATAATAATACTTTTATAACATATGTTAAAGCAATAATCTAGTTATAAATATAAACTATCCTCACGACTCCTATTTTAATTTAGGATAGTAAAAGTCGCATAGATACATTGGTTTTTGTGTAATGTGTGCACAGACGAACTGATAAAAAACAAAATTTTTACAAATACTTTGTGTTGCTTAAAACTTAATATTAAAATATTTTGTATATATGTACCTGAACACGATCTCTAAACATTTATTAAGCTTAGACTAGCTGTGCCTGAAATTATAATTGAAAATATTTCTTATTTCGTGTTGTGTGCACAACTAAAAGATAAACGGACAGCGATTTTAAAAATGCTGAAAATGGATTCTGTTCTTTATCACTTCACATCCTGGTATATTTTTTTTAATATTTTCAATGTACAAAGACTACTCCTCTACAGATTTATTACATCCATACATGTAATAAAATTGTCACTGATCCATTCCTGTACATGAAATTGAAAAAAAAAAACATCATAGGGAAAAAAAAAACATCATCAAGACTACTCCTCTACAGATTTGTTATATGTATAGAATAAGATTTGCATGGTATCCATTACGTGATTGACATAAATTGACTTAACTTTTTTCTTTCTTAACCGATTTAGATGAAATAAACACTAAATGTTAAGTGTAGACTGTGATAGTATATTTATGAAAACAGCATTTAAATTGGTTAAGCCGTTTCTGAGATTAGCGTGCACAAACATACAGACATGCAGAAATACAGACATAGAGACAAACAGACAAACTAAGAAAACATTGTTTTGAGTACTCTTGCTCTTATAAAGGCCTTATAAAGGATATGGATCAGTGACAATGTTATTATATGTATAGATAGATAGATAGATGATTAAATATAGATCCCAGATTCTCAGGTCTATAATAAATACTCACACTTATACTCATTAAAGTGTGTCTATACTTACTATTACAGTTTGTCGGCTGCACCTTGTTGAAGTCCGCAGTCTGGGTCAATGAGGTAGGTAAAAAACTTTCGAAACCGTGCGTAGTCAGTGCTACATACCACATACGATAGCGAGGTGTTTTGGCTTGCCAAGGCCTGCTTCTGTGAGCAAGTCATTGCCGCGAAGTAGGCCTATGAGCAGGACAAAGAGTCGGCTAAATCTTGTGCCCGCTGCCGCTACATAGGGATGAGAGAGGGGGCGGGCAGGAGGGGTCTAGATTGAAGGAAGGAATATGTCCGTCGCATCCTTCTTCAAACGTAGTAAGTCTTGACAGGGAAATAAAATGGTGCCTCTCATTTCATATAGGCCTACAGTCGTAGAGGTGCCCTAAGTTTCATAGTGTACTGATTGCACGCATCACGATGAAGTGTTAAAGCGAGCTGATAGACGATGGTTTAGCCATTGGTAATCCTCAAGCTAAGCCAAGAGCTGGTATTTAATGATCTCCATTAGAGCTTTAAAACAGGTGTGTCGAAATAAACACCTTGAGATGCTATCTGTATTTGTATACATTTTATTCCTTATTTTATTACGACCTTAGGATGATTTAGTGCTTACCTCGTCTTGATATGTATATATCTTTTAGAATATATTGTAATTCACAACCCTACCTATGCTAATGTGGGTTTGTACAAATAAACTGTCACACGTGACGATCATAATAATTTAATCAATTGATTTTATCTTGAAACTTTGCTTTTTTGTCCCGTATTATTATATTATTATTATTGTTTTCATCTCCTCGATAAATTGTCTTTGTAATTTAGTTTACAACAGATTACTATAAATAATTAATGAAATTGATTATCGGGATGGTAGTAGTGTCCGAAGGATCTTATAGTTAATACTTTTTTTTTTTTAATATTATCCAATATTATTTATTTATTCATAATTGTTTATATAATTTCACACATAACACAAACTATTATAAACTGTGAAATATTCTGTCTTATACCCATATACCTATTATATACCATAATATTAAATTGTGATAATGAATACAAAAGATAATCATATAATATAGTGTAGTGATAACGTGCGAGTAATATACAGTTTATTTAATATGATTACTACCCATTTTAAGGGTGGTATGAAGGGAGGCGATGGGGTCAGACGGCGACGTTCAAGGTGAAGGCCAACTATACCTACTACATGTAGGTATGATGCAAATTTGCCCCACCTAGACTAGACTGGATTAGACGAGACAAAGATAAATATTTGTTAGGTAAGACTCAATTTAATCTAAAAACCATCCTGTATTTTAAAAAAAAACACTACTATGTCATTTTTACTTATTAATTATTTAGTCGATATGTTCATTAAATATTATAATCAGTAATAGAATGTATCAAGTTTAATATGTTCATAATTGAGAATAAATGCTGCTTTCAGTACAGTATGGCATTCTTACTAACACTCAGTAAATATTAAAAGTCAAACAAAAATAAAAGTAGTCATTTTGATATTCGATGTATAAAAGCAGTGAAAAGAAAAGTCGTCTGTGAATAAAACATTTAGGCTAATGTCAGTCAAAGATATTTAGGTTTTCATATCTCTTAATAATATTCCGACGAAATATTCGTATTTCGTGACGGTCATTCAAGAGCGGATTAAACGAGCTCTGCCTACCTCTAATACGAGTTTTGATGCTACGAAAACTATGACAGTTTTCGAAATCAAAATATATTGACATGTTAAATAGTATATTACATTATGATTTATAGTAATCACCTTAAATAACTAAAGATAAATATATTTTTTTTTACAAAATTTTCTAAGAATGTCAATAGATTTTGATTCGACGATGAGTACTACGACGGCTATAAATCAAAATGTACTATTAAATATGTCATTAGATTTTGATTCGACGCGTTCGAAAACTCTTATAGTTTTCGTAACGTCAAATCTCCTATTAGGGGTACTCAGCGTGAAGGGCGCTTCGAGAACAGTGCTCACCTATCTGGAGCAGACTTAATTTCTGTTCACGACGTCGTTACATTTCAATCGTACAGTCTGCGCGCTCTAATCATATTTCAGTTCTACTTTTTGCCAGCCCTAGGGACTGTCTGACCTCTGTGAAACAATACTGAAGGTCAAGTTACGAAATAACATTTTTAAAGTATTTTTTTACTTTAATCAACTGTTTATTAAAATAGTATCGTATTGCGTAACTTCAATGTTAATATAGTAAATTGTTAGCATTATCAGTATTTATTTAAAATAGGTCTAGACAGGTTACATAAAAAATCATTGTTATACTTGTTAATAGATTTGTTTTTAAAATTACATTTAGATTCATCTCGTACTTGTCTGTATTTACATTGCATCTTATATATAAAATTAGTTCAATAACTAAAATACTATATTATCTGACCCGATTATTCTACATTGCGACAAGAGTTAACAAGGAATAAACTTAATATCTGGGCAAATTTATTGAAGAATATCTTAGTTTACCTGAACTACCTATCATATGTGAAAGTAATTCCGTAGATAAGAATAATCTGAGGATTGAAAAATATTTAACGTAAAGAAGATAAAATTTTAAATTATTGCTACATTGAATTTGTATGATATAGATGCAATTTCTGGTTACTTTGAAATTTGAATGGTTACGTCTTACATTCCTAGCCTTCAAACGTCGGCATATCGTATAACGTGCAAAGTGCATGCAGGCGTGCGGCGCGGGCAGACTGTTCGTCGTCTGAGATGCTATTACGTGACGTCACAAACTTGCATAAGGGGACACGGTGAGGAACGCCGTATTTACGTAACTACGTAATAAATAAATAAAAATAATAACTTGATGTATTAATGATTATATAATCAGAAGTTTTATTCGTAACAAAATGTTGTAGGTGCCTTGATTTATCTATGACTTAATCTATAAACAAAAAAGGTAGAAATTGTCTGTACTTAAACTTATGGGTAAAATACATATTCTATATAATATGTTTGGTACAAGGAAAGTTGATTTCCGGATAACATATTTGGACTACCCATGAGATCGTCATGGGGAATGCCGTTTTGTTTTTACCAGCTCACTGGGCGGCGTGAGTCAGTCAGACAGACAGCGAGCGACGGAAATGAGTCCTTCCTCTGCGCTATCGGCCGGCACTTTTGTTAAATTAAAATGGATGAGGTTTAAAGTGGAGCGGCCGTAACTAACGGTTGTCGCGTCGTCTGTCAGCGATTACAGCAATCTACTGCGGCAAAAAATAGGACGTTCAGCGACGCGTGGGGTCACTCTCCCTCTCTCGACCTTATAGCGACCTATTAAGGAATATAGCCCAAATAATCCAACGACAGCGTGATATATCTACCGTAAACGCATATTTTATCAGCAATAAGTATATAATCTTGTTAATAATAAGAAATACAATTTGCCAACACTTACAGAAGTTGAGAAAGTTAAATCAGGAAATTCAGCGTGTATGTCGCTCTAATTACTAATAGCACAGTTTAAAATAGAACAGGCAGTTGTTCAAAGAAGTCGTAAAATAAAAACATGGCACCTTTAGAGTTGTAGTTTAACTGGTGGAATATAAAAGTGTCATAAAATTGATTTTAGTACCATGAAACTTTCTGTCCATAGGAATATTAAAATTGCAAAGCTAATTGCAGAACTATTAAAATTACATACATAGAAACACGTTTTTTAATTGTTTAATACTTTAAATACCTAAAATAAGTATAATATTATCGCATTTTATAAATCAAAGACTTGGTCTACTTATTTAACATTTTGCAAATTTCCGTAAATCGTGTAGAACTTGAGGAAAATAGTGTTTTATTTTTTCTTATACGAATAAGTCGAACCGTGCATAACAATGACGTCTACATACAACATAGATTTTATGTAGTTTATATACGTTTAAAGAGTTCTGTATAATCCTTACAATACGTATATGGTTTTTAAAACCAAACAATTATACCTATTGATGATTTAAACATTAGTTTTTTATTTGGTCCGATAATATACTTCTTCTCATTTATGAAGGTGTAACATAAAAATTTAAAATTATCCAACGACAGCGTGATATATCTACCATAAACACGTATTTTATCAGCAATAAGTGTATAATCTTGTAACTTATGTAAAGTTTTTGTAGTTTTGATATAATATTTTAATAATAAACCTAATTGCTACAATAAAAATGTTACAGTTTTATGATAAAAAAAATATATGAAATATTGTAACTTTTGTTACATATTTACTTTTAAATAATTATTAACTAAGATACGTTCATATATTTATTTAATTCCGAAGTTTAAATGTTAACCTAAATGTTATGATAATATTCGACTTTACAGACACTTTAATAATTTACGTTCACCAAATTCGACTATGAACACAATAACTTGAACATAAGAAATATAATACCTATATTATTTTATAATATTTTTGCTAATCATACAAACTTGTTGATACTGTTTAGAGGTCACTGTCACCTCCAAAAAAGGATTGAAAAGAAAAAAATAAGATAATTGTATATTTAGTTTTTGTCACGTTTTTGTCTTTTGAATCATATAAGTACATACAATTATATTTTTAAGTTAATCAAAACTCCGAAATCTTAATAGTTTTAAGAAAATCCTAAATAATTAATTCTTAGCACGCTTATTAATTATCTGTATTTTGGACCTGTTGACCATAGGACCTGCACAGGTAATGTAGACATATATAGATAATAAATATAATAAAGCTAATATTGGACATATATAGGTAACATAAATGAATTATTTTTAGAATAGATGAATGAAAACCGTAAATTAATAGTATTAAACTATAATCTATTTCAATAAAATCCTGTTATTTATAAATATTAAAACAAGCAAAAGAAAACACGATGCAACACTAGGTAGGTACATGTAACACGTCAAAATGATTGGTCCACAGAAAATATAAATCCAATTGCATTAGCGAATTGCAATTTTAAAAGAACGATAAAGCTACCCCAGCATAAAGGTAATTGAATCCAACATTAGTGTATTTGTATATGTAGGTATATAAATTTACATAATGCAATCCGTCTAGAGTCTAGACTTAACAAAGTGCGCGGGTTAGAACAGTCTGAAGGTGAACTGAGAAAAACATTGCGGCAGTGCAGCGCACTGCACTGCACTTTTTGTTCCATTCAGACTGGAATGGCAGCCGTACCTTGTTATTGCAATTTAAAAAAATATTGGAATTATACACAGTTTTTATAAAGTTACCTTGCACTTACGTACTAGCGTTACATTGCATATAAATAAATATTTATTTGTCTGCATAAATTTTAGTCATCAGAAATATTGTTTATTTCGTTATAAAATATATATCTATAATGTACATTACATTATATTTTTACTGATCTTTGTACCCATCAAAATATTTGCTGATCGAGTTTCTATATTAAAAACACACACTAAAAATGGATTACAAAGGCTATACAAAGTCAGCTAGATTGTAGTTGTTTGCCTAGACAGCGCTCGTGTACCCGAGGACAACAAACGAGGCGTGGAAATCGTCTGGAGGTGAGCTGAAGGCCTCTGCTGCTTCTAAAATGCAACGTCATTGTCTGCGCTTAGCAACTATCTACACGAATTGAATTTACATTATTTAAGTTTGTACTTGGGAATGGTAATAAATAAATTCAATTGCTTTAATTCTAACAGGAGAGAAGTTTGGATTTTGTAGTAAGAAAGCGCTCTATCTTTCTATATAGCTTCCAGTATTGTTTGTGTTATTTGGTAATGATTAGTTAGATTTTATACTTTGTTGTAATTATTTTTTAAGATTATAAAAAAACTATAGAGTATTGAAACTGTAACAGTTAAAGACCATTAAACCTATTATTCTTTACAAAATGATCGTAGGAATACAGATTTTAAACCATGTCAATATATAAACCATACCCTACTTCTGAAGGAGCATGCGCGCTCTCGTCAGTCGTGACCTATATTACAAAAACCATTTAAGAACCTTAACCGATTTTTTGTTTCTAATTGTAATTAGTTGTCTATTCTAGTAATTATATAAATTCTCTGGTTTGGCGTGACCTTTATTAGACAAGCCATTAACAGCCTGAAGCCCATTTTTTCTGCTCCTAAATTATGTTTAATTGTCTTTCCTAGTAATCATATAAATGTGAAACTTTTTATCCTTGGATGGTCCGTGAATCGAGCATAAAATACGGAATGTTAATTGGAGTTTGGTACAAACAGCAGGCTACGTTTTATTTCGCGATCTTCAAAAAGTGCAAAATCACCAGAGAGTCCGAGAAGTCTGCCCCTTTCTATTAATTTAGTTATGATTTTTTGTACTTCTATCTACGGAAGCAAAATCGCAGACAAAAGCCAATAGGTATAACGATATATTTACAAACTTAAGTAATTATCATTGATATACAAAACCTATTACACAATGTAACATCGTATATGTATAATATTTTATACAAATTATTTCAAAAGGGTAAAACCAGTAGACCGTATGAAGTTTAAAAGTGTGTCGAATGCGTTTGCGTACATCGATTGTGTATAAAATGTACCTGTCTAGACGCGGGGGCGAGAGGTGAGGTGGCGGGCACGGGGGTGTTTCACGACCTATTCGCTTTGTCGAGTCCTGTCGAATTGGGTCACGCAGAATTATCTTGATTATATATCTATCTACATTTTTTTGTTCTCCGCTTTGAGGTTCTATGTTTTTTGCCAGTTATTATATCATGATTACTTTTTAAGTGACGAAGTTAGACGACTTTAATTTATTCTAATTTTGATTACTTATCTACTTTGTGAGCTCAAATTTAAAAAGTAATTTGATGTTACCGTTGTTTTCACTACGCTATTAAATAATTAGAATTTATGATCTGTAATTTATGTAATAATATGCTATAAGTATTTTTTTATTAATATTTTATAAAAATATATACGTAATGTTATAAAATACTTGACATTTATTTTTCACTAAAACTCACATAAAATAAATTATAATAATTGGGTATTTAAAAAAAAATCATTAAACATTTCAAGTAAAATGAATGTTGTTTGAAAAGCTTTAAATAATCGTTACATAACTTAAAAATAGAGACGTACCTACTGCATAATAAAAATAAATAAAAATAGTTTATGAAAGACAAAGTTTCAAAGACTGGTAGAGGACAAACTGATCGAAAGAACATTTGACATACCTATAGTTAGTGCACAGACGGACCTGCGCAGTTATCGCATACTACGCCCAAGTATTCTTCTTACGTCATTACAGAAAACGATGGCAGGTTTAAATAAATATGATTTTCAGATGCTTTATAAGATGCCAGATGTGTAAGTGAAAATCTAATATTATTAATATAATGTTTGATTGTCACCTATCCTTATCATAATTATATTTATTGTTACCCTAAGTTTTATTTCCTGGTGCTTTATTAAAGCAATTGATAAGGTTTGATCAATTTCTGAATACCCCTTCGTAACCTTAGAGACACAACAGTTTTAAATGCTTTGTTTGGACTTTGCATTGATTGCAATAACTTCGTGTTTTTCTTGAATAGACAAAATAAATTTAGATTTTAATGGAAAATACAACTCAGGTTCCTGTGGGAGGCGGCATCCGGCGCGAGCCATCTACAGACCCCGTAAAGGCACAAGGCATATTGTATGTTTTAATTAATATAAATATTTAATTAAACAATTTATGAAACCCTTTAAACTATTTTAAATATTGACGTATTATTTGTTCATTAGTAAACTTTTAATTTAGGACGTCACTCACCAAAAAAGAAAAGTATGCCTCTCATTTGTGGCAACAACACTGGAGTTTTCTTACCCGTGTTCAAGAAATACAAGAAAAAGAAGCGGAAAGAATAGGTAGGCTTTATCCTACACAAATTTTAATAATACCTATATTTAAAATAAATTTATATTAAATAAAGTAAGATATTAATTCGCTTACAGGTAGAATCATAAATATATTTTGAGTAAGTTTAAAATATTCTTAAAAGATAATGAAATGGGGCTTTTATATTTCTTATCCAACGCCATATTAACTAAAACATTTATTTTGTTAGGCATGTCTCTTAACGAGTATCGAGCAGCCGTGCGATCAGTAAGTTGCAAACCCGAACGAGAAATTTCAGTCGAAGTGGATCCGTCTCCCACTCCTTTGCCACCAACTAGCTCCGGTAAGTTTTGAAGTAAAGTTAAATATACAGTTTTAACTTCGTAAAACAGATTAAAAAAACTAAGCAAGGTCCGGTACAAACAGTTCGCAAGATGTTGATAAGATTAATTAAATGAATGTAATTAATAAGATAATAAAGAAGTTATGTACGATACAATTTCAGCAATGATCGGTCGACGAGCACAATGTGGCCTGGAGAGATATGGCCCGGTAGTGCAAACAACGCGAAACTACCCCACTCGGCCCCCACTGACTCCGGGACAAGTTTATGATCCCTACAAACAAACTGTCATGTTTTTGGGGTAAGCCACATATATGTATATTTTGTCTCATCTACTCATAGGGGTTCACTACCTTTTTTAAACATTGCCAGATCCGGACGGAAGCAGCTCCGTCGAGGAGGATATGTATTATAATTATGTCGCTTTCCAACCAACCAAAACCCCATGTTTCTACTTGAGCTTATTTACAGCGCCTGCCAAACCTATCTCCTTTTCTAAGTCGGTCTTTCCTTTGTGACTGAATATTAGAATGACCCAGATTTATTTATTACGAAACTTCATAAAACACTCAGTGCAGACCCAGAAAGACTTTAGATTAATGATTTTTGTATTTAAACTTTCGTGAACCATGATGATTATTAAATATGTACATATCTAAGATTAATGATTATAAAATTTCATTGTTAGGATATCTTACAACTAGCCACATACACGTAATTTTATTATTATTTTAGGAACAAGTGAAAATCCACCACATCTGTTAAGACACCGTTCTTAATATATAGTATCTAATTTATGTAAAATCCTAATTAAAAAAATACTTGTTTACAGGAGCCTCGAAGGAGACCCCATATCGTACAATCTTCCTCCTTCACGATGCGAAGTGACAGATGAGATGTGGGCTAGACCTCAACAACTCGAGATTTCCCAATTCCAAATAGGCCGCTTTTAACTATCTTATGTGCAAAACATACATTTTATGAATTATAATTTATGACGGTATTATACTTACTTCATTTATTTAAACTTTTTATATCGTTCTAAATCGCGTATACCAGGGGTGGCCAACAGGTCGCGGCTGTTTTGTTAGACAGGTCGACTGTGGCAAAACCAAAAAATATCAACATTTTAAAAAGTTGAAGTTTCCCTCCTTTAATTCCCTCAAAATTCCAAGAAGTAGACATATAACTCCTAAAAATAAAAAAGATCGATCCCAGAAATATTTGTCTGTAAAAAGTCGATCTTAGTTCTGATCAAGTTGGCCAACTCTGGCGTATACAAATAAAGGTATGAGACAACCATACTATTATTTATTATAGTAAGGTATCCATTATTATAAATAACTGCACCTATTACAATAGCTTCCTAAATTAGGATTTACTTAAATTATTTCTAATTCTATTGTAATAAAATATTTCCCGTAAGAACATTTCTTCGTCTATCTAACGGTTGTTAAAAAGTTACTACTACTCTTTGAATACAATATATAAATTAATTAAAAAAAGATAAAATAAAAATATTAATCAATTTTGAAGCATCATCGGCCTTATCCGAACACTTCACTTACTTTAATTTATAAATAAATTACTACTTATAAAAAATTGTAAGTGTAATAAATAAGTACTTTATAGGTTTATAAGTAATTGTACAATATATTTCTAATGACAAATTAGGGATTATAAAAAAAAAACATTGAATATTTTAATGTTTTATTCATAATTATATCATGAGTGTCTCTTAGTAGCCAGCACCGGGGGCAGCTGCGATATAATGTTTTCTGGTAGGATCTCTAATGAGACTGCTTCATCGTCGCCCAACCAGTGGAATCCAGCCAAATACTACAAAAAATAGCATTACCTTCAAGTAACCTACACATCACATTATCAAAGTCATTTACAGACTGTCCTAACTACACTAACTACATATTATTTGAGAATTATTTTAAAATTAAGAAATAAATAAAAGTTACGTCGTCAAAATTTAAGTTTCACCAAACTATTATGCAAAGTTGACTAAGCTTAAATAACTATAGTTGGATATTATAAAAATGTATTACCTTGATTGGAATAATTTTAACACCGGGACTATTGTTACCCTTTTTGTTTTTCTTTTTCGAAGCTGGTTCTTCGAATCCATTCTGAAATACAATTTTATTTGAATTACTAAGAATAAAAATTTTAATTATAAAAGGTCCGACTACATGGTGTTTTTGTAATAATATAGAGCAATTTAATATCTTGAATACAGCGCCACCTATCGGCAAATGAGCGTACTAGTTATAAGTATAAGTGATTTCAAAAACATTGCGTACCTAAATTGTAAAATCCGTTGAGAAATTGTGTCGCGTATTGAACAAAGTACGTTTATTATCACGCTAAATTTATGTAACTGTCAAAACTGCCATCGACGATGATAAAACAGACATGTTTGTCAGGATCTCAATAAACAAATAACGGTTAAAATTTAAAACGTTTTAAAAATATATATATATAAAATATAATGACGTAAATGATTAAAATACCTTCTTTTAGCAATACAAAAAATAAAGGACTGGGGTGGCCGTCCTTCTGACATATAATTATCAACGAACAAATATATATTGTAAATTGAACCTGTAAATTATTTTCCACAACCCAAATGGAGGTGTCGTCACAGAAGAGTCGCGCCGGCCGCGAGGGGTGCGACAACACCCCCGCTATACAACACGTCCGAGTACCCCACTCTGGGGTATGAAATGACGTATTCCGTACTTTCTTATTGATTAGCTCGTATTCTATTACCTGAAATTATATTATTGAAATAGATTTAAGAGCAATTACACATATGCCTCGAAAGAAGAAAAATTTATAAATATTTTAATATCTAATTGTTGTATGTATTATTGATAGTTTATTTATATTTACGAATATTAAACCTTTTGATCCACATAAGAAACAACAAGGACGTCTTGTTTATCATCAATCGATAGCGCTGAAGGTAGACAGCGGTACTTAGGTAAGGTTGCGTGAAACTCAAACCTCTTAGATTTCTTCACCCACACTGCTATGTTCCCTTCTGTATCCGATACTACTAAGAATGTAGGCTTTGAGACGTCTTTTGAAACTCTCAAATGAAATAGTGACTTTGTTTTGAGATCTATAATTATTTATTAATTATAATTAATAAATCAAATTCTTCTACAACACATGACATTATAAAAGACAAATAATTGTTATTATATTATACTTATAGCATGAGGCTTTATATTTAATTTACATTTTTTATGCTTTTTTATGCTTTTATGCTTTAAATACATAAAATTAAAAATCTTTTTTTAACCTGTAACTTACATTTATCACAATTAATAGTTTGCACAACAGTAGCACCGGCCTCAGGATCCACTTGCAATATGAATAGTTCACCGGCTCTATATGCCACCATAGTTCTAGAGTCAGCGGTGAATGTTACACTCTCACAATATGGAATCCCACTTATGTAAACTTTGGTTAAAGAAATATTGTTTTGATCATCCTCCTAGAACATATTTGAAAGCTTTTTGTAGTCCTATAATAATAAATCTGTCGACTTCACTAATAAAGTAAAGTTAGTTATACAAACGAGATATTCTATAAGCCAGCATTTTCTTCAATTTGGATGAGTACACATTTAAAAAAGAATTTTTTTTCGGATCTTAAAGGGGTATAATTTGATTTATATTTTACGTAATAAACTTTAATTTAACGACATTTCGAATGCTAAGCAGCATTCGTGTTCACAAGAAGACGAGAAGAAGAAGAAGAAGAGATGTAGGTATCTGTCAATAAGTCAGTGAATTAGTGAGTCTCGAAAGTTTCCTTAAATTCCAGGTGTATATGCACATAACTCATTAAAAGTATAATGAGGTCCCACAATGTGGTCTCAGACATTTCATTTTACATTGTATGTGAGTATGACTTAGGTTGGTAGGTATGTTCTACAGACTTCTATATTAAAATTAGCATCCTTTTTATTTTTATAAATTTGTGATTTATGACTATTGTACTGTACTGTATAATTTTAAGGTACATATTCATGTTCGGATATTCTCAAAATGAAACTTACACAGTGTAACTTCAGCATTCTTATATTACTGTCAGTGGAGTACACGATCAATTCTCCACTAGGTGACATGTCACAGCACTTAATTTGCTTCTTGCCTTTTGTTTGCAAGGATACTAACTTTACCGGCTGCTCCGTCAATTTCAGAGTTTGTTTCTGGGTTTGCTTTTTAACTTTATTAATAATATTTAAATCAGAATCCTCTTCTAATTCGTGTTTACTTGATTTAATGCTCGGCATCACATTAACATTACTGATTGTAACGTTTCCGCTTTTGTTAACAGCATATGCACCTAATTTCCAAATTTCTAGAAAATTGCTGTACCTGAAAAGACAAAAAATAAAATTTTAATAAAACTAATAATATTATTATTATTATTTGTTTTGTAGCAAACAAGCAACATGATGTGATATCATAGTTTATAGACATCTGCAAATCTGGAGTTTCAAACGCATAACATCTGTTACTTTAAAGAATTTGTTAATTATTTAATTTAATCCTACTTCATTTTTATAATTAATAGTGAGTTTACCTTAGAAGTAACAACTTTTTGTGAGCACTGACAGAAGACCTTGGAGCCGGCACCATAGGTGGTATTCTCATTACCCACTTTGGTGGATAACTTGACAATGTCAAATATCCATCAGCACCAACTGATACTAATTTATCAGCATTTAAAATCAGAGCTCTGAAATTAAAAGTTTTAATATTATTATATTTTTGTAATCATGTATTTTATGTTACTTTACAAAGTTCAAACAAAGTTTTGTATATTCAATAACTTGTCACCACATAACAATTTCTTCAAGTTTGAGAAAAAATCAATTAACAAATTCACTATCCTTACATGGGAATGTAATGCATTATTGTAAAGAGATAAAATATTAATTTAGAAAAAGTAGCATCTAATAATTTCTGTATTTCTTTGTGTACATGTTCTAGACATTATAATGCAAAATGTTTACATTTTATGAATTCGTTTTTTAATACCTGACGTCATGCTCATGAATATTTCTTTGAACATTTTTGACCCATTGTGCACTGGTCTGTTTGCCGGCACTATTGTTCACTTTAACAAAGTTCATTATAACTGGATCTACTCCGCTGCAGTAAAGACTTCTTTCATCATCAGATACAACTATTGAGAGAATGTCAGCTTTGTGTGTTGTATACGACTCAATCTATAAAAAATACAAAAAAATATTTAAGGTACTTACAGTTACTCAATGATAAATATACATAGCATAAGCCCAAAACTTAAATGTGACATAAAGACTATCAATAAAAAGTTTTTTAATATTACCTGATCTCCAAGAGTGCTATCCCAGAAAGTCAGCCTTCCATGACTGTCCCCAGAGACAACAGTATTATCAGAGAGCACTGCAAGAGACCATACAATAGTCTCTTTGCCTCTTCTGCTGACAGAGATTCTGCAAGTTGCATATCCTGTCTCAGCATTCCAAACTCTTATAGTATCCACTGACCCTAAAAAAAAGAGCTAACAAATGTCAAACAACTACTTATGTTTTAAATAAATTAGCATTAGCTGTTTCTCACTGTAGGTTTTGCAGTTATAATTTCTTTACATTATTCTATGATTCATGTAAAACACTGAATTAAGAGGAACATATATAATGTATTAATAACTTTATTCTCATTTATCATTTATAAGTTACCGTACCACTGTTTACATACAAACCACTGAGATGAACAAGAAATAATCCTTCCAAATATTTTTTTTTATTTTAAATTGTTTTGGTTGGGACGTATGTACTCATATACACTCAAATATTAAGAATATTACCTGTAACTAGAACATTGCCTGTTCTATCAAATTTGCAACACATTATTCTGCCTTCTTGCTTATCAAAGAGTTTTTTGTACACAACTTCATCATTTTCTACAGAGTACAAATTAATGTATCCCTGTTCAGTGCCAACGGCTACAACTGTGTTGGCAGAGTTGATATCAAGACACCATGCAGCATACCCTGTCAGGATTGTGGTAGATTTTATTGTGAGACTCTCTAAATCCCATTCTAACAAAGCCCCACCAAGTCCTGTCGACAAGAGTCTTTTGTTGACCCACCCCAGCGCTTCAACTGAAGTATTTTCAGTGCCAGGTATGTGTTGAACAAGTAATGGCGCATAATTTAAATCCCATATTTCAATAGATGCATCTTGCCTGTAACCAAATCAATAGAATTTGTAAATTAGATAAATAATAAATAAAATGGTAAAAAAGTATCAGAGAATTAATAAATAAAAATACAACTGCGACCTCCTTACCTAGCCAATGCGATACGTTTGCTGCTTTTGTTGAATGAAACGCAATTAATTTGTTCAGGCTTTGGATTATAATATCTTACCCGATGAAGTTTACAAGCCATATTGATATAGCTTTATCAAGAAACAAAAATTATATCCTAATTTTAAATCGAAAATACGAACACATGGTCCAGAATCTACCATTGACATAAAAACAGAAATGTCAATTGTCAAGTGTCAATTAGAATTATGTCACTCTTAAAGTTTTAGACAATGGCTAAATGCACAACCGTGCGAAACCCAAGAAATAAAAAAACAAGTTTTAGAGGAATTCTAACAAAATGACTTGAGGATTAGGTATTCCTCGGAGTCTATAGACTACGACAGACTGTAATTTTGACAAACATTTAAAGTATTCTAAATCCATTATTAACCAAAATTCATACCCAGAGGTCTCGGGTTCCCGCTTATACAGTTAATTTTTCATTCTCTTTTTATATCTTAATATACATACACATATATTTTTAAAGATAAACTATTTTTTACCTTGCTCTAATGCCATCAAATGTGCTTATTTGTTCATTAGTCTGGATGCAAAGTCATTCAGGTAAAATTCCTCATCCTTAAATTTTAAGTGTCCGTTTATTTATGTAGTTACTAAGTGAATACACTGATTAAAATAAAATTAAACTTTAAATATTTCAACATGGTAACTGAAAGATCCAGGATCCAATGAAGAGAAGAAATTACACATTAATAAATTTATTAACAAATATGTGGTTGATTAGTCTACATTTAAAAATATACTCATTTAACTAACTTAAACTTATAGGAAGTCACGCTATAAGGATGAGAGTAACCATAAAACCAGTAGAATGTATATATAAAACAGAATAGATAATAAGAATGAAAATCAAGTAACTAATTAACTGAAATTGTATGTACACCGTCATTATTATAAGCTAATACAAACAACATTAAACAATATTTGTGTCAAGAGTATGTAAATATGTATCATAATATAGATTATAGTGTTAGAATCGGGAAATTCCCGTTTCATTTATCAAGTGAATTATTTTACTTCATATCCATATTTTCCCGATCCAAGACATTTAAGTATATGACAATAATATTGACATTACATACTATAGTCTACAATGAACAATCTAAATACACACAATTTAAATTAGGAATCTGTGGTTTAGTTTTTCTGCGGTTGTCGAAGAATAGTTTGTATGTTAATTTACGTCGAAAGAAATTGTGTTTAATATCAAGTTTTTACGTATTGTGCTACCAAATCCTTAGTCAAAACAATGGGTGATGGACAAAGTGAAAATCAACCATTATTAAGAGATGGTAATTGCGTTTTTGTTATTTTGACAACTGATGATTCAACTAAAATAATTTGTATTGTTGCTAAACAAAGTTTTTGAGATAGTATATGATCGCTGATTAGCTTATGACCGATTAATCATAATTGTGAATGTAAAGTTTGTATTACAGCTATTATGATTATGCCTTATCACCATGCAAATTTGTTATTTTGGCAGAGGAAGAAAATGTCAGCACAATTTCTCCGATTGGACCTGATGAGCTGCCTCCACCATACCAGCAAGCAGGGATGCCCATGGTGACATGTCGGGTTTGCCAGGCTATGATTGATATCTCAGGCAAAAGGGAACAGCATGTTGTTAAGTGCTCAGAGTGTAATGAAGCTACGGTAAGTTCTGTTATGTTATTAAATCTACAACATTCTATCATATCATTCATTCTATCTGTTTATGTTTAGAAAAAAAGTGGTGTTGAAAAGCACCAATACCAACCTTATATAAGAATACATTTTTCAGTGGACACAAATATATGTTTCTGTAATTGGGAAAAAATCTTATAATTATTTTTTCTTACATTGATAGTTATAATAATCTATCGATAAACATTACAAAAATGTTATTTTTGAAGTTGCAAAACGTAATGTAATACTGCAAAATTAAAAATATCTTATAAAGATGTTAGTTTTACTAGTGTAATTGAATTTCTCCATTCACCAAATTATTTAACTTTGTTATATAAATTTACCAGTTTACTTATAATGGCTTTCTATACTGGTTTAAATAAGTTACATAGTCTTGAATTGAGTATTTAAGGCATTCATTAAATTATTACTATTTTTATTTTTTTTAATATAATTCATTGAATGCTTAAAACATTTGTCATTGAAGTCAAAGTATTATCAAAATGTATATAAAAAATATATGATTTTTATATCTAAAATAAAACTTTAATTTCTTGAACGAAATATGAATTTCTTAGAGGTGTTGAATGTCCAGTAACATAATCCATTGTGGGACATAATACTCTGGAAAAGATATGACAATGTTGTAAGAGTTATACTGTCATTTGAGAAATAACTTTTGAAGTAGTTTTCCTCTTTTTATTTGTCTAATCTACATGTTGAACTATACAAGAATTATATTATTAATGTATCTTGTTTTAGACATGATGTAGTTGTCTACATAAACTAATTACTAACATCAATTCATTCAAAATATCGGAAATATAATTAGTCACATTGGAATTCATTCAATGTTAGTCCCACAAATTGATGAATAATGTTTGTAATTAAACACTTGCATTACTTGAAACCTGCAAAGATAAACCTGAACATCTGCAATCAAAAATCTGAATATCTTTTTCTGATTCTATAATTACAATATATCATTCTTTTAGCTATTCTGATGTGTGAATAAAAAGATATAAATACATGTTACTATTATAATATCTTTTTGCTCCTATCCAAAATCTAATATTTTGGATTTTAATTATTATTTTTAATTAATCAAAAAAAGAAAAAGTGTATATTTCGATTAAAGCAAAGTTACAATTGTAACAAATTTATGAAGGTTAGAGCTAAATAAGATCATTTCTGTGAATGAAAGTATCTCTCAAAACACATACAAAAAAGATGGCACCCTAGCAGCATCAGGGAGAGAGAGAAAGAGAGATCATCTAATTTACATGGATGCGGGTATTGGCACTTTCTCATTTATATGCACATATTAAACAATATGTTTTTGGAAAAAACACTAATGATAATGAATTTATCTTTTTAGATTTTCTTAGGGGAAAGGGTAAAAACGGCACCTTATTACTAAGACTTTGCTGTGTGTCTGTCCGTCTGTCTGTCTGTCTCCAGGCTGTATCTCATAAACCATGATAACTAGACAGCTGAAATTTTAACAGATTATGTATTTCTGTTGATGTTATAACAACAAATGCTATAAATAAAACAAATAGTTAACGGGAGATTCCCATCCAACAAACGTGGTTTCTTTGCCGTTTTTTAAAAAAAGGCACAGAAGCCGTCGTGCGCGCATCCGACTCGCACGTGTTTGGTCTTTTGTTTATATTAACTAAAAAATTTTCGACTGTGCCAACAGTTAATATTTACTATAGACCACATGATTGTTAAAAAAAATCGAATTGAAACACTTTATTCAAAAAACAACAGTGAACTTCGTGCGGCAATGTTATTGTGGAAACAGTATTTCTAGTGGTATCAAAATCTCTATTTTCAGTATACAGCTGGCCTCTTTTTCAACTTCCTCCCTGTATAAGATGGTTCTCCTTAATTCTAACCCCCAACAACAAAATCAAATATAAATTCATCTTTCCAATTTTATTAGCACCAAATTTCTTATTAACGAGCAATAAAACATCAGCCAATCAGGAACGCTCAATATAATTGCAGCCAATCAGAAACGCTCCTCCGGGAAAAAAATACGTTCGTTGTCCGTGCAACTGCCTGCTGATCTGCAAGTCGTCGTCGCAGCGGATTGCGTGCCCGAGGGCAGATTGCAAGCGTATCATCAACCTCGCTCCATCACCTGTCACACCGCCCGTGCCCACACTGCCTGGGATGTGCCGGGTCATTTGTGCCCATTGTCAGGATACCTTCTTGGTGAGTAGCTTTGCATATTGGTGGTCTTAACAGATCTTTGTGGATAAGAATATTTTTTAGTCCATAAACAATGTTGCGAGATTACTTTAATATATGATTTTAAAAAACATGTACCTATTCCGTAAATAATACCGCAGGTCTTATAACATTATTTTAATACACAATAGTAAAAGTCATCTATAAGCTTAATGTTGATAAGATGTTGTTTTTTTGTCCTTTTGTCTAAAAAGCCACCTATATTTTTATAATCTCTTTATCGTCATCGATTTTAGCGTTACATTGTCTTATTGGATTTCATGGAATTGTGTCGAGTGTGGTAACCTCTCATTATAATCCTTGACATTAATTCACTTTATGATAGCCACAAGTCGGTCTGTTTAATATGATATAATAAAAAAAGAATACGATTTAATATTGTTCTATATAATAACAAATATCCATAATTTAGCTGTACAAGATTCAGTAACACATGCATGTTACATTTCAGTATCAACAGCTAAAGAACGCTCCAGTACGATGTCCGCACTGTCGTAAAGTATCGTCCGTCGGCGCTCGTATGGCTCGTGTTCGCGGCACAATATTCGCGTTACTCGCTCTCTTGTCGTTCGCGATCGCGCTCGGAGTGACGCTCGGCACGCTCTCCGCCGCCCGTACACACGGCGGCGGGGTGTACGTGGCATACGTAGGCGCTTTCCTTGTAGCTTTAGTGCTCGCGAGTCGCGCGGTGTACTACTTCGCAATGAAGGTAAGTATGATTGAGGGACCCATGTAATTGTGATATTATTTTATCGCCTTGACTTATTACTGTTGTAGTTGTAACATTCCGATGTTTGTATCACACGGGCTGTAGGTTATATTATTATGTTGTAAATTGATGTTTTGTATGATGATTTAAAAGTATTTAATAACAATTAAAGTGTATTTTATATGAGAAATTTAACATTAATTGGATACTTTTATATATACATTATGCAGAACATTCAATTTAAATTGACAATTGTCTTAATAATAGAAGACAGCTGACGTTTTTCTATTGGACATGAAGAAAAATGTGTTTGTTATGTGATTTATTTATGTATATGTATATAACATTTATAAACTTCATTTAAACTTGACTTACTGTAAGCTAGTATATTCTGTACTTTAAATATGCGAATGCAGGAATTATTTTGTCGTTCTCGGTCAGAATATACTATATTTTTAGTAAACTGGTTTGATTGAATTTCATTAAAATTTGGACTAAATCAAGTTTTAATTATATAATGAAGAAGTTGTTACGAATTAACATGGTTTAATGAGAAAATTCTGTTAACGTTTAAAGTTATTCCATCGAGGCCATATTCGATATGATAGGATATAGCCATTTCTAAATAGTCTTATTTTTTATGCATTTTATTTCTTAATTGAAATACCTAAAGACGTTAAAAAATATAATAAGAAATAAAATCAGTAGAATAAAGACACGGACAAGCTGGACTAATTAATGAAGAATGTTTTTGTTTTGTTTTAACGACTGCAAATAAATAGAAGTGATTACCAAGCAATTGCTGCCTCATAATATAAATTTAATATAATAAAATAAAAAATGGGAAAAGCGATAATGATTAATTTTATTTATAATTTCTAACGTCAGGGCAGTTAATTTCTTACTCGAAATATAAAATGAACATTTGTAAGTTGGCGACGAGATATTTGGAATATTTCTTCTACCCATGCCTGGATATAGAGGGGGAAATGGGTATTACCCCCCCACCTCTTATGACTGAAGAAGCACTTGTTTGAGCTCTCCCTAGGGCCTAGACCTATTTCTGTATCTGCCTGCTTTTATTACGTATATGAATATGTATATTTATATATACATTAAATAAAGTTTAAAAAAAAAAAAACATAATATGCATTCATTTAACAATATTATCGAGCGTTTATATTTAGTTACGCTCTGCTTCTTTAAAAATTACCTATAAATTATATAAAACATATTTTACGTCGCATATAACTTTCAAATTGATTACATTATACTTAATCAATCAACATAATAGTGTATATGATCTCATCTTTTATATTATGAAGGTAGCTACATGAAATTATATACAAGGTATTCAAAATCAATAGAATATGTTAATTAGGACGTTAAATATATAACTCGAAAAATATTAATATTGTTTCATATTCTTTTAAATTTATGTCAAAGACTTCGATAAACATTTTAAAATGAATGTTTCTAATTTTTAATTCATATCAATTTCTTCTTAAAATATTCATAAAATTCATATAAGATTAAATTCTTGTTTTTAGACGACAAACTTATAAATACTAAGTATAGTATTTGATATATTGTCTGTATGTCACACTTTACTTTCACTAGAAGAGTTTAATTACATCTGACCTTATAGAATATAGAACTATAATCAAACGGAAGATTGTTTGTGTAGAAGTTAAGGGAACTGTTATGCTCATTCTTTTACCACCGACGCTAAAAAGGGGTGTTGTAAGTTTAACCTGTTTATATGTGTGTCTGTCGGTGGCCTCATAGTTCGGAAACAAATGAATCGATTTTAGTGCAGTTTTTCTAATCGAAAGCCTTGTCTGTCAATGTCTTTTATGCAGTAAAAGCATTCGTCTCCAAGATATTCAGTTGTGTTGGGGGAGGGTGAAGAAGTGGGGGGATGTTTCATTAACTTAGACAATGATCAGTCTGATTTTATTTCTTAGGAGATTTGTAATACAATAATACCTTCTATGTAGCCATGAAAAAATATGCTTCAGTATTTATAAAAAGTTTGAACATTGCAACTTATTAATGTGTAATTGTATAGTTTGTACGGAAAATATATATAAGTGAATATACTGCGATTTATTTTCGTAACTATATTGTATAAATAATTTGTTTTCACATAAGATCTGGTAGAAATGACGGATTAAATGAATATCCTTGAATTAAAAATTAATAATTATTTATTTTAATATTCTCTGTAGAATATTAATTTGTTTCTTATTAAAATAATTCTCAATCTCCCATTACTAGTGTATTATCATTGCTAGTTTTGAAAACAACTAGTCAAATTTTCATTATTGGTATAAAGAATGTCCAATATATTGAATAATATTAGTGAAGCGGTAAATTTAAATGTTTGTTTTATAAATGTTTCCTGGAATTACTCATAACCGTACTCTTAGTGCATTATAGTCACAATTAACGTAAGAATTTGAGAATATATAGACGAAGAAAGATAATAAAATGCAACAGTATCGCAATTTGTATGAATAATATAAAAAATATGTAGATTTTGTTAAAAATAAGCAGGTTTTGTTGGATATATAATTGATGTTAACCACAGCTTTGAATATTATACCGAAAACCTAACGATGTGAGATCGTCAACATTTTTTTTATTATCGAATTAATGTTGAATTTATTTTGGTTCATTCAAGTTGCATGTACCTTAAATGTATATTATTGATATCTTTTTATGTAATATATTAATAAATTATCTTTTATTATTATTCATATTATCAAAATTGTTACAGCTTTACGCATATATTTAGTTTTAAGACAAATAAATGGTAATTATATCAGAATGTTTTTTATTTCCTCATTTTATTACTTAGTTCCTACAATGTATTTTTTTTAATATTAGAAGATGATTTAAATAAAAATGCTCATTTTTCATATGGAGGGTATTTAATTTATAATTAAGGGGTGATTTAAATTAATCGTTACATTAAAATTAAAATATCGTAATAACAATACTTAGTATTTGTGTTTAATATTAAACTTTAAATTGTTTTAATTACAGGGACGAGTGAAGTAGGTAATATTTAATATTATTTATTACACAATATTATGTAAAAAATATTAAAATCTAATTACTCATTGTACTTTATAATACGTTTGTAATTTCAGATTGTACTTTTGGGATTTTTTCTCACAATTTTAAATTTTACACCACATTAAAATTAGGTCGTACGAAAATATGCTATAGAGTACCATAAATAGTTAATATATAATATTATAGTGGAAATATTTTGAATCTAAACTACAAAAGACTAGATATTAAAAGACAGTAAAAATCACACTAGGTACACAATACATTAAATCTTAATTCTAATTATTAAAAAAAAACGGAATGTCGCTGCTGTCAGAGTCGAAGGTAATAGAAAAAAATATATAACAAAAAAGGCACGTAACATACAGACTTGATAGTAATACAAATTCATTTTAATCTAAAACAATATTTTTAAATATTCTTAGTGTGATTTATTGTAAGTGTCCTTATGTTGGTAACCGCTGACGTATCCCGACGCGTCCACTACATCCTTTCTGCCAGCGATTCCTTTGCCTTTGCCGGTCTCGTCAAAGCGCTGTCTATGGGAGCCAGTGTATTTGCTGGTGTCAGTCAGTCTGTCCACCGCAGCCGCTGCTGCTGGAGACTTGGGCAGCTGTAATACATTTTATATTTCGTAAATAAATGTGTTGTGGTATTCACCCGTGTTTACTAATAAATCTAGTTAAAAACTATAGTTTGTAAAAACTAAAAAACATGCTTTAAAAATAAATCGAAATAAAAAATTCGTAATAGGATAAGGCAAACTATTCTGTAAAAAAGAGGGGCGCTTTATGCCATATCTCAAGTTTCATTTTCGAACTCGATTTTGACTTACTTTAGACGGACAGACTTACTTTACCAAAAATTGTAAAAGACAATTGGCAGCACAATAACTAATAATATAAAAGTAAGATTAATTCATTATCATCGTTAAGATCATCAGAATTAATATCTTTAACAGATTCTTTAAATGAGAATATCACAAATTAGGCATGTTTGCGGTCTAAGAAACTGTACCGTATCGGTTTATGTCCGTAAATCATTGGAATGTTGAAGAAGCTTTGCCACCTTTGAGCAATGGATAAGAATGTACCAGATTAGAAAACACGAAGAGAACTAGGGGTGGTTCGGGCCTTCAGCTCTCTCATTCACGGTACGAAACGGGTGATGAAGCTGTTTTATGAATGATCTATCCTACCGTTTTTTAAAGTTAGGGATTCCTTAATGGATACCGCCAGGCTATGTCTAACACCTACAATGTATGGGGTAAGGTAGAGCTTAGCCGTAATCATTAGATTGCAGCTCCTATATGCTGACTCAATAAGGGCTACACGTATACAGAAGATTGACAAAAAAATGTTATTATAGTTAGCTGTAAGCCTAAACACTGCTAAGAGTGGCCAACGCATCCATAGGTATTTGCAAAGTATCTGTGGGTAAAGGTCACCTGTCCATTAAAAAATGCAAAAACGTGAAACGTACGGTTGCTAAAATCACTTGAAAACTTATAGCCACCTGTCACATAAAGGTTCCTCTAATTCAGAAAAACTGCTTAGAGACGGAAAGGTTATTAATTTCGCCTTATTATAACTTCAGCATTAACAGACTCAAAATCTTCTATGTATAAAATAAAATGGTAATTTACATCAAATAAAAAAAAAAAGTTATTGTTAAGTTATAAGGTGGTCTAGTAGATAAATGGGCAGCTAGGTTTAGTAGTTGACTGTTCGCGTTCGCAAAGAAAACAATAAATTCGATTCATTTATTGTTACTATTTTTCCGTGTAAGTCTCCTATTGTCAAAAAAAACTGTTTTTGGATATTGGTAATAGGGAACATTCACGTATTTTTTTTTTGACGTAAATTAATAATTTACCTTTCTATATCGTAGAAAAAAATATTAATAGGTTTGAAAAGATTCTAGTTTTTTTTCAAAGTGAAAATTAAAACATTGAGTAAATTTGACCCGTTTAAACACCGCCATTTTGCGCGCGCTTTGCGTGACGTCAAATGATACATCCAGTGAATGTTTACTATGAACTTTTTAGCAATTTCATAGATATTTTAAGTTTTAATTGCTTTACAAGTCATGGAAGAAGATAAAAATCATCTTACGAGTATTGTATAGTACCGGAGTGCAAAAATAGTATTAGAAAAACACCAGACAAAGTGTTTTTTGTATTCCAAGAGATGCGAAAATACAAAAACAATGGTGTATGGTAATTAAAAGGGATAATATATGTCCTAAATCGTGTTTATATTGTTGTGAAGATCAATTTAACGTAAGTATACTTTATTTATAATAAGTTTCATCTAATAGTTTAAATTTATAGTAAGTATTAACTATTAAACATTAGAAAATTTGAGTTTAAAATTAACCTAACCAATCTTACAAATTTCAGTATAACTTTCTATAAAAACCGTAATCTTTTTTTGTTTTACACAATTTTTATGGTCTGTCAATTTATTTCAGGTTAAGGAAGATACAGCAAATTGTATTGAATATAATATGTGTAATGAAACAACAAGGAGAAAGATGTAATCTAAGTTTGAAGAAAGAAGTTGTTCCTTATATATTTTTGTGGCAAAAACAACAGCTGATAGAATGAGAATGTGCATAGTCAAAAGGCAAAGATTGACATCGGTTAATGAAGCCTTTTAAGAGTTAGCTATCAAAAGTAGTGTTTAAAAAAATTGGTGACCTTTAACGAAGAAGTGATATAGGTAGTAAGTCCTAGTACTGCCCATACAAATGTCTGTGATATTAATCAGCCAAGACTCAGTACTTCTCCTATTGAATGTGATGATCATAAGGCAGAGTCTTGCTTTTCGCATATTAAAGATAAATTACCAAGTGACTAAGCTGTGCAAGTTAATATTAAACCGAAGTATGGAAGTAAAGGTGTCAATGTAAATATACCTGCTGAAAAACAAAATGTAGCATTGTCACCATTTCCTCATTTAACACACAACATTGTTACACAACAGTTTTAAAAGTAAAACTATCTGTTTTAAAAAGAAAATTGTTTACTGAAAACACAGCTGATAATACTTCTATAGCATCTTATATCTTCTATATCTGCTGATTATCAACCAAGTTATTTATCTGAGTCAAGTGAAGTGAAAAATGATTCAGAGGCAGAAACATTTTAAAAATGTATTGTGTAGTAGCATGCTAACTGCTATTCAAAAAGAGTTTGTAGGTATTTGTTTTGTTAGAGTTGTTTGAGTATTTAGAAAATGTTTTTAAGATTACCTAAACAATTGTATCATTTAATAAAACTTCTAAGCACGAAAATATAGGTTTAAATTATTTATTTTTCTCAGTCACACTGATACCACAGTATAAACTTAAACGCCGATATATTGAATGGTGTGTCAAATGACGTCACATTTCCTTTCGACCAATGGTGGCGCGTTTTGGAATTTTGAATTTCGCTCCCTAAAGTTACACTTTTCATAAATTATTTTATGGCCTTAAATGATTAGTAAATTAAAAAAAAATGATTTTATTATAATAAGATGATAAAAAGTAATCGAAAAAAAATTATTTGAGACCATTTAAATTTTTTTGCATGTTCCCTATTGCAATAAAACAAAAACCCCTAAAGGTTTTTGAATGATTGTAGTAGGTTGTAGTTTCTTATGAGAGTTAACAAAAATAATATTTTTACTGCGATATTTTTTTTTCTTATTTTTGTTTGTAAACTGTTTTGGATTGTGTATACAATAAAACAAAACAACAACTTAGACGGATTTTGATGAAATTTCGAATAGCTTAAACTTTGATTAAACATCAGAATTGTAATTTCAAAAAATAATAATATTTTTTCATTCACGAAATATTTAATCTAAATTGAATAATAACGACAGGGAAATACTAAGGATTCAGCCAAATATTAATGTAATAATGTTAATTACAACTAGGTTTAACAAATAGAATATAAATGGTGTAAAAGAACTTTACAGGTACCTACTTATTTGTCCTTAATACCTAAAGAAGCAACTAGTTCAAATCCATTAAGATAGATATTATCTACATTTATTAATGGGTAGGTGTGATTAATAAATAATTTTAACCGTCACTAAAAGGGGTTGATTTTCCTTTATTAAAGATCTTTGTTTGTTCGAAATTGGTGAGAATGAGAACATCTTATTGTATCAGATATATTTTTAAGTGTTGTAAGTATCAAGCTACGTCTTGCAAAACAAAATTACTGTTAGCCTTTTAATAAAAATATACCCAATTGCATAATAAGTGTACGTACTCTTTACGTAGCCATAAAAATACATAATATAGTATATATAATTTGCGTCGAGGAATTTTAAGTATAATCAAATCAAATCTTTCCTCCTGATCTTTCTGTATTTTAGACGGATGGAATCGCGGAAAATAATTATTATAAATATTAAATTAAAAAAGTGGACTTCTTTTGTAACTTACAGAAATTCGTCTGCAAATTGTATCTCTAAAAAGATCGAAATAGGCCATGACTGAAATTTTCGCAACAAAACATCAGTAAAAACATTCAGATTTCATTCAGAATTTTACATAAAATATTAAAATAATAGAAATCGTATCGTTAAAACAATAAAAAGTAATAAATGTATTACTATTATTACCTCATACAGATGCTACAAACGTCATTCCAGCCATGAATAAGCTATTATAACGATATATACCTACCTAAAGAGTGTATCGTAGTTGGAGAGCACGTGCCAAAGAACAATAAGCAGTATCGTTACTTACATGGCTGGTCACGCCAGGTTGCCCACACGTTGTCAATTTTCGTTTTATTTCCTCGACCTCAACTTTCTTACTCTTTGATAAATCTTCGAGGAATTTCTGGTAATCGTCAATACCAAGTTTGACCAGTTTTAGCTTTTTGAAATGAATAGCGGTGTCGGTGGTTGTTATTTTCTTTCCATCGATAACCTTGGCTTGCTTCATCCACTTGTCACTTTGAGATAATGTGATCTGCTTTCCGTCTGATTTCGGGTCCCCGAATTTTGAGAACATTTTGAAGGCATCCTGGAATAAGCGTAAATAATACGTCAAATAAAATGTATAAGTTGTGTTATTAAAACAATAGGTATAATATATATTTTTCATGTATATGTAAAATATATATGATACTAGACATATCTATTTAATGATGGTAGATACTATTATCAAAAATCGTGTTATATAAAACTAACCAAAGTGTTGGCTCATTTAAATAATCTATTGAAATAGCAAACACACTTAATCTTTATTCTTAGAACACCCTATTCGTGTTTACAAACATCGTGTTTCTGAACTTGCATGTCTAGGAAAGATCAGATAAAAGCTAAGGGAGTTTCAATGCACTGCTAATGACCCGCAAAAGCTCTGTAGTCTTCATACATAAGCTGTTTGCTTTTCATGAATTGAACGGAAAACCAAGTAATATATAAGTTATACGTATATTTTTGACGTTTGTTGGTTGTTTTACAGTTTAATTACCCACCTGCCGCGTTTCTCCGATTTACAGAGTGTAGAACAGTTGATGTGTTTGGATAAAATATTGTCAACTAAAATTACAATATGTGAGATGAACTACAAAAAATAATCTTATTAAGACTATTGTATGGTTTTTCCTATCGGCACAAAAAAATCATTAGAGATCTTAAGTACTTTTTAAATAGTTATCAAGCAAAAAGTAAATTTTTCACGTTTATTACTCCAATTTCCAGATAAAACGAAATCCTAAAGTGAAACGTATATCCTTCAACAATAGTATATACGTACCTTAAACGGTATGGCGTTGTCTTCATTTTTGCTCGGTGTTCCGTTGGCTGGCGTTCCATTCTCCAGCTTGACGCCCTTCACCTCCTGCGTCACCTGTTCCACAGCTGCAGCATGATTTTCTGACATGTTTACAACTGTAAAATAGGTTTAATATCTATGTTTAATAAGTATTGTATTTAAATATGTTTGTTAAATTAAAGGCTTATTAGAACTTAATTTTAAGGATATATACCTATTACTTTTATATCGCTAAAGTGACGAGCTTTAAGTTGATATTAAAAAAAAATAATAATAATCAGATCCTAACCACAATCATATCAATCAAATGAGAAGAATAGTGTAAATTCAAATTAATAAATTCGCATAATTGTTAAACTACCTACATCAAATTATAAAAGAAATCTTAAGAGGTTATAAAATACCTAAATACATTAAGAAAATAGGAAAATTATGAGAATTTAATTGATATAAAATATTATTATAAATATATTAAATTATATTAAAAATATTATTTAATATAAAAACACCCACTAAAAGCTAAAAACACCCATTATAAGGTTTTTAAAAAATACAAAAAAGTCTTTATCAATCACGTATTCAATTATGTTCGCATATTGATCATCTTGACCTCAAGGTATATGATGTCATAAAAGAGTAACAGGCAATATTAGAAGAGTCTATTATCTAAGCCTTATTGACAGCTACATACGTTTTCGCGCTAAAAACAGGAATTACATCACCGGCCTTGACGGGTAAAGTTTACTCTGTATCCGTAAATATCGCCGCATGTTTAGAAATAAAAATACGAAACTGTAATAATTGAAAAAAAAAGTTGCTAACAATATATTCAAAAAATTCTAGAACAAAGTTTCAATAGAGTTGTATTGTTGAGAAATAATTATTATGACTAAAAACATTTTTATTTCATGTAAGTTTTAACAGAGGATTTGATTCATGACTATTTATGTTCATTAGATAGGTATCTATTATCTGTTTTTATTTTTAAAGTATGTAGGTAGGTATATATTAAACTGAAGTGTATAAAACAAATGCATTCCCAGATATTAATAGTAACGGTAGTGTAGAGCGAGAAGATACTCAAATAGCGTACTGTAAATAGGTAGGTATACTGTATAAATATTGAACAGTTTATTGAATATATTTTCATTATCACTTAAATGCCCTCTCATAATTTATTGTCATATCGATGACGCAAAGTTATCAGTATAATACATGTTTTTAAAATAAAAGACCGGCATTTCTTTATTTCAATTCAAAAGTACTGAAACCATTAAGGATATTATCAAAATTTATTTTGGTTTAACCTTGAATACTAATAAAAATGTTAAAAGTGCTAAATTATTTGATTTGACTGTACTGTGTGGGGGTTTTAGCTATTACACCTCCGCGGAAAATAGCCGTAGGTGCCATCTTTGCAACTGTATCTAGATTATATATACCTATGATATATCTGACCTAGACGTGAAGGCCACACAACTTTGTTTATACTCGTACATTTTATAGAACATTCGAGATGGTACCGACACTCGTACCTAAATGGAAAATGTCCTAATATAAAATATACGATTAGCTAAATACTTTCAATACAATACAAGGTTGACTGTTGGTTGTTAAAAAGACTACATTACAGAAATTAACTAAAATGTGGACCATTGTTCGTTTTGCTTATTGAAATTTATATATATTTGATTACGTTATTCGATATAATGAAAGTACCCAAATATTGAAATAGGTTAGGTACTTGAATACTTATATAATAATAATCTTCTTTTTTAAATGTTTATTATCAGTATTACCAACTAATGACATCGGAGGTATGTATACATATAACATGGTATTACCTAATTAACTTACAAAAATGTAAATTATTACACCTTGCTAAGTATCGTTAAATTACCCGTTTGGCGAAATATCAATTTTCATTTAACCTTGAATTTGCTAACAGGTAATTACAATTTTATTGCGAGGGTGAGGACGTGTCACCTCTTGACCTACATCCCTTCTATATGCACCGTTTATGATTACTACTAAGACATTCAAAATAGGTTTACATAAACTACGTGACTACACTGTTAAGTTCACTACTACATTAAGTTCACTCAATGCAGTGTAATAAATTAGCACACCGCACAACACCTCTCCGTGTATAATTTCAGCGCCATGTATAATACTTATATAATGTATAGTATATACTATATTGTATATATGTATATTTGTTGTTGAAATAGTGAGCAGTGACTGTATAAATACACACTTTGACATTGATGATACCTACTTTGTATCAGCAATTAGTATGAGGTCGTAAGGTGAGTTTCAATTACTTGAAGTAAGAACCAGGTTATAGGTATTTAGGTGATAATAATATAGTACCTAGGATATCGAATAGTGTACCGGTTACTTTTTTTGATAACTTTTCTACATTGACTTATGTATAGTACCTACTCTTCAAAATCTTTTAGTAAAAGCAAAGTACATATGTAGGTATTAATATTTGAAATAAAAATATACTAGCCTCCCTAGAGTAGATTAAATTGTATAACCTACCATATAAATTTATTTATTATATAATAATAGCATATAATAGCATCTAGTTACCTACTCAACTACTGCAAACAATCTACTCAAACTCATAGGTTATGTTCCTAGTTATAATGTCCCTAGTTAAATAATGTTTTAGTTAATGACATTATAGCCAAAATTACCACACATTTATAATCCACGCAGTTAAAGTAACGCAATAATTTGATAAAACATACAACATTAATGTTTTGAGTAATTATTGCTGTCTTTTGGAAATAGAACGTGTGATGGCGCGTGACCCATTCATAGGTTGACGTCACCTTAGATATAAACCATGACTCAAAAGCAACATATTTAAAAATCCTTTTGTTTGAGAATGATAATCGAACTGACCAACACATAAATTGTCCTTAAAACCAATTGAATTTTATAACAATAACATAATAATTAAAAAATATGGCAAATTAGGTTTTATTATAAATTTTGATAATTGTGGAGTAAAATATCATCTGCGAGTTTCTTTGTACATTTGAAAACATACTTAATGTTTAGATATTGGTATATTTATCCTATTAAAATGTTTGTTTTAAAACTGTTTTCAATATACCTAACCCTCGTTTTTAAACATGTTAATTTGACCTTAAAATCATAAATGTCCAGTGACATCATTTTTAAACACTGTTGCTTGGTAGAGTCGTTATTAGTTACGATTAACAATTCTGCAGATCAAAACATAAATTAATAACATCATGTTTTTGTCTTAAAATTTACTCAAGTATTATCAACATATGCATTTTATTAGTTCCAATAAATTATTTCCAATCTAAAGATAACTCAGTTAAATAATACAACATAAAAGACATAACTCTGCTTAATAGCACGATGTAAAATAAATCATGTAATATTCAATGTCATTGTGATATAAACAAAAACAGGTATCAATATTTAATTTATATAAAAAAATTTAACCAAAACTGGTTTTTTAACAACTTTTCTAGGTAGGTAGGCTTAGTAGGTAGGTAGGTAGGGTTCTTAGGTTTTAAATATATTCGTAATACACTACATATGTAGTGTATTACGAATATATTAAAAAAAACTCCGTTTAAAAATCGTTTCTATGTCACAATTAAACAATGAAGTGAGCAATTCAATCTGTCAAGTTCGATAAACAGGGTGTTTCCCCAAAGGGTGGGTAGAAAAAGTATTTGTATAGCCGTGAAAGTGAAATTAATGTGTGAAAAATTGTATAGTGCCATTGGCCTCAGGGATTGTAACGTCAGATTCTATCACAATTAGTCTTTTTCCCATCATAGAGAGATCGGTCCTTTTTCTACAGACTATAGACAAAGTAAACCTATTAGATAATTAGATGTACTTTAATCTTCGATTAATATGAATAATATAGTTAATTAATTATTTTAATTTTAATACAATGGATGTTTTTAGCTTCTTAACAATCATATTTATGGCAAGCAGTTCCATAAGTATATTAACGTAGATTAAGCATAAAATTTAACGTAGATTGAGTATTAAATATTGATGTAAACTAACTAACGAACAAGTAACAGTAGTGTATTTTGTAAGTCTAAATATATACAGGGTTATTTGTAATTAGTTGGCCACCTCTTGCGGGCAGCCTCTCTACATAAATCCCAACATTATTTGTCCAACCACTTTTAAACATTATTTTTTTTTTTTATTTTAGTTTTCCCATACAAAATGTATTTGTCTCTGAGCGTAGGTATAGAGCCCGGTGTTGACCTTTTAAGTACTTCTTAAAAAATACAGTATAATAAGTAAAAGAGGGAGCTAAAATTTTATGATTCGTATTCTTGTGTTGTTTATCAAGATTTGTAAAATGTTGTAAAACAAATGTTGTTGGGATTGATGTAGAGGACTGTCAGCAAGAGGTGGCCAACTAATTACAAATAACCCTGTATATTCGCTCATCTACAATATTTTATTTATATTTATTTCAGTATCATTTTTTGTATTAGTGTAACATTAATTTAAAGGCTAATCGTTTGTGTATGAAAGTTAATTTTCAGTAGGATTGATGTTTGCTGAAATGTACAATGGGAGGAGATAAGTATATGCCCCAAAATATTGGGGCTTATAAAATTGTTATCGTGTATTTTGTTTTCGTCGAAGGTCAGTGCAACCACTGTGACTGTTATCTTCTTATCACCGGATTGCATAAATTTGTTATATCAAAAGGAAATTTCATGTTATCGCGTCTTTAATAATCGTTCAGTTGCTATTATCTGATAAATTAATGTAAGTCGAAATAATTATAAATATATTTTAATCAACTTCAATATAAAATGTCTTCAATGTATGTGTTTTTAGATAATTTTCTCAACATGGGGCGTAGTTAAAACCAGAGCTGGCGAGCGTAATATATCACATATTACGAGGAGGTTGGTAATTAGGCTAAGGGGAGCTATGCCTGTATATATATTTTTGAAAAGTTAATCAGCATATTTATCGCTTATTTATTTTCTGGATAATGGTTTCAATTCTAATAGGATTATTTAGACGAGGTAGGTGTATATCTGGAATAGTTATTATAATAAAAATGTTACATTGCATCAAACATATATCAACAATGTACAAATACAGTTTTATATATTAATATATTTATATTTAGGTACACCTAGGTTAAAAAAATAACGAGATGCGACCTCTTTGTTAATCAAACATTTTCTCAGATTCATCTCGATGTATACAAAGTGGTTCACGATTAGCGCTGTATTGGTTGTCAAGATGCAAAAACAAATTTACATAAAAGTAATTAGAAAAATAGACATTGACTCACATGAATATAAATATTCGCTAATAAATGATATCACAAGCACTGCGTAGCGGCGCGCGTCTGTCGCGGCTGCACTGAAACTGCCGCAAAATATCTATTATATCTTCAAGTGTTGCCTCTAGACTGCTGTCATACTGCCAGAGTACCAGATTGAGCGCTAAACTGGCACTATAGCGCATGCGTGTTCCCGCTCCCTATCCCTGTTACTTCCCAGTTACAATAGGGATAGCGTCCTCGTCTGCTATCTATACAGAAAAACTGTTTAAAATTTTAAATTCAGTCCACGTTATTTATAATGTACAAGCAAAAATATTAATAAAGGTACAATAGTACGATGGGAATAATCATACCAAAATTCAATTCATAATTAAATGTTATAATACGTATTTTTATGGCAGTCGAACAAGGTAGGAAATTCAATAGTCTGTATGTACGTGTGTGTTAGTTTTATATGTTTAACTATACAATTATAATATCAGCCAGATATCTAAATACCGATATCGAAAGCATAAAGATAATAACATACCCGGCTTGCGATAGTTTCTTAAATAATAGATTTACAAATAAAGAAGATTAATTCACCAGTGAGGGAGTGAATTTACCTAAAATGCAATAAATCTTGTATTATACGGGCCGACAGAGAGTGGCTGCAGCACATCTGCTTCGAGATATTTAAACACTCACACTATTGAACGACCTCATTTTTCCTCATCATCTCGTAGTTATTTCTTTTGCATTGCTCTATTTTTCAAATGGAACAAATCTATAAATGTTTCTGGAAAGCTATTTTATTCGCTCAGTTTTATCAGTTCAGTAGACAGTACCTAAATACTGGCTACTGAGTCGAATAAAATATTAGGCAGAAAAGTTCCAATAATATGTATCCGAGAATATATATAATTTATATTTACCCGGCAATAATCATTGATTCATTTATTAAATCTTTATTGCACAAAGACATTTATAAAATTGGCTTACTTAATGCTATAGCACTCTCTAACTGACAAATGATTAAATTGAAAAACACAAATGAGGGGTACAATAGAGAAAAAAAAACAATAATAATAAAAAAGCGACTAGATTAAATACGACCTAAAACTATAACAAAAGAAAACAAAATAAATTTATAAATATTATATTATGTTCACACATCATGTAATTTAATCGGAATTTGCCCGAGTAGTTTCGAACCCATTCGGGGTTCCTATTCATGAGCTAGACGCATGGCGGACTTGCGGCGTGAACTAAGCGTGAAGCGGCGGGAATTTATTACTTTTCTAAGTACTTAATAGAATTATTTTAAACCTACATACTAAGATCACTGTACAGCTTTGAAGCTGTCCAAACTCAGTCACTTTACTATATATATAAAGGTGTTTTTTTTAAATAAGTAATTACTTATTACCCACATGTTTAAATTACACTTATGTAATATAACATAATCAATAGAAATTTGCAAACTATAATTTTGAATAAAAAACTATATATATTGCAAACACACAAAACGATCATTTTAGAATGTTTTTGAATGGAAACTAGCTTATCTATCATCTATATTTTAAGACACAGTAAAAATCCTTCCAGTAGTTTTGTTGTATGTATTGTAATTCAAGTGTAGCCCAAATAAGCTTTGTTTTCCCGTGAAAATTATAGTATATGATTTTATTTTTAAAAGCATGTTATATATGTATAACATATGTAGATTATGAAAAAAAGTACTAGTAATTTTTCGAAGGACTAGTTGTTATGAGAGAAACGTTAACTATCAAATCAATTAAAAGGATGCAAGTTTGATTACGAAATAAATCGTGCTATCGCCTGGACCCCACTGAGAACAAGCTAAAAAGTAAAAACCATTCAATTATCAATTTTGGTTAGCAGATGTCCTTGGGTGATGGCACCACTTAGCACCAGGTGGCCTAGGTGGTCTAGTAGATTATAATTCATTTCAACTTTAAAGTCGGTCAGGCCGTTATATTTGGAAATTATATAATATAAATGTAATCAGAAACCAGGAGTATGTTTTTTAGGTTTTAACGCGAAAATCTCTGAAACTACAAAACAAGTTTCAAAAATGGTATTGAGAGAGTTCATCTAAGAAAAAAAAATGATGAATAGAACTAGTGGTGCCTTTTAAAATAAAATAGCAAATACTCAAATAATACCATTTGTTACTCAGTTTATTTTATTATTAAATTATACGTTATATTGCTACAAAATAAAAGTTAATGTAATGAAACCATTAGTTACACAAATATAATGTTTTCTTATATTTTTTTCTTAGTATTTTATTTCACTACAAGTACGTAATGGTTATCGATTCCTATAATTTGTAAGGTAGGTAGGTACATAGCAGATATATAATATATGGTAGGTAAAAAATAAGGCAGAATTACACTGCGATATAAGATATATCTATGTCAATCCACTAAGTCAGACGATGAAATCAAAACTAACAAATTAAGCTTGACCCCGTCGCATCATAATTGATGTTTTTATAATTAATAAAATATTAAAAACAAACAACAAATTTTAACTATTATAGATGTTTCATTTACACTTTATTCCCTCACGATACATGCGTAATATGTAGTCGCTTTGTTAAGGACGCGTTTACGGTTATGCCTAAAATGATGAACTTTTCGGTACATAATGCTACAAAATCAAATTTAATGTAGTGAAACCAATAACTTCAACGCATAGAATGTTTCTTAATCTTTAGTGTACTCAGAGAAAATACTGTAATATTATAATTTTTAATATTAAAAAAACGATTCTCCGTCACGTATTTCACGAAGTCGGGAGGAGTTTAGGTACATTTTTATCGTAAATATTCAGATCAGATCTTACCATCAAACTTGATGGAGTGATCTTTACCGCCCCGTTGGTCGAGTGGTTAGCGCAGACGCCTAACGTGTCACGGCGCAATGGGGCTCGGGTTCGATTCCCGGCAGAGACAGGCATTTATGTGATGAGCATAGATGTCTGTATTTCTGGGTTTGGTCGTTTATTAATATATTCTCAGTATTTATATGTATTTGTATCGTTGTCTAACACCCTTAACACAAGCAAATAATTTGCTTACTTAGGGGTTAGATCAATGGGTGTAATTTGTCCTGATATTATTATTATTATAATTATTATTATCTGAAGGTACCCTGATGGATGGATGCTTGTGGATCTCATAGACGAATGGAGCTGGGTGCACCGAGTATGCCCATACTTGTTTTGTGCAATATGCGTTGCAATTATTGGTTTCACTACATTAAGTTTGATTATGTAGCATTATGTACCAAAAAGTTAATAATTTTGGCATTACCGTAAACGCGTCCTTAATGTAGTGATGCGATTTGATACCCAGGTATTTGTTTTGAAAACGCGTCCATGAACGGGTAACGTTCTTTCGTATTCCTTGCGGACTGGATAAGCTGGGCAGAGATAGTTTAAAATGATATTATATTATGACGTATAGCTTACTGCATTTATAAAATAACTTTTAAGAGAAGTATTAATAAAAACTTAACAAAATATGGAATATAATAAAAAGACTTTTTTAAAATACTGTATTTATTGATCACATACCTTACCACAATATTGTGTACAGTATTACCATGCCTATAAATAATAATAAAAAACTATTTCCTTCGGAACTGAAATATATATTTAGTTAAATAACAATAACATTGTATTTGTACATTGTCTATAAGGCAACCTTTATTAAACTACATAACATTAAACAATAATAATAATAAACTTCACATTGTAGGATACTTATAACATTTTACAGCTAATTGAATCTTTCTCTAATTATCACTTTTAGGGGTTGAATTGTTCTTTAAATTTAAATACGTACAGCCTGTGTTTTTTTTTTGACATAAAAAAATAATAAGTTAAATACACATAAAACACCCAAATTCGGAACCCTTATCTTACTCTGTTACGGTTCATATTTCATTTAGTAAAAATATATCTTGTATATTTAAATTAAATAAATCACTTGTGTGAATTAGTTACTCATGTTTTAAGCATTTTACTTATATTAGTAATTTATGCAATAAATATACATTTCAAATGCAACAATTATTTTGAGAGCTTACATTAATTTTCTATCCCTTGTACATTGTTACTAATTATAGCTATATTACTGTAATTAGGCCCACACTTCAAAATTCTATTCTATTAGAGCGTTTTAACATTCAAATAGCAATATTTCAAATGCTCCAAGCTGTTGGATAATTTTAATAACAATTATATAGACCTCACAAAAAAGTACAACAGATAAATGTACATTGTAATATTAAAAAAATAACATATCACATTTACAATTGATCTACAGTATAAAAATAATTGTATTATGAGGTCAGGTTCAGCAAATCTCCAAGCTTGGGTAGAACGACGTCTGGTAGCGGTGGTTTCTTTTCATTTCGCATTTTTTCTAAGTCTTTCGCTGAAGTGACTCCCGTCATAACCAGCAGTGTTTGGAAACCACATCGGACACCAAATTCTATATCTGTATTGCATCTGTAATAAAAAAAAATAGCTTACACGTTAAATAATAATTGTTTGAAAATATCTATATACATGTATAGCCTGTTAAGTTTATTAACATTTATATAAATATAGAATGAAAAATAAACCGAAACCGGAAAACCATGCAGTTGCTCTACCAACGATACGGTTGCGATACGGTAACTCAATTGTTAGAACGACGGGACGGTTTCCCAGGGGTCGCGGGTTTGAATTCCTGCCTGTATTGGTTTAATTTTCATTCTATATTTATATAAATTTACATAATAAATGTTAATATAAAATATTAAAAAAGTATAAGTTACCTGTCACCAATCATCAAAGTCCTGGCAGGATCAAGACCAAACGATTCTAAGAACTTTCTCACATAGTCATTAGGTTTACCGAGCACTAGTGCTTTTCTTTCTGAACATGTTTCCACTGCCCTCACCAGGGTGCCAGTCCCTGGTATTATAACTGAGCTTGATTTTGGGAATCTTTCATCAGTATTTGTGGCTACAAACAGGCATTGTTCGTTAGCGAGGTAAGAAGCTGCCTTCATGAACTTAGGATAGCTTACGTGTTCATCAAAACCAACTACCACTGCTCCCACTTCTGAGTCTAAATCTGATGCATTCATTGATTTGAAATCCGTTTTAACTTGGTCTGGCTAAAAAATGAGATATATTTTAATAAAGGACATATGCATTGGAATACTTTAAAATACCATTAAATATAAATATATTTGACTTGGCAATCATGTGTATGAATCCTGTCAGTGAGATTCAGCAACTTTTGAACTGCTGTTCGAGGTTAAATAACATCATTCTGTGTCAAGAACAATAGTTCAGACAATAGCAATAACAATCTGGGAATATAGTAGACTAGCTATTTCGACCATTTTGAACTACAGAAGGGTGTTCAGATAACATTCAGCAATAAAAATTATTGTCGTTTTTGCATTAATAAATAAAGTTTGTAAAGATCAAAGTGCAATAACACTATAACTTTTATAAAGCTTATGACTCTCCTTGAAAAATTTGATATCAAATGCAAAAAAAATATTTCAAGTCAAGCTGCCTGGTAGTTCAGACAAAAAATATCTTAAAGAACCTCGCGTTATACATTTGCGTTATGATATGGTAATGATATTACCTGTAATGTGTAAAAAGATTAAAAACAAAGATAAAAAATTAGGATATTTGGGTAAAAATTATATATTGATATTTAATACATTACGTGGTAGCCCTTGAAAGAACCGATTCTATGATTTTATTTAAAAGTAGTTTTAAATACAAAGAAAGAAAAGATATCACACTTTGTTCTGTAGATCGTTCATATTTTTATGTCTATTAGAAGGAAATATAATTCTTGGCATGTATAAACCTCCCTTACATAGCTTATGACCTATTATATATCATACAGAAGTTATCATAACTATTTTTTTTTAATAATAGTCATATTTTTGTAGTGATCCAGACATTAGATATAAATCCTTAACTTCATTAATACCTGATTTCATTTCCAGGCTGCTGGACTTAAAGCTTTTGACTTACTAAATAGACAACAGAGTTAGTGTAAATGGTGTAAAGATTCTTTGGGTTCATTAGTGAAAATAGGCTTTCCTCAAGGATCAATATTTGGACCTTTTGTTCTTAGCTAATATTATTTACCATATTTGATGACCAATAATTGTAATATAATCTGTTTTGCTTATGATACTTCACATATTTTTAAAATATAGAACAGAATAGAAAATACAATTTTTCACATGCAAATGAAAGATTAGTGGTATTTTCCAAATTGTTTTCAGATAATTTTTCTAATGTTTCTCAAATAGGTGTAAATTTAATTCTTAATGACAATATTATTAATATATTTATTTTACACAAAAAAGAAGCAATTCATGTTTTATTAAGTATTAGAACTTGCAGTTTCTTGAAACTACATATTTATAATCACTACAATAATTAAACTTCCATATCTCTGTATCTTAAAATATATAAAATATATAGTATTTTCTTAATAAACTGCAAACATTTAAGGGTTTTTGAAAATACCATTCTTGGTAACTGAGGTGCGGGGTGTACTTAATTTTAGGTGTAGGTAGTTAATAAATAGGTTAAAAATTGTAAAAACGGATCACATAGTATGGGTATGTTTCCTAAGGTGAAATGTCTATTTGTAATAAGACTGATTTTATATATTTTTTTATATTGTGCTAAAGGTGTAAATAATATGATGAACATCATACTAGCTGCACTTATGATTAAAGTATATCTGTAATATGATTTTTTTTAACAACTATTAAATAAATAATCTACTCACTCCCACTCCTGTGTGTCTTATTCCTACAGCTTTTAATTCATCTCCAATGCCGTTGGAACCAATCAAATAAACTTTCTTTCTGAATCCAATTCCTTTAAGATAATGGGCTACTAAATATGCTGTTGAAAGAATTTCTTCCTGTTTTAAAAAAATATATGTTTTTACATAAATAATATAATAGTATATAATGATTCATATATAAGTTATTTATGATTTGTATGAAAATTTATTAAAATAAACACAGTTACAATAACACTTAGTGCAATTTTGGTTGTTAAATTGACCATTAGTTACATCAAATTTAAAACAAGTATTGTCTTGGAATAGAAAAGCATTATCTTCATTAATAAAGAGTAACTAAATAAAAAAAATTATATGTTTGTCATATTGTACAAAAAAATCATTATTACAAGTTGTTTTTTTTTTGTATTTTGGCAAATTGTAGTAAGTTTTATTTAGTATGTTTTACTTATAATTTCAGTGAGCCACCATGGCCATATTTAATTACCCAAGACATTCGGAAATAAAAGTAAAGCTGTTGAAAATTCTTACCGGCTCAGCAATAAACCCTAGTTGTTGTGCTTTTACAGCAAAATCACTTCGAATTTTCGTAGAATTATTGGTTACATAAAAGATCCTTTTACCTAGCTTTCTGAAAAAATTCATAGCTTCGGCAGAACCAGGTATGGCATTGTTATTTATCCACAGCACGCCTAAAAATATTATTGTTGATTTAATTGTTATTAATGTACTAGACAAAAAAAATAATATTATTATGAACGTACCATCACAGTCACTCAGAACGGTATCAAAGGAATTTAAAAATTCCTTAACCTGATCTGCAGTCGCGTCTTGAAGGTTGAATACAGATGATTTGAACATCTTCGGGGTGATTAATACTGGTCTGCTTACTTTGCTGCTACAATTTATCCTACTAATATGACATAAATTATTTATTTTGATTCTTTGAATGCATCGAAACATTTTAATAACCTTTTTCTTTCAGCAAAAATGCCAATTGATTTTTAAAAAGTAAAATTCTAATTAAAAACCTACCTCTGTGCTTGGCGCTTGATTTTGAGATAAATTTAATGTCATTTTTTTCTATTTGACAGCAGACAGGAAAGGTCATATAAATGTCAAGTAAGTGTAAAGTTATTTCGACAACCGAGTCGATTCTGCCTCAAGCCTTTGCGGCAGTTGTTAAAACATATAAATCCAAACATGATTATTCTTTAGGTATACTGAAACTGCAATAACTAGAAGAATTTAAATAAGCAATATTTGGTTAGTCGTTTTTGATATAATTACATATTATTAATAATTAATTTAATATTAAAAACCCAAATGTTCAGTATACATATTAATAAATGTACTATTGTAGATAACCATATTTAATATAATTTCTAAGGCTTACAATAGACTCTAGGAACTTTAACTGAGTGCGTAGACCGACGTGACGTATATCTTAACGGGTTTTATTGTAAATTGTAATACAATTATAGGTAGGTAAATAGATAAAGAAGCAAACATATTCACTCGCTCGGCTTTGCATTGATTAAATTTATTATTGAAGAAAAACAAATGTTTGAATAGAAAGAAAAAAATAAAGTATGATTAATTTATATTTTTTTGTCTCTATCTCTCTAGTGGCTGTGTTGTCTGTCGAGTTTCAGAAAGTCGATTACCTTTCGAATAATCAGCTGCCGACTCGCTGTCAAACTGATAAGGTTTTCATTAACACAACAACTAAATTCCCGACTTTTAAAAAAGTATTATTATATACAAACCTTGTAAACTGCGGACAAATAAAAGTAAGAACATGAGTTATTATAAAATCCACAAAAATGGCTCGAGTCGTATTACTTTAAAAAACAAAGATATTTCTTAAGTTCAACAATTCATATAGGTAGATAAGACATTTTTTCCTTTTGAACTGTAGGTATTATTGCATTAATTAAGAAGGTATTGCAACATCAATAATTGCTGTATTACCGTAATAGGTAATAAATAAATCGGAAAACCTATTGTAGTGATGTTATAAATACACGACGATTCCGTTTGATCACCTCAGAAAGGAATTATTTCGTATCGGTAATATTTTTGTGTCATTGGCAATAATTAGAACATATTATATTCAGTTATTATATGAAGTATTTGTGGTTAACTCTGAGATTTATTTGTGTGCAGTTTCTATTCGTGAGTCGTGGTTCGTTAGGCCTCAACTTCCCTCCGTAACCAAGGCAAAGCTTATTTTTTTAATATTTCACATTATTTAATTAGGATTTCGATCATAACCTCTAATGTATGTATGCTTAGAAGTAGATGTTTATAATAAAACTCAAAACTTTATATTTTATTTAAAACAATAAAGCATAAGGTTTCCTTTTTGACCAATACATTCGCTTAAACATAATCTTAAAACCGTAATTACGATTTATGTTACCTTTAAAGGCTACAGCAAAATCTGGAATTGGCCCGTAGACTAAGTATTTTGGCCTTAGACATGAGGAAAATTACACCTGATATATCTTATATTAAACTAAATAATGTTATCAATTGCAAAGGTCATATTTCACACTGCTTTATACTGTGTAAAAAGATTCGGTACACCAAAAAATAATAGTAGATTCATTGATAGGGGTGATTCTTTTATAAATTATTATTATATATTTAATTTATACTATATTATATTGCATTTCAGAACATAAAATAAACCGAGCTAAAAATGTCGATTGAGACAGTTATCGGAACAAACAAGGATGGCGTACAATTTCTTAGATTCAACAAACCTAATAAAAAAAATGCAATAGATCACGACATGTGTGTTCACATCACAAATGTACTAAATGATGCAGCCATTAACGAAAATATATCAATGGTAGTATTTACTGGCACTGGTGACTTCTACAGCAGTGGATTTGATGTGTCCTACAGCGGTCTACCTCCTGGCGAATTGTACACAATATTAGAAGCCTTTGTCAAAGCCTTCATAACATTCCCAAAGATAATAATTGCTATTGTAAATGGTCCTGCCATTGGTATAGCGGCGACGACTTTAGCGTTATGTGATTTTGTTTTTGCTTCTGACAACGTAAGTCATATTAATTACTTACCTACCTTACATTTAATTTTTTTTTTCAAGCCTTTACTTTTTATGTATTTTATTTCAGGCTTACTTTTACACTCCATTTACAAAACTAGGTGTAGTGGCGGAAGCATGCTCGTCTGTTACATTTCCGAGATTAATGGGCGAAAGAAAGGTAACATTTATTTTAGCACATAATTTCAACCGCTACTTTTGTTTGATTAATATAATATATTTTTTTAAGTGGTCATAATATTTATTATTTATGAGAATATCACATATATTTTTATTTATTTCAGGCCATGGATATGTTGCTTTTAAATTATAAAATGCCAGCCACAGAAGCCTTAGAATACGGGTTAATAAGTAACCTTTACAAACAAAAAGACTTACTCAAAAAGTCATGGGAAAAAATAAAAGAAATTTCAAACCTACCTCAACATTCAGTGCTTTTTACTAAACAACTCGTAAAAAGAATTTCAATTGAAGAATTATTGAAAACAAATGAGATTGAAATGAAAGCTTTACATAAACTACATGATTTAAGAAGAAGTAAACTATAAGATAATAAAATGTGTATATTGCATTGTATTTTTTATTTTGGTATGAATATACTATAATTACTGTATAAATATTGTTTTATTGTCTATTAACGAGACCATCTTGAATGCGCGAAATAAATGTCAAGTAAATCTAAGTAGCAACTCTAGACATGAATTCCAGATCTTCTAGTTATTCATCTATATCTGATTTATTTCGACCGAACAATCCGAGGGGACTGAGATCTAGAGACTTAAGTTGTACTCGATTAAACATACTTAAGAAAGAAATACAAACAGACACACACCTTATTTCGCTAAGTAACTAAAATCTTAATACTATGAAGTATTTAAGTAAGTTATACATATTCCTAAGTAGTTAAGAGTTGGTTGATGCGGTCACAAAGTCGATTTTTTTCGAGAGTAAGCACGATGGTACTGTTTCAAATTATTAACAAGTTTTTTTCAGGAGTCGCAAGCAAAAGCTGCTAGTTCTTATAGTACCTACTACTACACTATAGCCATGTGTTACAGTGCTAAAGTGTTATAATTATTGCACGATCACATATTTCTCAAATAATATATCTATGTTATAGTGCGTTAATGTTATAATTATTATAGTTATAGTACCTTATAACATTAGATCATCAACATTTTTAAATTTTAGAAGAACTTTACCTGTTACTGGGAGCAGACCCCCAAAGTGGATTGACTAGTGACAAAGCAAAAGAATTGTTAGAATATTATGGACCTAACATGCTAACACCTGCCACTCACTTTAAATGGCCTGTTTTATTGTTAAAATCCTTGTGCACTGGTAGGTCTTGTCTATAAAACACTACCTGAAAATAATATACAATTGTAGGTTATAATTAAATATACCTATAACTTACAACTCTGCTATCCGATGAATAACGCAGAAGGATATTAAATCAAAATTTTATTGTAAAAATAAACATTTAAAAAAAGGTATAAATTTCCATTTACAGGATTTTCGGTTTTAATTTGGATTGGTGCAATATTGTGTTTGGGAGCATATCTAATAGAAATATCTACGAAGCCAAATGCCAGTAACGACAACCTTTACTTAGGATGTGTTCTTATTGGAGTTGACGTCATTTGTGGACTTTTCAGCTTTGTCCAGAATTACAAAAGTTGTAAGGTTAGGTTAATCAATTTCTTTGAGAATAAATAACAAAATAAAAATTAGACAAAAATACGACAGACATTATAAAAAAATCATCGAGAATTCTCTTTTGAAACACAGATAATGAAAACGTTCAACAGTTTAATACCAATGTATACAAATTGTATACGCGATGGGGTTTTAAGAAATGTTCCGGTGCACGATCTAGTGAAAGGAGATATTGTTTACGTGGAAGTAGGTGACGTCATACCGGCAGATATTAGAATCATTGATAGTAAAGGGTTTAAAGTTAGTTATAATTTTTGTTAAAACCTTATAAATATCCTTTATATAATTTAGAAGAGGTTGTAAAAGCATTTGTATTTAGGTTGATAATTCCTCATTAACTGGAGAAAGTGTGGCCGTGTCACGTCGTGATACAGACGGCACTGAAAATATATTGGAGTCACAAAACGTCGCATTCTTCTCTGCACTCTGTGTCGAAGGATGGGCTCGTGGTTAGACATTAAAATCCACAAATGGCGATATTTTTTGGTTTTGTTTCGAATATAAAAATTAAAACATTTATATTATAGTTTAAAAAAAATAAACTTAACATTTTTCGCCTCCGTACCAAAACGATTGACGACGATTTTATCCATAGGTACTTGCGTACAAAATGCTATATTAATCAAGTCGGTAAACGACACGGTAGCTCAGTTGGAAAAGGGACGGGAACGGTATCCCAAAGCTCAAGGGTTATTCCTGCCTGTTAATTTATTATCCATTATATATTTAATTAAAACGTTTATAAGTTTAACATGTTTATCGAGGTTACAGTCCAGACAAATTGATACATCTCATAGTAGTTATCTCATAATAGTCTTAAGGTATTATTATATAATGGGTTTTAATACCAGATATATTGAAATTAATCTAAACATGAAAAATGTGTAAGCTAGTGTTATGTCTTTTGCAGTCAACATGCGTGCTTATGAACTTGAATCGAAAAGCGCTTTAAAATTGGTTTTAATTTTATATAGGCGTGGTTGTCTGCTGTGGTGATCTGACGGCTCTAGGTCGTGTTGCTGGTCTAGCTGCTAGACTGCAACCTGCACCATCACCACTGTCAAGAGAAATACAGCGGTTCATGCGTTGTATGTCCATTTGGGCGCTAGGTTTAGGTGTCTTCGTAGCCGCTGCGAGCCTTAGTCTTGGATATCCATTTATACACACCACGATATTTGTCATCGGGATCATTGTTGCTAACATTCCCGAAGGTTTGGATGGTTTAAAATTTTCTATTTTTATTTGGTACCAATAGTCTATATACTAGGTTATTTTCAGGATTGCAGCCAACAGTTACAGCATCTTTGACATTAACGGCGAAGCGTATGGTTGGTAAGAAGTGTCTTGTAAAAAACCTAGAATCAATTGAAGCCTTAGGCGCCTGCACCACGATTTGCTCTGATAAGACTGGAACATTAACTGAGAATAAGATGTGTGTCCGACATATCTGGATATGGAATAATAAGTATTCTGTTGAAAATTCAGAGTTAAAAAGTATGACTTATTTTTATTGTTGATACTAATAACACATATATTTCAATCTAATTAAACAAATTATTTCAGCAACATTAGAAAACAATCAGGGTATGTTTACATTAAATTTAAAAAAAAAAGAATTCCTCAAATAATTTTGATTAAATAATAAAATTATTGTCTACTAATTAGTATTACTGAAATAAAAAAAAAGCTTTTTCAGCATTTGTTGACTTCAAAAAGTGTGGGGCTCTGTGTAGTAACGCTACAATGTCTAAGAGCGGAGATGTGCAAGGCGATGCATCAGAAAAGGCAATATTAAATTTTTTGTTTAGATTCGATGAGCCTATGATTATCAGAGAAAGATTTCCGAAAGTCGCCGAAATTCCATTCAACTCTGTTAACAAGTACCAGGTCAGGCAAATAGTTATTTTTTTATATTAAAAAGACTTCATACTCAGATATATCTTGAGATAATCTTATCAATTTAGATCAGTATCCATCTTGATGTAACCTGCTCTAAATATTATTTGGCAATGAAGGGTGCACCTGAATGCATATTAGGTCGATGCACCTCTCTTATTCACAAAGACCAAAACATTAACATGACAAGCGAAATAAAAGATGCTGCTAATAAAGCGACTGAAGATTTGGCGAATACTGGTAGGTTTCAATATATATATATATATATATATATATATATATATATATATATATATATATATATATATATATATATATATTTTAGAAATATGTAAGCATATCATATATTTTAAGGTGAAAGAGTTTTAGCGTTTGCTGATTTGGTTTTGGATTCAAATAAATTCCCTTTAAACTACGTATTCGATACAGAAGAAATAAATTTTCCTCAAGAAAATCTACGCTTCCTTGGTCTTATCGGACTGATTGATCCTCCTCGAAAGCAGGTAATTATTTTTAAAACAGATAACTTTTACGTAAAGAAATGAATACATTTCGGGTCCGAATCACTTAAGGTCAGATCAGCAATCCAGCGTGTGCGCGCAGCCGGCGTGCGGGTGATGATGGTGACTGGCGACCACCCTGCCACGGCGCGGGCGGTTGCGCTGGAGGTGGGTATCGCCACTGCGAACTGCCACGTGGTCACCGGCGACGACCTAAGGAACATGACACAGGATTTGCTTTCCCTGACACTCGAAAAACATTACGAAATAGGTCTAGCAATTCTATATTATTTATTATATTTTATTGAATACTTTATGCCTTAAAAAGTAGTTTGTTAAAAAAGGTTTCATACGCCAGGTTAATTATGAAAACAATTTAAGTGATATAAGATAGTTAAAAGTTTATTAAATTATATTATATGATTATATATTTTTCTGCAGATATACTAAATTAAATTATTGTTAATATTAAATACCGACCAATGTTTTAGTGTTTGCAAGAACATCTCCTACGCAGAAATTGCAAATAGTGGAAGCCTGTCAGGCACAAGGGAATGTGGTGGCGGTTACTGGAGATGGCGTAAATGACGCACCAGCACTGAGGAGAGCCGACATTGGAATATCTATGGGTATTACTGGATCACAAGTAAATATAATTTTATTTTTATTGAAATTATAAATATATCTACAATTATCATCTAATATGCATCAATCGTGTTTCCAGGAATACGAGATATAGCTATATCTCGTATGCTGAGATATACCTACATCTCGTATGCTGAGATATACCTATATCTGGTATGCTGAGATATACCTATATCTCGTATGCTGGGATATACCTATATCTCGTATGCTGAGATATACCTATATCTCGTATGCTGAGATATACCTAGGTAGGTATATCTCAGCTAGTCTGTTAATTTGTTATTCAACCAAAGTTTATTTTCCGGAATATAGTTCAAGGATGTACACATAACGCACTTACAGTACTCTTTATCTTTTTGTCTCTTATTGCGTTTGCAGACTTTGTATTTTCTGTTGTTCACCAGGGACATATTTAAATCATAAAGCTTTTTAAATATCAATAGCCTTTCCATTTGCTGGAAATATTTCTATATTCACGAGCAATCCATCTTTGGGATGCTAGTCGCTGGGCTTATTATTTTGTTAACAGTTCACACACTCCTTTGTATAAAATATACAATCCCACGTCTATGACAATCTACCAAAAGTTAGAGCTTTGTGTGTATTCTGAAATTTATTCCCGGACACTAAGAAACCAATGGAAGTAGAGAATACATTAACTGTCTATCTAAAAAAGACCTGAGTATATTCCGTCTTTCTGAAACGACGGGTAAATTGGCAAAACAGTTATATTTACAATCTAATAAATAACTTTTTAGGTATCCAAGCAAACGGCAGACATAATATTAATGGACGATAACTTTGCAACCATTGTAATTGGGATAGAAGAGGGTCGAAAAATATTTGACAATTTGAAGAAGTCCGTATGCTACATCCTTATATCGAATGTTCCAGAAATACTACCCGTTTTTATGTTTATCTTGTGTTCAATACCACTGCCGCTCGGTTGGTATAGTGGCTTAATTAATAATAGAACTATAATCCGAGATTGAAATCAAACTAAAATAGCTTTCTATCAATTGAATCCACAGTCATCTATAAGTTCTTATAACCCAAGAAACGGATTGGTATTTAAATGTTTAATGCTTATAACTGGATTGGAGTCAATTATTAATATATTATTTGATCTACAATATAAAGAGTCAAACGAAATAGAATTTCTTATCTGAAACTAACCTCACCAGGAGTAATGACAATCCTCTGCGTGGATCTGGGAACAGATATGTGGCCAGCTGTGTCTTTATCCCATGAGCAAGCGGAACAGGATGTGATGGCGCGACCGCCTCGAGCCTCCGAAGCACTTGTGTCCACGTGTATGTTGACTCTCGTTTACGGACACCTCGGCTTGATAGAGTTCGCGGCGGGAATGTTTGCTTACTTCGTTATTATGGCTGAACATGGGTTCTATCCCAAAGATTTATTTGGTAGGTACCATTCTTACTAAATACTGTTATTTCGTAATTCGTTCTACTACAACGTTAATCATGTTCACATTTAACACGTAAGTAGGTTTATTTTATTCAAACAAACGAATTAATTAAAGGTATTCGAGAAGAATGGGACAATGAAGCTGTGAGTGACGTCACAGACTCTGTAGGACAAGAGTGGACGTATAGTGAACGCAAGGAACTCGAACGCATCTGTCAGGCCGCGTATTTCGCAGCTGTTGTTATAACGCAAATGACTAATGGAATTATCTGTAAAACTAGATTTAATTCCTTGTTTCATGTTGGTAGGTACTCCATAAATCGAATTGAATCCATAATTCGAAAACTATGTTTTAATTTCTTTTGCAGGTATGAAGAATAAGGTCCTAAATATTGGCTTAGTATTCGAGTTAGGGTTGGCTTGCCTCGTGTGTTATGTCCCTGGTGTCAATACTTTCTTTGGGACATATCCTCTTCGATTGCGATGGTAACGTTTTTAATATCTAATCACTCAAAATAAATGTTACTGGCAGGATATTATCAGATTTCATTTAAAAATATATATAATATTTCTAGTTTATGATAGAAATGTTTTTTTTTTTTTTTTTTTTTTTTTTTTTATACAAAACTAGGTTAATGCTTGACTACATTCCACCTGATGGAAAGTGAAATGTAGTCTTAGGTGGTAAAGCGCATTAACCTAGCAGCCTATTCACTCTCCTCTTGAAGACACTCACATTATATTTTGCCGGAAATACCGACGCAGGCAGATTGTTCCAGTCCTTCGCTGTACGCACTAAAAAAGATGAAGCATAGCGCTTCGTTCGGACAGGTGGAGTGTCCACAACGTAGGGATGGATACCCGCCGTGCGTCGGGACGTCCGGCAAAGGAACGGGGATGGGGGAATTAGGTCGTGCAATTCCTGCGCACACTCACCAAAATGTATCCTATAGAATACTGAGAGGCTAGCAATTTTACGTCTGTGTTCAAGGCTGTGGAGTTTGGCGTCAACCAATTTAGGGTCGCCAATAAGCCTCTTTGCTCGCCTCTCAATTGAGTCCAGAACCGCAAGATGAGTCTTTGCGGCACCAGCAAATATGTGGCCACAGTACTCTACACACGACCGGATCTGTGCTTTGTATAATACAAGAAGCTGTCCCGGTGTAAAGTACTGTCGCACCTTCGCAAGTACGGCAAGCTTTCCTGCAGCTGCTCTTGCTCTGGACTCAATGTACCGACCAAAGTTGAGGTTCGAGGAGATCTCTAAGCCTAACAACTGAAGCCAGTCACTGTATTCCAAGGATACATTCTGGAAAGTAGGAGCCAAGGTGAAGGGGCTCCTTTTGGCGGTGAACAAACACGTCTGCGTTTTGGTGGCGTTGAATTTGACAAGATTGGCATTGCCCCATGCGGAGACTGCCTGAAGTTTGTCATTTAAACGTTGCACCATGGCTTCTCTTTCAGATTGTACTTCATCTCTACTAGCCCGAGAACTTGGCAGATATCTTTCTACAACTGTGCTGTCGTCTGCATACCCATAGATACCGGGCTTCAGCAGATCGTTAATGTGCAGCAGAAAAAGAGTTGCAGAAAGAACGGACCCCTGAGGTACACCGGCATTTATTGTCAAGGGTTCCGAAGAACACCCGTCGACAACAACACGGAGAGATCTCTGGCTCAAAAAGTCCATTATCCAGCCAATCAGACCAGGAGATATACCGTACGCTGAAAGCTTGCTTAAAAGGCTCACATGCCAGACCCTATCAAAAGCCTTCGAGACGTCCAGAGAGACGGCGACCGCTTCTCCGTTCCTCTCGATGGCTTCGCCTAAAATGTGTGTTGCGTACGCTAGAAGGTCCCCAGTGGACCTATTTCGGCGAAATCCGTACTGTCGGTCACTGAGGAGATCGTTACCTTCTACGTACGCTAGAAGCCGCGAGTTCAATACACGCTCCATAATCTTACAGAGTATGGAGGTGATTGAAATGGGCCTATAATTGGCAGGATCGGCACGGCTGCCTTTTTTGGGCACGGGTTGCACGTTGGCAAGCTTCCAGGATTCCGGCACTTTTCCAGTCTTGAAAGAGAGGCGATACAGACGTGTCAATACAGGAGACAACTCACCTGCGCATGTTTTGAGCAGAATGGCTGGTATACCATCAGGACCACTGGCTTTATTCACATCTAAACGACACAATGTTCTCCATACCTCTTTGTTCGTGATGCGGATTTCAGGCATCGAAATACCGCAGTGAGGAAGATGTTCTGGAGAAGCATTGCCAGTGTCTAGATGCGAATTCTCAGCAAACAGAGAAGCAAATACATTCGCTTTCTCTGTTGCTGTATGGGCCAGGGATCCATCAGGCTTCAGCAGAGCAGGCAGTGAGGGTTGGCAGAAGTTCGACTCGATCGCTTTGGCGAGAGACCAGAAAGCTCTACTGCCAGTTGGTCTGACAGAGAGCTTTTCGCCATTCTTAACGATCCGATCAAGACGAGCCTTCCGCAATGCCTTTTTATAGGACTTGGCAGCTTGGTTAAAGGCTCTCTTCTTTGAACTTACATCCGGAGTTTTGCGGCTTCGAGCATCAGCCCAAATGAGGTATGCCGAACGTTTTCGGTCATGTGCATGACGACATTCGGCATTAAACCATGGGCGAGCTTTGCCACCGATGGGTACGTCAGCAAAAGGAATAAAATACTCCATTGCCTGATGCACCACATCGGTTAAAGCATCCGCGCAACTCGACGGATCCAAAGAAGAGAAGCAGACCTGCCGCCAAGGATAAGACGCAAAAAAGTGTCGCATCTCATCCCAATCTGCTGACTTGTATTTCCATACTCGCCTAACACCATGAGGTTCGAAAGCTGGTGGGGAATATGTAAACACAGATTTCACCAGACAGTGATCGGAGGTTCCCAAGGGGGAGGTGACTTCTACACGATACCTGTCCGGATCAGTTGTCAGCAGAAGGTCCAGGCAATTGGCTGTATGGCCTACCACATCTGGTACCCTTGTCGCTTGCTTCACCAGCTGAAAGAGGTCCAAGGACAACGCAAATTTCCGCGCTTCTCTTCCAGCATGGTCGGTCTTCTGGTACGGGAACAGCCAGTCCTGATGACAGGCATTAAAGTCCCCCAGAAAGACGAGCTGCGCCGAAGGGTACTGATACAGAGCCATATCTGCAGCCTCACTGAGATACTCAAATAAACGAGTTGTCTCCTGGTCACCGCTGTGCGAACGGTAGACACAGGAATACAGGATTTTTTCGTTTCCTGTGTCCACTAAAACCCATAGGGAAGAAAAAGTGGGGTCTTCAAGGTGACGGAGACGCTGAATACAGAGGTCGTTTCGCGCGTACATACTGACTCCGGCCCGTGAGCGAAAGTTGTGCTCCAACGAGTAACCGGGATAATCCAAGTATGCAGCGCTCAAAGGACATTGTATCTGCGTCTCCGTCAAAAAGAGCAAGTGCGGCTGCTCTGTCTCCAGGTGGTGGTGGACAGCTAAAAGATTTGAGTGCAAACCCCTGATATTAGTGAGGTGCACTTTATATGAGGAGGAGTGCAACCGCTGAGTAACCTTGTTCCTTTTTCTTAACTTTTTCATAAAAAAAATAAATATAAAAGTGAATAGGGATAGGAAATGGCAGTTGAACGAGACGGTACGTATCGAACCCGACGTCGAAATTGGTGATGTCTTGCCACTGGGAGGCTAGTCTGGAGACTGCGGGGACGCCCGAACCCCCCCAGGGATCGCCATCGGGCCTCCTCGTCTGGTCGCCAACCAGCACGATGGAGCCACCCTGGGATTTTTCACAGCTGGCGGGGCAGCCTTTCGTGGTTGGCTATCCCACTAATTGGGCCCCCAACTATCTGCGGGCGGCCAGCGGAAAGCCGTCGCTTCGGATCCCGCTACCCTCCTCGACTAGACACCCGACAAAACAAACACCAACCCGACGTCAGACCGGTTCGCCAACGCACCGCAACTGTTCAGACCCATTTCCCATAAACGGCTTCATCGAGCAACGTGCCGGAACACGACTAGGTCGCTTTGCGGCACGATTCTGCCCGATGGGTGGTAACTTTGCCGGCGACCGGATGTTATGGTCTACCACCAAGATATGGTTTTTATGGATTGCAGGTGGTTTTTAGCTCTACCGTTTGCTGTTCTAATGTTCGTGTTTGATGAATTTAGAAAATATTGTATACGTAATCGAAAGTTTAACGGTTGGTTCAATAGATTAGTATATTACTAAAATAATTGGATTTGTTTAATCTCAATGACATTAGCAAATAATATAACTATAATGGCTTATAAATTCTTAACATTGTATTTCATTTGAATATAATAATATTTTTTATTAAACTAAGATATTATGTTATATTTATGTCCTTAATAAAGGCGTGTTCACAATAAAATAAAAAACGTATTTTTCATGAAATAGGAATATTTATTTTACGTATCTCACACAATGATAAAACATGTAAATATCAATTAGTAAAATTGGTTAAAGTACATTTTTTATTGATAATGAGCAATAAACAATACAAATAACAATATTATATTTTATTACAATAATTAAAATTTAAAACAATTGGTAACAAAAAAAAACGGTTTATAAAATAATTTTATCATTCATAATATGCCTTTCTTTGGATATGTAAATATTTTTAATAAGGCACAAGAGGGAACTTTATTATAAGATAGTAATTATAGACACAGATAAAACATTTTTCAAGAAAGAAAGCAAAAAGCGAGAATTATAAAGATTTTCTATGGATTTATGGTTAAACTATGAAAAATAAACAAAAATATTTATTATCTATGGTATGACTTTTACTAAACACAGCCAAATCTAATTAATATTAAATACTAAAAAATATATATTATTATGTACAATAATATATTTAAAAAATGCTAATTAAACCAACACACATTTATCAAATATATATTAATATTAATTCACTTCATAATAAAATAAACAATATTATTATGTAATACGAGTAAAACAAACTAACAGGTACATAATATAATTCAAAATAAGTAACAATATGTAATATGTCTACTGGTGCTAAATTATAAATCTTAAATGAGATTAACCACCGGTTTCTGGACGAGGATAAATTAATGGGCTCATTTCAATATACAATCTACAGCACACTGTTTAACCAATAAATAGGTAGTTAATTTTCCACCAATTAGATGAGATCCCTAGTTCACTAACGTTTTCACAATGCTAAATCAGTTAGCTAGACGCTAGTTGATCTAGCGCTTAATAAATAGTATAATGAGATGGCCTCTTAAAGTGAAAATTATCTGACAGTAAGAATTGTGATTGGCTGTCCATCCACCAATCAGAAAGGTAAATAAAGGATTTTACAGCAAATAAGTTATTTTGTATTTAAATGCTAGTCGAGAAACCGGGGGTTACGATTTTTAAACAGATCTTTTGAGTGTTTAGTTTTATCTACTCTTTCGATTTGTGGATTATTAAAAACCGTTTGCGTAGGGTTCTTTTTCTGTTCACATACACTTATGTTGTTTATAATGAAATTATTATCGTATGGGCAGTGTTTATCGAAGTACAATTTTGTATTTTTTTAAGTACACAAAAATCTTCAGTCTATTTTAAGTAGATTGTAATTTTGATTTGTCAAGCTAATGACACAATAAAAGTCTATTAAGTACTTATAAATCACATGAACTTGAAATGTTAAATATTACGTTCGATAAAAAAAATAAAACGGTAACAGACAAAAAAACAAAGGCTATCAAACAACACCTTTTTATCTTTGACTCGGATTATAGTTACAAATATTGATTATGTGGTTTATAAAAAGTTGATATAAAAACAAAAACACTTTAGTATACTATTTTTATACTTCTATAACAATATAAAGATTCAAAAACTACTTTTAAAAATATACAGTATATTATAGGGTCAAAATATATATTTTTTAATAATTCATTACATATTAAGATTTATAATAAATTTAAGATGTATAAGACTTAAAAATTACTATTTTCTAAAAGTTATTCAATAATTAATTAAATAAGTTCTTTAAGTCACGAAAATATATTATACTGTTAAGTTAAGAAAGTCACTTTTAAGATTAGTCAAATAAGTTGTATAATTTGCTATATTTTAGGTCCAAAATAGTAAATAAAACATTGTGGAGAAAAACGTTGTTAGATTCAAAATATCTCCCATATCTTCATGTTGCTCATTTTGACCATAGACATATTAAACAAACATTTTTGTCTTAACATTTATTTTATTTTAGCCTTATTACTTGAGTAGAATCTAGATAACGGAATTATTTTAGAACGAAGTTTATTAAATATGCCTATAACCACAATGCATTTCTAACTTCCGCACTCCTTGTATGTCACTATAGTCTATGGTCTGTGACGGGATTTGTATTGAGCAAAATAGAAGCTAAACAATGGTTTAGAAATTAGAATAATGATTCTGGAAGATTGTATTCGTAAACTCTAACACTAATCCCGTTATAGACAAAATGAAATGGCGATTATAAATTAAATAAATTAAGTAGATCGCAATCGAGACTTCAATTGCGCCTGAATGACGCCTGTGGTACGCATGTCGGCTATAGAATGGCGGGTCTTAGTGAGCGCCTCCTCACGAGACGCGTCGTCATGAAGGATGCACTCCATTATCTTAGCTACAATTGTCGACGGTGGAACATGAGGATTCCCTGCAATTATTTTGGTTGACACCCTTAAGATGATGGAATATCCACGGTAAATGGTCTTTCTTTGATTGACATTCGATATTTTTATTGACATAATATTAAATCAATATTATAAACTATACATATATTTAATATAACCCCACATGCATATTTAAGTTAGTAATATTATATACTTACTGTACAGCAATCTCTGGCACTTGATATGATTTGTTAAAACTCGAAGGCAATGGTTTCATAAAGCGGCAAACTGGCGTACAGTGTTCTGTTAGTAGGTTATTATATGAGTTATGACACGACCAAAATTAATAGTAATCTGGATACAATTCTTTAGATATTAGTGCAAATAATCAGCCAGATGATATAAAGATATTTGAATAGAAAATCAAATGTATGAAAAGCAATGCTTCCCATAAGGTATTAGTAAAGGAATGCTTCTCATAAGGTATTAGTATTCCCATAGTTTTTATTTAAAACGATTTATTGTTAATTTCATAATAAAGTTTTAGATCGAATATTAATTTCGGTCATATATGTCGACACATGCATGTTAATAAATATATCATTGTATTATTTATTTAAACTAAACCCAATCACCAAAAGTATTTTTATATACCTATCACCTATTGACAATAATAATATCATAACTTTAAATGTTTTATTTTCTTTTTTTTTTAAACTATTTCCACATAGGAGAAATAATCTGTGACACGGGGGGTTTTACAAAACCCGAAATAACAGATACAATAAATACTTTACTAGTTTATTACATTTTCCTTATAATTTATCTACAACCATGAAGTTGAAAACTTATACTTCTTCAAGGTTAATTTAATATTATATTTCCTGTATTTATTCATTAAAATAAATGATAAGGCAAAATTACATTATTACTCGTATCTTCATCATATTCCGACAATTTATAAAGTATACAACTAAATACAATTGAGGTAATTGTTTGTATACAGAATATGAACTTAGATATAAAATGCCCCACAGTATAATAAGTTTGTTAATAATCAAAACTACTTACCAGTGAGTCCTCTATATCCAAACACACCACAGTCATGCATACGCATTGAATGCTGCTCATCTTTTATAAACTGTTCTGTACTGATTCCTTTTAACTGAAATAGAAATATCATTACAATCAATTATCTATATATTTATGTCATATATAATTAATTAGAGTATAAATTGTTAACATTACATTAATCAATTGACAAGAATTATATCCATACTTGTCTAGCCAATATTTTAAAAAATTTAATTTAATATGAATATAAATATGCAATGCAAACAAGGCCTGGGACTTGCGACCCAGGTGCAGGTTTTAGGGGCCCCTTTATGAAACCCAAACACGCTCGCCTTCACTGTCTAAACTCCTCTCCCTACCTAAACAAACTTGGAAAGAACCTACCAATGCCGCCTTTGAAATACGTTCTAGAAATGAACCGGTGCGTATTCTAGAAAGGTCTAAGTCTCTAAGTTCTAGAAAGATTTTGCCGTTATAGCTCTTGCTCCCACTTCTACCGCATACAAGCTAACTATAAATTTATTCCTGGAGAGTTTGTTGGTCAGTTCATAATACTTATTAAGCTTAAATGTGTGATCTCTGGGGATGTTTATTTCTCAGGGAACAAGTAGGCCTTAGATGTTTAGAAGACAGAAATAAGTCCGGTCTGGATGACGAAACACTAACATCCCCAGGGATTTTGTAATGCTTTTCATACATGTCCATCATGAGAGTTCAATCATGAGCCGCGCAATAATTCAATTTAAAGGACTTAAAAATGTAGTATTCAATATGTTTTTTTTATTTAATTAACAGATATGCAGCAAAATTGAATAAGGCTTCGCTTTTGATTTTTTGGAGGAGCCTTCTTTTACGAATTCTACAGATCGTTTGGTGGTTGTTATACCCTTCCGCGCTCTTGCTACTGAAAGACTAACATTTACATATAATGACCGTAAATTTCTAATACATTCATGTTTCATTAATTTATTGAGTTATTTAATATCAACTGTTCCTCCCCACTGCAACCGCGTGACGCAATAGAGCGTTGACTTTCGCAAAATCGGTCAACAAAGAGATTATATTCTATTTTTTTATCACAAGAATATATAGTTATAATAGCCTATAAAGCATATATTTTCTTAAATAACGACTGGTAGTTTTAGAGTTTAGCGCCATTAAACCGCCAATCAAAACAAGATGCAATATATATTTCGTTTTTTTAATTTGTATATACAATAAATATATGTATATTGTATGTGAAAATACTCACTTTGGAAGGTATTAGAAACCTATCTGGTATTCTCTGCAGTTTTTGTTGTTTTTCACTAGGACCAAATCCAAGTGCAAGAAGCACAGACTCAGCATCAACTTTCCTGGCACCAAGCACATTTAAAACTGAACTTCCACTTGAACCACTGCCATCGGACTGTAAGTTAAAAAGGGTTTCTTTGATAGCTTAAAAGTTAATTATAACTCATTTGTTGGGAAGTTCTCATCTTGTTTGTCAGTTATATGTTTCAATGTAAAAAGTACCAAACAGACAATATTACTATGATGCAAATATATAAACACTTATTAATATTAAAAATTACATAACAATATAACTACCATAATCTAATAAAAAATATATTACCTGTAAGGAATGATCTCTTAATAACGGATTCTTAAATCTTGGTGAATATCCCTCTGATTGAACTGAATGGTCTCTTTGAAGTTTTTTCTTGACATTCCGTGCTTGAGATGTACTTGGCAATAAACCACTTTCTAAAGACTTTCTCTTCCATACTTCTCTTTGACCAGGGACATCTAGATTTGAGATTTCATGATTTTCTATTACTGTGTTTTCAGATATGGTTTCATTGGCTTTATTTTCATTAGACTTTGATTCTGAATCAATGTCTTTCTCACAGCACTCATTGCTGATGTCAGGTTCAGATTTTTCATTTTCTGGTTCTGGTGGTAAAGAGTCCAGCCACTGTTGAACCGGACTGCTTCTGCGCATTTCGTCTATCACACCACTCAGCCACCCACGAACTTTACGCTCTAATATAGATGACACTGATTCATTAAAAGTATCTGCAAAGTATAACATGTTATAAAAAAGTTGTTTATAATTTTGAATGGATCTATTATTTTGCTTATAAATATTTAAAATATTTGTTTAAAATTACTAATTTACAAAACTATATTTTTCTGTTATATAAAGATTTTACATATGTTTAATGAGATATTAAGTTGATGATGAGATATATTGTTTTGTTTGGTTGTAATTGTACCTTTAGTATAATTTACATTTTCTTATCACAATATTGAAAAATATTTTATGTGGTAATTCAGTAAATAAGTTATGATAACAAATTTATATGATACCCAAATTTATCTAAGTCTTGAAGTATTTTTTTCCATGAAGACGTAACAAGCAACAAATTATCTTAACAAAGTGATGTTTATGTGTATGAAATGTGATGAATTGTTTATGTAGATACAGGACATTATTTTTTTCATAGTTATCCAAACAAATAAATAATCTTAAATTACTTTAATACAATTTTATGGAAATGTTTAGACATTAATTCTATATACGATTTATTCATAATTTGTGATTCCTCTTGGAACTGGTAAAGACGTGTTATGAAACTTAAATCAGGGCCAATGCAATTACTAATGTAGTGGTAAATAGAAAACAAACTTGTTGACAATGCATTGTTGGTCATATAACATAACATGTTTACATAAATAATTATTGATAATATTAAAAGTAATGGAATTTTACAGTTTATATTTATTGTTTACTTATATATCAAACCTGGTCTAGAATCCATCTCTTTTTCAAGAGGAGGCTGCATGCAAGAGAGGAAATATGAAATGCTGATTGAGGAATCAATGGCTGACATCATAGAATTAACAGTTATTTGTCGGTTTACTTACCGAGCTTAGTTGGTTCTTTTAAAGGAACTTATTAAATTTGTGTCACATAAATATAACATTGTATTTGTAAATTACAATACAACACTCTTAAATGTTCATATTCAAGTTTCTACAATTCTACATATCACTTATGCTTTGCTAAAGGAAATGAATTTCACAATTAATCTATGCTATGTACTGCTTAATTATTTTCAAAAATATCTGTGCATGGTTCTTCGCGCTTTTGTAGAAACTAGAATGATCAATTCCAGTTTGCATGTAGAAAAAAACCTTAAGATTTCCGGACCAAAGTGACATCTGTCATCTTTGATCTTAATTCTTATGTCTATGTTTTCCTATTTATAAATTGTAATTTATACATTATACATATATATTCGGAACAAGCTCATACACGAGACTATACAGCCTAATAAATCATTATAAGCTTATTTTATTCGTTATTTTAAGCGTATTATTATTATTATTAATTGACATAATGTTGATTAAAGATTTAATTCTTGATATATTATAGTTTTCTAATCGAAGAAAGTCTAGTCCACTATATATAACTACAAGTTCTCATTTGTTTTTTGCTACTTTTAGTCTTGTCCTATATTTTTTAATGTTATTGTATGTATTCCACGTTCTTACATAACTAATGCACATTATACATAAATATTAAAAACGCTTTTTATTTCCGATACACTGTCGATTGTTAATCATAATTACTATGCCATTTGACACTAGACGCTAAATAACGATAGACGAGCAATAAAAAAATATGTGCTTTAATGTGTCAATATTCAGATTGAAAAAAAATAACATATTTAATTTCTCGGATGGAAGTTAATTCCAGAGTAACAAAAACTTAGAGGGAATAATGTTTAGTAAAGCCTTCTTCTCTTGAAAGTTTTTGATTTCGAAGACCTGAGTATGATAACAATATAATCATGTATCTACAAACTACATGTTAACTACCAACTACATTTTAACTACAAACTACATGTTAACTACAAACTACATGTTAACTACAAACTACATGTTAACTACAAACTACATGTTAACTACAAACTACATGTTAACTACAAACTACATGTTAACTACAAACTACATGTTAACTACAAACTACATGTTAACTACAAACTATATGTTAACTACAAACTACATGTTAACTACAAACTACATGTTAACTACAAACTACATGTTAACTACAAACTACATGTTAACTACAAACTACATTTTAACTACAAACTACATTTTAACTACAAACTACATGTTAACTACAAACTACATTTTAACTACAAACTACATGTTAACTACAAACTACATGTTTACATGAGGAGAGTGAATAGGCTGGTGGGTTAAAGCGCTTTACCACCAATGACTACATTTCACTTACCATCAGGTAGAATGTAGTCAAGCATTAACCTAGTTTTTGTATAAAAAAAAAATAAAAACGGTTGAAGGAGCATTATTTATCATTCACATGATATTATTATATGCCTTTGAATTTGTAAGTTGTAGTGGATATTGATATACAACCTTATATATAATCTATATATATATTTTTACTATTTTTGTTTTTTTGTAGGTATTAGATATATATATATATATATAAATATTTTAATCTTTTCTTTTTTTTTATTGTTTTCTTTTTTTTTTATATTTTAATTATAAATTGTACACGATGCCTTCCAATATTCTATCACATCATATTTTTTGGGTTGGCTGGAAGAAATCTCTGTACCTAGAGATAAGCTCACCTTTTGTGCATTTTTATCTGTTTCTTTTTTTTTATGTTTTGTGTGCAATAAAGTATTAAATAAATAAATAAATAAAAAAACTACAAACTACAACTTTTTCCTTTTTTTTTTACAATTAAATGTAATTTTACATTATAAAAGCACATACGAAGTGCCAGAAAACCAAAGACTATATGGGGATCCAAACGAACACAAACCTGAGACTCCTACTGAAGATTTTCAAGCCAACCCACCAACTTTGGAGGAAATCAATAAAATAATTAAAATGAAACCATCTAAGTCAGCACCAGGTCCGGATGGTATCCCTTATATAGTTTACAAAAAATGTCCGTCGCTCCATAAACATCTTTTAAATATATTCGGTAAAATCTGGTCAAGAAAGCAAATACCGGTATCGTTCGGAAAAGCCCTTTTTGTCCTCATTCCGAAAAACGACAATGTCAATAATCCCAAGGATACTAGACCGATAGCCCTAACAAATACAATTTCCAAAATATTTTTCTCTTTTTTACAAACTAAAATGACGCAATTCATGATTAACAATAGATATTTCAGGCCTAATCACCAGAAAGGGTTTTTGCCCGGAATTTCTGGATGCCTGGAACATAATACGTTAATATCGGAAAGCCTTAAAGATGCTAGAACTAGCGAGAGACAAATTACGGTTTGTTGGATAGACTTAGAAAACGCCTTTGGGTCGGTACGACATGAACTAATGATGTTCGCGCTTAAATGGTATAACTTTCCTATGGTAGTTCGCGACATTATTGCATCATATTATTCAAAATTAAAATTCTCAATAATTTTTAATGAAAACCATTCAAAACCACTTAATTATAACGGTGGTTTATTTCAGGGCTGTTGTATTTCTCCTATTATATTTAATATAGTTATTAATATTTTAATAGACAAATTAATTAGAAATGAAAAAAAGTGGGGCTATCGGTTTAAGTTCAACAACAAATACACAGAATCCATACTAGCTTTTGTAGATGATCTCGCGATACTGACACGTAATCCGAAACAATGTCAGGTACTTTTAAATGTAGTTGAGGATTTCTGTACGTGGACGGGCGGATTGAGGACAAAACCAAGTAAATGTTTTAGTCTGTGTCTGGGTAGACGGAATACCAAATATACCTCTTACGATCCGGGTCTTATAATAGGCGGTCAGTGCGTTAGTACGGTTACGGAAGCAGCTCCGTTTAAATTTTTAGGTAAAAAAATCGATTACCAAGGCCGTACTCCATCGTTGGATGTAATAGTCGATAGCTTTTTAAACGATCTCAAAAAGGTAGACAACCAACCAATAAGTAACGTCAAAAAAGCTTGGATTTACGATAATTATTTAACATCACGTCTAAATTGGCCTTTCCTCGTGTATGATATAAATAAAACCCTTTTGTCAAAGTTAGATGCAAGCGTCATAAAGACATTGAAGTTATGGCTCGGGTTAGCGCACTCAGCGGACTCTTCAACCTTATTTAGAGACCGTAACAACTTTGAATTAAAATTAAAGAAACCATCGGAGCTCTACAAACATCTAAGAGTTACCAAAAGACATATCATCGGAAAATCTAAAGATGATACTGTAACTTCTCTCCCAAAAGACAAAGTTGCCTCAGAGCTCGAGTCACGACTTCAATTCCATAAAAAGTTTATGATAGGTGCTCAAACAAATAAAGTAGGGCTAGGATCAAGTAGGAAAGTTCAAGACATAGACATAACAAAATCTTTTATTCGACAAGACGAAAACGATAATTACCGACTCCACGCGATGAGCCTAGAAATTCAAAACGAATGGGTGACCATAGGAGATTTTTGTATTCCACTAGCTTTGAAGTGGCGCACCTTAATTTATGATTGGTCCCCAGCATTATTAAAATTCTATCTTAATGCATTCCAAATGACTCTCCCAGATCAAAGTAATTTAGTAAGATGGGGCAAAGCCACCGAAAAGTCTTGCAACATCTGTGGGGAGGCAATAGGAACCGCGAAACACCTATTAGTAGGGTGTAGGGTACTTCTAGATAAAGGTCAATACTCGCGTCGCCACGACAAGGTATTAGAAATTATACGGGAAGCGGTTAGTCTTTCAGTAGCAAGAGCGCGGAAGGGTATAACAACCACCGAACGATCTATAGAATTCGTAAAAGAAGGCTCCTCCAAAAAATCAAAAGCGAAGCCTTATTCAATATTAGGCGCGGCTCCTGATTGGATTCTCATGATGGACACGTATGAAAAGCATTACAAAATCCCTGGGGATGTTGGTGTTTCGTCATCCAGACCGGACTTATTCCTGTATTCGAAACATCTGAGGCGCGTGATACTTGTGGAGCTTACTGTTCCTTGGGAAACAAACATCCCAAGGGATCACACATTCAAGCTCAATAAGTATTACGAACTAACCAACGAACTGATCAGGAATAAATTTATAGTTAGTTTGTACGCGGTAGAAGTGGGAGCGAGAGGTATAACAGCAAAATCTCTCTATAGCCTACTTAAAGATCTTGGCCTTTCTAGAACAAGCATCGGTTCATTTCTAGAACGTACTTCAAAGGCGGCATTAGTAGGTTTTTTCCAAATTTGGTTAGGTAGGGAGAGGAGTGTGGAGGGTGAAGGTGAGCGTTTTTGCGCATAATAAAGGGGCCCCTTAAACCTACTCCTGGGTCGCAAGTCCCAGGCACTGCTTGCACTCCTCTCCTTGCAACGCGATGGGCCCGGCACCCGCACGGTGAATCCATGGATTGCTAAGAAGCTTCGTCTGTCTTTCATTTAGTTTATTTTACAATTTTATTTTTAAATTTGCATAATTCAACTCTCTAGTCTTGGCACTACACTCTCGAGTCTTGGCAGACGAAGCATTAAGTCCGCTGGACCTCATGTCTCCCCAAACAGATGCTGAGTGGACAAGACCTTAGACTTACTAGTTTGAAAAGATTTTGTATTCGGTCGTTCCTGTATTTATTAGATTTCCTACCGGCTGTGATAGATATTTTTGAGAATCATAATTAGTAAAATGATTTTTTTTAGTACGCCATTTTAATAAAAATAAATAAAAAGTTAAAAAAACGTATTGTTATGATGCAGACAAATAAAAAAAAGACAAAAATATATTAAAGACGTGTTTCCAAAATATGTAGTTTTAAAATTGTAACGCTATTAGACAAAACTTGAATGTGCATACACACACATGTTGAACTTTGGGAATAATTGAAGTAAATAAAACATCTTTTATACTTTAAGTTTATTTATTTTTATACACTTTTTTATCCAAATAACCTAATAACTTTTTTATATAATACATAAGTCATTTAGATATATAGTAAAACTGTTTTGAATAAGAAAATCAGAACAAAATATTATACAATTTATTAACAATAAAATCTTACAATGTCTAAATAAATGCTAAAATTACAGTTAATACAAAAATTAATGAGGTAACATCTTTTATTATTATCTTTTTAGAGTTACAGGGGAGCAACTGACATAGATGATAATACATATCTATAATTATTCTTCAGAGAGAAGTCTGAAGAATCTCTGGGCTGAAGAGCCCACTAAAATGGTTAATTATTTATCTAATTCATCAAAAATAAAATAAACATGAGATAAAGACCCAACTTGTGACTCTTGTTGTGCAGTCCTTGATATGCTTTTTCAACGGATCTAAGAAATGGACTAATGCTTTGAACTTAGATAGTTTATGTCTAGAATTTAAACTGAAATTCATCAATATTTTATATATAGATAGAGCTGACTGGTGAAGATCAGTATTACTTTATTTGCTTTAAGGTAATAACCATGTATACCTTAATCATAAACATGTTTCGATGAATCCCGGGCCAGCCGATGTCAAACATACATTTGATAAAAAATATTTATTCCTAACTTAATGTATATGGAAAGAAAACTTATTTATTAACATGAAGTTATAAAGTATTAGAATAAAGTAACTGTTATTGTAATATATTGATAATGATGGTAAGATAATTATTTTTATAGCTGTAGGTTGTTTAAGGCTAAATAAATATGTCTCCATAATCATTTATTGAATGGTGGTCATTTTTATACATGGCATCCCTATTCCCACCTTATATTTCAGTGTCTTTGAGCAATCATAAATCACTAGCACAACAAATGTTAGTTCTAATTTTAGATTTCAATTATCATAGATATGTTTACGATTAAACTTAAATAACATAAAAAAATGAATGTTTTTGGGAAATTATATAAAAGATTTAATAGACACGTCGAATTTATGTAAATGTTTTATCAATCAGAATATTCAATGATAATGTTTATTTTTCTTTGGAGAGTTGAAATAAGTTGGCTAAAACCGCATACCAGGCCGAGGCATAGGCATGACTCCTGCAAATAAAGAAACTGGAAGTAGTAAATATTTTAAATACATTTGTTTTAAGTTAAGTAGTAAGTATTTTAACTAATATTAGAACTTCTACAAATTGTCACTCATACAAATATTAGCCTTCGTTGATAACTTTTGCAGTGCAGTGTAAGTATCAGGCGACTCCCCAACCCTTATTTGGACAACACCTTCCATGACACATTCCTATCATAAGTCTTATCTAAATTTAAGAAGGCGCAATAACCTCTCTAGTGTTGGACAGGATTTATTCTGTTACACATCTTAGTGAAGACTTCATTCGTACATCCCATTTCTTTTTTAAATCCCGCTTGCACATCCCATACCTTATCATTTGTCATTTTCACAAATGTCAAGATCTTTGCATACACTTTTCCAACAACGCTCAGTAGGCTGATACTGCGGCAATTTTTACGTTATTGCTGTGAGCCTTCATATAGCGGCACAATGATGTTTTTGCACTATTCTTCTTGTACCACGCCGTCAGACCCGAATTTATTGACGAATTTACACAACCAGGAAGCTACCAATCCTTTTCCAGCTCTAAGCATTTCCAAATCTACTCCGTGATATCCCGCTGATATCTTGTCTTGCCGCCGCGTGATATCTTGTCTTTTTTCACGCTATTTATTGCACTTCATCTTCCTCATCTATCTCTTCCGTGCTATTTTCTTGTACACTGCTTTCATCATCAGACTCTTGCAATTCTATTTGAGGAAAGGAGTCCTTCAAAAACTTTACAAAATAATCCGTCCACGTCCCTAGCACCGTCAATTCATAGCTCACCAAATCCACAATACTTTTCTCAACGTTCATTCTAGTGTTAAGTCCCACCTCAGGATACACAGGACTCGTTTCCAAAATAGTTTTTGATTGTCCCGGAAGTTGTCCGATATTTTTTTTCAAAGTCTTCTTCCTTACTTGCTGTAACCACCCTTCTGGTATTTTTAAAATTTTTCTATACTTGGTTACTACTAAATTCACGACCTCATATGCTCACTTAAACACACACACACCTTGACACACTTGCATCCGTTCACTCTTTCGCCTAATGACTAAAACATCCAACCACGTTTTCTTTTTTTCTTCCACAACTTTTCTTATATCCTTATTCCACCAATTATTCGTCGAACCAATGTCTATGACACTCATTCCACATACTTCCTCGGCTGTTCTAATGATTATTTTTTTTAAACCTTAAACATCCTTCCTCGACCTGCCGTTTCTTTTGTTCTTCTCTTGAAGTAAACCTTTCACACAATTTGCTTAGATACTCACTTGGATACTTAGAGACTCAGTCGTTCATCAACTAAAACAAAGTCATTCATGCTCCTTTCATCTCCTTGTTGCCAAGTATACATATGTACCCTCCTGTGATCGAACAGTGTTCGTCATAAAAAGGTTCCTTTTCAAGCATACATCAATCAGGCTAGATCCATTAACGTTCACTCTTCTGTCTCTAAACTTCCCTAACACACTTTCACAACCACTCCTCGATATACAAACCCAAGCATTAAAATCTCCTAACACTATCACTCTTTTATTCAGATCACACGCCCTCACAATATTAACTAGCAATTCCAGGTCACCTCTTTGTCAGGTTGCGATTTTGAATCATCTGGGGCATACATTCTTATCACTCGTAGTCGAATGATTCCAAATTTGAGCTTTACACAGAGGAGACGTGGACTCACACATTCATACTCCAATATGTACTCTAGACATCTTCTTAGACAATAGTAGCCCGAAGCCCTGGCAGGTTTTCGTCCACTCCGGACCACACCGCGGTTATGGTGCCATGTTGTGAAACTCTTTCTCTTTCTTCTTCGTCTCGTTCATGCACAATATATCTAGATTACTTTCATGCATTAATATACAAGCTTCATCTAGTTTGATATCCATCCCATAACATACATTTCGAGAAGCGAACCGACACTCTTTCGTTCGCTGATCACAAATGACACCTTCTGGCAAATTACAAATGACGAGCCTCAACGCCACTATCGTGTTTTTTAAGATAATTGAACACAGTAGCTAGGAGTAGAAGTAGTCCACTCCCTCATAGCCCCGCAGGACGGGATAAAGCGATTTAGTGCCCGAAGTTTGTCGTGGTTAGTGAAGGCGAGGATATAATGTACACGGGACGGTACACGGACACCATTACTGTGGAAATGGTTTATAATATAGGGTGGGGAGCCGGAGTTGCGTACCCGTACACTCACATAAAAATTACAATGATACTTATATAAATATATACTGGGGGCGACTACAGTAGTCGCGGGTTCGAATCCCTGCCCGTGCCTGTTTATTTTTCATTCTATAATTATATAAATTTAAATAAGCTTAACATGGCTATACAAGTTTATAGATATTTTCAAATACAATGAGACTGTAGTTGCTGAATGTCCGCTGACATATTATTTATTTATTTAATTACTAATAATAAATAATACAAATATTACCATACCTATAGATGAAGTGGAGGCGCCTTTTTTGAACGACGCACTTGACATCTTGTTGTCCTTCTTCTTGTACCTGTGTGTAAATAAAGATTTTTAAATATATAAAGAGATAATATGAAGGTATCGGCTTCTGTTAGCGATTTATATAGTTTTGTTTTTTCAAAGGTATGGTCAATTATTAAATAAAAAGTGTTAATTAAATGACAATGTTCAAAAGAAATAAACGATTTTTAAAAGTATGTTAGAATGGGCTTGCAAAGAGTCTTATGTTTTAATCTGGAATTCAATGATTGACTTATTAAATATAAGTATGTACTAATGCTTAAAGTAAATGTACTAATGCTTAAAGTAAGTATAGTTATTTAACATTTTGACTTGTAAAAAAAAGCCCGTTCAATTAGTAGAGCTCATGAGAAGATCCAGGCAAAGAAACTCATGACCACTCTTTTCAACTGCCAATTACAGATTTTTTATGAGATAAGTTAACAATAGTTTAGTTCCAAGCCTTATTATCATTTATGTATTCCTCAATTGTATAGTAGGCTTTATCTTGCAGATTCTGCTTTACATGCAGTTTAAATTTAGAATGTGAAAGTTTTTGAATTTCTGGAGGGACTTTATTATAAAAATAGACACATTGTACACAAAATGACTTATGAATCTTTGCCAGCCTGCTGTGAATTGGAGCAAGTTTGTCAAAATCCAATATGGCGGACAAAAGAAGATGGCGCCTGATTTATTACATGGGTATCAAATATAATAATTTCCTGAGAAACACATAAGTGCAAAAAATATTTTATTTCAAAATCTACTATGGAGGGCGTAATAAGATGGCCACAGATTTTTTTTACATAGGTATCAAATAAAATGGTTTACCAAGAAGAACAAGATAAGTGCATGTAATTAATGACATTTAGAGTAGGTATAAGAGTTGATAACTGCAAGGATTTTTATTTGTTACCTACCATTTCATGTTGTTACGGTCGTCATATTTAGATGAATTCTCTATGTTCATGTAATAATGTCATTTCGCATATAGTAAAACAATTTAACTAGATACCCATGTCCTTGTCTCACTGGATTTACAATTACATATTTTAGCACTTATCGTGTTTTTATTGTTAAACCACTTTATTTGATACCCATGTCAAAAAATCAGTCACCATCTTGTTACGTCTGCCATGTTGCCCATTTTAATTATATGTAACTCAATTTTTTTATTTTAAATTTATTGAGAAGTAATAAATCTAAAAAACGGCATTCAAAATTATTTAAATAAATTTTTACCAAGGGGAAATTAATAACTATATTAAAAGTTCTCGGCAAAATAAGGTATTATCTGTTTACTTACTGTTTTTTTACTCCATTCCCAGCCTTACGTGGCCGGGGTACCTTCCTGTTTTGGAAAGATTTTTTTGCGGCTCGTGGAGCGGCGCCCGGGACTGCGGGCGAAGCTTTAGCAGAGCCCCCGGGGCTGGCGGGGCTCAACATCTCATCATCTTGTAAAGTCATTTCGATAACTGTCAACAATGAAATGTTAGATATTGAAGCGGAAAATATTGAACTGGGACAATAGTTTTGTCATGTATGGCAATACCAAATGTCAATTTGACAGGTCCCTTTTCATTGAAATTATCTACCAAATTATTGTTATTAATTTATAAAAGAATCTAAGCGTTTAACTCACACAGCCTTTCACGGCAGTACTTGGTGGTGATGGGCAGCAGACGCTTGCCGAACTTTTCGAAGTTGGCGATGGTGACGTGGGGCAGCTTGAGCATTTCTTCCGCAGTCTCCGGCAATTTTTCCGACATGGCCCGGAGTGCCGCCTGCGGGTAGAAAGTCCATAGCGTCATGTTCAGCTCGCTCGCCATACGCCTGTGGACAAACGCGTACTCTTTCTAAAGCACTGCATAGACAATAATGGGTGTAATGTATGAATACACAAGCGGACTTTTTCTAATGCATTGCGCAGACAAGGACCGATGCGAAGTAATCTTACCGGCACTCCTCCACCAGTTCGTTGTAGGCCTTGTCTTCGACTTGTTTGAGCTGGTCGACGTGAGTGGGCGTGTCGGGCGTGCTTGCGGTCGAATTCTGTCTCTTGGTGGATGTTGATGAACGCATTTCGAGATATAAAGCCTCTGAACCCGACAACCACCTGCATTACAAATTACTAAATGAAGGGCCTATTTAAATATGTGCTCTGTTCTATAAATAAATAAATATCAAATCAAATCAAATCAAATCAAAATGTCTTTATTTGGACATCACATATTAATCAAAACTGACATAAAAATATTAAATCTATTTTATAAAACAAAAGAAAAAATAATACAAAAGAGAAAAAAAAAACAATATTAATACAATGACAAAGAAAGTTATAAAAACTGATGCCCAAATCGGAGAGCCACTCAGCTATTGCAGAGGAAACTGTCCCCTACGCTGATTTTCAGTGACCGCCGTTGTATAAATGTTTGTATTCATTTTTTAACACATTGCACCGAGGAGTGTGAGATCTGTTATAGTCAGAGTTTGCAATGTGAAAGTAGTGCATTTATAAGTATTATGGAGGTAAAACAAATACATTATAATATACATTGTTAATGTCAAATAGTTGCAAAACAGTAGATTCGCCTGTAATAAATCAAATGATTTTGTAAGTATACACAAAACTAATAAGTTATTATAATAATATTTATTTTCTTGACATTTTTATCATATCAAGAATCCAGACAAAGCATTAGGACCTATTGTTTATACGAAACCCTGAATCATATATACAAATAATTATCTCAATAGTAAATTCCACTGTCAACACAATTGTAGGCAAACATTTGTTTCAAAAATCACACCACTTCTGAGATGTTAAACTCCTAGGACATCAAGACACCCATAGTTAAGTAGAAAATAGTCCCAGGGTGGAGAAGAAGTTTCGGAGTTACCGACAGAATTGATAATATTATAAAGAGGATTCTATAAGAACTAATTATAAGGGGGTTAAATTAAAGACATTTTTGAGACAAATTAATAGTAATGTTACTTGGTAGTTAAATTTACTCCAAGGTTCCTTTAAGTAAGGCATAGAAGTGTGGATGTGATTGTCATACTAAGATACACAGGGAGTGCGGTATCCAGAGAGTGCGGTACACAGAGAGCACAGTACAAAGAGAGGGAACACAACTCGGAAGTCAAGAAAAAGCCTACAGTCTCGGATCTACTATTGACAAACCCAATCAGTGTATACGATTTGAAAACCTACTAATCCTTTCCATAACTGAATACTACGAGAAAAAAAAAAGCAGAATTGTAAAAGCAGCAGAGAGCAGGGTGACTTATTCACTACATCAGCAGAAGTGTTGTTGAGCATATACAAAACAACAAGATATAACAAAATAAGAATCTGTGATCATAATTATTTAAACATCCGACGTATATGATAGTTTTACTTAAATCGTTCGTAAGGACAGGAGATCAAGAAATGTATAAAAAAGAGACATTTAACATCTTCCCCCAGTGCTACCTGTAGACGTGCAAACTGATTGTTACAAGAAAGATTTATTGGATCTGTAAAAGTTTATAAATAATTTCTCTTCAAATAATAGGAATGCAGAGTGCAAATAATAGGAGTGCAAAGAGTGGTTGCAATCAGCTTCACCCGCCTGCCTTGAAGGCCAACCAGAACAAAACAAGGAGATTATGCTGCGTACGCGCCCATTTTTTGGTGTCACACAGTGATTCTGTAGCCCTGGTACTTTAGAACTCTTAGAGACAAGAAACTAAATAATAGTTGAATTATCCTCTTACTCTCAAATAATGAAAGCGGTCAAGATATTCAAAATAAAAATAATAAATTGAACTCGGAGCTTTTAGGTCTGTAATGCTGTAAACTTCCAGTTTATTTGTCTGAACATCTAACACAAAAAGGCAATAGATTCTTCTATTTAGCAAAAGACTTAACGAGAACCCAAAAATAACAATTTTGCTGGACTTGACTTGGAAAAGTATTTGCGAAAAAAGATGAAAACTTTTACATCATTAAGACATTTAACGAATCTCAAATTAAGAGTATGTATAATATCAGTATGTGACAAAATTTTTACGTAGATTTGTATTTTCTAGAAATAATATTGCAGTAACAACCCTTTTTATAAACCAAGTAACATATAATTGTTTTCGAACTAACAACATACTACAACTTACCTAATTCTCCCATTTCAAACAATCTCTCCTTATACCTTCTGCTTCAGAAACAGTGCGCAAGTATTAAAACAACTTCTATTTATTATATTGTTGATTCTAGATCTTATACATTAATCTTTTAATATAAAATCATCCCAAATATACAACAACGTACCAAGTTATACTTTCATGTATTACTATTTGTATACACCACATGATCCTGTATGCATGGAATAAAATATTGAATTATATTTCCGAGTCTCGTGAATATTTTATACTTTCTCTCCTCTATAATAATGGATAAATTACAAACTCATTCTGAGATAGCCAATGTTCAAGTTGCCCAATCTTACGTATGTAACCCTGAAGACTGCTGTGTTTATATAACATCCTCTAAGCACCTTATCATACTGACTCAAAATATAAGGAATATATATAAAAAAATAGATAGTTTTAAAGTAAGCTTGCAGTCTACTAAATTAGATCACGACATCCTAGTCATGACAGAATGCCACCTCTCTGATACAAAAAAATATTCCGACGCTAAATCAAAACTATAATACCTATTTTATAAAAAAACAATGTAAATAAATGCGATGGAGTAATATTTTATGTAAATAAGAAGCTTCCCCAAAGCATATTCGAACCAAACATTATAAAACGGCTTGTCTTGTTGATACTGTGATCATTGGTATATATCTCACTTCCTTTTTTTTTTTTTTTTTTTTTTTTTATAAGATCTAGAGCAATGCTTGACTACATTCCACCTGATGGTAAGTGGAATGTAGTCTTAGATGGTAAGTCGCATTGCCCTAGCAACCTATTCACTCTTCTCTTGAAGACACCCACATTATATTTGGCCGGAAATACCGACGCAGGCAAATTGTTCCAGTCCTTCGCTGTACGCACTAAAAATGAGGAAGCAAAGCGCTTCGTTCGGACAGGTGGAATGTCCACAACAAAAGGATGGATACCTGCCGTGCGTCGGAACGTCCGGTGATGGAAGGGGGAGGGGGGAATTAACTCGTGTAATTCCTGCGCACACTCACCGAAATGTATCCTATAGAATACTGAGAGGCTAGCAATTTTACGCCTGTGTTCAAGGCTTTGGAGGTCGGCTTCGACCAATTCGGGATCGCCTATAAGCCTCTTTGCTCGCCTCTCAATTGAGTCCAGAACCGCAAGATGAGACTTTGCGGCACCAGCAAATATGTGTCCACAGTACTCTACACACGACCGGATCTGTGCTTTGTATAAAACAAGAAGCTGTCCCGGTGTAAAGTACTGCCGAACCTTCGCAAGAACGGCAAGCTTTGCTGCTGCTGCTCTTGCTCTGGACTCAATGAACCGACCAAAGTTGAGGTTCGAGGAAATCTCTAAGCCTAACAACTGAAGCCGGTCACTGTATTCCAAGGATACATTCTGGAAAGTAGGAGCCAAGGTGAAAGGGCTCCTTTTGGCGGTGAATAGACACGTCTGCGTTTTGGTGGCGTTGAACTTGACAAGATTGGCATTGCTCCATGCGGAGACTGCCTGAAGTTTGTCATTCAAACGTTGCACCATGGCTTCTCTTTCAGACTGTACTTGATCTCGACTAGCCCGAGTACTCGGCAGATATCTTTCTACAACTGTGCTGTCGTCTGCATACCCATAGATACCGGGCTTCAACAGATCATTAATGTGCAGCAGAAACAGAGTTGCAGAAAGAACGGACCCCTGAGGCACTCCGGCATTTATTGTCAAGGGTTCCGAGGAACACCCGTCGACAACTACTCGGAGAGATCTGTGGCTCAGAAAGTCCGTTACCCAGCCGATCAGACCAGGAGATATACCGTACGCTGAAAGCTTGCATATAAGGCTCGCATGCCAGACCCTGTCAAATGCCCTCGAGACGTCCAGAGAGACGGCGACCGCTTCTCCGTTCTTCTCGATGGCCTCGCCTAAAATGTGAGTAGCATACACTAGGAGGTCCCCAGTAGACCTATTACGGCGAAACCCGTACTGTCGGTCACTGAGGAGATCGTTACTTTCTAGGTATGCTAGTAGGCGCGAGTTCAATACACGCTCCATAATCTTGCAGAGTATGGAGGTGATTGAAATCGGTCTGTAATTGACAGGGTCGGCACGGCTGCCTTTTTTGGGCACGGGTTGCACATTAGCAAGCTTCCAGGATTTCGGCACTATTCCAGTCATGAAAGAAAGGCGATACAGACGTGTCAGTACAGAAGACAATTCAGCTGCGCATGTCTTGAGCAGAATGGCTGGTATACCATCAGGACCACTGACTTTATTCACATCTAAACGACACAATGTTCTCCATACCTCTTTGTTAGTGATGCGGATTTCAGGCATCGAAATACCGCAGCGAGGAAGATGTGCTGGAGAAGCATTGCCAGTGTCTAGATGCGAATTATCAGCAAACAGAGAAGCAAGTACATTCGCTTTCTCTGTTGCTGTGTGGGCCAGGGATCCATCCGGCTTCAGCAGAGCAGGCAGTGAGGGTTGGCAGAAATTCGACTCGATCGCTTTCGCAAGAGACCAGAAAGCTCGACTGCCAGTTGGTCTGACAGAGAGCTTTTCGCCATTCTTAGCGATTCGATCGAGACGAGCCTTCCGCAATGCCTTTTTGTAGGACTTGGCAGCTTGGTTAAAGGCTCCCTTCTTAGAACTTACATCCGGAGTTTTGCGGCTTCGAGCATCAGCCCAAATGAGATATGCCGAATGTTTTCGGTCTTGAGCATGACCACATTCGGCATTAAACCATGGGCGAGCTTTGCCACCGATGGGTACGTCAGCAAAAGGAATAAAATACTCCATTGCCTGATGCACCACATCGGTTATAGCATCCGCGCAACTCGACGGATCCAAAGAAGAGAAGCAGACCTGCCGCCAAGGATAAGACGCAAAAAAGTGCCGCATCTCATCCCAATCTGCTGACTTGTATTTCCATACTCGCCTAACACCATGAGGTTCGAAAGCTAGTGGGGAATAGCTAAAAGCTAGCTCTGATCCAAAGACTGATATAAATATTGATATAAAACATGAAACATCCGACATAAACTGTTTCAATTGTTTAAGTACACTTGCCTTTCATGGACTTCTCCCGGGCGCATAAATTACCAACTCGAGATAAAATATGTTATGACGACATGATGCTAAACATAAAATTACCTGCTGTATCCCTAGTACTCACTAATGCCTCTATTGATCATTCCACGGTCATTCTTAGTCTCTTCACAAAACCTGTTCGTCACTAAGCAGTTAAGAACCAAGGTCTCGGTCAATTACACGCAACAATCCAAGAATTTCAGGATAATTTATCAGACGTATAAAAGGAAGTCTTCAGAAGACTCATCTCTTGCTGCTGAAGTCTTGGTTAGCAGAATCATATTGGCTATGAATATAAACTAATCTAAAACAAAAATTCTTAGTAGAAAGCGCTATCAGCAGTCTTGGATAACACCAATGGAATCTTACGGTGAAACCGCGATAAATTACACATGAATGTAAAAAATGATCCTAATAATCAAATTTTGAAAATAACTTACACACGCTATAGAAATTTTTGTTACAAACTCGTCCGTAAACTTAATCATAATTATTTAATTATGATAAAATAGATACATAGATAGATTAGATAGTGCAAATAACAAAAAATCGTTGGAAGACTATTAAACCAACAAAAAATAAAAACATTAACACTCATTGATACATTGATAAATCACAAATCAAATTAATCAAAAATATGCCTGCAAAAATAAATAACACTATTGTTAGCAAAACTAACTTAAACAAAAAAAATATTTCTTTTAATTCTTTCGTACTGTTAGGTACCGATCATTCCGAAATAAACATAAATATTAGTAATCTATCCAATGACTCAGCGTCGCGATGATATATCTACATTATTCACCAAAACTGCCAGTACAATTCTTATACCAATACAACTTGTGTTTAAAAAAGGGCCGTTTTCCAGCAAGATTTTAAAGAGCCATTATAGTACCTATTTATAAGGACGGTTATAAAGAAGACTTAAATAATTACAGGCCCATTTTAGTTCCATCAGTACTGGCAAAGATTTTAGAGAAACTTATTAACAGTTAAAAACATTTCTTTAACGTAACAGTCTAGTTTCAACTGAGGACGCGGCCTTAGCACTAACAGAATATATAATATAATAATCTCGATTCCCAAAACAAATGCGTTGGAGTTTTCTTGCACCTGGCTAGAGCGTTTGACACCGTTTCTGTGCCTATCCTGCAGTTTAACATTCGCATAAAGGTCTTCCTCATATGCTTTTAACCAATTTCCTTACTGACCGCAAAAACCAACTTAAACTAACCGATTACATCAGCCCACCACTAACGTTTCTTTTGGCGTACCACAGGGCTGTGTCCTCGGTCCCATCGTATTTCTCGTCTATGTAAATGGTCTTTGTAATTAAAGCCTCCAAAGCTGTAATATTTATACTTACACTGACGACACGGCACTATTTTTTCTGGCTATTTCTTGGGTAAAATTAATAGCTGAATCTAGAATCCAACAAACTGGGTAAATTCCAATCTCCTAACTCTAAACTTTAGGAAAACGAAATAAACTCGGCGTCACAAAAATCGCACCTCTATGTTTTTTTTCAGTAAATCGCTCCTAGAATCTAGCACATAAGTACTACGTATGAAAAAAATATATCATTCTAAAGTGCACTTCAATACCTTTATATTAATTACCTGTATAATTAAAAAAACAATTACCATTTCTAACCAGGGACCAATCAAAAAAATGTTTAAAAAAATGCTCACTTAAGGAGCACTACTTGTGCTACCTTATAAGGGTATAAAAGCTCATGTAAAGGTAAAAAATGGGTCAGTCGCTACTCAGACTTCAGAGTGAACACACCGGAACAACATACGCAAGAGAACAGTACCTGAAGATGGATACAACCCCTGATAAAGCCGCTCAAATCATTGCGCTATTGCAATCAGGACTGCGACAGGTTGACGTTGCTCGACAGTTGAACCTTAGCCGATTCTCAGTTCGACGAATATACCAACGGTTCCTTGAGACTGGTGGCTATACTCGAAGACGTGGATCCGGAAGAAAACGCTGCACGTCAGAAAGAGACGACCGCTTCGTTGTTTCCACATCCTTGCGGCACCGCTTCAGCAATGCTGTTGAGTTGCAACAAGAGCTCCGATCAGCTTGCAGAACGTCTGTGAGTGTTTCTACGATTAGAAGAAGACTGAAAGAAAAGGAATTGAGAGCTCACAGACCTGCTAGGGGCCCAAAATTGACCGTGCAGCATCGAAGAGAGCGGTTACGATTTGCCCAGGAGCATGTCAACTGGACGAGTGAACAGTGGAAAATGCATACACATGTTTTTTATTTTCTAATAGGCAATTGAATTACCTTTCCAATGATATCCTACAATCATATCCTTACAATTCACAAAGTTTGAGTAAAATTATTTTGAAGTTGCTTTTTTAAAAGGTGCGATTTTTGTGACGCCGAGTGTATATAACTTTCTCCACCCGTAAAGCTACTTTACCTGATTCTAATTTTGCCGTAAGAGCTAATAACTGTAAACATCCAGAATTAAATAACGGTCCGTGTGAAGAGATTGCCAGTGCTACTAATATAAAATGTCCAGGTATGGTATGGCATTACAATTGACCAACATCTTGGAGGCTACATATACGTAGAATTGCTGATAGTATAATAAAACTAAAAAATTGAGACTAGTTGCAAATGAAGATATTCTTATCACCACTTACAAGGCTCTATCTCAATCTATTTTAAGTTAATGCATAAATATATGTGGCGGTGCGGTGAAGTCACATCTCATAAAATTAGAAAGAGACCAGCGTTCAATCTAAAAAGTTATGTTTTTTAAGCCATTCAGATTCGCCACTTCTCTATTATATAATTCGAAACAATTACTCACCAAACGTCAAATGTACATATTTAACTGTATATTAATACCGATCCTCAGTTACTTTTATCTCAAGTTATCCCAACGTAGAAATAGACCCGTGTGCCAAGTTCCTAGATGTAAAACCAAATTCAAACAAAAATAATTCACTTTTCATTCCCCATACCATTATAATAAACTCAACAATAAATTTAACTTTTACTCGATGCATGACATCTTCTTGCGCACTTTCTGATAACTTTAAAGTATAATGATACTGAAGAACTACGAAAACATTATAATTAATGACTTTTCTCAGATTTCAAATCAATTAATTAATGGTCTTGCAGTAATACATTACAACACACATGTACTGTTGTACATCACACATACAATCACACACATACAATCACGCACATACAGTCATGCTTACACACACATTCACACGTTCACACGCCCACATGCACACAACACTCGCACATTTTTATGTTATGTTTCGCAATTTTACTATTTGTTGTTTTTATTTTTCTATTGTTTTGTCATATAAATTTTGCTGTTTTGTTGTTCATTTTTTGTGTATTTAACTAATCATATTTTCCAGTAGCATTATTTTGGTTATTTTTCTTTTTACCGACTTTGTTAAATGTCTTGGTGAATGAGCGGGACACCCAGTAATACGGGTCGAAAACCTAGTCCAGGGACCCTTGCGTCTAGTTTGTATTGAAAAAGGTAAATTAATAAAAACTTTTTTTTTAGATATTTAACAAACCTTCCAGACTCAGGTCCACGAACGAGGTAGTAGAAACACATGTCGTTAATGAGACGGGATTCTTCTGCCAGCAGTTTTTTCGTCAGCAGAAGTTGAAGCAGTCGTCCTGCATCACCGGTCGGCCACGACTTACATCTATTATTAATAGTATATTATAAGTATGACATTAAATATTTAAGGATATGAAACTTAATAAATATTAGACAACTGTGTTCTATTAAACTTCATAATGTACTTAAGAAAGGGAGTCGAGGAAAGTCGAGGGTGTATAGCAGGATGGTGACAACATATATGAATTTAATTTTGAGATAAATACTGTTAAATATTTAAAATTTCAATTAGCTAGGAGTATATAAAGCGGTTGAAGAGATTCAAGAATGTAATCGTTATAGAATTGTTTACATTTTTGTCAAACGTACATCCAAAAAAGTCGTATGTGATTAAAAATGAAAAAATAATTAGAATATAAAATACAAACAATGATTTACGGTTTTTTTTCTGGAAATTGCGTAGGACAAATTTTTTATTTTTAAGATAAAAAGAAATTATAGCTTGACACCATTCGATAGGGAAAGAAACCTTGGCCAATTATAAGTTACAGCACCTTCCAAATATGGGGCTCTGGAACAGCTTTTCCAGTCGCCGCTGCTTGGAACCTCGAAGCACATCCGCAAGCTGCACTCGCGTGAAAATTCCCTTATGTTTTCCGACGCACTCCACGATCTCCCGGCTTATGTCCGTCACGTTCTGCGTCTAGGGACAGACTGAGCAGTAGTGACCAGTAGCGAGAATAGGGGTTTAGGTTTTTGAACTTACGTTAAACTCATTGGTGGGTCGACGACGGCAGTTGTCGCAGAGATTCGGTCCGCAACGTTCGCTCGGGAATTGCTCCCCCAGGTACCTCAGCACCAGCGTGCGCCGACATTCCGACACGTTCTCGCAAAACTCATGAACTCGATGCAGGTTGTCGTCGTGCATTTCTTTAGAGTACTTGGTCATGGATCTGTCGCCTGATAACAGTTTGAGTATATTTAAGATTTACATACAAGTTTTGAGATGTTAGTAGAAACTGACCATATCTGTCAGTTTAAGTCGGGCTCGCTCATGAACGGTTTCTTAACATCGAAAAAACTATATTTTTTAGTAATGAATATCGTTTGTTCTAAGCTCCTTTGACGAAGAGTATTTGCCGATTTCTAAAATAGAAATGATAATATGTTTCTTTCTGTTTCTAATCATTTCCATTGATAGTATTTATTTATCCAGCGGTACAACTATTTTTTTACTCCTAAAAAATTATCAGTTAAGATTCATAAAAGTAAAACAGAATAAGGGAAAACACATTTTGGATACTTTTTTAAAAGTCATAAGAATCTTAATAGCTTAATAGCCAAACAATAATGTAATTGAAATTTATAAAAATAAAGTCAACCTTTTTATGAATTTGTTGGAAGAGGTAGTTGGAGCTACTCATAATTAATTTTTTCTTCGTTTCCTATTACAAAAATTGTTACTTAAATGAAACACATTTGCAACCTACCTTTTAAGGACACTTGAGTTAGGGCACCCTGCCATAAAATTCGTCATGATTATATATAGTTTCTTATTATAAATCAATGTTAAAAAAATTAAGATGATATATAAAAATAAGTGAGAATTATGAGAATGACTCACGTTTATAAAGGTTACGTTGGCGGACGATATCACTGTAGCTGTAGTAGAGCAGGCACTCCGCCGGATTTCCATCTCGACCCGCCCTCCCCGTCTCTTGGTAGTAAGCCTCCACGGACTTGGGTACACTGTGGTGGATGACGAACCGCACGTCCGCTTTGTCCACGCCCATACCGAACGCGAGAGTGGCACAGATCTGTATTATAACTTTAGTTCATATTTGAACTGATCATATCCAGTTAAATATATATTGTCTTTGGAACGGACCACTTTTATTTCCCCCGTAAGCCACCGCGTCTGTACGTCAGCGCGAACATTGTCCGAGAGCTGGCCGTTGTATGCGGCAGCTACCACGCCCCCGGCCCGCAATTGCTCCGCCATAGACTCGCAGTCCTTACATGATAGGCAGTACACTATACCGGAACACCTATTCCATTGTTTAGCAAATGTATCTATATTTATATATTTATTCGTCTTTTTGATAAAGGAAATACTACTAACTTTTTTATTTATAGTTTTACTTCTATTACCACAAATAATTATGATAAGGGCTGAAGGATGAGTTTTGCTTCCATTAAAAACTAAGGCTAGTAAGAAATTGTCCACGTGTTTACGGTTATCGTAATTTATTGATATTTTATTCTCGAAGGGCGGTCTACACGTTAAATGTTCTAAACTCATAATTTTCAATACGTAAAATTCTGAAAAGTAACGAATTTCGTAAATACAGGACACCTAAGTAAAAAGGCCAGAAGCCGTCGCCAAATGTGTTTTCTCTGGAACTTTTGAGTTATGTTAATAAACTTCATTGTCATCTATATATATAAAGAAGGATGTTTGTATATATGAAATCGATGAACTCAGAAACTATTGGACCGATGATTATGAAAATTGGTATGTATATGTATTTTTCCACGGAGAAGGTTTATATGGTATGTCCATTGATGTAACTCGCCACCAGGCGGCGCTGTCAAATATAGACTTCCGCCCCGTTCAACCGATTGTCATAAAAATTGGTATGACCATGTATTTTTCCTCGAAGATAACGAATATGCTATGCCCATTGATGTAACTCGCCACCAGGTAAAGTAAGGGTTAGCCCAGCGAAGCGGGCTGGGTTCGCTAGTATTCTATGTGATAAAATTTTTTATGGGATAAAAATACATAACTGTATACCCGCCGTTCCGGGATGAGCCATGTAGGACTCAAAAACCAACCTTTGACCACCGACGGAACGTAAACAGGAAGCCCCACGCTTTTTCCCGCAATAATTTTATTATATTTTGCTCATTATTCTCATATTACGAATTATTTTTTGCTTTTTAGTTCGATTCATTTTTAAAGCGTGTTTTCTAGTTTTTTTAAACTATATTTATTTTATGGTTTTTATACTTCTGTATCAAATTCGACATACTTCGCATATATTTTTTGATTATATAATAGAATGGAATAAAATTTTATATCAAAAATATAATATATATCATTTTATAAAATAATTAAATAAATACTAATTATATGTCCGTTACATAGATAGATAGATAGATAAATCTGAAGCTAATAAAAGAAAATATTTAAAATAGGGAATCGACATATCCTAAGTTGGCAATCATTTTTGTTTATTTTTTAAAGGGAATCCCCAGATTGCTTTGTACGTTATTTTTAACTGGTTTTGTCAGTATTCGATAGTGTTTTACTCAATTAATACACAAAAGTACATTGCCGTAGTTATTGTGGTTAAAGGGAATTTATACGATAATATCCTCAAAGGAGGGAGATGTGCATTATCAGCTGTTCTAGGCCAAAACGAATCTTGGCCAAAATTCTTGGACGAATTCTGCAGTAATCTCTGGCATTGAAATCTGTTCTTCTGGATACTTTCCTGCCGCCGGACCAATCAAATTCCAAGCAAGATCGTTCTTTATATTATATTTTATTTATATCTTTTTCACTTAGAATCATAATCAGTGATCACTTGTGTACGTCAACATGGAAGTGTCAGGAGGGCCTATTACGATACTAGATTTATCGTAATAAGCCCTTCTGAAAAAGCACTTTCCATCTTAATGTTAAAGCTATGAGGGTTCCAAACGCGTCTTGGTCTGAGAAGAACCAAACAACAAACTCAGCCGGATATATTTTTTGTTATTGTGATCACTGTTTCACAAACGTCAAACTTAAATGCAATTTTGGAACAACTAGAACCGTCGCAATCAATCAGAGAAGAAGCCTAATGATTTCAGGCAGGAAAATTAAATAATAATAACAGAAAAAAAAAAAAAAATATATATATATATATATATATATATATATATATATATATATATATATATATATATATATATATAAATCTTCGGCCTGCCACACAACCAGTCACCGCAAGCAGCACCCGTTCACGAGCATAACACAAGAGCCAGCCATCACCCCCTTCGCACATATTTGAGGGAGGGAGGCAACCCGACTCCCGATGCTACCGCAAGTAGTGACTTCTAAGGAATCGGTGTGATGCAGAAGGTCGATAAAGCAAAATAATTTACAACAAAAAACAAATTGCGGAGATTACTAGCTATTCGCAATACAATACAGATTCATTCCCAGGCCATACCGTCGTCGATGTAATCCTTTACACTATAGTAGGATTTTTTTATTAAATTATTTTTAACATATAATTTAAATTTATTTAATGATAGGCTTAAGGCTTCATTTGGGAGCTTATTATAAAAACGTATACAATTACCCTTAAAGGATTTACCTATTTTATGAGCCTAGTGCCGGGCATAGCGAGTTTATTTTTTTGTCTTGTATTAATTTTATGTAAATCACAATTTTTCTTGAACTTTGAAATATTTTTATGAAGGTAAATTAAATTTTCATAAATATAATGATTGTAAACAGTCATAATTTTAAATTCTTTAAATTTGTTTCTTAAAGAGTCTCTTGGTCTCATCTATACTAATATTATAAAGAGGAAAGGTTTGATTATTTTCTTGTATGTTTGAAATGAATAGGCTCCGAAACTACTGGATCGATTTCAAAAATTCTTTCACCGTTGGCAAGCTACACTATTCCGGAGTGACATAGGCTATGTTTCATTTTCAAAATGCAATGTAATTAGCAATGTAATGCCTATATAGGTATATAAAATTTTCACGGGAATAGGATACTATAGAATTAACTATAAGTCTATTATAGGTCTATTATTATAATTGTAGTTTCCACAGATTGCGCGAAAAGCGACCTCCACGCGGGCGGAGCCGCGGGCAACAGCTAGTATTATATATTGCGCGAACAGCCCTCTTCTGCAATGTAAATATGGTATCAATGTCAGTCGCATTGCCCCATAAGAGTATACCGTATGACATTAAGCTATGAAAGTAACTAAAGTAAACTAATCGAGCAGTTTCCATATTTGTTAAACGATGTATTTTTTTAACTGCGTATGCAGCAGAACTTAGTTTGCTTGACAAATCAAATATATGAGGACCCCATTGCAATTTTTCATCTAAAGTAATGCCCAAGAAAGTAGTAGATTTGACCAAGTCCAAATCCTCATTATTTAATTGTACATTGGTTCTAACATTTTTAACATTTGGTAAACTAAATTTGACACATTTTGTCTTTTTTTTATTAAGCAACAAATTATTGGCGTTAAACCATTGTACAACATCTGAGAGAGCATTGTTTACATCGTCAATAACAGATTGCCGTCTATTAACTTTAAAAGTAAGAGAAGTATCAACAGCAAACAACACTAGAGGTAAGTCATTTATGTAAATGAGGAACAAGAAAGGCCCTAAGATAGAGCCCTGTGGCACACCTATTTTTACCAAAGAACCAGGACCTCCATACGTCAAGGACAACCATATGTCAAGGACTCGGGACACTTCATTGAGAAGATAGAACAACTGCGACTAAATCCAGGTGCCATGTTGATCAGTTGTGATGTCGTATCGTTATTTACGAAGGTACCACTGGATTGTGTCCTGGAACAGATCACTACGGTGTTTCCACCTGACATAACAGCCTTATTCCGCCATTGCTTGACTTCAACATTCTTTCAATGGGATGGGGTGTTTTACGACCAGTTGGATGGGGTAGCCATGGGAAGCCCACTAAGCCCAGTGGTAGCCAATTTTTACATGGAGAAATTCGAGACAGAAACCCTGGAATCAGCACCAACCAAGCCCAAAGTGTGGTACCGGTATTTGGATGACACGTTTATAATCTGGGAAGATGGACAGGAAGCGCTGGATGATTTCCTCGCACATCTCAACTCGCAACACCCTTCCATTCAATTCACCATGGAGAAAGAAAAAGATGGGTCACTAGTCTTCCTTGACGTGATGGTGAACAGAAAAGAAGACGGCAGTTTGGGCCACAAGGTATATAGAAAGCCAACTCATACGGATCGGTACTTACACAAGGATTCCAACCATCACCCGAAGCAAAAGAGAGGGGTCATAAAAACTTTGATTGACAGAGCCAAACGAATCTGTGAGCCACAGCACCTGGATAACGAGCTGAATCACTTACAGAGAGCACTGCAGGGAAATGGGTATACTGCGCAGGAAGTAAGAAGAGTGATCAGACCGAGGAGACAGCCCGTAATCCAACCAAAAGACAGGCCAGCACCAGTGGGTAAAGCCTTCCTTCCGTACATCAAGAATGTGACTAACCGGATTGGCAAAATACTGCAGAGACAAAACATCCAGGAGGCGCTGAAATCCGCTAAAGACAAAAGGGACCCACTGGACTCCACGGGCGTGTACAGAATACCCTGTAGCTGTGGGAGTGTATACATTGGGGCCACTATGACAAGCGTGAAAACGAGGGTGAAAGAGCATGAAAGGCACTGCAGATTAAGACAACCGCAGGGCTCAGCTATAGCTAAACATACTCTGGAAACGGGCCATAAGCCGTTATTTGGAGAGACTAAGGTGCTATCTACTATCAAGCATTATTATCCCAGAATGCAGAGGGAAGCCATTGAAATACACAAACACCCGGACAACATAAACAGGAAGGAAGAGATCACCAAAATTAACAGGGTGTGGACGACGGTGCTGGTCACGCCTTCTACTAATACCCCCACTACCCCCACCACCGTACAGCTAAGCTATTAGTATAAATACAGCGACAGAAGCCCTACAAAAGCAGTCAGCAACACGCCACCAGCCAAGACACTACTACAAACCTCTGAAGATGACGACCACAGTGTCCGTCGAAACGTCAGGACCTACAAGATCCGTTAGACCACGGCATATCAGCCCGGAAAAATTTAATAATATCTAGGGACTTATTTTTAACTCCATAATGTTCTAACTTTTTTATAAGGATTTCATGTTGAACGCAGTCAAACGCCTTAGATAGATCACAGAAAATGCCAAGTGCACCCTGTGATCCTTCCCAGGCTTCAAATATGTAAATATTAATATTTGACAAAAAAGCTACCAATTAAAGAAACATTCTACCTTTGGTAACATCGTACCACGTAAAGTACGTGAATACATTGAAACCAACCGTCTATCGAATTTCAATAACGATAGTGGTTGGAAGCTACCTACAGCCTGGAAACGGGTATTTAACCGTACAAAGAAACCTAACAATAAGTTCATAATACGTCGGGAAAAAAGTATTTTCGCATATAGCGGGTATGTATGAACTTGTAATAAAAAAATCTTTGGCTGTATTATTCGTATCTGGTTGGTTTTAAGGACATTGGACATTAAAACGGTTACATTTAAAAATGAAACAATTAAGTAAAATGTTGTTTTCCGCCATTTTTCATTTGTTTTTCTTACTGTCAAATTGAGTAAATCTAATGTAGAAATTCGTTACATTTAAAAAAAATGCGACGCAAGCCGCGAATTTTTTTTGACGTTTAGGTATCTCATACACTGTCAATAATACTAGCACAAAGTTGGTTAAATGCCTTTTCAATCCCTGAATCTTGATGTCAAAAATAAATCTCGCTCTGGTCGCCTTGTTACAAATAAAATGAATACAATTTTTAACAAAGTGGACCAAGATCGGCATGTCAGTAGTTACGACGTGGCATAATGGTACAGTTAGCTCGGTATGTTTACAACGTATTACAACGACGAGTGACAAAGACCTTTACCGGTGAACCTAATACCACAGTTAAAATAAACCTCAGAATAATGTTTAACAGCATATAATAATAGAATGGTTAAGGCAATTGATCCTAACAATACAAAACGAATATTTTAGTTATTAGATCACAAGCAACAGCCACACATACCCCAAATATTTTTGCCGAATTAACTCTGCGATTTGCTTATTTACGAGCTTGGGTTTCTTATCCATTATCAATTTGTAGATAAGATTAGGACGGTTGAAACTGCTAAGAAACCATTTGCAGTCAGTCACCTGTTATTGATAGGAATATATTTATTACTGCATGCATGTGTACATATATGAGCGTAAGCGTGCATCTGTTCGTTCCTCCCATACCTTCAACTGATGCAGTATGTCTTTGCGCACGCGCGGCGTGGCGGTGGCAGTCAGCGCCATCACAGTCACATTTGGGTAACTCTCCCGCAGTTCTCCCAGTCGTTTGTAGTCTTGGCGAAAGTCGTGACCCCACTGCGACACGCAGTGCGCCTCATCTACCACGAATCTGACAGAGAAGTTATAAAAATACATTCGGAAGTACACAAACATGACTACTAGTTCTGTATAAAATATCGTTTTTGCAATTTCACACTCGTATATATCGTATAAAAAGTGACTGCAGCCTTAAAAAATTGGACACTGCTTGCGGCCATATGAGGCGATAAAGCTCTGTTGAACAGATGGCGTTGATGCTGCAGATACTATACATAATAGAAATACGTATGCAGATACTATACATAATAGAAATACGTATGCAGATACTATACATAATAGAAATACGTATGCAGATACTATACATAATAGAAATACGTATGCAGATACTATACATAATAGAAGTACGTATGCAGATACTATACATAATAGAAATACGTATGCAGATACTATACATAATAGAAATACGTATGCAGATACTATACATAATAGAAATACGTATGCAGATACTATACATAATAGAAATACGTATGCAGATACTATACATAATAGAAGTACGTATGCAGATACTATACATAATAGAAGTACGTATGCAGATACTATTCATAATAAAAGTACCATAAAAGGGGATTGTATTATTATGATGAAGAATTACGGATTTATCATTCATAAAGTAGACTACATAACTTCCGTTACTAATTGTACCTGCTTGTTGGAAAACAAGTAATACAGATGTTCACTGGTCTTAACGGTATCGTCAAAACTTTTCACTTTTTATCATCATCATATATAAATAAAGAATGTAAAATAAACTGATACAGTCGGCGATTTAAAACATTTCTATACATGTTTACTGATATTTTCAAACTTTAATCATTCTTTCAGACGTCTGTTGTTAATCTACTTTTAGATATGACATAAGATCATAAATCTCTAAAGCCATATAAAATAAAATCTGTGATTATGCTAAACGATGTGATGTGCATGGTTGAAGATATTTTGTTCTTTTTAAGAATTATTTACTACATATTATTTTATCTGTGTAATAATTGTATTTTCAGAGGTGTTTGTTGTCTTTGTACGTACTTGTACTAAATTGTTTATACTCTATGCCAATTGGTGGAGAAGTTTACTCCTATATGCTACTCACAAACGAAAGGCGTATCGTTTCTAGGCTGATCCGCTAGTTACCAAGAATCCAAATTCTCGAAAGAAAAAGGATATAGTTCCTTAGTCTCCAGATATCTGATTAGATCTTTTAGATTCATCTTCAGGATCTTTGATTTATTACGGAGAACGTTTGGAAGTGTTAACTGATCTGATGCCTGCTGCAGATTTATTGATTTCCATTACCGCATTGCACGATACCTCATGAAATAACATCCCTACCATGGACGCATTCTTCTATATTGTAGTTCTCATGGATTTTTTTACCACGGCCAATAAAATATATGAAATTCTCTGGCGGAGTTTCCAGATCAATACGACACGGGAACCTTCAAAAAGAGCATCTATTCCCTTTTTAAAGGCCAGCAACATTTTTGCATTTTCTAATAACGCAAGGCCGTGGGAGGTGGTGATTCCTTATAATCAGGTGAACCGTATCCTCGCCCTTTTAATATACATTAAATAAATAAAAGTGGAGGTGTGGTTAAGCTAACCTGGAGATTTTTCCCCTCGAGTATAGACCCATCAGTGTTTTCCGAAACTTATCAGAACTGCTGATCTTTTCAGGCGTAACGTACAGCAACTTCAAGGAAGGCTCCTTCTGTTCAAGGTCGTTGTAGATCTCGATGCTTTTATCAAGTGTTACCTCGCCAGACAAGTGTGTGGCTGGAATCTGATAAATTTTAGGGTGACAAAACTAATAACGAGCTGAGCTAACTACCAAGATGGCTGATACGTTATTAGCATGACTAAGTGGTAAAAACATGTTGGATCTTGAGTAAAAATATATTACCGAATTAATACAAACTTTAGCATAATTGTCTATACTTACATCCAGCGATATTAACTTAGCGACTTGGTCTAATATGAGAGATTTTAGTGGTGATATGACTATAGTTACGCCGGGCGTCAGTAGTGCTGGGAGCTGGTAACACAATGATTTGCCTGTAAATGGTTTTGTTTTGTAACCCTAAATCAAAATTATCATGAAATCGGTTGTTTACTTGTAAATAGATTTAATTGCAGATAAATTCTATCTAGATGGAAAACTAACCCCCGCCCGTAGGCATAAGAACAAAACAGTCGTGTCCCAAAAGCGTGGCGTTAATAACTTGCAATTGGTTTGGCCTAAAAGACTTTAAACCAAATTTATCATTAAACATCTCCATCATGGGACCAGAGTGTGGATAGTCACAACCGTCAAATTCACCTGAAAATTACCAACGAATTAGTTCATAAGTTAGTCGTTGGTACACAACAAATATACTAATTATTAAGGAATGGCGGAACAAACCAAACTTTGGTGGTCAAAAGAGCAAGAGGCAATTACAGGTTTTATTAATATACTTCATATGAATTATTATCATATATTAACTAAGGTGAAATTGTACTTTTTTATTGTGTATATGTGTGATACATGTGTAAAGTACTATTTTTTGTTTTATTATCGGGACTGTAAGGAAAACGTGCATGTTAAAGTATCCTAGTAGTGAATATAAATAAAAAAATAATAATAAGTATTTACTATACCTGTGATCCCATCATTTTTCGTATTTCCATCAAAGTCACCCATACCTTTGTGAATACGATTTTTTGATAGTTGAAGTGGTGGATTTGTTTTATTTTTGTACGACACGTTTGACTTAGAATGGTCCACTGTCATGGTTTGATTTAAAATACTTGATTTGTTCTTTTCAATATTTTCTTCTATTAAATCTTCATAATTGTCTTCAAACAATTCCTTACTATATATTTGCCACCCGTCGCTATCAGTGACATTACAATGTGTTTTACTTATATCTTCTTTACTTAATATAGAGTCCTCTATACAAAATATATCATCATCATCAAGATCGTCGAAATCAGTGTTATTAAGGGGAGCACTAGTGTCATTACCAGTGTTATTTATCATAGAACTTACACTTGGTTCAGCCGGAAAATTTATGGAAGTACTTGCTACTACTGGAGACTTAGAATTTTCTTCAACCTGTGATGGCTGCAAGTTATCTGAAGAACTTTTTAAGATTAAAGAAACAAAATCTTTTAAAACACTGGGATGTGACGGGGTCTTAAATACAAATTCATTTTTAATATGTTCTTTGTTCTCACTGGAATTTTTACCCACAATATTGGAGGTATTATTTGAAGAAACATTCATTTTTCGATCATTACATTTTAAATGGGATGTAGTATTTTCTTTTATATTTGTATCATTTTCATGTTGTATTTTTTTAATATATTTTTCTTTAAAATGTTTAATATCATCTACTGAGTTTGACATAGCTTCGTTTTCGGGGAAGTACGCATTTTTATTTGCAGGTTGTACTTTTATTGAAATATTTTTTAACCTATCTTTTAAAGTATAAAAGCGCATAAAAAACATTTTTTCAGATTCAGGAAGTTTATTAATCTTTATAAAAAACACATCAGAAATCTTTTCTAACACTTTTATATACATGGTATTAAATTCGTCCTTTTCTTTGGTAGTAAAATTTCTTTCCGCCTGGAAGCAAATTTAAAGTATTGTTACCAGTTGTTTAGTGTGAAAAATAACATATCCTTAACATATAAAAGACTGGCAAAACAATTTCCAGAAACAGGTTTGAAACCATAATTAAAAATGTGAATATAACATATTAAGAACACGCGGCACAAAACTGACTGAGGCAATACTTGAATATAGAAGATCGTGTTCAAAGCTTATATAATTTTAGAAGTATCGCATTACAATATCTTCACACACTTAATTTAGCCTATTATTCTGTCACACTAATTTCGACAAATTACAAATAGAAGAGTAGTTACAACTTCCAAACGAAGAATATGTCGCTAACATTAGAACTTAAAACTTCATAATATTTCAGGATATGTCAGTTTTGCATAATAATAATTGATAGTAATCAAAGAAACCACCATTTCAGGCATATTTGAGCGGCATCCGGTCCTCTCAGGGTGATAGGGCCGGATAAAGAATAGTCACAATGGAGACACTGACAAAACCAAAGACCATACGTGGATTTTGCATAATTTAGCAAACCCATAATAATGTAAAACTTTTAACGGACATTTAAATAAAATATATATTTGCATAAGTGATAATCATAAGTGGCACCTAAGCTGTCCAGTATGGCACACGTGGAGGGCCCTTAGGACTATGAATTCAGATGAGATTTGGGAGTATATCTTAAATGTACTGACATTTCGTACTAATTTCGTACTGACGAAGAACGCCCATACGGATATCCATCTGCTTCTACTATTGCAGTGTTTTTCAATCTTTTTGAATGCCCCTTTAAAACTTAAAATTTTCCGGCGACCCACCTGCGCTCAGTTTTAACCCCACCAAAAGTTAGAAATTTAAGAGACATATCTGATATCTATCTATCTATCTATCTATATAATTCTGAACATTTTTATACCTTTATTAATTGTTGAGATAAAACACTGCAAGAAGTTGCGAGAGCTGTAAGGCCCCGAGCGGCTTTGGTTTGAACTACGCTCCATCACCGCTCCACCCGCGAATCCCTCTCTGCCCGCGCTATCACTCGGCGTTGCTTTGTCTCATGTTGTCGATGAGTAAGGACGTGATTGTTGTGTTTGTTTGCTTGGTCTTGCCTTCGGTTGAAGTATAAAACCGCCAAGACCTCATGCGAGTTCTCACAACCAACTATCAAAAAGAAACTGATAAACCGTTGGAGTTTTTTACATGAAATATCAGAACTCTTAGCCAGCAGCAAACTACTACGATGCGGATAGTGTTAACCTAGTTTCCTTATTTTTTTTTATTTTTGCAATTTGAGACTACTCCATGTGTTCAGAAGATTATTGAGGATAATACAACAGACCAAAGCCTTGTCACTTGTGGTAGGGGCGCACATACCTTCTATCATACAGAGCTTGCATAATTTCCAAGAAAAAATATTATCATACTTTCCAGACTTGCACTCAGAAGTCGACAATGGGCTTTAAAGGATTCTTTCTTGGATAAGTTAATATATAGATTGCCGATCTTACTTCTAATATGAAGTAAAGTTTCATAGACTTAGCTGCTGATCATATTCTTAAATTAGAATTTCATTCACAAAGTGTTGATATGTTTGGATGAAAAGAAAAGAAGAATATAGCTAGCAAGCGAAGCTTTAGGTTTACCAGTACCGTTGGTACTAAAATGGAATTTTTATTGTGAACCGTGAAAATTCATGATTTTTTCCTTTTGCTAACGACCCCCCGAGTAGAGTTTCACGATCCCCCTGGGGGTCGCGACCCACAGATTGAAAAACACTGTACTAGCGTACACATAACCAGAGCATCGAAAGTTATGAACTTATAAAATAAATATGAAAACCTCTTTATAAAGAGATTTTACTCCTAAAATGAAAACAGTATCCTCCGGTGGTAACATATCTTTAAAAACTTGTCATATTCAGTCATATCATTTAAATTAAGCTTCAAGTCGATTTGTGCCTGCAAAGTGACCGTGGTAAGGGCCAGTCAAATAAAATTCAGAATTTTTCTTTTTAAAGTTTCCTTATTTCATGTTTTACATTCCTTCCTTCCCTTGAAACTTGTAAGTTTGTAAATTTGAAGTAAAAATAATAAAACTTACCTTTACTAAAGAAAGCAGAGGATGTGTGTTCATATTATTTAAAAAATTTGAAAAGTCCTTGACTTGAAAATCCGAAAAATCTTGAATCTGGCAATCCATCTTTTATTTTATCTGGTGTTCTTAAGTATGTTGTCATTTAATATCTTGGTTCCTATTTTATTAAACAATTTACCAGTTAATACTGAATAATATCTGAATGTTGTTTTGTACCTTAAATAAATTACAAAGAATAAATATTTAATTTAAATTTCATAATTAGATACTGGTTTTCTGGTCTAGTGTACAAAAAGGAGAGGTGAATATATCATGCTGTCAAAGGTAAGGTATCTATGTAAGAATTGCTGAATATTTTATTTTAGTCTCAGTTGTTAATTGTAAAAAAATATAATAGTATATTTATAATGAAGCTATATAATATTTTGAACATTAATAGCCTCAACATTACATTTATCATGTATTAAGTTTAAATTACCATTAATTGGATTGGATCTAAAATACTCACACCCTTATTTTATTAATAGGTTAAAAAAATATCCCCAACATTTTTACTTCTTCTCCATAAAGTTATGTTTTGGTGTAATTAGAGTCTGACATTACTAAATTTAATATATGTTTAAGAAAACTAATTGAATACTTTTTATGAAACACATTATATACTATGAAAGTAATTGTAAAGTAAAAATATTTTTAAAGCAATGTTTTATAATAGATTTTGAAGAAACAATATTACTGCAGCTCCATTCAAAGCATTGTAAATGATTTTGATTACTGTCATCAAAATATGTACCTTTATAATTGAATGTCATATTATTAGGGAATATTTGTAAGCCATAATTTATATAATTGCATTTGCTAAGCTAAAATGTTTATATCAAAATTTTACACAAATATTTCCAATTCAGAAGTAGTCTTACTTTAACTTCTACTTGTTTTAATTTTTACTTAACTTAACTTGTTTAATGTTAGACAAGTATTGTAAAACATTTAATTGAAATCATTTAACATTACTAAACAAGTCTTATATCTTTATGTAACAAAATGTTAATTATATAAAAAATAGTTTTTTTTTAAATAGTATAATTTCCAACACTTACCGACTTGACGAATTATTTGGATAATATAATAACTTATAACCAACAATTTATTTCAATAACAATTTTCAGCTGTATTTAAATAACCAAAAAATTTATACATCAAAAATACCTTGTTTATTTTATAAAGTCTTCTTAATTATTCACCACCTAAGATGAACAATAATTAAAAGTTAGTATTAAAAACCTTAAATATGATTTTATATTTTTTGTTTATCAACATCTAATCTTAGTACCCTTTGACGTTTCATATCTTCGGAATTCGGACATTGAAATTTAAAGCACAGGCCACAGATTAAGAACTAGGTCTACGTAAGCTTTGAAGTCAAAACAGGGTGGAGACAGTTAGTAGAAGGATTTCTTGAAACTAAAGAGTTGTCTATACTTAAAATCTAGAAACATTACGATTGTAATTCTTGCTATTACTCGATAGATGTCGGCTGACTAAACATAACAACAATTCTAGATCATTCCATTTATAACACGCTTTATATATACGATAAGGTGAAATTTTTGTTATAACTAATAAGGTTTTCTTATTATAATTCGAATTATTTTTAAAGCATTACATTTATACTAATTAAATTTCGTTACTTAAAATAGTAATAGCCTTTATTCAGATCAACTTATACTAGTAATACTAAACAAAAATATATTCTAAAACTAAATAAACTTTTAGATTTTATTCTAGTATTTACTGCTTTTTTATGTTCTGCAGATCTGTTTGCCCATCGGCAAAGGCCTCCTCCAACCTTTTCCATTCTATCCTGTCTTGGGCCATTCTGTTCCACGTCACTCCTGCCACCTTTCTGATATCATCATCCCACTTTTTCTGCGGTCAGTCTCTTTTCCTTTGACCCTCTCTAGGGTACCACATTGTCACCTTCTTACTCCATTTTTCATAACCCCTAATTGTGTGTCCTGACCATCTCCATTTGAATCTTAATTTTCAGTACTACATCTGTGGTTTTTGTTTAATTACTGATGACATGGTTTTTCATTCTGTCCGAAATCTTGACATTTAACATGCTCCTCTCCATAGCCAAGATGGGTAGTTGCTAGACTGTTTGAACGGTTGACTTTTCTATTCTAACTGGATTCTGGCTATACTGTGGCAGTATAGGTTTTTTATTAATCTAATATATTTAGGTTCAACTCCTTGATCCTTTAATGCTATCCATATGTGTTTATGTACAAGAGAGTCAAATGTTTTGCTGTAGTCAATAAAAGCTATGTAATAAGTAAGCTGGTATTGGTTGTATTTCTCTAAAACTTGACGAACTACATGAACGTGGTCGATTACCGAGTAGTCTTTACGAAATTCTGCTTGCTCGATTGGTTGGTTTCCGTCTAGCGTTTTTTTTTTGCATACGTTATAAAATAATCTTAGCAAAGATTTTGTAGATATTTGACACAAGACTAAGGGGACAATAATTTCCTATTACATGTTTATCTTATCTGTTTATCTCATGTTATTCTTATATAACAGGATAATAATAGACTCTGCCCATTGTTGAGGGATTATTTCCGTTTTGATAATATTGTTAAAAATATCTGTAAGGACAGGTATTAAAACTTCTTTTCCTTGTCTTAAGATTTCGTTGCTTATGCCATCGGGCTCTGGTATTTCATCTAACTTTTGGGAGTCTATGGCTTTTTCGACTTCACCTTTAAGAATGTTAGGAACCTTTGAGGTATCCGCTAAAACGATTTCGCCTTCTATTGTGGTATTTTCGTACAGTTTCTTGTAATAAGATGTTGCTATGTCTAATATGCTTGTTCTGCGATAATTCCATTTTCAACGTTCATCTTTCATTTTAGTTATCCAATCCATTGAAATCTTCAATTCTCTGTTTGCATTTTTGACCCCATCCAATTTACTTATATACTTTTCAAGAATCTTCATTCTGTTTAGTTTCCTGTCACTTCTTAAGCTATCCTTTACTTGTTTGTTTTTCCTTCTGTTTGGTGTGTCTCTAGCGTTGATTATATGAGTTCTCGCCCCGAGTAATTTTGTGGTATTTGTTGTTAGCCATTTTCTCGGTTCTAATTCAGTATTTGTAGTTAATTGTATTTGGGTTTTTATTAAGTTTTCTAACCAGTTGTATGTTTCTTGTAGTCCTACTTTGATCGCGTTAGATTTGTCATATTCTTATTTGATTTCCTAGTTTGACGTTATTCAGTCCGTGTCTTGTTCTAGGTTCTTTTGGTTGTTTTGATACCAATTCTGTTCTAATTAGCTTATGATTAGTGTTGAAGTTCAAATTCCTGATTACAGTAAAGTTAGTAAAGCATGTGGTTTTATTGGTCATTATAAAATCAATTTGGTTTTTGGTTTGTCCATCAGGCAAGATCGAGGTCCATCTTGTTCTTGTTCTTTTATGAACATAGTATTTAAAATGGTTAATTTATTTCCTAGTGCAAAGTTTATGATATGGTCTCAGTTTCTACTTCTGGGCTTATATGAAAGGTACCAGTACATTTTTCTCTTCTGGACGCCTATCCCCAAGTTGACAATTACAGTCTCCCATTACAATGAGGTTTTTATGACAGTGCTCGCGAATCGCAAGATTTAAATCCTGGTAGAATGTATTTATTGTATCGTGGCTTGATTGTTCAGTAGGTGAATATATTTGTGACTACTGACCAAGGGTCTTCGTATCCGGTTAATTTCAAATTCATTATCGTAATGCGATCCGATATACCTACAAATCCTTCTACATGCAATTTATTATATGTTTTTTGACAATAAACCCAAACCCATTGAGGCCCGGTGCCTCTCCTATATGGTAAAGTAGGTAATCTAGATACGATGTAATATTTTTACCCATCCTTTACACTTCACTGAGGCCACCAATATCCCATTTGTCGTTTTTTAAAGCATACATAAGTTCTGTGAGATTTTCTTCATTTTTCAGGGTGAGCGTATTAAGTACTGCGATATAAATTTTATATTGTCTATGTTTATAATTTTTCGATTTTATGATACAGTTTTTATTATCCTTATTGTTATTTAATGTTGGAGGGTTGTGGTCCTTTTTCCCCACGAGGACCAGCCGGCTTGCGTCGCTATCTATACATATAATAAAATCGTCACTGAGCCATTCCTGTACATGGATTCAAAAAAAAAAACATCATAGGGGGGCTTTATAAGAGCAAGAGAACCCAAAACAATGGTTTTTCAGTTTGTCTGTTTGTCTGTATGTCTGTATGTTTGTGCACGCTAATTTCAGAAACGGCTTAACCAATTTTAATATGGTTTTCAGGAATTTATTATCACAGTCTTCACTTAACATTTAGTGTTTATTTCATCTAAATCGGTTAAGAAATAAAAAAGTTATGAATATTTATGTCAATGACGTAATAGGTACCATGAAAATCTTATTCTATACATGTAATAAATCTGTAGAGCAGTAGTCTTTGTACATTAAATTTTTGTTTTTAGTTTAATTTAATGTTTATCATTTAAAATAGATTTTTTTTTAAAATTAAACTTGACCTGCAAATTTATGGTGAAAATAACGTCGATTGTGTAGCTCAGAATTTCTCAAGTTTACATGGGAATATTTTAATTATGTTCAATAAAAATCTGTAAGTGTGATATATGGTTAGAATGGTTATTAAGTACTCTGTTTAAGAAGTATTTATATGGACATTTAAGTAAAAACAAGAGAGGCATAAAATAATTACAGTACCTAATATTGTATCCTTATTAAAAACTTTAAATATACTTTTGACAGTGAGCGATGTCTGCCGATGTCGTAATTTTGATTGTATCACTTAAAATAAGTTATGACTTATTTTAATAGGTTCTTTCCAAATTTGAAAATATAATACATATCAATCTAACAGATGATTAAAAATGCTGTTTTCAGCAATTATTTTTTTTTTACGAAAAAAGTTATGTTTTATATAGGTATTATTGTAATATAATTACAAAAATATTTATGTTTATTATTTTAAACTAGCTTTTGCACGCGGCTTCGCACGCCTTAAATTCGTAGTAATTCAAAACCCACTTCCCTTTTTTGTATTGGCTTCTACATATAGAAAATACTACTACTACTTAAAATAAGTCATAACTTATTTTAAGTAGTAGTAGTATTTTCTATAGATCGTTTGGTGGTTGTTATACCCTTCCGCGCTCTTGCTACTGAAAGACTCACCGCTTCCCGTATAATTTCTAATATCTTGTCGTGGCGACGCGAGTATTGACCTTTATCTAGAAGTACCCTACACCCTACTAATAGGTGTTTCGCGGTGCCTATTGCCTCCCCACAGATGTTGCAAGACTTTTTGGTGGCTTTGCCCCATCTTACTAAATTACTTTGATCTGGGAGAGTCATTTGGAATGCATTAAGATAGAAGTTTAAAAATGCTGGAGACCAATCATAAATTAAGGTGCGCCACTTCAAAGCTAGTGGAATACAAAAATCTCCTATGGTCACCCATTCGTTTTGAATTTCTAGGCTCATCGCGTGGAGTCGGTAATTATTGTTTTCGTCTTGTCGAATAAAAGATTTTGTTATGTCTATGTCTTGAACTTTCCTACTTGATCCTAGCCCTACTTTATTTGTTTGAGCACCTATCATAAATTTTTTATGGAATTGAAGTCGTGACTCGAGCTCTGAGGCAACTTTGTCTTTTGGGAGAGAAGTTACAGTATCATCTTTAGATTTTCCGATGATATGTCTTTTGGTAACTCTTAGATGTTTGTAGAGCTCCGATGGTTTCTTTAATTTTAATCCAAAATTGTTTCGGTCTCTAAATAAGGTTGAAGAGTCCGCTGAGTGCGCTAACCCGAGCCATACCTTCAATGTCTTTGAATTGACGGTATGGCTGGTATTGATTTGAATGACGCTTGCATCAAACTTTGACAAAAGGGTTTTATTAATATCATAAACGAGGAAAGGCCAATTTAGACGTGATGTAAAAAAATTATCGTAAATCCAAGCTTTTTTGATTTAATTATTGGTTGGTTGTCTACCTTTTTGAGATCATTTAAAAAGCTATCGACTATTACATCCAACGATGGAGTACGGCCTTGGTAATCGATTTTTTTACCTAAAAATTTAAACGGAGCTGCTTCCGTAACCGTACTAACGCACTGACCGCCTATTATAAGACCCGGATCGTAAGAGGTATATTTGGTATTCCGTCTACCCAGACACAGACTAAAACATTTACTTGGTTTTGTCCTCAATCCGCCCGTCCACGTACAGAAATCCTCTAATACATTTAAAAGTACCTGACATTGTTTCGGATTACGTGTCAGTATCGCGAGATCATCTGCAAAAGCTAGTATGGATTCTGTGTATTTATTGTTGAACTTAAACCGATAGCCCCACTTTTTTAATTTCTAATTAATTTTACTATTAAAATATTAATAACTATATTAAATATAATAGGAGAAATACAACAGCCCTGAAATAAACCAACCTTATAATTAAGTGGTTTTGAATGGTTTTCATTAAAAATTATAGAGAATTTTAATTTTGAATAATATGATGCAATAATATCGCGAACTACCGTAGGAATGTTATACCATTTAAGCGCGAACATCATTAGTTCATGTCGTACCGACCCAAAGGCGTTTTCTAAGTCTATCCAAAAAACCGTAATTTACATTTTCCAAAAGAGTATGTAAAATATAACTTTCCGAAAAAATCTGAAACCCAATTAGTAATGAAAAGTTTGATATTTTAAGTATTTAACAAATCGATATACAGGGTTATTTGTAATTAACTGGCCACCTCTTGCAGGCAGCCTCTCTATATCAATCCCCACAATATTTGTACTACGGCTTTTAAAAATTATAAGTTTTAAAAATGTAAGTTTTACCATACAAAATTAATTTGTGTCCTCTGAACTAGCATTTAAGTGACTCTTACAAAATACAGTGTAATAAGTTAAAGAGGGAGCTAAAACTCTTTCGTTTCGATTTTTTTGTGTTGTTTAACAAGATTTGTAAAAATCCGTAGAACAAATGTTGTTAGGATTGATATAGAGAGGCTGCCTGCAAGGGGTGGCCAATTAATTACAAATAACCCTGTACATTACACTTTTCCAGTACATTTTTTTTAGTTCTATTATAGAATCTAAAAATATATTTCAAACTACCTGTGCCTGCGACTTCATACGCGTAGATTTCGATTTTGATAAAAGGAACCCTTTGTATGTATGTCATACCAATGTATGTCAAAACTATAAACCTTGAAACTGGTAAGCAGCAATGGTACGACAATAAGAGATTATTAACTTCTTTATTTGTAAACCGATTGTTGCAAAATAAAAACAAAATGTAAAGTGAATCCCATGACAATATATTCCGGAAAATTACATCCAAATCGATTAGCGTGCATAAATATACAGGCGAACAGACAATATGACTGCATGAATTTTTGAAACTTTTTCTTTCGTGTGCACACAACTAAAAGACTAAAAGATAAACCGACAAAGATTTTAAACATGCTGAAAAGGATTCTGTTAGTTATCAATTCACATACTGGTAGATTTTTTAAATATTCTCAATGTACAAATACTACTCAACATATAATAAAATTGTCACTGATCGATTTCTGTACTTTGATTTGATTTGGATGCAGTTTTCAGTAATATATTGCAGTAGTCTTCACTTAACATTTAGTGTTTTTTCATATAAATCGGCTAGGAAATAAAAAAGTTATTTCAATTTAGGTCAAGCTCGTAATAGGTATCATGCAAATTTTCTTCTATACATGTAATAAGTCTGTAGAGGAGTAGTCTGTACATGGAAAATATAAAAAAATATATAAAACCATTATGTGGACGGATAATTAACACAATCTTTTTCTAACATTTTCAATTTTTTTGTATGTTTAACTATTTATCTTTTAGTTGTGCGCGCAACACGAAAAAATATGTGGCCAATGTAAATAACTTGTATACATCAAAATTTGAGCGTCATTCTGAATAACATTTAGTTTTTCTCTTTCATTTCACATTCTTCACTCAAAAGATATAAGTATTTAAATTGTTTAAGAAATGTATGTATATCTATACATATAATAAAACTGTAACTGATCGCTGTCTGTACATGGAAAATGTTTTCAAAAGTTCATAACGTTAGGACCTTTATATTAGCAAGCAAAAACAATGGTTTTTCAATTTGTCTGTTTTTCTGTATCTTTGTGTCTTTTTTTTTTTTTATTATTATTAACGTCAGGAATCCTCATGGATACACACCACCATCCAGGGGATGATGGAAGTGGTTATGTGAGACTCCTACTCACTAAACCTGACGGTTGCCGCCGCCGTCATAATGGGACACCAAGGGATCGCTTTCGCACTCACCGCGATGCCCCGACGTGATCCACGGAGAGGGCACTCCGCCACGAGGAGCAACCATATCTTTTTCGCAGGCTTGATAGATTGTGGAGGGATCCCCTTCCCCCCACCCAAGCCTGCTGCCTCTGAAGGGGGCCGAGACCCCGTTCTGGCCGGACTCGGTCTCAGGGAAACAGGTGTAAAACCCGACTCGACCATCATCGACCGTGCCCAGCCCCACCGCGGTATTCTCCCCGAGAGAAGACCACCGGTCAGGCCCCCTAGGAGAGCAGACTCTCGATACGACCCAGCGGGCTCAGCGACTCTGGTCAAGCCGCGAGCCACGCGCTGGGCCGCACTGAAGCCCACTCAAGGCAGAGGAACCAACGTCGAATCCGACAAGTCAGGAACCCACCACGCCCAGACTAACCATCGAAAAGCGCAACCGTGGCATCGAACTCGGCAAAGATCAACCCAGGCAACGTCTCGGACCATCTCCCCACCAAGCAATGTTCTGTCAATGCTTGGTAGAAAGAGGTCCAGATCCCTAAACGACGCAGACGGCCTCTTCCTCAGCAAGAAAGAGACCACCGCGCACCCCTCCCTATACAGCCGCGGGACCACTCCACAGTCTACTCTGCTAATCAGAGAAGTACCAGGAGTGATCCCGCAGCTAGCCCCGGCAAAGAGGGCTTGCGTCCTCTCACTCTCGACACCCAGGCCAACTTTCAACAAACGAAAGCAGATGGAAAGAGGCCCGAGCCCTCCCCCCCCGCGGGCAGGCCACCCCGAAAGGTTACCCGCCCTGGCCAGCCCCATGGACCGGGCACAAACCCCCATGACCGACCCCACCGCGCCGGGTATTAGCCAATGGGAGAACCCGAAGGTTCTCAGTAACCGTTGTTGAACAGGGAACACCACGAGGAGGTTCCCGGCGTTCGCCCCCCATGTTTGTCTGTCTGTATCAACACTATCAACATCAACAATACTATTTATTCGTAACTGAAACTTCACATAATAATGGATTCAATAAAAGTGTCATTGTTGTTGTTGAATGAGTTCCAGCTTAACTTGCAGAAGCAACAATCCCCCGTATCAACTTCTTCACTTTCTTGAGACTTTACCGCTTTTAGAACTTTTATAGTTTCGGCGCTAAGTACTATAAACAAATTGAGTTTCTCGTCTGGGAAGTAGACCGTCAAGAAATGCGCAGCAGAAGAAGAATGCTATTATTGCATGGTGTTCCTGATGACAAGTCGGAGGATCTCTCTGCACGAGTGACTTGTTTCCTCTCTGATCATCTGCATGTTAACCATTTTTCGAGCTCCATTATTAAGTCGTGTCACCGCCTGGGTCGCCCGTCCGAGAAAAGAACAAGGCCTATTGTGATCAAGTTCACTGAGCCTGCCGTTCGTGACAAAGTGTGGTTCTCAAAGTCAAAACTTAAGAGTACTGGCATAACTCAGTCTGAGTTTTTGACTAAAACTAGACATGACACCTTTCTTGATGCAAGACAGCGCTTCGGTATCAACAAATGCTGGACCAGAAATGGCATAATTAATAACATCGGTAGTGATGATAAGCTACACCAAGTAGAAACCCTGGGCGAACTTAACGCGATCCCGCTTATCCCAGGCTCAAAATCACCAACAGCTTCACAAAGTGTTCCCGTTTTAACGAACACTAAAAGTAAAGTCCGAAAATGCATGATAATGTCAGAAAAAGTTTGTGGTTTAAAGAATTTATTAAAAACAGTACAAAATATTATGCAATTCCTATACAAAAATATGTAAATATGTGTATAGATTATAGCAAAAAAAATATGAGGTAACAGAAAATTGTTACCTCATTTTTTTTTCTTTATTCTACGATTATAATAAAACTAAATTGAATACAGTAATGTTTCTAAAAATAACTTATTTGGTATATAGGGTAAATCTGTAAAACAAAGAAAAGCAGTATAAAAATAAAATAATATACAATTCCCTTATTAAAACTTTCAAATGATAACATTACAATAAACAAAAAAATGAGGTAACATTTTTTATTCTAAGGTATAATTATTATTCAATGTCTATTTAAAATAAAACTATTTCTAAAAATAACTTTTTAACATATAATATAAAACGATAATTAAAAGGATACTATTAAAAAGATTAAACCAATTCGATATAAAAAATTGCATTAAATATCTAAATAAACGTTAAAAACATTACTATAAACAAAATAATATAACATTTTTTATTCTAAGATATAATAATTATTCAAACTAAATTGAAAATTTGAATTTGAATATCAATGCGGTAAGTTCTACGGCATTGATATCATAAATCCATATTTTAAAGTTTTAGGTTGCTAATAATTTGGGCACTGAACGGCACGCTACGCTCTTTTTTTTTAACTCCTAACAACATAAGGGGATTCTGGTAAGCAATAGTGTGTCAAGCCAAAAGCCACAACCACATCAACCACATTGTTTAAGAAGAATAAAGTGTTGAAAGTAGACTTACCACAAAGAAGAGATTAAACTGGTAAATTATCTTTAAAAATATATTTGCATGATTCAAAATATGGAATATGCTTTATTACTTCAAACATAAAATCAAGGAACTTAATGTAGCTAAAAGTTTTTTCATACGATAGTCTGTAAAATGCTTTAAAATGTAAGTCATAAATATTTTTTTATTTTTGTTATTATGGCAGAACAAGTGAATTGCGTTTTTTTTAACAAAACCAGAAAATCGCTCGGTGATCGATCATGGCGAGAGCTATATTGTCAGACTAAACTTTTAAATAGGAGTGGTGAAATAGACACGTCAGTTGAGGAGCACAATCTTGGAGGACATTAGAAAAATGACATCCGGCCCGCTTGACTTATGAACGTTTGAGGAAAGTAGAGTTTGTGGTATGAATTTTTGTAGGAACACAATGTGCAGGATTGATCTCTGATACCGTGAGATGGTAGTCGGTGTCTTTTCGTTGTCGTTCATAGCCAAGTTGGAGGCAAAAAGAGTTTCTACAACAAAGCAAGAAAAAAGTGAATAGTAGTGGTGATTATGTTCTATAAAAATAAGAATCACTCTTGACTCAATATAACTCTTGACTTATTTTTTGTTTGTAAGCATCAAGATTTTGAATAACAATGGGTTTAGCGATACAATGTTAAGGTAAATGTTGTCCTAATATTTTTATTATTATTAAGATTTACTTAATAGTTCTTGTCTTTCGTCCTTTTAGCAATGTGTTATATTTCATAGTACGATACAAAATATCAATTTGCCTTAATCAATAATCAATCAGGTGGGTGCCGTTGCTATTGGTTACAAATACTTTAATCTAATCGGACTAAACAAAATATTTACATTATACAATAAGTTTTACCACTTAAATATGTAGTAGATAACACATAAATGGTTCGTTTTGAGATTTTTGACGGAAACCTATTCTCTATATATATTTTTGCTAAAATAAAATCTTAATATCATAACAATTATTGGCTTACTTTAGTTATACCATCGTCGACAGCTAACAATAACAATTTATAAATAAAGCATCTAATTAAAAGTGATTATACCATAGAAATAATTAAGGTTTTTTTGGAAGTTTGTTTCTTGCCGCTCACTAAATTACTGAATGATATTATTACGAAATAAAATGTAAAGTACCGTACAGTGTACAAGTACTTTACAGTGACAATAGATGGCACTAATTTGATTGACGAATGTGTTAAAAAATTTAATGTCGTATTGAAAAAAGTTTTATCGTCATTTATTTTTTGATAAAATTATAAGAATACAACCAAATCTCCAAGAAATATTTGTGTGTGTTGATACACTATTGCCTATTAGCACCCATATCCCTACTGTCTACTTAATTTTTGAAGTGAAACTTCTTTATCGGGCTTGGGAAAAAATTTAGTGTAACATTTTTTCGTTACGCGTGACATTTTTCCGTTACGCGCCAGCTTTTTTTTTACAAGGTCTGTTTTGCTATACCTAGAACGAACAACATCTCGAAACAGCAGAAACCATGATGAAGAATAATTTTATTTGTGATATAGTGACGATCCAACATGTTAAGAAGCCTAAAGTTATTATTTTTAAAGTGGATTCTTCTATAAGAATATTATACGTCAGATACAGTCGATTCACTTCTTACTTTTTAATTAATTAATATTAATGAAAATTATGACGTTTTTCTGTTACGCGCCATCTTTATTTCTAAATCACATTTAAAAGAAAATGTGAATTATATTTACATGTCATAAAGAAGTTTCACTTCTTACATGTGTACACTACCTAATACACACACACATTTTTTTTTTATTCCAGCCAGCTTAGGACCCGCACCGGGGCCGCTTTGAGGACGGGGCAGTTCTTTGGTCGACGAACGAACGCTCACCGGAGCCCCCGGGACTAGAGATCATCTCGTATCTCCTAATTAGTTTATCTGCCAACAATACAATGTCACATATTGAAATCAAATAAGTGGCAATTATTTTCATTAAAACGATCTTCAAATTGTAGTATAAGCGGTCTGAAACAATTTTTAAAACTATTATTCTAATTGTCGTAATTTTCCTTATTATCTAATAATAGAACAATTCAAGTTCTTCACTCACACTTCTCATTGAAGTACTTATTAGTGATGGGCAGAAGATACTGGCCGTACATCTCGTAGTTCGCTTCGGTCACATGGCGCACCTTCAGCATGTCTTCTTCGGTCTCAGGCATGATCTCCGACATGTCCCGGAGTGCCGCTTGCGGGAACAGCGTCCAAACCGTTACGCCCTCCTCACTCGCCATACGCCTACGGACTCACACGTAATACTTCTAACCAATGCTTTCTAATCTTACCTTCTTTATCTTTCTTTAACTCCAAGAAAGGATAAGGATGGATATGACATAAGGCGTATACTCACTTGCACTCTTTTACAAGCTCGTCGTAGGCATTGTCTTCGAGGAGTTGGAGCTGTTCATGAAATTCTTGGTCAGCGGAAGTGCTTGCGGAAGTAATTATTATTATTTTTATTATTATTTTTTCTAAAGACAAGGTTGAAAGCGATTTATGTATTCGTCTATGCTGACACTATATCTCCCTAACGTTAAGCGAAGGTAAGGACGGATATAACATTGGACGTGTTCTCACTCGTACTCCTCCATTGGCTCGCCGTAGACTTTATCTTCGTCGAGGTTGAGCTGGTAAAGATAATTTTGGGCGGCGGAAGTACTCGCGGTCGTGTTTAGTCGACGGACTAACGTTGGTTCAGACGTATCCAAGTCTATATCCTCAGAATCCGACGACGGACTGCGTATCATATAATAAAGGGCTTTTTTGACCATCATTGCTCATTCATATATTTATACTGCAGAATAAACTTTATATACTCTTTGTAAGCACATTGATCGGAAAATATTCATACGTACGTTTTCTATGCAATACTTTCTACTTTTTCTAAAGACAAGGTCGGATGCGCTGTATACATACGCCTATAGTGACACTCTATCTCTCTCTTTACCGCTAAGCGTAGATAAGGACCTATATAAACTGAAACATGTTCTTACCCGCACTCCTCCACTTTCTCGGCGTAGGCCTTGTCTTTGAAGAGTTCAAGTTGGCGGAGGTGATTGTTGGCGACGGAAGTACTCGCGGTCGTGTTCTGTTGTAGAGTAGGTGTTGTTGCACGCATTTCGAAATCTATGCGCTCAGAACCCGAAGATAGACTGCGTATCATATAATAAATGGTTTATTTCACTACAATTTCGTATTCATATACTAATACGGCAGAATAAACTTCATATCCCCTTTTAAAGCACATTGATTTGAGAAGAAATATGTCATACTTGAATTGTATTAAAAAATTGGGAAGTTCATCATGCTATAATGTATATACAAATAGTTACTCTCTGTGACTTTGTTTGCTCCATTTTCCTCACCAGATTCGAATCATAAGTCGTTTTTATCGCAATCCCAAATCAATTTATATTATAAATCTCCCATTAGTTTTGTTGTATTAGATTTTATGCAAATCAGATTTCTTTAATATACTTTTGTAATTTTGGAGCTGTAATTTTAATTATCTGAGCTGGGTGTAATAATAAAAGATGATAAAAAATTTAAACCGTGGTTCTCAGGTGGTCAGGTCGGAGGGACCTAAAAAAGTAACCAAATAATACTTCTTGTTCGTTCTTGTAATTAAAACCATACATTTCAATAGACAGTTACAATTAATATAAGTTAAATATTTTTTTTCTCTCGGTTATTTATTTACATTTCTGTTATTTTGCAGTATTTTTGTAGTTAAGGCAATAATTTTTTTATTGTTGTGTTTACTCGTTTAGCTTCTTGTTACTATAAGAACCTGATTGTAATCACTTTGTTTGGCAGGGAATTGGAAAATTACATATTTAAAAACCAATTAATACGAGATTGCTATTTGATGTCTAAGGAATTTAGAGGTGGCCGTTTTTATAATAACGTTATTGAGCAACGTTGTCAGTTGTCGTTGACCGGAACGCTCTCCGAAACGTCAAGAAACGTTACGCTCGGCAACGTTACGGAGTATCACTGAAAACGACAACATTGCCCATCGGTCGCAACTCGCAACGGTTTCACATGCAATATGGTGGGGATATTTATGACAATTGAAAATATTTCATAATGGCTGTTGCATTTAGAGCTGTATTTTGAACGTTTATGATCAAATTAATATATATTACTACCTCGAAATAAGAACAAATTATGAAGTAAATAATATAATATTATCTTATAATAAATATATGTGTTTTATACACTTTAACCTACCTCAAAATGAACATTAAAATATATATAGACATATTCATTTATCTCACTAATTCTTAACTGATTAATAATTTCGTAGTCTTAATCATAATTATATTAAGTTAAATGTACACTGACGGACACATAAACTGCATCAAAGTTCACAATTACTTGGGAATTAATATTTTTGAAAAGTATGCAAAATTTTTTGATTAAACTAAATGAAAATGTCGAGATTGTTCATTAATCATAAAAAAACACTATTTAAAAATAGAACTGCAGAAAAAAATAAAGTTATAGCCGCGAAAATAAAATTTATGCATAGTCTCAAATTCGTGCGTTATTAGAGTAAAGTTTGAAATATATTTTTTTTGCAATTTGCGATTTAAATTACTGTTACCAATAGTATTAATTATTAGTTTTTTTTAACTGAATAAAAGGTTTGTTACCATAAATATGGACACTTCGTCGGAACAAGCCACCCAAATTGTGGCATTGATGCGGGAAGATCTGTCACAAAGAAGGATGGCCAGAAATTTAAATTTAAACCAATAGTGTATACCGAAGATTTGTAGAGACAGGTTCTTATAAAAGGAGACCCTGTACTGGCAGAACAAGAGTAACCACCCATCGTGACGATCGATTTAATGTTTTAACTTCCCTACGTAATCGTTTCCTTACGTCAGTAAACAACAAAACGTAGCTGAATGAAGTGCATGATGTAAACGTGAGTGCACCTACAATAAGACGGAGACTTAAGGACGCGACAATCACCCTTTTTAGACCAGAAAATAGTCTAAAGCTGTCTGCAGCTCACAGACAAGCTCGTTTAAGATTTCCCCTGACCATCTTAATTGGACGGCAGAGCAATGGGCCTCCGTATTGTTCACTGATGAGTGTAGGACATGTTTAAATGGTGCAGATAGTCGCAGAAGAGTCTAGCGTCAACGTGGGGTGACATATGCTCAAAGTTGCATTGAGGGGCTCTTTCGTTTTGGAGGCGGTTCGTGTATGGTGTGGGATGGCATTTTGATGTTCGGGCGAACGGAAATTGTTTTCATCAATACGAGTGTGATCAATAGGTACGGTGAACGAATTTTTATACCGGCAATAGCTGATGCTACAGCCATATGTTGTAATTTGTTAAGTAGCGTGATCCGCTGACACAGGCAGGGACAAGTCGTATCACGTATGAACATGTCAGTCAGCTGTCAGAGCCGCTAGAGTGAGGTTGTGTTTATCGTATCTGTCGCGCAACATGGATTTCGAACAACGCATTTCGACTTTATGGCAAAAATTGTGACTGGAGATGAGAGTTGGGTCTATGGCTATGACCCAGAGACCAAAATGCAGAGTTCCCAATGGAAAACCAGTTCATCTCCTCGCCCTAAAAAGGCACGTCAGTCAAAATCAAACATCAAGGTCATGCTCATTGTTTTCTTCGATTGTGAGGGCATAGTGCGATCAGAGTTCGTTCCAAGAGGAACAACTGTAAACTCGGAATTTTATAAGGGCGTACTGCAACGCTTGCGAAACGACATACGAAGAAAGCGGCCAGAAAAATGGGCCAATGGCTTCCTTCTTCACCACGACAATGCGCCATGTTACTCCTCGCTTCTCATTCGTGAGTTTTTGGCAGAAAAAAATGTTCCTGTCTGTCCACATCCGCCATACCCACCGGATTTAGCACCGTGCAACTTCTGGCTCTTCCCAAAAATTAAAAGTGTCCTTAAAGGAAAACGTTTTGATACCATTGCTGACATTGAAAGGGCCACGACCGAGCAGCTGAAAGCCCTTCCAAAAGATGCCTTCCAGAAATGCATCCAGTCATGGAGTCAACGTTGGAATAAGTGCATTGCTAGCCAAGGAGAGTACTTTGAAGGAGATTAAATCAGATTCTATGTAAGCGTGATACTTTTTATAATATAACATTATTCACCGTATTTATTGATCACACCAGGTATGGTCCGTTAAAATGGTACAATGGTTAAAATGGTTGTACGCCGGCATCTTACGGAGTATGGCCCTCTACGGTACCCCCATATGGTTCGGGAGCCGCGACTCTAAGGCCCTCTTGCGACAATCGCAAAGGACCATCGCGGTGAGGGTGATCAGGGGGTACCGTACGGTGTCGTTTACTACGGCGACACTACTAGCAAGTGACCCCCACTGGGAACTCCAGGTGGAGGTCCACGCTGCAGTGTACTGGCACCGGGCCGACGCTCGTGCCAGGGGCGAAGCGCCTGAGGTGGCTAGGATCAGGGCAGGGGCACAAAATGTCCTGATTCAGCGGTGGAAACGAGAGTTGGAGTCTCCGGCCGCCGGTTTTTTCCCTGTTGGGGTGCTACTTCCGCACCTCAAGCGGTGGGTGGACCGGCGGCACGGGACTTTAACGTTCCGCCTTGTGCAGATACTCTCGGGGCACGGATGCTTCGGGGGGCATCTGCACAAGGTGGCGAGAAGAGAGGCGACCCCCTGTTGTCACTACTGTGATGAGCCACAGGACTCGGCTCGTCACAGCCTAGAGGAGTGTGCGACGTGGGACCGCCAGCGAGAAGAGCTGGCGGTCGTGGTCGGCAGCAGTGTTTCGTTGTCGAGCGTCATTTCAAAGATGCTCGACTGTGAGGACGTTGGAGTCGCCATGGCCTCCTTCTGCGAACAAGTCATTGCCGCAAAGGAGGCCGCGGCGCGAGTCAAGGAGCTAGCCTCTACCGCTGACCCGCTCCGTAGGAGTAGGCTGGGAAGAAGGAGGCGGAAGTATGCCCGCCGCTTCCTTCCCCAGCCGTAGTACCTGGGCTGGAGAGGGGGGTGACCTCTCTCGCCTATCATAGGCCTACGTTGTGAGAGTACCCTAAATTGATCGGGGCCCCTCATTCGGGGGTTCCGCCGGAATGTCACGGTGAGAGCGACAGCGATCCCGTGACGTCCCATAAGGCGATGGGGTCAACCGTTGGTTTTTTAGTGGGGTGCCTTAAAAATGGCAGCGTCTCCTATGCTGCTGGGTCACAGAAAAAAATTGTTTACGGATGGGAAAATTTTTACAATTGAGTAACATTTTAACAAACATTGACCGTATTTAAGGTCGAAACTCTAAGAAAGCTTCCCAATTAGTCGACAGAGTGCAACGTGGGCATTATCATATTTCAGTGATGGAGTGGGGTGTTAGCTATGAAGGAGTGACTGAGCCATATTTTTGTGAAAAAGGTATCAAAACATAGGTATCTTAAATAATTAAGATACCATTCTTGAGGAGGTAGTTGCTTAACTAACACCATGTTCAAGTATGGTCCTTCCAGCAAGACTCGGCGCTGGGTCATAAAGCTCGGTCTACGCAGTCTTGGTTGGAAGCGAACTCTCGGACTTCATCAGAGCTGAAGACTGGCCGTCGTCTAGTCCCGATCTTAATCCGCTGGATTATGATTTATGGTCAATTTTAGAGAGTACAGCTTGTTCTAAACGCCATGATAATTTGGAGTCCCTAAAACAATTCATACGATTGGCAGTGAAGAATTTCCCCACTGAAAGAGCGCGTGCTTCTATTGATAACTGGCCTCAACGTTTAAAGGACTGTATTGCAGCCAATGGACACCACTTCAAATCAGCTTTTTATTTTTTACATTGTTTTATATTTGTGTATTAAACTAACAGACTGTAGAAATAATAAATGTTATTTGCAATTGAAAAAAATTTTTTTTTCTTTGTTACAATATTTATGGCAAGACTAGGTATATGTGTTTATCTAATATAAATAGTTGTAATATTGAATACATAGTACTAATTGTAGTATTGTTATTATTTAACTTATTTCAATTTTCTTTTTTCTTGCATTATCCCGCGTTCTCATTATCTACTCCTTTCCCCGAAAGGTTGTCTGAAAGAGATTGCTTTAGGAATAAGACCGCCCTTGCACCCTATTGTAGCTTATTTTGTTTTTTTTTTCTATTTTTCTGTTTTGTGTGCAATAAATATTTTTTCTATCTATCAAATAAAGCATCTGGTTTATTTGCCCTATGTTTTGGCAGTTTGCTGTGCTAGATAAACGCAACTTAAAGTTAAACACTGTAGCAATTTCTACAATTAATTTTATTAAACCTTGACTCTTTTCTTCTGTAGAATGCTTGTGTTCTGCTACTGCAGTGGTTATGGTTTTTATAAGTTCTGCACACCTTATTATGTCCAATGTTTTAGACTGTAAAGCGACATTGCAGTAGAGAATTGTATTTATCTATAATACGTAGTTAAAATAACGACTGGAACGCTACTTTTCTTGTCCTCGAATAACCTTCCTGAGAAAGCTTTTCTAAACCTTTTGATATTTCCACAAAATGCTTCTTAAGCATAGATATACTTTGGTATTGATGAGACCGTGTGTTTTAAAAAGTTAATTGGTATTATATTGTAAAAATGAATTTTAATCGACAACAGTTGGTTGTAGAGAGGTATTCGATGTCCATAGGGGGGCAGCTGCCCCCCTTGCCTCTCTTTTGGGTACACCTATATAAGTTTATTTTGTGAATGGGATATTAATGAGGATTTGGTAAAACTTGTTAGTAAATGCGCCTCAGCAACTAACATACTTATATGACTTGCTGCCTGTTGATCCCTCATCGAATTTACTCCAAACCCCCTTTTTAAACAGTTCTTTCTTAAATGTCTATGTAATTAATCTTAACATTTCAGTGTTAAGTACATACGCCTCAAATTTGAAGAAAGATCTTTTTTTTAACATAGAGAAAGAAAGCATTGCGCAAACCTCATAGACGGTGGCGGATTATTACCGAAACCATATACCGTTGTACAAAAAGACCTAATCAAGCAATAGGAAGAAAATGTGAATTTGTGACTATAGATATCCAAATGATTAGTAGTTTTATTCTGCCGTAACACCAGTCATTAAATATTTGGTACGTTCGCTTATAGCAGTCGTATAGGTAGGACATTACATAATGTAAGAATTTTATATAAAATAACATATTAGATATCTCCATGGACCAACTAACCTGCCAGACTCAGGCCCACAAATAAGGTAAAAGTGGCAATAACTCCTAATGAAAACGGGTTTTTCTGCCAGGAGTTTTTTCATCACCATAAATTGCAACAGTCGTCGAGAATCACTGACCGTCCAAGATTGTAACCTAATAATAAATAATATATATATAACAGTATTTTATATGTGTGTATGATGACATGTTTATATAAATAATTGAAAAAAAAATTAAAAAACTTATATTATGTTTAATTATTAAAATCGTTGTGTCGGGGGACTCGACTGAGGTCGTTGCACGTGGTGTTTATTTCACTAAGTTTTCCAAGTTAATGAATGAGGACTTATAATACAATTTGATATTGGTATTTCGTTATTTGCCTTGGTAACTTGGTACTTGCCTTTCGATTTGCATGTGTATTTAGCGGTCCCCCAACGCAACGACTTTAACAAGTACATAATAATTTTATTTATATCCATTCTGTATCAGGAGTTTTGAAATTTTTTCATACTTTTTTTTCTGTATATTTATAATTTTATTTGTAATTTTTTCCTTTTTATATTTTTACATCTAGCTTTGACATTACACTAAATGAACACATTAATTTTCAATTGTTAAAATGGTTAGTATCAGTATTCCATAAGAACTTTTAACCAATATACCGTTACCGATAGCTAACAAGCTATATAAATAGTTACCAATGCAAGTAAAGAAATAATATATTCTAATAGTATAGTATAACTCCTCATTTATTAGCTCGGAAAACTTCCTATGTACAACGGTCCCCCGACGCAACAACTTTAATAAGTACATTAAAATATTATTTTTATCCTTTTTACAGTTCTTTTTGTGGGGGGGTTTCTTTTAACATTATTTTTTATTTTATTTTTTGTGATTTTGATCGTGTGGTTGTAAGTTAATAATGATATGACTTTTACCATTATAATAAACACATATTTAATAGACTGACAGTATCATGAGTTAAAGCCATAGAGGTTGTTTATTAATTTTATGGTTAAAGCACCTTGCAAATATGGGGCTCGTGAACAGCTCTGTCAGTCGACGAGCCTTCGAACCGCGAAGCACATCTGCAAGATGCACTATGGTGAAATGTCCCTCATATTGTCTTACGCACTCCATGATCTCCTGGCACAAGTCCGTCACATCCAATTTCTAGGAACAGACTGAACTTGAGCGACTAGAAGTATTATAAACTCTGCTGGCTGTATTCGAACAAACCGGTTAGTGATTGAAATTATAAGCTAACTAAAAGCTGAATGATTGAAACGACTTACATTATTCTAACCATAGAATAGAAATATGATCCATAATATTAACAAATTACAACAAACCTAAATAATATTAATCATTTGCAATACTACGCCAGATGATTGTCTTTAAATTGAAAAATTCTCGGTTCAATCCAGAGACGCAAAAAAAGAACTTTTTACTAATACAACATCTTAAATGTAACAAAACTATATAATATATTGAAGATTGCACTCTAGCTTTGTCGCTGACAAATCCACCGATAAATAGCGTTATTACACAAATTCTATGTCTATTATCATAGAATTATTATAATAACACTATAACTAATAATAGTATAAAGGCAAAAACAACTAACTATCAACTCAAGTCAAGAGTCAAATTACCATAAATGACCATAAACTGAATGGTATTTTTAATACGCTTTTATTAGCTTCGGATGTATATGTATGTATCTTATTAACGGAAACTTTGAACTTGATTTTTATCAACTTTGAATTGTCGGAATAATTTGAATCTTTCATGTCTAGCTATCAAAGAGCATTAACAATGCAATAAAAGTATAATGGGGCGCAACGGATGTGAGCAAAATGCACCTTACACATTATTTTCATATAGTTCTTTTACCTTTTTTTAATATATTTATTTCATCGTGGTAATAAAAATTAATATGTTCTTTCTTGTTATTAAAGATCAATCTAAAATAAGTCTTACTTACATTAAAAGAGAACTCTTTATAATTTTGCTATTAAAAGCAGAATCATTTGTGGTTACGAATGAAGCTTTTGATGAATCAAATAACGAATTGTTATTTGATTCATCAAAAGCTTCAAGCTTAAAGGAACCCGGAGCAATTGCGGACGCGCGTACCTTGAACTCATTTTTGGGGCGAGTGCAGTTGTCGCAAAGACTCGGTCCGCAATCATCGCTAGAGAATTGCTCCCCCAGGTAGCGTAGCACGTACGTGCGCCGACATTCAGACGTGTTCTCGCAAAACTCGTGAATCTGATTTAAGTTGTTCATGTGGATTTCCTTAGAAAACTCGTTTTTGTTTCTATCACCTGATGACAATTGAGAGTATGTAGAATGTGCGCTCATAGATACGGCTACCCTTCTGTTAAGGGTGAAGATTTTGTCCACTGATTCGCAAACCACTCTTTATGTCTATGTGTGCATAAAAGAAACAAAGGAAACCAAAGCACATAAAAATATATTGTTACTTAAATAAAAAATATTTGCGAATCCATATATTTTAATAAAATATTTTAACGATAAGAAGTAACAATAATATGATTTTTTTTCTAAGTAAGAATAAAATATTCAGAAACTTTTAATCTACACCAACAACACAATTACAAGAAACTATTTACATTATGAGATATAGAATTACTTACTTTCCAGCATTTTGCGAAGTCGCACGATGTCATCGTAGCTGTAGTAAAGAAGACAATCTGCGGGTTTTCCATCTCGACCCGCCCTACCCGTCTCCTGATAGTAAGCCTCTAAAGATTTGGGTAAGCTGTGGTGAATTACGAACCGCACGTCCTCTTTGTCCACGCCCATACCAAATGCAAGGGTTGCGCAGATCTGTATTATAACTTTTGTCAATATTTGATCTTGGGTGTGATCATCTAGTTATGTTTATCTTGAAGTCAAAACGAACCACTTTTATTTCACCCGTCTGCCACCGCGTCTGTATGTCAGCACGAACTTTGTCTGAGATATTAGCGTGATATGCTTCAGCAGACACGTCACTGGCCATTAACCGTTCCTTCATAGAGCGGCAGTCGTCATAGGATAAGCAGTACACTATACCGGAACACCTATGCCGTTGTTGACCAATAGTATCTAATTTAATATATTTATTGTAAAATGTATTAATATATAATTACAAATTCAAATTCAAAATATCTTTATTCAAGTAGGCATTTACACGCACTTTTGAATCGTCAATTACATTAAATCGGTCAGTATAGTCAGTCTGTGAGTAAGCTACCACCAGCTCGGAATGCTGTTCTGCTGAGAAGAGCTGGCCAGAAACTTAACAGTTGCTCTTTTTAAATAAAATTTAACATTGTTTGACTTATAAATTATAACATCAACCCTGCAAATGAGTCAATGACCCAAGTTCCACACATTTCGATCAACCAAAAACTCTTGAATGTTATAGTAAGATTTATTTAATAATATACCTTTAATTTTAGATTTGAAACCAAGAAAAGGAAGATCTAAGATATCTTGTGGAACCTTATTATCAATCAATTACTCAAGCCCATGAAGGATTTCTTAACTTTTTGAAGTCGAAATTTAGGCGTTACGAGCCTATTTTTATTTCTTGTATTGATAGTATGTCTGTCGCTGTTTTTTTTATAGTAATTTAAATTTTGGTGTATATATAGTAAGTTAGATAGAAAGATAGATAAAAACTTTATTGCACACAAAATACAAAAATAGGTGAAATAAAAACAAAATAAACAACAAAAGGGTGCAAAGGCGGTCTTATTGCTAAAGCAATTTCTTACAGACAACCTTTTGGGGAAAGGAGTAGAAACTGAGAACACGGGATAAAGCATTAAAAAAAAATGAAAGAAGCTAAATGATTACAATAATACAATTAGTATTATGTAGATAGAGACAATACATGAATGCATAACATTCACATAAATACATATACTATATATACAAATACATATAATATATTTATATATACATATATACATACATACATACATACATATATGATATGATATGATATTCTTTATTGTACAAATACATAAAATAACATGAACAAAAAAATAAACACGAATAAAAATAAAAAGCAAAAGTACAATAGGCGGCCTTATTGCTAAAGAACAATCTCTTCCAGGCAACCTTTGGGTACAGGACAAGTAGTGGAATGTGGAATAAGTTTTTAAACAAATAATGAATATACATACATAAATAACATAGTACTAAATAATAATATATATGCACTAAAATATACCATATAATATATATTATACATACATATGTTCATACATAATATATACGTAATTTAATAAGTACATGAAAATATTATTACTATAAAAAAAATAAAAGTTTATGGCAATGACGACTAGGAAATAAACATTGACAAAAGAAAAGGGGGTTTTAGGAAGAGTTAAGCGAATTAAGGTAAAATTCCTTCACTTTAATTTTAAATGTTGTCTGAGATTTTGCACATCTTACAAAAAGAGGCAAGGAGTTCCATAGACGAACAGCTTGAACCGTGAAGGAATTTGTGTAAAAGGAGGAAGAGTGGGAAGGAATTTCTAAAGTAAGGTTATCCTCGGAGCGAAGAGAACGTTCATGTGAGGAACCCAAAAAAATGAATCGTTCTTTGAGGTAAGAAGGGGTAGCGGGATTGAACAGAACGGAATAAAGAGTGTTAAGGATATGAGCACTCCTGCGAAGACGAATTGGGAGCCACTTGAGTTTAGCTTGAAAATGGGAAACATGATCATATTTGCGCAGACCAAATATAAATCTGATACAAAAGTTCTGTAAGCTCTCCAGTTTGTTTAAAAGTTCCTCGCTTAAATCAAGATAGCATATGTAGGCATAACCGATAATAGGTAAGAGAAGAGTTTGTGTCAGAGCAATTTTGGTTGAGATTGGAAGAAAGTTCCGCAATCTGCGCAACGACGCCGCAGACGCAAAAATTCTCCTACTGACCTCGGTTACATGAGGACCCCATCGAAGATACCGGTCCAATGTGACACCCAAACTTACAACAGAGTTACTATATGGAATATTAACATTGTTTAATACTAAATTGGGCAAATCAGAAAGATCGATCTTATTTAACAACTTAGAGCTACCAATAATTATTGCTTGGTTTTTAGCTGGATTTATTTATTTTATTTATTTATTTATTTATATCTTTTCCACTTAGAATCATAATCAGTGATCACTTGTGTACGTCAATATGGAAATGTCAGGAGGGCCTATTACGATACTAGATTTATCGTAATAAGCCCTTCTGAAAAAGCACTTCCATCTTAATGTTAAAGCTATGAGGGTTCCAAACGCGTCCTGGTCTGAGAAGAACCACACAACAAACTCAGCCGGATATATTTTTTGTTATTGTGATCACTGTTTCACAAACGTCAAACTTAAGTGCAATTTTGGAACAACTAGAACCTTCGCAATCAATCTGAAAAGAAGCCTAATGATTTCAGGCAACGAAAATTAAATAATAATAACAGAAAAAATATATAATATATAAATCTTCGGCCTGCCACACAACCAGTCACCGCAAGCAGCACCCGTTCACGAGCATAACACAAGAGCCAGCCATCACCCCCTTCGCACATATTTGAGGGAGGGAGGCAACCCGACTCCCGATGCTACCGCAAGTAGTGACTTCTAAGGAATCGGTGTGATGCAGAAGGTCGATAAAGCAAAATTAATTTACAACAAAAAACAAATTGCGGAGATTACTAGCTATTCGCAATACAATACAGATTCATTCCCAGGCCATACCGTCGTCGATGTAATCCTTTACACTATAGTAGGATTTTTTTATTAAATTATTTTTAACATATAATTTAAATTTATTTAATGAGAGGCTTAAGGCTTCATTTGGGAGCTTATTATAAAAACGTATACAATTACCCTTAAAGGATTTACCTATTTTATGGAGCCTAGTGCCGGGCATAGCGAGTTTATTTTTATTTCTTGTATTAATTTTATGTATATCACAATTTTTCTTGAACTTTGGAATATTTTTATGAACGTAAATTAAGTTTTCATAAATATATTGATTATAAACAGTCATAATTTTAAATTCTTTAAATTTGTTTCTTAAAGAGTCTCTTGGTCTCATATTATATATTGCGCGAACAGCTCTCTTCTGCAATGTAAATATGGTATCAATGTCAGCCGCATTGCCCCATAAGAGTATACCGTATGACATTAAGCTATGAAAGTAACTAAAGTAAACTAATCGAGCAGTTTCCATATTTGTTAATAGACGTATTTTTTTAACCGCGTATGCAGCAGAACTTAGTCTGCTTGACAAATCAAATATATGAGGACCCCATTGCAATTTTTCATCTAAAGTAATGCCCAAGAAAGTAGTAGATTTGACCAAGTCCAAATCCTCATTATTTAATTGTACATTGGTTCTAACATTTTTAACATTTGGTAAACTAAATTTGACACATTTCGTCTTTTTTTTATTGAGCAACAAATTATTGGCGTTAAACCATTGTACAACATCTGAGAGAGCATTGTTTACATCGTCAATAACAGATTGCCGTCTATTAACTTTAAAAGTAAGAGAAGTATCATCAGCAAACAACACTATCCCATGTTTTTCCCTCACTAGGTGAGGTAAGTCATTTATGTAAATGAGGAACAAGAAAGGCCCTAAGATAGAGCCCTGTGGCACACCTATTTTTACCAAAGAACCAGGGGAACGTTTTCCGTTTACATCAACTTTTTGAATTCTATCATTAAGATATGAACTAATTAAATCTAGGGACTTATTTTTAACTCCATAATGTTCCAACTTTTTTATAAGGATTTCATGTTGAACGCAGTCAAACGCCTTAGATAGATCACAGAAAATGCCAAGTGCATCCTGTGATCCTTCCCAGGCTTCAAATATGTTTAGTAATAGCTCAACACCAGCATCTGTTGTAGAGCGACCGGCAGTGAAACCAAACTGGTTTTTGTGTAAGAGATTGTTTTTACTGAAATATGCCACAAGTTGACTAAGAATTATTTTCTCAAAAATCTTACTAAAAGTGGGTAAGACTGAAATAGGTCTATAGTTACTAGGATCTAATGAACAGCCGGATTTGAATAATGGAGTTATTTTACTTTGTTTCATTAGATCAGGAAATATACCATATTCTAAACAATTATTAAATATTAATGCTAAGTCTGGCGCTACAATGTCAATTATAGACTTAAGTATGTCAACAGAAAACCCCCAAAGATCACTAGTCTTTTTAATGCTAATTGATCTAAATACTTTGATTACTTCTTGAGCATTAACTTTTTCAAACTTAAAACTGCTAACACATTGATCTACATTCTCTCTAAGTAAACCCATAGCTGCAGCGGTAGAAGAATTTAAAGATAACGTTGTAGTCACTGGAATATTAGTAAAAAAGGTTTCAAAAGCAGTAGCAACCTCGAGGTCAGACGTAACATATTTATTATCTATATTTAATTTAAAGTCGATCCTCTGGGATTTAGCTCTTCCAGTTTCCTCATTAATTATTTTCCAAGTTGTTTTTATTTTATTATTGCTATTTCCTATTTTATTTTTAATATGTTGATTTTTAGCTATTTTACATTGTTTTTTAAAAGATTTGGAAAATAATTTTACCTCATCCCTAAACTCATTACTAGTATTAAACATCAAGTCCGCATACATATCATATAATTTTTCTCTATTTTTGTGTAACTCAGTAGATGCCCAATCACTAAACACTAATTTATCATTAACAACCACTGTTTTTGGAGTAAATATAAAGTTAAATAATTTAGTGAAAGTACTAAAAAAGTCATTATACATAATATTGGGGTTTGAATTTTTCATCAAGGGCAAATAGCGTACTAAGCCATTTTTAATTTGTTCGATACGTTCTACAGTCACTGGTATAAAATTTATTTTCTGTTTTGATTTATCTCTCTTGCTACAACTGAATTTAATAAATTGGCCATAGTGGTCAGAATCTAATGTATTGAATAAACATTTAAAATTTGGAATAACACTTGTAAAAATGTTATCAATACAAGTGGCACTACTGGTTGTGACTCTAGTAGGCTCCATAAACATGTGTAAAAGATTATAAGATTTGAACAAATTTAAAAACTTTATACTTATTGAATTTTGTTCAAGAATATTAATATTGAAGTCTCCACAAATGATTACCTTTTTACTAGAATGTGATAGTTTATACAATACCTCATCCATAATCTTTTCAAAATGTTCAAAGTTAGATGACGGTGGCCTATAAACATTTACAATTATGAACTCTTCTAATTCAACTGAAGCAAGTTCAGTTGTCCGCTCAACAGAGTGGCTCACTATGTCCTTGCGTTCTTTGAATTTTATCTGTTTATTTAAAATAATTAAAGAGCCACCATGTATGGAATTAACTCTGTTGAACGAACTACCAACCTGGTGGTTATTGAAATTAAATATTAATTCATCATTCTTAAGCCAATGCTCAGTGACACAAAAAATATTAATATTAAAAGTATTTAAAAACAATTCAATTTCTAATACACTGAATGTTCTGATGCACCAGGTTGATACAGTTTATGTTATGGTTTTTATTATTTATTTTAACAATTTTTGTATTTTTATGATCATCATTAATATCATTATTTGATATCTTAATTATTTGGCTAGAGGATATCTCTACTGTCTTAATGTCTAGTTTAAACTACTACTAATACTACTATTACTAGTTGGATTTATTTCCAAGCTGTTTTTACTTATACAAGTAACTAAATGCTGTTCAATAGAAACAATTTTAGCCAAATTATTGGCTGTCATAGTAAAATAATATAATAGCGATGAAGCTACCCGTCTTTTAATATATGGAGATAGGTAATACCTACCATTAGTCAAGTTATAAAAGTTACTAACATTAGTGTTAGTGTCAATCACATGAAATTTGTCATTATACAAACATAAATTATATATCAGTAAGTTTATCTTATATCTAATTTTATTTTCGGCCTGTGGCAAACCTTGATTATAGGGTAATGAAAACCAGACAATTTTATTAACATCTAAGTTACTTATAGTTTCAAAACATTTTTTAAATTCTAAATGATTTACATTATCTCTATTTCCTACAAAAATTATTATATTTGTTGACTTAGTAAATTGTTTACTTGAATTCTTTATTTGTCTAGTAATATTTATTAAATTATTGTCAGGTGAACAGCTGTTGAATACATTTTGTTTTTCAAAATAAGAATTTAGTACAGATCCCATTCCTTTTCCAATATTATCGCTAAACATATAAGTATCATGTACAGGAGTTAATTTGAGGGAGCCACTATTATTAGAAACAGGGATATCAACCTTGTCACACAATATTTTATCGGGGGAGGACAATGTTGGTTTTACAGAAAATAACTTATTATTACACTCAATTGAACAAATGTTAGTCTGTAAGTTCATACATTCCAAACTATTTTGTGATTTGATTGATACTCATACCATGATTTTTACACCAACTGGCTATGATCTGCAGATCCGAATTAATTCGAGTGATAGCAAGTGGAAGTTCTTTAACACTAACATGTTTATATATCTGGAGATCGTCTGCATACAAATGGTAAAGAGAGGATAACTTTTGATTTATTGTATTTATAAACAAGGAAAATAGCAAAGGAGATAATACGCCACCTTGCGGAACACCGGCATTGACTTCCAACCACTTCGAATACGAATTCCTTGCAGAAATTCTTTGCCGGCGTCCATACAAATAACTACGAAACCAGTCAGTTACCGCAGGAGATATGTTAAGAGAACTTAGAATAGCCAGCAGTATATCAAAGTCCACAGCATTAAATGCATTACTAAAATCAAGTAACACCAATACTGTAACCTGTTGATTATCCATGCTTTTCCGAATATCATCTGTTATCTTGACTAATGTAGTAGTAGTGCTATGACCAGGACGGAAGCCGGATTGGAAAGGATTTAAAATATTATGTTTAGTGAGAAAACTACTCAGTTGTTGGTGGACAAGGCGCTCCAGTACTTTAGATAGGAAAGGGAGAATGGATATTGGACGATATTCGGTAAAGGAAGATGCATTTCGTTTTTTCGGTAGTGGTATAATATGAGCGCCTTTCCACAAGTTGGGAAAGGTGTTGGAAGTAACGGAATTATTAAAAATGGAGGTAATAACGGGAATACAAAAAGGAAGAATGGGAATGATCATCTTACGACTAATACAGTCAGAACCAACAGCATCAGATTTAATCGCCATAATGGTTCTCTTAACATCACTTTCGGAGAACTGACCTAGAAAGAAAACAGGATTATAGGCATACATATACATACATAGCACATAAATAAATATGTTATATACATAAGATTAAATATCAGCAATTGATAGGTAATGACTATACAAGCGACTTTTAAAAATTAAAATTGATTCAGAATGTCGGATTTCAGCAGGGAGATCGTTCCACAATACCACCGATTTGCAGGTAAATGAATTACAAAAATAACCTGTGAGCCTAGAAGGATTATGCAAACGGTTGTCCTTGCTAGACCTCAAGTTTTGCCGTTCATTGTGAGAGCCGAGAAAGGAAAAACGTTGCTTTAAGTAAGAGGGAGTATGAGGATTATAAAGAATAGAGTAAAGAAGAGTGAGCAAGTTATTAAAAATGTATAAAGAAGCGACCGTAAGAATACCGAATTCTTTAAAAACTTCTCTTAGGGAGTCTCTAGCTTTTAAGTTACAAATAGCCCGTATAGCTCGTTTTTGTAAAATAAATATAGAATTAATTTCGGCAGCGCTGCCCCATAGTAAGATACCGTAAGACAATATACTGTGAAAATAACTAAAATAAACGAGTCGAGCCGTATTAACGTCTGTTAATTGTCTTAGATTTTTAATTGCAAATGTATCGGGACACTACGAAACGGTCACTGAAATTGAATATAATATGCGTGTAAAGCAGTCTTTCCCAAAGTGGGCGATAACGCCCCCTTGTGGGCGCTGGAACCCTAGAGGGGGGCGGTGAGGGACTGAGAAAGATTTGGGGGACGCTGGTGTCATTTAGGGGGGCGACAGATGATTTGTAACTTTATCTTATTCATATTGGAAAATTCACTAAAAATTATATCCTTCTACTACACAACATCCATTTATTAATGTTTTTAAATTTTAAATAAATGTAAAATGAAAATTACATGGTTACCGAAACACATCCCTTCTAGGTACAGTTTCCCACAAGTCGCAAATTCGTATCTTTGCCCGTATCGATTCATTTTTCATCTATATTTAATACAAAGAATACGCTTCCAATAGTTATACAAGTTTATAATTATTTATAAACCATTAATATTCTAGTTTATTATATAAATAAAACTTGACAATATATTAAATTGACCTTATAACATATAATTAGAATGGCACGAACTCGAGATGAAGCGACGCGAGATATCGCCAAATGTCTTTGCGTCAGAAATTTAGGGTACGCTGCTTTGTCGTTATAAAGCAGTCAGTCAGCATCCTTGCAGGCTTCTACCCGACCTACCATCTAAACTCGGACTTACCCTAATAACCTTTGACGAAACTCTTGATTGCCTTCGACGTATGAAGAACGGAGAAATGGTAGGACCTGACGATCTTCGGATAGAAGCTTGAATATCGTTTAGCTCTGTTGGTACGAGCACACCAACATACCGAAACCAACACCAACAGACATAAGACCGAAACGAAACGCTTACTGACCTATTTAACCACATTTTGAACACTGGAAAGATGCCTAAGCAGTGGCGACATAGTTTTATTAAACCTATTTACAAGAGAAAAGGCAGTGTTCAAGACTGTGGTAATTATAAGGGCATTAACTGGTATTTCACCGCCCCGTTGGTCGAGTGGTTAGCGCAGACGCCTAACTTGTCACGGCGCAACGGGGCTCGGGTTCGATTCCCGGCAGAGCACAGGCATTTATGTGATGAGCATAGATGTCTGTGTTTCTGGGTTTGGTCGTTTATTAAATATATTCTCAGTATTTATATGTGTATTTCTATGTATTCGTTTCGTTGTCTAACACCCTTAACACAAGCAAATAATTTGCTTACTTAGGGGTTAGATCAATGTGTGTAATTTGTGCCGATATTATTATTATTATTATTATATTATTATTATTATTAAGCTTATGAGTCATGCCATGACGATATTTGTGCACATGAGCGACCTCAGGCTCCGCCAAAAGTGCACTGTCTCTGAGTCTCAATGTGGATTTCAGCCAAGATCGAGTACTATAGACGCTATTTTTGTCTTCAGAACTCTGATGGAAGTATACAGAAAAAAAAGAGCTCTGCGCGTAACCTTTTTAAATTTGCAGTAGGCTTTTGGCTGTGTGCCTCGTCAGTGTATTTGGTGGACATTGTGATTTAAAGAAATCCATCCATCCTTATATTGAGACTATCAGAGACATGTACCACGACTCCTATGGTTAGGACCTCTGTTGGCGACACCAAACCCTTCCTGATAACAGTAGTTGTTTACCAGGGCTCAGCCCTTGGTCCGTTCTTATTCACTCTCGGCTCACATCCAAGACCAGTCTCCATGGTTGATGGTGTATGCCGATGAAATAGCACTCATTGATAAGAATCATCTAATGGCCTATATTTTATACAAACTTAGTTATTGCTTGACTACATTACACCTGATGGATATTGGAAATGTAGTCATAGGTGGTAAAGCGCATTAACTTAGCAATCTATTCGCTCTACTCTAGTAGAGACTCACATTATATTCGGACGGAAATACCGACGCAGGCAAGTGGTTCCATTCCTTCGCTGTACGAACTAAAAAAGACGAAGTAAAGTGCTTCGTTCAGGTAGAAGGAATGTCCACATAGTCTCATAGTCTCATAGTCTCACCAAAATGTATCCTATAGAATACGAAGAGGATAGTCATTCTAAGCCAGTGTTCAAGGCTGTGGAGGTTGGGTTTAACTTATTCAGTGTCACCTATAAGGGTCTTTGCTCGCCTTTCAATTGAGTTCAGAACCGCAAGATGAGACTTTACGGCACCAGTATATATGTGACCACAGCTCTAAAAACACACGACAGAATTTGTGCTTTGTATAGTACAAGTAGCTGTCCCGGTGTAAAGCACTGTCGGACCTTCGCAAGAACGGCAAGCTTTTCTGCTGCTGTTTTTGCTCTGGACTCAATGAACCGACCAAAGTTGAAGTTATCCAAGCCTTTTTTTTTGTCGTTGGAAAAATGCGTTTCCGCATCGTCACCCAGGTCAGGAAGGCGATGGCCGGGCGGTATGTGCGGCACCCGACAGCATAGGAAACGCTGCCATTTTTAAGGCACCCCACTAAAAAACCAACGGCTGCCCTCATAGCTGCAATGGGACGCCACGGGATCGCTTTCGCACTCACCGTGACGCCCCCGATAAGGCTACCCCGGGCAACCAGTGTACCAACCAGAGGTCGCCCCCCCTCTCGCCAAGTTTATTTATTTATTTATTTATTTCATGTACCAGAAATTTCATAAACAACAAAAAAAAAACCTTCCAACTGAAGCCGGTCACTATATTCCAAGGATACATTCTGAAAACTAGGAGCCAAAATGAAAGGGCTCCTTATAGCGGTGAACAGACACGTCTGCGTTTTGGTGGCATTGAAATTGACAAGATTAGCATTGCCCAATGCGGAAACTGCCTGGAGTTTGTCATTCAAACGTTGCACCATGGCTTCTCTTTCAGACTGTACTTAATCTCTACTAGTTCGAGAACTTGGCAGATATCTTTTTACAACTGTGCTCTCACCTGATACCTATACCCATAGATACCGGGCTTCAGCTGATCGTTAATGTACAACAGATAAAGGGTTGCAGAAATAACGGACCGAACGGAGCTGGAGCGTAAGTTAAACCTATGGAAGGGTACGCTTGAGAATGGTGGTCTTAAACTAAATATATCGAAGACTGAGTACATGGCTTGCAGGAGCCCAGACTCAACTACTATCCATACAGGTCTAGAGCCAGCCGATAAGTTGGAAAAGTTCAGGTAACCTGGATCTGTTATGCACAAGCCTGGAGGCATCGATTACGATTCCCAAGGCCGGATAAGCGCTGCCTGGACTGGTGTAGTCTGTAATCGCAGAATATCGCCTAAAATCAAGGGGCTGATAAAAAGGAGCGTCATCCGACCGCTTCTTATATACGGCAGTGAATGTTTGCCAGTACCATCTCGGAACACACAGGAAATTCAAGTCACGGAAATGACTGACCGAATGACGGGGGAGGAAATGATGCTGAATTGGATGTGCGGCGTTACGCGGTCTGATCACATACGTAAAACATTCATTTGAAGTAGTCCAAGATCGACGCCTGAGATGGTATGGCCACGTTGCGCGTCCGTCTATGAAATATGTCGGATGGAAAAGCCTTATATCAAGGCTTTTCCATGGAGTGAGATCTCTCGGACGTACAAGGAAGTGCTGGATGGATGTCGATGACCGTGCAAAGTGGAGTAGGTTGATCAGGAAGACAGACCTTGATATACGTCAGGATGAAAACCAGGAAGATGAAGAAGAAAACTTTTAATTGTGAAAAGTGGTATTACTATTGATCAATCTTAACTGTTATTATTTTTTTTATAAAAGATGCTTTTTATTATGAAAAGTTGTATTACTATTGCTCAATATTAAATGTAATTTTTTAATCAAAAATACTTTAATTATTGTAAGGTTGCATTATTATTGCTTTTTCTGGTAAGATGACTAACTGACTAATCTAATCTGTTATTCAAGTTTTTAAGATGAAAAAAATTGGGGGGCGTTACAAAATAACTGACTTTCAAAGTAGGCGTTGGACGAAAGAAGTTTGGGAACCTCTGGTGTAAAGGATATTATGTGAAAGTGATATTTCAAAGATTTTTTGGGAGCTGTCTTCAAAGATAACTAAATTTAAATGTTGTTGTGCATCAAAAACTTGAAATGGATATTAATGAAGCATTCTGAGTACACCAAGTATAATCTAGATGTTCTGGATTCAATTCGCACTTTAGAAAAAAAAACATTTACATTAATTATTATTTACTCGACTTATTTATTTACCCGACTTTATTTTTCACGTAAATTATATTAGATTTGCCTGAACCCGAACGCGTTCGAAACTAATTTGACTTTTAAAACCATTCGGGGTAAATAAACGTTTTTTTTCCTTTGCTAAATAAAATGAATATTTATCGTTTTTTAATTGTTATTTACTATCTTATTAAAAATTTGCGTATTGAGTATGGAGCAGGAATAACGTTCTTACAACGGCGCAGAAAACGATAGTATGAACTTCTGCGCAATAAATAATGTGTGTGTAGATTGCTACGATAGGGGATAATAAAGTACTATATCAGAGACAAATTTCGTCATGTTACGAATGTTTTTGTGAATACAGCGCGTTATGAGACAGGTGCGTTATAAGAGGATGCTTTTTAGCATTACATGGATTCACCGTGCGGGTGCCGGGCCCATCGTGTTTTAAGGAGAGAAGTGCAAACCATCCCTGTAACTTTCGACCCAGGGGTAGGTGTTTAAGGGGCCTCTTTATGATGCGCAAACACGCTCTCCTTCACTGTCTACGCTCCTCCCCTACTTTACCAAATTGAGAAAGAACCTACTAATGTCGCCTTTGAAATACGTTCTAGAAACAAAACGATGCTTGTTCTAGAAAGGCCAAGGTCTTTAAGTAAATTATATAGAGAGTTGGATGGAGAGGTATAACATCTCGCTCCCACTTCTACCACGTACAAGCTAATTATAAATTTATTCCTGAACAGTTCGTAATACTTATTAAGTTTAAATGTGTGATCCTTGACTCTGTTTGTTTCCCAAAGATATGCTTAGATGTTTAGAATATAGGAATAAGTCCTGTCTGGATGACGAAACACCAACATGCCAGGGGATTTTGTAACGTTTTTCACACGTGCCCATCATGAGAGTCCAATCGGGAGCAGTGTCTTAAATAAGGCTTCGGTTTTGACTTTTGGGAGCAACCTTCTTTTACAAACTCCACAGAAACTTTGGTGGTTGCTCTACCCTTCCGGGCTCTTGTTACTGAAAGACTAACCGCTTCCCGTACGATTTCTAATACTTTATCGTTACACGGGTTTTGACCTCTATCAAGAAGTACCCTAAACCCTACTAATAAGTGTTTCGTGGTTCCTACTGCCTCCCCACAGATGTTGCAAGTCTTTTCGGTGGCTTTGCCCCATCTTACTAAATTACTTTGATTTGAAGAGTCATTTGGAATCTCTTTCCATGTTACGAAGTTTATACTACTGTTAATGGTCTTAGCAAGTATTCCATACAATAAAAAAAATATAGGTATATTAAATAACAGACTTACTCCAAAAAATTTTGCCGAATTAGCTCTGCGATCTGATTATTTACGAGCTTAGGTTTCTTCTCCATTATCAATCTGTAGATGAGGTTAGGACGGTTGAAACTGCTCAGGAACCATTTGCAGTCACTGACCTGTTAAGGAAACGAATATATATTTATGCCTCCGTATATTTAATGGGTACGTAATATGCGTGCATGTGTAGGGGCTTTTCAGAAATAAAATAATTACTGAAGTAAGATATTTTTGGTGGTATAAGTATAACAGTAAAAGTTGTTTTATTCGGGACTTCGATGATAAATGCTTTAAAGTTTATGGGGTGAACATTATTAGTATGTAGATTAGCGTTCACACTACAACCTGTAGGAACGTATTAAACGGTCATAAATATTTATAAATTTGAAATATAAATATATATTAATGAATTTTATATATATATATATATATATATATATATATATATATATATATGTCGGGGAAGTCATTAGTACGGGAGCTAAATGACAACGAGGCGCAAGCGATACGTCATCGCTTCGGCAGAGTCCGGTCTACGATCGTGCGGGTCGAGTTGAAGATGTATTCTCACTCACTTTACCTTCAACTACCGTGCGGATAACAAGTCCGGGAACTGTCTTACGACTCGTTGTGACACGTACATACTAGTTGATTTAAATAAGTGTAAAATAATAATAGTTAATAAAACATTGTAAGAAGTTACTTTGTTTTCTGCTCGATACCCTTATCAAGCCCATAAATATGAACTCTGGCGATGATCAAGACTGTGAACGGTATCCTGAACCGACATCAGAAGTGAGATCCGAGCAGCTAAACGGAAACCATACTGAGAACACGCTGCGTTGTGAAAAAAATGGCGGGAATGAAGATAACTGGAAGTTATTATTCGAAATGCAAAATTCGAATATGAAAGCCTTAATCGAAGCCCTAAGCAAACCTCAACGTTTTTCTCATGTGAACCTACCGGAATTTGACCCAGACAAGAATGATGCCGATGCACGGTCATGGTGTGCAACTTCGGACCTGTGTTTTGCGGATAACCCTATGGAAGGAGACCAACTTATCGTCACTATCAGTAAGGCCCTCAAAGGAACGGCATCAATGTGGCTGTCTTCAATTACATACCCGGGAATGACATGGTCTGAGTTTAAACAATTATTTACTGCAAGATTTGTTAGTACGGAAACACCTGCGGGTACTCTAATAAAATTAAATAGTGACAAACCCAAAGAGGGTGAAACCTTGGCGGCATACGGTAGTCGTATTATGTCATTGTTATTTAATCGTTGGAAGAATCTTACCATTGAACAAATTGTGGTGGCAACAACAGTGGCACACATTTCTCAGTTCGATTCAAAATTACAAAGAATGGCTTTTACATCGGAAATAAATAATCGCCAACGATTACAACAAGAGTTACAAGCTTTTACCTACCTGAAGCGTAAATCAAATGCAGCACCGGATCAACAAACCTTTGACCCCAAACGCATGAAGATGTCTCCAAAATCATCAATTAAATGCTTCCACTGCGGGAAGGTTGGCCATAGACTAGCGGATTGCTTACATAGGACACATGCAAAAGGAAATTCGACGAAACCACACCACGTTCAAGCTTCAAGACCCAACCCACAGCGGCCAGTTGCTAGTACTAGCTCCATTATCTGCTACAAATGTGGAAAACAAGGACACATTTCTACCAGATGTCCTGATGGAGACGGCAGCACACAAGAACCAAACAGTCTACACTCTACACAACGAGCGACAGGTGAACGTGTGCGTTGTTTTCCCCCGGCTGGAAGTTTAAAACATCAAGGTCAGTCTTTTACATTTCATTATGATTCTGGTTCTGAGTGTTCGCTTATTAAAGAGAGTGTATCACGTAAAATTAGTGGTAAACGAGAAGAAAATGTAATAACTTTAACCCTAGAAGCCTAATCTACGTCTCGGAGACGTACACGCATTCGAATATCGTTTGTATTTTTGTAACGGTTGAAGCTAGCGCCTCGTGCTCTTTTGTTACCTCGGTGGTCGACGGGAGCTAGAGGATGGTGCCCCTATCGTTAAGGTAAGTCCCGCCATTTTTGATTTATTGAAGTGTTGCACGCCTGTGAGACGTATGTTTAGGCTTTGTGTAACTTTTAACTAAGATTTTGTAATTTTACTTTTGTTTGTTTTTCGTATATTTTATATCTGTTTTCGGCGTTGTTTCAAGTAAAAATATGACACGGTCTTATATATTAGACGAAGACCAAATTTTTGAAATTTTAAACTAGGAAAACAATCCTTCTCAGGAAGAAGGAGATTCCGAGGTTGAGAACGACCAGATTATCGACGACATTCAACGCGAAGACAAAAATAATGAAGAGTCTGAGTACGTTTCGTCTTTACAAGAAACTGGACCCTCTAAAGAAACCGACTCAACCCTTGTTGCAGAAGTTGGTCCATCATCTGGCGCAGGCCGTGTTTTACTACCTACCAACTCAAAGTGGATTTATTGTGTTCATGGTCGTACTCTTCGAGGTAAGAATGGGCATATTTAGTTCGCTGATAAAGCTCAAACATATCACAGAACTCCAGCTACGTTGTAACATTTATTTGAACAGAATTCATGAAGCAATTCAGAACAGATTTGGATGGAGATGAGATTTGAAGCTACGACATTGAAGAGATCTTTACGTGAAAACATAAGCCAAATACTTGATAAATCTAAAGATTTAAATTAAATAAATTAAAAAGAAGAACCCTGCCCAAAAATAACGGAAATACTGCTCCTTTTTCTGATATAAAAAAAAAACTATGTCAAAATTAGTTTGTAATAAATGTAAAAAATCTGTATGTAGCAAACAATAGGTTGATATGTGTAGACTGCTCCTAAAGTAAAGCTAGTCTTTTAAAGACTAATTAGTTGTTATGTTTGTTCTAAGAATAAATAATCATCTTAAAAAAAATGATATTATAAAAAATAATAATATATGTATTAGTTGATTTTGAAGAAGTAATTTTTCCTTGTTTCAATTTATGCATATTGTTTTTTCGTCATAATGAATAACTGTGATTATAGTTATTATTATTAACAGTGTTGTTTTATTTTTAATTTATGTTCCAAATTCAAATTTGTGCTTAATAATAATAAAAGTAATTAAGTAATATACCTAAAATAGGGGTTTTTAAATGTGTACGCCTCTGAGACGTATATTAAGGCTTTGTGCACGTCCGACATAGATTATGCTTCTAGGGTTAAAATGAATTAGTCAGTCCAGTGTATATAGCACTGTTCAGATTTCTTGTGTTGTTGAAATCGATAGTCATTTAATCGAGATTTTATTTCAAGTTTTGCCTGATATTTATTTGCGTTGTGACATAATGATAGGTCGTGAAATACTATCGCTAGGCTTCAGCATAAATGTTTTAAAATTTCAAAAGCGCATAATGTAAACAACTGTAATTTATATCTACCCTCTACAAATAATCTAACTCTTATTGATACTGATGTTACTGCAGAACATAAGTCATTAATCGTTAATCTGTTAACTCAATATTCGGACTACTTTATTACCGGCATGCCGCGAACGCGTGTTACAACAGGTGAACTTGTTATACGTTTAATGGACCCTAATTTAACTGTACAAAGGCGTCCCTATCGGCTGAGCGCAGAAGAAAAACGAATTATGCGCGAACGTGTAGACGAATTATTGTGTGCAAATATTATTCGACCGAGTGATTCTCCGTTCGCGAGTCCAGCCCTTTTAGTTAAGAAGCGTGATGGTTCGGAAAGAATGTGTATAGACTATCGTGAACTTAATAGCAATACCGTACCCGATCGGTATCCTTTGCCACTTATATCAGACCAGATATCGCGTTTACATAAAGCTCAATATTTTTCAAAACTAGACTGTGCTTCCGGTTTTCATTTAATTCCTATTAAATCTGAGGAATCTATACAGCGTACTGCGTTTATAACACCGGACGGTCAATACGAATATTTGACTATGCCCTTTGGACTTCGTAATGCCATATCAGTATTTCAACGGGCCATTATTAGAGCTCTAGGCGATTTAGCAAATACATACGTCATCGTATACGTCGACGATATTTTGATTATTTCGGAGACTATTGAGGAAGGTATCAAAAGACTCGGCGTAGTTTTGGAAACATTAACAAAAGCCGGGTTTTCCTTAAATATGGCAAAGTGTTCGTTCTTAAAAACGCAACTAGAGTTTCTAGGATATGAAATCAAATCGGGAGAGATTAGGCCTAACCGTAGAAAAGTAGAGGCGTTATCTACTCTACCTCCACCATCCACCGTATCTCAATTAAGGCAATTTATTGGCTTAGCAACATATTTCAGAATTTGTGTTAAACTTTTCTCGTGTAATGGGTCCACTCTATAAACTAACGTGTGATAAGGTTCCATTTTCATGGCAACAACGTCACGAAGAAATAAGAAATGAAATAATTTCCATTCTTACAACAGAGCCCGTTTTAATGATTTATGACTCACAATATCCAGTAGAAATGCATACGGATGCTAGTGCTGATGGGTACGGGGCTATTTTATTTCAACTAGTAGAGGGCAAACGTAGAGTGGTTGCATACTTCAGCAAAAGAACCACACCGGCGGAGTCGCGTTATCATAGTTACGAACTCGAGACCCTATCGGTTGTTAATGCGATTAAGCAATTCCGGCAATATTTACACGGTAGAAAATTTACAGTTGTAACTGATTGTAATTCGCTCAAATCTTCTCGTAAAAAGATCGACTTGACACCGCGAGTCCACAGGTGGTGGGCATGTTTACAGTGCTTTGATTTTGATGTCGTCTATAATAAAGGTAAAGATATGGCACACGCGGATTTCTTGTCACGAAATCACCCACCCATTATTGATCATAAACTTAATGCAAATTCAAAACCGTCTAAAGACTTAAAGAAAATAGTTAATTTAACTGAACTCTCCGGTAATTGGTTACTTGCTGAACAAAAGCGGGATTCTGACATTTCGAAGCTTATTTCCGACTTAAATAGTAGACAGTTAAACGATGACGTAGCTAAGACGTATGAGATTCGTAAAGGTGTCCTTAATCGAAAGATTCAGCGCAACGGGCGTTCTAAGTGTTTGCCAATACTTCCTAAAGCTATCAGGTGGTCAGTAGTTAGTAACGTTCATGAGTCACTCATTCATTTCGGTTACGATAAAACTTTAGAAAAACTATACGATTGCTATTGGTTTGAGGGAATGTCTCGTTACGTTAAGAAATTTATTGACGCTTGTGTTACTTGTAAGGTGGCAAAATCACACTCGGGTAAGGTACAAGCTCAATTACACCCCATACCTAAAGTAGGCTCGCCCTGGCATACCGTACATATAGACGTGACGGGGAAATTAAGCGGCAAGAGCGATCATAAAGAATACGTTTTTGTTATTATAGACGCGTTCACTAAATACGTATTACTATTTCACACGGCTAATATCGACTCTAAAAATAGTATCAAAGCGGTTAGAGATAGTGTAGCTCTCTTTGGTACCCCGACTCGAATCATCGCGGATCAAGGTCGTTGTTTCGCCAGCAAAGAGTTTAAAGAGTTTTGTGTTAGTAGCAACATTAATTTGCATTTAGTCGCGACTGGTTCTTCGCGTGCAAATGGACAGGTAGAACGAGTAATGTCAATATTAAAGTCAATGTTAACTGCGGCAGAGGTAAAGGATCGTCTATGGCAGGATTGTTTAGGCGATGTACAACTTGCAATTAACTGCACTGTCAATCGAACTACAAAAGCTAGTCCGTTAGAATTACTAATCGGTAAGGTAGCGCGGCCTCTATCGTTGATGGCGTTAGATGACGTAGAGCCAGAAGTTAATTTAGACGTCATAAGGGAAGATGCATTACATAATATTGAGAAAGCGGCACAATATGAAAAACGTAGATTTTATCAAACAAAGGCAAAACTAAATAAATTCTCGGTAGGTGATTTTGTTATAATTATGAATGAAGAAAGAAATCAGACAACGCGGTTATAGAAGTTCTGGAAGGCGATCGTTATAACTTAAAAGCTCTTAATTGTAATCGTACCTACAAATACGCTCACGATAGGTTGCGAAAAGTACCTGATTGCCAGGGTATAACTGATGAGATTGATGTAGATCAAAGTAACGATGAAAACGAACAGAGTACTTAAGTTTGCATGATGATTGGACTGTACCAGAGGTTGTCGTGTAGCCGTAGCTCAGTGGAAATCGGTGTCTACTAGTTGTAGTCCGTGAGTACGCCGTAAGCAGTCAACTCTGGCGGAGGTCAGGTTCAGTGGGAACATAGAGTCCGGGAGAGACTCGGCGTTCAATTAGGTTGTTCGCATAAAAATAAGTAACTGAAGGTTACTGGACTATGTTTAGTCATGAATCACATGTAGATTATAAATTTTCCAGTGATTCTGGACTAGTTGATGTCTCTAGTGAGATTCCGCGATAATTAAATCAGTTATACTCTGAGGGTAATTTAATACTCAAATATTTGCTATACTTAGAGCACTCAGATTGAGAATTTGATCGGAAGGACTTATTTAATTTTTTTAAAATTATTATTATTTTCGATTGACTGTATAGTCAATAAGTACAATGATAGGTCAGGAGTGACCGAACTATATTATGATACTGTGTGCTAAATATTGTTACAGAATAACACACAGGGACGTGTGTCCCGTAGGATGGCCGTGTCGGGGAAGTCATTAGTACGGGAGCTAAATGACAACGCGGCGCAAGCGATACGTCATCGCTTCGGCAGAGTCCGGTCTACGATCGTGCGGGTCGAGTTGAAGATGTATTCTCACTCACTTTACCTTCAGCTACCGTGCGGATAACAAGTCCGGGAACTGTCTTACGACTCGTTGTGACACGTACATACTAGTTGATTTAAATAAGTGTAAAATAATAATAGTTAATAAAACATTGTAAGAAGTTACTTTGTTTTCTGCTCGATACCCTTATCAAGCCCATAAATATGAACTCTGGCGATGATCAAGACTGTGAACGGTATCCTGAACCGACATATATATATATAAAATTCATTAACATCAGCAGAGCTGAACATGCACTTGTTACAGGAGCTGTGGAATACTGACTGCCAGCTGCAACTGAGCTACCGTGGCGCTTGACATGGCTTATGTTATGTATATAGACAGACATTATATATATGTATATTCTCATTTATAGTAAATAAAATAAATATATAATATAATAAATATATTATCACTAGAGTTTCGATCGATATTTAATAGTCGGTATTTCAGAAACACCTCCAAATGAAGAAATTACATTCAGAATCGTTATAATCGTGATAATCACATTTGTTTTTTGTGGAAATGGCTTTCGAAATTAAAAAGAATAAAGTTAAATAAAGTGTGCTTCAAAAAAAATTTCCAACCAATTTGGTATTGATGTCTATATTAGGTATATTATATGATGTATTCAAAGATACAGACTTAAAAGAGATATTTTTTGTAATAAAGCTTTTATGAACCATGATGCCTATTAAATATAGGTATATATGTCGGAGATCAAGGTATATTAGTGACTTGCTCATTATTGATGGAGTCATCTGGTGCAGGATCTGTAGCGTAGATCTCAAGCAATTAAACCACAAAGACACAGAGTGATAATTCCCGTATTAAAATGTGTGTAAGCCATCATAAATTACTTAGTAGGTATATAGTTATTAGTATTACGTGAACCACTGGTCCCGTTTTTAGGTACCGTATCACTCTCTCTAATAAAAACCACCACCGACTCGTAAATTTTCGTAAGCGCCGTCATATGACGCCGTCATATATTTACCTGGCTATATTCACGTAATTGGAATCGGGTTTCGTTTCCAATAACCCCGACTTAAAACTATTGCGGCAAATCCCTATTAATTTACTTACTGGCGGTAACACAGTCTGGTAAAATATATTTAATTAATGTTTTACCGGGTGAAATATATTGGATTGATATTAAATTGAGGTTACTTAACCACAATCTCTTGACTCTATACAAACGAGTCACTATCAGTTATTTAAATAAAAAAAAGTAACTCTTGAAAAAATATTGAGTTTCGATGATCTACTCTGTTTTCCTATTCAAACAAAAAAGTAATCACAGCAGGCCCTTTATAGCCCCATTATCCTAATGTGTCCAGGGCTTTCAATAGATCAAAAACAGCCCCGTGTGTTCCTTTCTTACCTTCAGATTTAGAATATCTAATATGTCCTCGCGCACTCTCGGTGTGGCTGTGGCGGTTAGCGCCATTATAGTCACATCTGGGTAACACTCCCGCAGTTTGCCCAGTCGCTTGTAGTCCTCGCGGAAGTCGTGACCCCACTGCGACACGCAATGCGCCTCGTCTACTATGAATCTAAAGTAGAGAAGTTTTTAAATTCTTTAACACACATAGGACTACTAGTACTAATTGGATATAATTTGTTCAATTTCACGCAGGCATGTATCATATAAAGACTTTGAATGACGTCTACTAAAACATAGCTATTATCTTTAACTATTAATATATAAAAATGTATCGCAAAGTACAATAGTTGCATGGTTATGACGGAATTTCGACTCATAAACAACACTACATGATTGCCGTTTCCATATGTACTTGGTCATAAAACACTACGAGTGCTTACTATGAGTTTAAGTGCATCGAGGATTGGATAAAACTTTGGCACAAGTGCAGGTAAGACTTTTCATTCGTGTCGTTGGAGAAGAAGGGAGTGGGTGGAGGAGGGTATATATTGTTACGTATTGTGTTCTCTAGTTAAATTTAAATGAAATACTAATATAATAATATACATCATTGATAAATATATTTCATAGATGTGGAACGTTAATCTGTTTTGGTGCTAATATTGGTGAAAATACGGTATGTTACTCTCACAAAAAAAAACTACGCGTTTTTAAAATTATGAACAGACAAGGCGATAAATTTGGACGCTGTAATTCTAATAAAAGACGTGCTGCGCGTAAATAAATATCCTCTCCTTAAGATATCTTTCCTGTCATCTCTATATTTAAATTTTATAAGTGGGGAGTGTACTTAAACAAACCTGGAAATTTTCCCCTTTGAGTGTAATTTTTTTAGTGTTTCTCGAAACTTTTCAGATTTTTCAATCTTTTCAGGCGTAACGTATAGCAGCTTGAAGGAGGGCTCCTTCCTCTCCAGGTCTTTGTAGATCTCGTTTTCATCTTCAATTGATACTTCACCAGAAATGTGTGTGGCAGGAATCTAATAAATTATAGGGTAATAAAATTGAAAACAAGCGAAGCCAGATACTTCGCCGGCATATATTTACTCTATTAGTGTGACTAAGTGGTAAAAACATTTTGGATCTTAAAAAACTGTGTAGAACAAAATTAATAATGAGTTTAAGATAGTTGTTCGTACTTACAGCCAGTGCTTTTAACTTATTGACTTGGTCTAATATGAGAGACTTTAGTGGCGATATGACTAAAGTTACGCCAGGCGTCAGTACGGCTGGAAGCTGGTAACACAATGATTTACCTGTAAATGGTTTTTTTTGTAATACGAAATAATATCACGAAATCATTCTTTTGCTTATTTAATAAAATGTATATTTTGTCTATTATAAAAATAAATAGAAAAACAAACACTTTACAAATAGAACTTATTGCAGATACAATGTTTTTAGAATTAATTCGAAACAATGGTAAAATTAACAATGATGGTGAAAGACAACTTACCCCCACCCGTAGGCATAAGAACAAAACAGTCGTGTCCTGATAGCGTGGCGTTAATAACTTGCATTTGGTTTGGTCTAAAGGACTCTAAACCAAATTTATATTTAAGCGTCTCCATCATGGGACCAGAATGTGGATAGTCATCACTGTCAAATTCACCTAAAAATCAATCGCGGATACAAAATGGTAAGAATGGTAATATCAAACTTTTGTGGAAGGACAAAAGGGCAAGAAGTATTTCTAACAACACGCATTCATAATTCACTGGTATTACTGATAAGGTAAGTGTAAATTTCCCTAAATGAAAAACAATTTATCATTTTATTTTATACTAGAGAGACAAAAAACCAGACTAGATCTGCATTGCAGCGCCATCTACCGAGTCTATTTGTAAATACAAATCATCCGATGAGTTTTGGTTAGTCACGAAATATAACCGACATGTAAACAAGTTATATATTGTTAGGTATCAAAGGTATTTTAAAAATAATTAGTGGGGAGAAATTATTTTGAAATACCTTTGCTGATCTTAACTTTGAATAGCTTATCTAGTGTTTTATTACTGTCATAGTTTATTAACTGAATAAAAATTTAACTTTGTAATCTGGATTACGTGGTATTAAATTATGTTAAATATGTAAATGTTGTAAATACTTTGAGTTCTTATTATTTTTTTAATTATATTTCTACATAAATCCTATACATAACTATATACGACGATGTATATATATATATACATATGAAATTAGCGTTTTGTGGGAGAGGAACAAAAAGTCGAATATTTTGTAATATATTTATCAAAATATGAACCATTATTTTCAATGCACTTTTGCCACCTTATAGGTAGTTCATTGATCCCTTTATTAAATCCCTTCATATTGATTGAAGGCGATTCGGACTGCCCCATAGGAGCAAGTCCAGGGAGTACAGTGTATGTCCTAGACATTCTAATTTGGTAGCCGTCTGTTTTGCAATGTGTGGTCTAGCGCTGCTTCACTGCTGCTGGACACACCAGTCGAAATAGTCTTGGCAGACTTAAGAAAACTGAACAATATCGGGACTAGTCAACCAAACGTTTACAAGTAATTTTTTTGGATCAATTTTCGCTTGGATCAGGATTTGGCTGGCTGACCAGGATCCAAACATTGCGATGAGCGATTCCGATTTTCGTAGAGAATCCATTTTTCATCACAGGTAATTATTGTGCCGGTTCAGTAATATAACGTAGGAGTCGACGCGTTTTTACCGGTTTGCACCTTTCAAACTTTTTAATCTTCCTAATCTTCAAGTTGGCACAAAACAGTTTTATCACTATGCAGCCTGTAACTAACTCGGACATGATTTGCGATGGATTCGCTTCCATAATAGCCTTCAATTCTTCATTATCATCTTGGGTCTCCGACCTTCCACTGGGCTTGTTCTACAGGTCGTAAACTTTGTAACCAAAAACGAGCTGTGTTTTCTTTTGCAACACGGCCGCCATACACATAATTAACCCTTCAAGTTGTATCCGCAGCACTGGTGCCACGGTGGCACTCGTATTCGTCAATAATGCGATATTTTAAGTTTTCCATTTTGTAAACTGGGTAACAGAACAGAAAAAACTGAAGAAGAAAACAAATGAATGACGGTCAACGAAACATAAATACATGTGTAAAATACAGCTGTAAAAATCTGAATTTGGAATTCATTACCAAAGAGGAGAAATTTGTGATTAAAGTGGCCAGTACGAAAAACGCCAATTTCATATGTAAGGACCTAATATAATATACCTATTGGATTATATAAACGATAAATTAATGCTATCAAATAATTATGTTTAATTTATAATATAAAAAACAATATTAATGGTTGGTGCTAAATTATGCATGAATTATAAAATGTGCATAAAATATGTATTGCAAAGAACATAGAAAGTAAGTATAAAAAAAGAAAACTACAATAAAATATACCTGTAATTCCGTCATTTGTCACATTTCCGTAAAAGTTCCCCATAGCTTCGTAATTACGATTTTTTGCCACATTCATGTATGAGATATCTGATTTAGAATAGTTCACTTTCATAGTTTCACTTGAATTCTTCTCCTCAATATTCTCCTCTATTGAATCATTGTAATTGTCTTCAAACATTTCCTTATTATATTTTGTCCCACCATCGCTATCAACTGCTTTATAATTTGTTCTATTTATATTTTCTTTACTACATAAAGAATCGTCTATACAATTGTCGATCTCATCGTCATCGACATCAAGGGAATGGATGTCTTTAGTGGAATGATCACTGTCATCAAGATCATTGTCATCAAGATCATTGTCATCATGATCATTGTCATCATGATCATCAACATTGTCTGTGTTATTAATCATAGAACTTGTACTTGGACCAGCCTGGAAATTTATTGAAGTGTTTGCTACTTCTGGAGTACTTTTTGATACAAATTTAGAAAAAATATCCTCTCTTAAAACATCAGGATGTGATGGGGTCCTTAACACAAAGTTACTTATAAAATGTTCTTTGTTCTCACTTGAACTTGAATGCGCTAGCGTAGAGTCATTATTTAAAGGAATATTCATGTTTAGACCATTACACATCAAGTGGGACATAGTATTTTCTTGTACATTGTTGTTGGTGTTATTATCTATTATATCATCTATTGAGTTGAAAAGGGCATTACTTTCAGGGGACATCACATTATTAATTTCAATGTTTATTAGTTCTGAAATATTTTTTAACCTATCTTTTAAGGAATAAAATCTCATATAAAACTTTTTTTCCGATTCAGGAAGTTTATTAATTCTAATATAAAATGCGTCACAAATCTTTTCTAAAAGTTGTATATAGATGGTGTGAATTTCTTCTTTGTCTTTGAAAGTATAACGGTCCTGAAACCAAAATTTGTCATTAATATACTTTTAGTTTTAGATAATAGCGCGTCGTTAACAAAAAAGGCCTCTGGTGAAAATATATTCAGTAACTGGGGTAAAGGCAAGGCAATTGAAGAATTTAAATGGAATATGTTAAATCTTCTATCTTCTATACCTATAAAAGACAAAGTATGTATGTATGACCGATTTTAATCAAATCAGAGGATCTTTATTTTTCTCTCTCTCTTTATTTAATTCTGTAACGTTTAATGACGATCGGAACATTTTCTCTTGGACTGTCAGTGACATTTTTTTTACTACAGATATTGTTTTTTACATCAAACTTTTAAAGGTCAGTTATAATGTCATGACACTATCCATGTACTAACTAGAGAAACAAGTTGAAGAAAATGAAATTCAGATTGAATCATAATTATAATCGAGGTGGTTAATTATAAATAAGTTTATTTTTAAATTAAATATATTTTTTATTCTGAATTAATACATCTTTAAATTAAGGACGCATTTACGGTCATGCGCAAAATTATCAACTTTTCGGTACATAATGCTACAAAATCAAACTTAATGTAGTGAAACCAATACTTGCAACACATAGAATGTTTATTAATCTTTGGTAATCACATAGAAAATAGTGTAATATTGTAGTTTTTAATATTAAAAAAACAATTTTCCGTTACGTATTTTATGAAATCGGGAGGAGTTTAGGTACATTTTTGTCGTAAATGTTAAAATATATTTAAGCATGAAAAATACCTTAGCTAAGAAGAAATACTCAAATAACAAAGTAAGAAAGAAAAACCTTAAATAAGTTACGTAATATATCAGAAAATAAATAACAATATTTATAGTTTTTTATCACGAATTTGTGGATGACTCTTAATGTATTTCAATAAGGTTCATTTGATGTGCTATTTTAGTTGATCCTTTTTAACAAATATTTATAAAATTCAATTATCACCTCAGTCGGCGTGAGGCCGTTGCCGGGAGTGATCGCTGTATCGCTTGATAGCAAAATGTTTATTGGTAAAGATCGCTGTATGAACCAGGGATGTTACGAATGTATGCATTCGCATATGCGAAAGATTCGCATCATTTTAAGCATTCATATCAACACTCGCATTAGCATCAAACTATGCGAATCTTATGCGAATGCGAAAGTTTAAAGTTATGCACGTCGTGACGAATAGATGACAGTTTCACCTGATTGGGTTTTGGGCGCCAAGGTAAACAAATAGGAAGCGTTTTAAGGTTGCTGCATCCTAGTTTATGAGTGTATAAGGATTTCGTTATTGGTAAAAATTATATTACGCAGTGATTATTCACTCACTGGTGAACAAGTGTCAAAGGGGACGAGTGCTTATTCTTAATTATTATTGTAAATCATTCTAAAAATTGGCGTATCTTGCTCGACAATTCTTCAGCGTTCCATCAGCCAGTGTACCAAATGAGCAATTATTTAGCGGAGCCGGCCTTATATATGAGCCACTTAGAAATCGATTAATAGGTGATAAGGCTGCCAAGTTATTATTTCTAAAATATAATTTGCCTCTTTTAAAATTCGATTATTAAACATTTACAAAAATGTCTAAAATATGACATTCCTAACAACTAGTCTAAAACGAAATGTATTAATAAAAAAATACTGTATTTTTGATAACTATTTTAATTTTTCTTATGTGTTATTGTTTATATTATTCTAGTTAAGGTAAAAACACTTTAATAATTATCACGTAAAATCAGATTTATTCATAATACCTACTTAATGAGTCTCCCTTTTTTTTTCTTTTTTTTTTTAATCGTTGGAAAAATGCGTTTCCGCATCGTCACCCAGGCCAGGAAGGCGATGGCCGGGCGGTATGTGCGGCACCCGGCGAAACCCCCCTAAAAAACCAACGGCTGCCCTCATCGCTACAATGGGGCGCCACGGGATCGCTTTCGCACTCACCGTGACACCCCGGCGGAACCCCCCCGATAAGGGTACCCCGGGCAACCAGTGTACCCCTACGTCATAGACCCGGTGCAATGGTGAGAGAGGTCGCCCCCCCCTCTCACCTAGGCCTACGGATGGAAAGGAATGGGCTGAATCCTTCTCCTTCGCAGCCTCCCCCGAGTTAATGAGTCTCCCTAGAGTAAGGTCCACCAAGTATTGTTGCCCTTGAAATATGACTAATTTATTATAGTATATTCTAATTCTATACTCAGCGTGACATCTACAGCTACAACTGAGAACTCTATGTCAGTTATTCTCAATCCTTAATGATCCATCTTCCCCTCAGTACTTGAAATATAAATTCAATTATTAAGAAACACCTACGATTTCCAATTACGTTCTTCGTTTAACTATAATCTATGCATACCTTTACACCGCACTGGTTTTTTATCAAACTCTTTCACACTACACGCTATCAAACTTTAGTACGGCCTTCCTGATTCACTTCGACGAACCCCCAAATACCTTCTTGAGATGGTATAGTTTCAGTTATTTTTTATTTTACTTTGTTAGCGTAGATGTAGATGTTTGTATGTGTATGAATGTATGTATGTGTATGTATGTGTATGTATGTATGTATATGTATGTATATGTATGTATGTGTATGTATGTATGTATGTGTGTGTGTATAAGTGTGTCTATATAGATAACTATATATTATTGAGTATATATGTATATTTTTGATGTTTGTGTACAAGTTGTTTTATGGATATTCATTCCATATTATTTTGTGTTCTTTTTATTGTGCCTCCTCATTTGTAGATTTCAGTTTACCATGTGGGTAGATTGGTAGAGAATGCTTTAACATTAAGTCCGCCATTTGTACCATTTTTTTTTGTGCAATAAAGATTTTAAATGAATAAATTTAATTTATAACTTTCGTGCGTCAGTCTTATATGGAATTTATATAACATGATTTTGAACGATAAGAAGTATTAATTGCTGTAGGTGATCCTACAGAGGTTCCTATTCTAAAATATGATCTATATTATTCAAACTTTAGGTGGCCATATTTTTAAAGTTTATGTTATGATAGTTTTAATATTTTATCTGTGCAATGATAACATGTCAAAATAACAATCAGATGGAAATGGTATTCCGCTTCTATTTTATAATTCAGTACCTAATTCTAGTAAAGTTTGAAAATGTGGGCAAACACATTTTTCTCAAAGAACAGAACGCTATCATAATGTTAAAATAACAATAAAAATCATAATTATATTAAAAAACATAATATTTGAATATGTTAACATTACTGTTAATATATTCGAACATTATGATTCAACATTCCAAATGACTCTCCCAGATCAAAGTAATTTAGTAAGATGGGGCAGTCACCGAAAAGTCTTGCAACATCTGTGGGGAGGCAGTAGAAACCGCTAAACACTTATTAGTAGGATGTAGGGTACTTCTTGATAGAAGTCAATATCCACGTCACCACGATAAGGTATTAGAAATCGTATGAGAAGCGGTTAGTCTTTCAGTAGCAAGAGCGCAGAAGGGTATAACAACCACCAAACGATCTGTGAAGTTTGTAAAATAAGGCTGCTCCGAAAAATAGCTCCTGATTAGACTTTCATGGAGGACAAGTATGAAAAACATTACAATATCCCTGGGATGTTGGTGTTTCGTGATCTAGACCGGACTTATTCCTGTATTCTACACATCTAAAGCACGTGATACTTGTGGCGCTCACTGTGCCCTGGGAAACATACAGCGTCAGGGATCACACATTTAAACTTAATAAGTATTACGAACTGACCAACTATCTGACCGGGAATAAATTTATAGTTAGCTTGTACGCGGTAAAAGTGGGAGCGAGAGGTATAACAGTGAAATCTCTCTGCAACTTACTTAAAGACCTTGGCCTTCATCATATAGGGGCCCCTTAAACCTACTACTGGGTCGCAAGTCCCCTCTCCTTGCAACGCGATGGGTCCGGCACTCGCACAGTGAATCCATGGAATGCTAAGAAGCATCGTTGTCGTCTATCCTTTGGAAATATTCAGATACGGTTAAATATTCAGAGACTAGCGAGTCTCGGTAAATTTATTTGTAACATAAGCAAAGAACTATCACAATACGAGTATTGTGATAGTTCTTTGCTTAATATTATGGGAGGTACAGAATTTTATAGGAATCTTCCTAAAGTTATATATCCATCAGTATTATGATACGAGTTATGATCCAGTATCAAAGTGATCACTACAGATCTATGAAGTTTTTTTAATGATAAATTTCGAATAGCATTCACCCATTTTGTCTTTAAATCTTTATCCTTAGGATAATGACTATATATGGATAATGATTAGGATAAATCATTATCCCTAGGATAATGATTCCTAAAGAAAACAGAAATAAGTAGGATTAGATATCTTATTAAATCAATATTTTTAACACATTGTATACTACCAATACATTTGTATGACAAATTTGACTGTATTTAGTATGTGTAAAAAATATAAAAACTACATTTCTTACTTGTTAAAACTGCGATTATAGTCGCAAGGAATATTTTCCTTTTTAACTCCCGACTAAAAAGAGGCGTGTAATAAGTTTGACCTGTCGATCTGTGTTTCTGTGTATCAATGAAGGGGCAAAACGCGTGGACGGATTTGAATGCGATTTTTTTTAATCGACAGATATGTTCATCGAGGTGGTTCTTAACTATGATTGGTCGAAATAAAAAATCGTCTCTAAGACGTTTTATTGATGAAAGGTTCTTATGCAATTAACTGTTCCCAGTGCAGCTTTGCCGCGCTATGTAGAAAAAAAGCCTTGTTATGTAGGCCAAAAGGTTTTTACACTTATTTACTCAGGTGAAGTACTTTATTAGGGATAGCTGTTGCCCGTAACTGCCTCCAAGTAGATAATAAAAAAAAATATATATGGCTTATGATCGTAGTCATAAAGAATCACGGGCAACAGCTAGTGATAATATAAATCCTTTCATCATAGTGTTATTAGTGATTGTAAATCATTTTCACTCGCAATTTTTATATTTATTAATATTCGTATACACCTATATGAAAAAGTCTTGAATCATGTTACTTAATCGGTACATTTATAATTTAATACATTGTCGAAATTTTCACGCGGATCCTTATTTTTTTCTCGTATTAAATATAACCTATGTTTATCACAGGAATAATGTAGGATTCTAAATGCAAAATATTTTATTAAATCGGGCCAGTAGTTTTGGAGCCTATTCAATTTAAACAAAACAAACAATTAAATCTTTCCTCTTTATAATATTACCTAGTGATGATGATGATAATGATGATTATAAAATATAGCCTATGTTCATCAAGGATAATGTAGGATTTTAATGCTAAAAGAATTTTAAAAATCGATCCAGTAGTTTCGGAGCCTATTCAATTCAAACAAACAAACAAACAAATCTTTCCTCCTTATAAAGTTAGTTTAGATTTATAGAAATACTTAAACATCTGAAAAATTGTGTGTCTGTAGGTTCATTTAGTACAATTAGGAACCAGTAACATAAATTTAAAAAACAGAAAAAATAAATAAATAAAAATTTTAAAAACCCCCGATACAAAAAGACCCCTAAAAGAATAAAATTATTATTATTACATACATAATATCAATTGCAGCTATGAGTTGGGGGACCGTTTAAAAAAAAGGAAGAAATGAAAATGCAAGTAATTAATAAAGAAATTACAATATCGAATCGTATAGTCTAAGTCCTCAATGATCAACTTCCTAAAATAGACACCATCGTCAACGTACGTACAACGGTACCCCGACGTGTTTTTTAATCTTTTAATTTATTTTTAAAGCTAGTTATTATTATTTTATTGGCTCAATAAATATATTTTAAATTATAATTAAAGTAAATCATTTTGTACAACTTTTACTTAAATTTGAACTCATACGTTGAAATATTAGGTTAGTTTTCAACATTTTAGTAAAAATGAAAATTGGTCACTCAATAAGTACTAATTACGCGAAAATGGAGATCGATAGGTAATTTCGATTGCTATCTCTTTATTTTGTGTAATAAAATGAGTGATTTTTGGTTTACCTATTCTATGTATAATAACTCTATGGCACTTTCACGCTTTATATTTTTTGTTATATTTTTAACATCTACAAGTCGAGATATTACTATTAACTGACTTAACAAAAGAGTTTCTTAGTACAAATATTGAAAACCATGTTAGTAGTTAGGACTACTACTAATATTTCAACGTATGAGATCAAATTTAGTCGGGGGACTGTTGTACGTACGTTGACGATGGTGTCTATTCTACGAAGTTAATCATTGAGGACTTAGACTGCAAAAGGTTGCAGAATGTTTTTTTTTTATTATCTATTTTATATAATTTTAATATATAATAATGTATGATAATTATAACAAATACCTAATAATTGAAACGTCGCCTACCTAATAAATCGTGATAATTAAAGACTACATATAATTTATTTAACGTAAATTTTTATTTTAATACATTGTTGTGTTCTGTAACGGCTGCTTTTTAAAAAATTGATATGAAAATATGTTATTGAATATTGTTTTCCTACCAAAACACTTTTGTACCTACTGTTTTTTTTAAGTATTTTCAAGCAAACTTCTACGACGGTCGAGTTCATGTCTTTTATTAACGCCCGACTCAAAAAGAGGGGTGTTATAAGTTTGATCTGTCGATCTTTGTATTTTTTTATCTGTGTGTCTGTCTGTGGCATTCCAGCAGTCAAACGTCTGGAGATTTGATTGCAGTTTTTTTTAATCGAAAGTCTGGTTCGTCGAGATGGTTTTTGTAGCCAAAAACTAGAAACTGTATAGGTATGTATGTGTATTTTATTGAAATAGAAATAGTGGTCTCCAAGATATTAACGTTTAATTGATGCTGGTGCAAGGTTCTTATGCAATATTGATAGAAATACTTAAACACATGAAAATTAGTGTGTCCATAGGTTAATTTACTAAAAGAATGAAAACGGTATCATAACTTTAAAAAGCAGAAAAATATTGAATTAAAAAAACCCTCTATACAACAATAACTCAAAAAAAAAAAATAATAATGTTAGTATGTACTTATTGAAGAAGTTGTTCAGGTTGTATCAGGGGTTTTTTAATTTTTCATTAAATTTTTGACCATCGTGGTGATATACTCTACAATGTTCTCAATGTTCTAAGGTGTCGTCTTCATCGATTGCTTGATGAATCTTCCCGTAGCGTAGCGTCGTCCTCACTATAGAAAACACACACATGACACAGATCTCGTGTCGAACAGTGTCGTACAGTTGCTTACTGCTGATGTTACCTACTTATAATTATGAAAGCGGAGCCGAAATTCACAGAATCCAATTAAAGAATATATTCAAGTCACAAGTAATTTAGTGGACTTAAACATCGTTACTAGTGGTAATTACCTACAAATTACAGCAGTTTGAGTCTTTAACAAATAATTATTCTATAGGTAGATATCCATTTATATGAAATTTAATGTTGATACTTGAATGAACTCCGAGTCGCGGGGTGATTCGGCTATACATATAAGGTAGTAATAAAAATAAAAATATTATGACAAATAGTTAAATTATTAATAAGTCTACCTTTGTGTTAAAAAATAATTACCTAAGTACTTTGTTTTCTCTGACCAATTAGTCAAGGGCTTGGGTTTAAATCCTCTAAGCAAGGAATTAAATAATTTATGTAATTTAGGTATTGTCTGGAACCGGTTACCACCACAATCTAGAGATGGGTATATACAGGGTTATTTGTAATTAGTTGACCACCTCTTGCAGGCAGCCTCTTTACATCAATCCCAACAACATATGGTTTCTCTCAACTTGTATCAGATAATACCAGAAATTCTGATAGCGAAGACAGCATTACTTTCGTGCTGGATCTTCTGTTGACCCCAGACGGTTACCAGGTGACTATCGGTGCACCGTTACGTTCATCCGAATGCCTAAGGCCCTGAGGTACCTGTGGTACATACCGGTAGCTCCCGACTACCTGGTAGTCGCCGAGTGTGGCACTACAGGTCAGCGGATTGGGATTTTTTTCGTGAATTTTACGAATCCTTCCCATGGGGGCGGCTTTTTTTCTCATCGGGGGACCCAGCGATTTCTGCAGAAGCCGTCATTTGAGGATTGGTATCCGTGATGGTTTCTGCAGAGATTCTTTCAAAATGGTTTTTGCAGAGAAAGGAATGTTTCCTTCCATTTGATAGACAGTCAATTAACGTGGAAGCCTCAAGCCAAAAATATTTGTAAAAATCTTACCGTATCTGCCTATGCTTTATTTAAGTAAGAAAGTAATAATAATACAATTCTATTTACATATCTGGGCCTCATACTTTCTGTTTTATTATTTGGCGTCATATTTTAGGATAACTGTAGTAAAAGAGAAGATATTTTTAAAAGGCAAAAACGTGGTTTACGATTAGTCTTTAATCTAAATGTTAGATAGTTGCGAACAAATATTTAAAGGACAATCTTTTGACATTTCCTTGTATTTACATGCACCATGTATTTAAGTACTTACATGCAGAATAAAATGCTATATTCATGAAATCAAATAAACATCTGTTTTTGTCTTTAGAAAGCTCTAGAATTCGTAGTTTTAGGCCACAATGTCAAAACTTATTGTCGACAGGTATCTAAAAAAAATCATTCCTGTACCAAAGTGTATTACGCATGGTCCCAGCTAAATATAACAAAATACCTATATCAATGAAAGAACCTAACTAAATTTAAAAAACAAAAAAGGTACATCATTCCCAATTGACATAGGCATGCTATTTTTCTGTTACCGATTTCCTAATTAGATAAGTTTTAATTTTAAGTTTTTTGTTGCAAGTAATTTAGAAATTTTAGGTTGATGTTTTAAAAATTTAAAAAAATAGAAATATCAAAACAGTATTTGCACTCCTAACGGTAGAATGTACATAGATACTTAAATGTGAGTTATACCTACTTTGTACACCCAGAGAGCAAATAAATTATTATTAAAAATAAATATAGTTAAAACAAAACTAAAAAACACGCTTTAAAAATGAATCGAACTAAAAAGCAAAAAATATTTTTTTTAGTTTCTTTAACTATATTTATTTTATGGTTTTCATACTTTTGTATCAAATTCGACATATAACTTCTCATATAATTTTTGATTAATTATAATAGAATGAAATAAAATTTTATATGAAAAATATAATATATATTATTTTATTAAATAATTAATGGTAAGACGAAGCTTCTTAGCAATCCATGGGTTCACCGTGCGGGTGCCGGGCCCATCGCGTTGCAAGGAGAGGAGTGCAAGCAGTGCCTGGGACTTGCGACCCAGGAGTAGGTTTAAGGGGCCCCTTTATTATGCGCAAAAACACCTTCACCCTCCACATTCCTCTCCCAACCTAACTAAATTTGGAAAGAACTTACTAATGCCGCCTTTGAAATAGGTTCTAGAAATGAACCAATGCTTGTTCTAGAAAGGCCAAGGTCTTTAAGTAGGCTATAGAGAGATTTTGCTGTTATACCTCTCGCTCCCACTTCTACCGCGTACAAACTAACTATAAATTTATTCCTGATCAGCTTGAATGTGTGATCCCTTGGGATGTTTGTTTCCCAAGGAACAGTAAACTCCACAAGTATCACGCGCCTCAGATGTTTCGAATACAGGAATAAGTCCGGTCTGGATGACACCAACATCCCCAGGGATTTTGTAATGCTTTTCATACGTGTCCATCATGAGAATCCAATCAGGAGCCGCGCCTAATATTGAATAAGGCTTCGCTTTTGATTTTTTGGAGGAGCCTTCTTTTACGAATTCTACAGATCGTTTGGTGGTTGTTATATCCTTCCGCGCTCTTGCTACTGAAAGACTAACCGCTTCCCGTATAATTTCTAATACCTTGTCGTGGCGACGCGAGTATTGACCGTTATCTAGAAGTACCCTATACCTTACTAATAGGTGTTTCGCGGTTCCTATTGCCTCCCCACAGATGTTGCAAGACTTTTCGATGGCTTTGCCCCATCTTACTAAATCACTTTGATCTGGGAGTCATTTGGAATGCATTAAGATAGAATTTTAATATTGCTGGGGACCAATCATAAATTAAGGTGCGCCACTTCAAAGCTAGTGGAATACAAAAACCTCCTATGGTCACCCATTCGTTTTGAATTTCTAGGCTCATCGCGTGGAGTCGGTAATTATCGTTTTCGTCTTGTCGAATAAAAGATTTTGTTATGTCTATGTCTTGAACTTTCCTACATGATCCTAGCCCTACTTTATTCGGTTGAGCACCTATCATCAATTTTTTATGGAATTGAAGTCGTGACTCGAGCTCTGAGGCAACTTTGTCTTTAGGGAGAAAAGTTACAGTATCATCTTTAGATTTTCCGATGATATGTCTTTTGGTAACTCTTAGACGTTTGTAGAGCTCCGATGGTTTCTTTAATTTTAATCCAAAATTGTTACGGTCTCTAAATAAGGTTGAAGAGTCCGCTGAGTGCGCTAACCCGAGCCATAACTTCAATGTCTTTATGATGCTTGCATTTAACTTTGTCAAAAGGGTTTTATTAATATCATAAACGAGGAAAGGCCAATTTAGACGTGATGTTAAAAAATTATCGTAAATCCAAGCTTTTTTAACGTTACTAATTGGTTGGTTGTTTACCTTTTTGAGATCGTTTAAAAAGCTATCGACTATTACATCCAACGATAGAGTACGGCCTTGGTAATCGATTTTTTTACCTAAAAATTTAAACGGAGCTGCTTTTGTAACCGTACTAACGCGCTGACCGCCTATTATAAGACCCGGATCGTAAGAGGTATATTTGGTATTCCGTCTACCCAGACACAGACTAAAACATTTACTTGGTTTTGTCCTCAATCCGCCCGTCCACGTACAGAAATCCTCAACTACATTTAAAAGTACCTGACATTGTTTCGGATTACGTGTCAGTATCACGAGATCATCTGCAAAAGCTAGTATGGATTCTGTGTATTTGTTGTTGAACTTAAACCGATAACCCCACTTTTTTTCATTTGTAATTAATTTGTCTATTAAAATATTAATAACTATATTAAATATAATAGGAGAAAAACAACAGCCCTGAAATAAACCAACGTTATAATTAAGTGGTTTTGAATGGTTTTCATTAAAAATTATAGAGAATTTTAATTTTGAATAATATGATGCAATTAAGTCGCGAACTACCGTAGGAAAGTTATACCATTTAAGCGCGAACATCATCAGTTCATGTCGTACCGACCCAAAGGCGTTTTCTAAGTCTATCCAACAAACCGTAATTTGTCTCTCGCTAGTTCTAGCATCTTTAAGGCTTTCCGATATTAACGTATTATGTTCCAGGCATCCAGAAATGCCGGGCAAAAACCCTTTCTGGTGATTAGGCCTGAAATATCTATTGTTAATCATGAATTGCGTCATTTTTGTTTGTAAAAAAGAGAAAAAAAATACTTATTATAAACTTTATAAAATACTAATTATAAAGCGTGTTAAAAATTTTACGGTTAGGTTGCTATTTGTATTATATACAGGGTTATTTGTAATTAGTTGAGTACCTCTTGCAGGTAGCCCCTCTACATCAATTGTAACAACATTTGTTCTACGACTTTTCAGAAATCTTGATAAATAACTCGGAACAAACGAAACAAAAAAATTTTTGCTCCCTCGGTTATTAATTACTCTGTATTTTGTAAGAAGTCTAAACTATAGGTCGCGACAGTCTAGCGCTGCACGAAATTTGTAACGTACCACGCTCCTAATACTATTATAACTTTTGTTTTATTTCTATATATTCGTATTGTAATAATATTGTGTTTTATAATTTTAAAGTTATGATGTAAAAAAATAATAATTAATTCCTACTTGAGGTTTATATTTACTTACAATATCAAAAGATTTACTTTTACCAAACTTTTATTGTTTAATGCAGGCGTTTTTAAAAAGTGGAATAAGCTAATAATTTACAATAATCTAATCGTTCACAATAGTTCAGTGTCTCATTTACATTTATTTAGGTGATAGAAAAATAATAACAAATTACCTCTTAGATAAAATCTCGCAGATGCCGGTGGACATCACGCACATACCGTTCAAAGTAGTCCCCTTCGCATCCAACACAAAAACCACACCTAAAAATTAACTGTTCCCCAACTCGTGACAGTACTTGGGAATTCGTTTTAATTTGGTCAAACGCACAAACAATTTTGTCCATTAACATAACAAAACTTCGTCGGAGAGAAAAATACCATACACCCCTCGGGGAGTAAAAAGTAAAAAAAGAAAGCCTTAGGTCACATGTTAGTCGACCTCGGACCTCTGTCGACAATTACATGTGATCTGAGACATTTCTTATTTTTCCTCTCTAGGTGTTTAATATACTAATTCTGCCCGCTGGGCGGAAAATAAAAACTTTCGTCCCGCTGCGCAAAACGAAGTTGCCGCTTTCCGCCTTCGTCGGACAAAATAAATAGCATACACCCCTCGGGAAGTTAAAATAGAAAGCCTTAGATCACATGTTAGTCGACCTCGGTCGACAATTACATGTGATCTGAGACATTTCTTATTTTTCCTCTCTAGGTGTTTAATATACTAATTCTACCCGCTGGGCGGAAAATGACAACTTTCCTCTCGCTTGCTCAAAACAAAGTTGCCGCTTTCCGCCTTCGTCGAACAAAAAAAATAGCATACACCCCTCGGGTAGTTGAAATAGAAAGCCTCAGATCACATGTTAGTCGACCTCGGTCGACAATTACATGTGATCTGAGACATTTCTTATTTTTCCTCTCTAGGTGTTTAATATACTAATTGTGCCCGCTGAGCGGAAAATAAAAACTTTCGTCCCGCAGCGCAAAACGAAGTTGCCGCTTTCCGCCTTCGTCGGACAAAAAAAATAGCATACACCCCTCGGGAAGTTAAAATAGAAAGCCTCAGATCACATGTTAGTCGACCTCGGTCGACAATTACTTGTGATCTGAGACATTTCTTCTTTTTCCTCTCTAGGTGTTTAATATACTAATTCTACCCGCTGGGCGGAAAATGACAACTTTCCTCTCGCTTGCTCAAAACGAAGTTGCCGCTTTCCGCCTTCGTCGGACAAAAAAAATAGCATACACCCCTCGGGTAGTTGAAATAGAAAGCCTCAGATCACATGTTAGTCGACCTCGGTCGACAATTACATGTGATCTGAGACATTTCTTATTTTTCCTCTCTAGGTGTTTAATATACTAATTGTGCCCGCTGGGCGGAAAATAAAAACTTTCGTCCCGCTGCGCAAAACGAAGTTGCCGCTTTCCGCCTTCGTTGGACAAAATAAATAGCATACACCCCTCGGGAAGTTAAAATAGAAAGCCTCAGATCACATGTTAGTCGACCTCGGTCGACAATTACATGTGATCTGAGACATTTCTTATTTTTCCTCTCTAGGTGTTTAATATACTAATTCTACCCGCTGGGCGGAAAATAAAAACTTTCGTCCCGCTGCGCAAAACGAAGTTGCCGCTTTCCGCCTTCGTCGGACAAAAAAAATAGCATACACCCCTCGGGAAGTTAAAATAGAAAGCCTCAGATCACATGTTAGTCGACCTCGGTCGACAATTACTTGTGATCTGAGACATTTCTTATTTTTCCTCTCTAGGTGTTTAATATACTAATTATACTCGCTGGGCGGAAAATGACAACTTTCGTCCCGCTTGCGCAAAACGAAGTTGCCGCTTTCCGCCTTCGTCGGACAAAAAAAATAGCATACACCCCTCGGGTAGTTGAAATAGAAAGCCTCAGATCACACGTTAGTCGACCTCGGTCGACAATTACATGTGATCTGAGACATTTCTTATTTTTCCTCTCTAGGTGCTTAATATACTAATTCTACCCGGGCGGAAAATGACAACTTTCGTCCCGCTTGCGCAAACCGAAGTTGCCGCTTTCCGCCTTCGTCGGACAAAAAAATAGCATACACCCCTCGGGTAGTTGAAATAGAAAGCCTCAGATCACATGTTAGTCGACCTCGGTCGACAATTACATGTGATCTGAGACATTTCTTATTTTTCCTCTCTAGGTGTTTAATATACTAATTGTGCCCGCTGGGCGGAAAATAAAAACTTTCGTCCCGCTGCGCAAAACGAAGTTGCCGCTTTCCGCCTTCGTTGGACAAAATAAATAGCATACACCCCTCGGGAAGTTAAAATAGAAAGCCTCAGATCACATGTTAGTCGACCTTGGTCGACAATTACATGTGATCTGAGACATTTCTTATTTTTCCTCTCTAGGTGTTTAATATACTAATTCTACCCGCTGGGCGGAAAATAAAAACTTTCGTCCCGCTGCGCAAAACGAAGTTGCCGCTTTCCGCCTTCGTCGGACAAAAAAAATAGCATACACCCCTCGGGAAGTTAAAATAGAAAGCCTCAGATCACATGTTAGTCGACCTCGGTCGACAATTACTTGTGATCTGAGACATTTCTTATTTTTCCTCTCTAGGTGTTTAATATACTAATTATACTCGCTGGGCGGAAAATGACAATTTTCGTCCCGCTTGCGCAAAACGAAGTTGCCGCTTTCCGCCTTCGTCGGACAAAAAAAATAGCATACACCCCTCGGGTAGTTGAAATAGAAAGCCTCAGATCACACGTTAGTCGACCTCGGTCGACAATTACTTGTGATCTGAGACATTTCTTATTTTTCCTCTCTAGGTGCTTAATATACTAATTCTACCCGGGCGGAAAATGACAACTTTCGTCCCGCTTGCGCAAACCGAAGTTGCCGCTTTCCGCCTTCGTCGGACAAAAAAATAGCATACACTCCTCGGGTAGTTAAAATAGAAAGCCTCAGATCACATGTTAGTCGAACTCGGTCGACAATTACATGTGATCTGAGACATTTTTTATTTTTCCTCTCTAGGTGTTTAATATACTAATTATACTCGCTGGGCGGAAAATGACAACTTTCGTCCCGCTTGCGCAAAACGAAGTTGCCGCTTTCCGCCTTCGTCGGACAAAAAAAATAGCATACACCCCTCGGGTAGTTGAAATAGAAAGCCTCAGATCACACGTTAGTCGACCTCGGTCGACAATTACATGTGATCTGAGACATTTCTTATTTTTCCTCTCTAGGTGCTTAATATACTAATTCTACCCGGGCGGAAAATGACAACTTTCGTCCCGCTTGCGCAAACCGAAGTTGCCGCTTTCCGCCTTCGTCGGACAAAAAAATAGCATACACTCCTCGGGTAGTTGAAATAGAAAGCCTCAGTTCACACGTTAGTCGATCTCGGTGGACAATTACATGTCGCACCTCCGCTCAAATAGTGTCACAACTCAAAAAAAATTAAAATCTCTTTTATTGCACTATTCATTTCAGAAAGCTTCAAAATCTTATCTCAAATAATATCATTTAAATAGGATGATTATTTATCCCTATATTGAGCTCGTGACAATATATCGATAAGTAAAAGTATTGTCTTATCAAACATATACAGTGTCACGTCTCTGCTTGCGCAAGGTTTTCGTCTGTCTGGATATTGTATAGTATGTTGGTTGTCGATTTATGTCGGTACATGTGTGGACAAAACTTTAAATAATCTGATTTTTTATTAAATTATAGTGAAATTTGTCGACATATGACAGTTTATTTAATTAAGGTAAGTCAAAAGTTGTTATATTTTTCATATTGAAATGAGTTTGGACATTATATATGATAAGGAAAAGCTTAAAGTCCTTTTCATTTTGGCAACAGTATTGTTTATAACATAATGTTTATAACAATGAACTGGGGAGGTAGAAACAGATGATTCAGTTAAAGATCCATATCACAATATAGAACGTAAAAAAATAAGAAAAAGGTCCTTCCTCATCGCCGCTCACCATCATCATGTACTTCAAGTTCTTGATTAGCCAGTTTAAGTTCATCTTTTTACAGAACAAGTGTATCCTTAACTAGCTTACCCATTTTGTTAAATACTGCAAACCAAGTAAAGATATACACGCGTCACGAAGTCTGTCCATCAATTTTACAAGTATCAAATGCCGAAATCACCTCGGGGATCAAAATGTTTTGTTTTGCAGTTACCTCGGAATGATGTTTCAGTTTTTTACTCTAACAGCAAATTAAACAACATGAATTTCACGATAGGCAAGTTGAAGGCAGAAAATACAGGACGAAAAAAGAATAACATGACTAATGTTATTTTTGTAAACCTATTGTAAATCAAAGTATTACTGAATGCTACTTTTTGCAAGAGGGTAAAGGCTACCGAGGTGCAGATGAAATTGGTAGCAGCTTCTTTAAATTTATCAAAATAAAATTGTATTGTCATACCAACCATGAACCAACTTATTTAAGTTTCTATTCGGACAATTGTTACGGGCAGAACAAAAATAAATTTACAGTTGAGTTACATACGTATGCAGTCGTGAAATACATAAACTAAATTCGATTAGTTTTTAACTCGTCTAGGGTTAAAAAGTATGTTTATATTAGGTATAATATAATGCTGAGTTAGTGACAACCACTACTTTTATATTTACAATTGTATTTTCCAAAATTTGTAATTTTAAAACTCTTTAATAAGACAATATTTTGTAAATTATTTACTTTTATTATCTCTAAAGTGTCACAAGTCAAAAAAAAATAAAAAAAAAAAATATCTTTTAAAGCTACCTACCCGACCATTTGGTAGATCTTCATAAACCATTTAAACTTACTTAAAAACGTATAGCGCTAATTTTGTTAGTTTTTGAGTTATGACCCGAAAATTGAAATTTTTGCTTAGTATAATTTTATTTATTTATTTTATTTATTTACCCTTTATTGATTAATACAAAAGGCGAACTTAATGCCTATTGGCATTCTCTACCAGTTAACCTCTGCGAATGGTGAGAAATTGCGGTAGGCTACTAAAAATCTATTTATAAGTCCTTAAATTTACTAAATATAAACAATAGATATTAAATACATGTTTGAAATAATATAATAAATATAATTATTAACATACACATATACCTATATACATATACACACATAACATATATAATTATCTATATAAACATTATATAACACATAATAGAAATTAGAATTATTCATCAAGATGACTCTAAGAAATGTTTTTTAACTAGTCTTTTAAAAGAAGTCTTTGTGGGCGCTTTTCTGATCTTTTCAGGTAGTTCGTTCCATAGTAGTGAAGCTTGAATTGTGAAAGATTTGTGAAAGAAATCACTTCTATGCGGTGGAATAACCGTTTTAAGGTTAGAAGATGAACGAAGCATTTTGCCGTGAGTTTCATGGAGATACTGGAATTTTTCAAACGCTATTTACTCGAAAGTTTGATTTTTTGACTTATGACACTATTTGAGCGGAGGTGCGATGTGATCTGAGACATTTCTTATTTTTCCTCTCTAGGTGCTTAATATACTAATTCTACCCGCTGGGCGGAAAATGACAACTTTCGTCCCGCTTGCGCAAACCGAAGTTGCCGCTTTCCGCCTTCGTCGGACAAAAAAATAGCATACACTCCTCGGGTAGTTAAAATAGAAAGCCTCAGATCACATGTTAGTCGACCTCGGTCGACAATTACATGTGATCTGAGTCATTTTTTATTTTTCCTCTCTAGGTGTTTAATATACTAATTATACTCGCTGGGCGGAAAATGACAACTTTCCTCTCGCTTGCTCAAAACGAAGTTGCCGCTTTCCGCCTTCGTCGGACAAAAAAAATAGCATACACCCCTCGGGTAGTTGAAATAGAAAGCCTCAGATCACATGTTAGTAGACCTCGGTCGACAATTACATGTGATCTGAGACATTTCTTATTTTTCCTCTCTAGGTGTTTAATATACTAATTGTGCCCGCTGGGCGGAAAATAAAAACTTTCGTCCCGCTGCGCAAAACGATGTTGCCGCTTTATCATAATAAATATTCAAGCAAAAAAATGTTTGAGACAATTTTAAATATTATGAAAATTCCCTATTTTAAAGTTACCTTTAAAATATGTTTTAGATATTTTTAAAATGAATATAAATTCAATAAACTTACCTTTATTGAAGAAATTAGAGGATGTGTGGAAATTTTGTCTAAAAAATCCGAAACATCCAAGGCTTCTAAACCTGACAAATTTTTATTTTGAAAATCCATTTTTTATTTCATCTGACTGTAGTATATCGTCAGCTACCCTCTTGGTTTCTTTTCATTAAGCAATTTACTTAGTGATCACAACTGAATCTGAAGTATGGTTTGTACCTTAAATTAATAAAAAACTAATAAGTTTAAAATAAAACTACTAGTGTAAAACAATACCAGTGTCCGGTATTGTATACACTTTATAAAAGCGATGCATGCATGATATGGGTACATGATTCATTATTCCCTTATTTCTATCTAGAAATTGGGATGTGCCTGACATGCCCACTAGTTAATTATTTATTTTATAGTCAATTGTTGTTAGCATGAATAAAGATTATTTATTTCTCATGCTTATAATGTACCTGAAACTAAAATAATATTTTAGATATTAACTAGTCTAAAACCAAAAAGAACTAGGTTCCCTGGCAATGCACTATTATACACTAAGGTTAACAAATTTTGTCTGAGAAATGAATGGGACAAATATGTGTATAAAATCTCATACATGCAACATGCCATCTTTTATGTTAATACATTTATCATAACAAATAACAGTACAATTTAGCAACTACCAAGCATATCTGACATAACTATACTCAAACCCTTCTCAATTAAGAATACAACTCATTAGTAATTATACTGCTTGCTATAATTAGTACACAAATATATGATTAAAAAATAATTTAAAGGTGTATTCATGGAGTGTCTTGAAGATCCTCTTCTCCATAGGCCTATCTTTAGACATTGCAACCAGTCCAATGTTTCATAAGGGCACTGTGCCTATTTGAATTAAAACTCTTAGTCCTCTTTTGAAAACAGTATAAACCTTTAAGTTAAAAATGCACCCTGCTTTTTAAAATAATAATAATCAAATTAATAATAGATAACTAAGCTCTAAATTAACTTTTGATTTCATAAAAAGTGTAACATTGAAGCTTCATACAAACTTTGTAGTAAAGGTTTCGGTATCTGTCATAAAAAATCTTCCCTTCTTTTCAATTTGATCTTGAGATCTTAGAGACAAATTTCCAATACAGAAGTACTTAGACTTAAGTTTTTTTTTAGTTCAAAGTTTTATAACTGCAGAGAATAATAGTAGATCATCTGAATTTATCCTAAATAAGTTCCTAAATCTTTATAAAGCAAAATGATTTATGATTAATGGGGTTATGTAAATGAAAGCGGCAACATATACATATAACATTTTATTCAGTTATTCTCACCAATGTACTTACCGTAACAATGAATATAATTGTTAGTTATTAATCAATGATTTACAATCTAAAAATTGAATATTTTTTAAACAATTATTATATATTTGGCTCACTTAAAAATATATATTCTGAGAAATTATTTGTAAGACCAAATAGTTTTAGTAAAGTCTTCTTAATTACTTATTAACTTAATTAACAAAATACACTTAACTACCGACGTTGAATTGAATTATATAAAAATATAGAATTAACTAATTTAGAGGTGTGATAAGCAACTTTATCTGAACAACGAATTTAATTTAATGATTGAAATTTCAAACAGGCTTATTAAAAAGCTTATTTTTCTTAAAGGCTTTTAATATTTTTTTAAACAAAAGAATAATAAAGAAATAAATTAATTAACAAATGTTAAACAATGAACCCATGAGTTATTGTCGCGCTACTTAGCAATGTCACGCTGTAGTCTGTACTGAGTTGTTTAACAGATGTGGTTATGTTTTCAATTGCAAATTGCAAGTAAAAACGTTACGAGAACATTCGATCACAATATATTATTCGTATTTTTTATTTAAATTGTCTTATTTGAAAATTCATTCTTAAGGAGCAAACTCCAATATCAAATAAATGATAAAGAACTATTAAACAATTTAATCTAAAACAAAAATTTATGATGAAAAAAAAAAAATTAAAATCTAAAATATATATATATTATTTGTATTGTAAGTAAAGACTCATATTGTCATGTAGGGAACGATACATTTTTAATATTTATGGTATTAATAAAAGCTAAAAAGCTCATGATTGTGGATAAAATCAATGAAAACATTAAATTGAGTCTCATATTCATAGTTAGAAAGATACATTTTTATCGTATCAATAAAAACAAATATTCTTAACAAAAGCTAATATTCTAAAGCTTGTTGATAAAATCTATAAAAAAATATCATAAAATAATATCATATAATAATCAATAAAAAAATCAATAAAAAAATATCAAATTAGTTATATTCCCATGCATCGCGGGAACCGCTTAGCAAGCGATGGTGCAATATGTACATTCCATTGCATCAGAAATAAAAACCTTAATTCGCACTTCACATAAATGTATTATTTTATTATAATTTTATAACAATCCTAATGCTGAATCTGCACTTCACACCATTGTATTTCATTATAATTAATTTTAAATATAATTGTCACTCTTGTTTTCTAATATCGGGCAAGCAGTTGTCATTTTAGTTATAACATAATTTGTAATTTTAAATAAAGTATTTTTATAATTTTGGTTTTTTTGGATCCTCGGCTGCCACCGTACTTAATTAATTGAGTCTTATTAATATAGTGAGAATAGTACATTTTCATTGTATGAATAAAAGCTAATACGCTCGTGCTTATTACATTTGCTTATTTAAGTTTTGAAATGAATCTTTGAGCAAGAGTATTAAGATTCCTTTTCAAATGAACAAATTGTTGTCAAAACATTTCAACGTTATCGATTTTTTTTAAACAGACTTTTTGTGCTAACTCTGAAAAACAGTTTTTATTAAATTGCTTGAAGCTTAAATTGCTTTCCCTATATACTATAAATCGTTGTCAATTGTCATTTTTCCATTTTTCCTTTGGATCAGGTAAAGGTCAAAGACCATACAGTCCTTATTCATAAGTGCTTCTTCAATTATTAATTATTTTTTTTTTTCTATTCCATCTTCACTTTTTTATTAGTAACAATATTTGCAGACATTTAAGGATAAACCTTTTCAAATATTAATTAAGTAAATAATATTACGTTTTAAGACTAAGTGTCAAATCTTGTTATAGGTAATAGGTTGGCACTGGGCATTTGGTCCGAAATCTGTGGACCGTGAATCGTGATTCAGTTTGTGAATTGTGATGTCTTGGCTCTTGCGTCTTAACTCTTAACCGATTTAAATAATGAATGTCGAATTTGTATTCGACATTCATTTTTCTTGTAAGATACAAACTTGTATAAGAGTGGTTTATAATTGTCAAAGTTCCTTTAGAGTATTTGTAAAGAGAGCGGTATATTATCAGTTTTCTCATAGTTGTTAAATAAGTCGTGTATCATCACTAGGCGCTGAATACCAAAAGACGAACAATCAGAGAATATTTGTTATAATGTTTGAGCTTCAAACTTCACTAGATGCGGCGCGAGAATAGATGCGATTTTAGTCGAAAAGAACCAAAGTGTAAATGGCATATAGTTGCATAAAACCTGCTTTTGAACAATTTTCTTTTAAAGACCTTAACTGGTTCTTATGAGGAATATTGTCCTATATTTTTGTGAACCATAGACCATTCCCGATGTTCTGTAATTCCAAAACTATTCAATTTTTACAACTATCCTTTAATTTCATTATAATGTCAGTGTATAGAATGACATCTTTGTTAATATTATTATTTGAGTTTGGGGAAGTTCTTGAAGAAGTGAAATTAATTATGGTTCTTGTGAAAAACTCAGCATTTTGATTTCTAATCACACTAATATGAGCCCGAGTCCAAATAAACAATATATAAAATCCCTTTTACATCAGATGCTATTTTTGGCAAATTTTATATATACGTGCATTTATTTTTGCAACCACTCAATGCATACACATATACTTTTACTTTCAGATACTATTACCCATATTTGTGCACTATTCCTGTTGTTGTATGTAATGCAACTATTACAAAATGACTATACTTCAGAAGTAAAAATACTTTCAATCTCGTATATAGATAGATATTATTGATTTTCTTCATGTAAATGACATCCATATTAATGAATTAAAAGTGCATCAAGTGCAAACGAGGAACAAATGGAGCAAAAAAACAAACTTTTGTCTTTCTCTTTTTTTAAAGTTAATTTGTTTATGGCTTGAAGTTTTTAAATTTAAAATAATTTGCTCTTCATTAGGATATCTTTATAAGCCTGTATACTGTTTTTACTGCCAGTGGGCACTTACTATTCCAACAGGGGTGAAGAGGATTGCTTTTCTTTTTATTGTTTAATGAATATTAATTAGAAGATTTTAAATTTTTTAATCACGACATGTAATGTCTTTATAATTTTTGAGTATGAATTTAAAGGACATGTTAAATTTAAAACAAAATTTGTCATGGTATCTGTAACTATCTTATCATGTATTATATCCCAAAGAAATGGATTAATATTAGGATATTTATGTATATTGTCAGGTAATAACAATCGTTACTAAGATAGTTAGGGTCTTTACAAATTATTAACTTAACTAAAATTGGTCAATGATAACTACCTAGATTGTCATTATGATCTCCCAATCATAAAAGAGCCAAATTTCTGGTAAAACGACGTCACAGAACCGACTTCTCTGTCGGCGGTTCTCCGTTATTTACAGAACCAGATCATTATTATCGATTTTCAAGTCAAGGTTTTTTTCCTCTTTTGTTTGTATTTTTTCTTCTTTTTTACAGTTAAAGGGATTCTTCGTGAAGATTGTCAATAGACAGCAAATGTCCTCTTATTTTTTTTCTTTTATTTAATTCTGTAAATTGATGCAAGGAGATTTCTGAGAGAAGACGTGGGAAACCATTGCAATGTTCACTTACACCACTCAACGTTGTGTTGTTTGGGCAAAGCTAAGAACATTTACAGCATCATAAAAGTTGTACCAAAACGGCAATGAAATTAACATTCGGACAGTAAGAGAACTGTTTACAAACAAATAATAACATTTAATACTAATAAAAAAGATTAAATTAGTGTGGAAAAGGCATTTCAATCAACATCCTCTGGAAAATTATTTTGAAATAATTCGGAGACAGATATGGAACTATAAGCCGCTCATCCACAGAAAGTATTGAAAATGTTTTTGCGTCTTTGTTAGTTAATAATTATATATTAATAATATATATTAATAATATATATTATATATTAATAATATATATTATATATTAATAATATATATTATATATTAATAATATATATTATATATTAATAATATATATTTTATATTAATAATATATATTTTATATTAATGATAGATGCAAGATGATACATTTATAGATTCTAATGTATAAAAAAATACCCTAGATATTAGATTTTTTTAGAAAATTTATTGACTGATAGAGAGGCTGCCTGCAAGAGGTCGCCAACTAATTACAAATGACTCTGTATAAGGGCAAGAGAAAAGAGACAAACATATTAAGAGTACCCTGCCATAAATGTTAGAATAATATTTTCCCAATTTTAACATATATTAACGTGGGTTTTAAGAAACCAAAGTCAATACCTCATTTATTTCATACATTTTCCACAAGAAACAGTGTAGAGTTCATTTTTTTTTATTTAGCATGTCCGTTTTTTATACACAATTGCAGTTGTGAATTGAATTGAGTTTGCCATTCTTGAAGGTAGCGTTAAAATTCTTGTCTCAGAATAAGTAAGAAAACGAATAAATGTATAAATAAGTAGAGTTTATGAAGGTTAACTATTATTTTAATGTTATCCATCATACACCCATATATTCTTTAGGGAATGGTAAGAAAATTATTGAGCTGGGCGTAAGAGAAGCTCATAACCGTTTAGGAATCAATTTTTTGAGAAAACATCACAGGAAAACCACTTGACCAATTTTGATCAAAATTGGCACGCATGTCAAGGGCGCGACTGGTCCAGGGGGGGGACAGTTACCTAGTACAAGGATTTCTCCAAAATAAGCGGCATCTGTGCCCAAAATCCAGAAACATTACGATTTTAATTCTTGCTATTTATCGACAGATGGCGGCTGACTAAACATCACAACAATTCTAGATCTTTCCATTTTTTCATTTTTATTTTCTGTTGTGATTTGTGGCAGACCGCAGATGGCTATGAAACTTAGCAAGCAAGGGTTCGAGTCGAGTTTCTTTAGCTTTTCCTCTTTACTGTATTCGAGCTGGTGTATTACAATATAATGAAAAGACATAGTTTTTGTGTTGTTTATAAGTAAAAAAAGTGTCTATTGGAATACGTATAAGTTGTGCTTATTTGGATGTTCCGTGTTCGCCTAGTAGTAAGACGCAGAGTACAATAAGACGTAAGTGCATTATTTTTAACTCTACCTTACTTATACTTAGATCTAAATATTACTAGTATAATACTATTTTCACGACATTACGACGAATTAACAAAATATTATAATTTGAATGAATATAATATAAAAATTACATTTTCAATATTGTTTTCAGGTGTTCCTACGCATCTTTTTAAAAATCCTAGTTTCTTAAGCGAACAATGGCTTGGGTCTGTCTTGTTGGTGGATAACTGGATTAGACATCTATCTAAGAATATTAACTATATATGTAAATTGCAACACACGTATATTATAATAATTACCAAATAAAAGCTTGATAAAACATGATGTTTTTCATTTTAAATACTTATTTAAATGTCGTTTGTTTAGTATTTTTATTTTTTGTTTTCTTATTGCAAAAAGTTTTTTTTTTTAATTAATGAAGAATATAATATTTTCAAGTAAATTTATAGGCTTTAATGGATTAGTTCGGATTTAATTTACAGAGGTCGCTCCTTCAAAATTTCCGCATAAAAATCGTCGAAGAGGGCTCTCCATAACCTTATACTCATAATACTCTATGGACTGGTCTTCTACTCCAAAAAACAATAAAAAATATTGTTTCGTTAAGCGCATTGTGGTGGATCCTAGTTAATTGTTTTATCCATATACTAAAATAAATCCATTACCTATATTTCTGAAAGACAACGATATACCCTAATCTTATTGGCATCTGGAGAATAATATGTAAATAAACCGGATTGCTAACGGCGAACGGTATATATAGTTTAATCTAACTGATTAAACTGTTTAAATCTTTATTCTGACTGATAAAAAAGTGGTGTTTAAATCTTTATTCTGACTGATATTTCTAATCTCAGTATATTTAAGTTACTCTTTGCCTTTTAAGGTAGTAAAAATGTAGCAGTAGTAAGTATTTATACGAGGATTCTTTCAAATTGAAACGCTACCTATACCTAAACCTAAAAACATTACGATCGTTATTACTGCTATCACTCGATAGATGTCGGCTGACTAAACGTCACAACAGTTGAATAGTCAAAATTTTGGCACAACTTTGAAGTGTCTAGATAATTCCATTGTTTAATTTCAATTGCGGAGGAGAAACTTATAGGAAGTACTCAGTAGTTGAGTCGAGCTTCTTTTGCTTCTCCACTGCATTTAATATTCGAAATGAAAAAGTGTTATAGCGAAAAGGCATTGTTTTTGTGTTAAATATAAGTATATATTAACAATGAAAGAACAACAAGAATATAAGTATATAAAAACAATGAATTAGGGTTTAAAATATTTTAATTGAAAATGTCTAAATAGGGAACTATCACGTATTTTTTTTTTGTAAATTACGTAAATTAATCATTTACCTCTCTATATCGTAGAAAAAAATATAAATAGGCTTGAAAAGATTCTAGTTTTTTTTCAAAGTGAAAATTAAAACATTGAGTAAATTTGACCCGTTTAAACACCGCCATTTTGCGCGCGTTTTGCGTGACGTTAAATGATACGTCCAGTGAATGTTTACTATGAACTTTTTAGTTATTTCATAGATATTTTAAGTTTTAATTGCTTTACAAGTCATGGAAGAAGATAAAAATCATCTTACGAGTATTAGAAAAACACCCAACAAAGTGTTTTTTGTATTCCAAGAGATGCGAAAATACAAAAACAATGGTGTACGGTAATTAAAAGGGATAATATATGTCCTAAATCGTGTTTATATGGTTGTGAAGATCAATTTAACGTAAGTATACTTTATTTATAATAAGTTTAATCTAATAGTTTAAATTTATACTATATTAGAAAAATTGAGTTTAAAATTAACCTAACCTATCTTACAAATTTCAGTATAACTTTCTATAAAAACCGTAATCTTTTTTTGTTTTACGCAATTTTTATGGTCTGTCGATTTATTTCACGTTAAGGAAGATACAGCAAATTGTATTGAATATAATATGTGTAACGAAACAACAAGGAGAAAGATGTAATCTAAGTTTGAAGAAAGGAGTTGTTCCTTATATATTTTTGTGGCAAAAACACTAGCTGATAGAATGAGAATGTGCATAGTCAAAAGGCAAAGATTGACATTGGTTAATGAAGCCTTTTAAGAGTTAGCTATCAAAAGTAATATTTAAAAAAATTGGTGACCTTTACGAAGTGATATAGGAAGTAAGTCCTAGTACTGCCCATACAAATGTCTGTGATATTAATCAGCCAAGACTCAGTACTTCTCCTATTGAATGTGATGATCATAAGGCAGAGCCTTGCTTTTCACATATTAAAGATAAATTACCAAGTGACTAAGCTGTGCAAGTTAATATGAAACCGAAGTATGGAAGTAAAGGTGTCAATGTAAATATACCTGCTGAAAAACAAAATGTAGCATTGTCACCATTTCCTCATTTAACACACAACATTGTTACACAACAGTTTTAAAAGTAAAACAATCTGTTTTAAAAAGAAAATTGTTTACTGAAAACACAGCTGATAATATTTCTATAGCATCTTATATCTTCTATATCTGCTGATTATCAACCAAGTTATTTATCTGAGTCAAGTGAAGTGAAAAATGATTCAGAGGCAGAAACATTTTAAAAATGTATTGTGTAGTAGCATGCTAACTGCTATTGAAAGAGTTTGTAGGTATTTGTTTTGTTAGAGTTGTTTGAGTATTTAGAAAATGTTTTTAAGATTACCTAAACAATTGTATCATTTAATAAAACCTTTAAGCACGAAAATATAGGTTTAAATTATTTATTTTTCTCAGTCACACCGATACCACAGTATGGACTTAAACGCCGATATATTGAATGGCGTGTCAAATGACGTCACATTTCCTTTCGACCAATGGTGGCGCGTTTTGGAATTTATAATTTCGCTCCCTAAATTTACACTTTTCATAAATTATTTTTTGGCCTTAAATGATTAGTAAATTAAAAAAAAAATATTTTATTATAATAAGATGATTAAGAGTAATCGGAAAAAAAATATTTGAGACCATTTAAATTTTTTTGCATGTTCCCTATTATGCTCATTTGGATTTTTTTTTTTTTTTATATAATCTAGGGCAATGCTTGACTACATTCCACCTGATGGTAAGTGGAATGTAGTCTAAGGTGGTAAGGCGCATTACCCTAGCAGCCTATTCACTCTTCTCTTGAATTTAACCACATTGTATTCTTTCGGAAATACCGACGCAGGCAAGCTGTTCCAATCCTTTGCTGTACGAAGTAAAAAAGACGAAGCAAAGCGCTTCGTTCGGACAGGTGGAATGTCCACAACAAAAGGATGGATTCCTGCCGTGCATCGGAAAGTCCGATGATGGAAGGGGGCCGGGGGAATTAGATCGTGTAATTCCTGCGCACACTCACCAAAATGTATCCTATAGAATACTGAGAGGCTAGCAATTCTACGCCTGTGTTCAAGGCTTTGGAGGTCGGCTTCGACCAACTCGGGATCTCCTATGAGCCTCATTGCTCGCCTCTCAATTGAGTCCAGAACCGCAAGATGAGACTTTGCGGCACCAGCAAATATGTGGCCACAGTACTCTACACACGACCGGATCTGTGCTTTGTATAAAACAAGAAGCTGTCCCGGTGTAAAGTACTGCCGAACCTTCGCAAGAACGGCAAGCTTTGCTGCTGCTGCTCTTGCTCTGGACTCAATGAACCGACCAAAGTTGAGGTTCGAGGAAATCTCTAAGCCTAACAACTGAAGCCGGTCACTGTATTCCAAAGATACATTCTGGAAAGTAGGAGCCAAGGTGAAAGGGCTCTTTTTGGCGGTGAACAGACACGTCTGCGTTTTGGTGGCGTTGAATTTGACAAGATTGGCATTGCTCCATGCGGAGACTGCCTGAAGTTTGTCATTCAAACGCTGCACCATGGCTTCTCTTTCAGACTGTACTTGATCTCGACTAGCCCGAGTACTCGGCAGATATCTTTCTACAACTGTGCTGTCGTCTGCGTACCCATAGATACCGGGCTTCAACAGATCGTTAATGTGCAGCAGAAAAAGAGTTGCAGAAAGAACGGACCCCTGAGGCACTCCGGCATTTATTGCCAAGGATTCCGAGGAACACCCATCGACAACTACTCGGAGAGATCTCTGGCTCAGAAAGTCCGTTACCCAGCCGATCAGACCAGGAGATATACCGTACGCTGAAAGCTTCCTTATAAGGCTCGCATGCCAGACCCTGTCAAATGCCCTCGAGACGTCCAGAGAGACGGCGACCGCTTCTCCGTTCTTCTCGATGGCCTCGCCTAGAATGTGTGTAGCATACACTAGGAGGTCCCCAGTAGACCTATTACGGCGAAACCCGTACTGTCGGTCACTGAGGAGATCGTTACCTTCTAGGTATGCTAGAAGGCGCGAGTTCAATACACGCTCCATAATCTTGCAGAGTATGGAGGTGATTGAAATCGGTCTGTAGTTGACAGGATCAGCACGGCTGCCTTTTTTGGGCACGGGTTGCACGTTGGCAAGCTTCCAGGATTTCGGCACTATTCCAGTCTTGAAAGAGAGGCGATACAGACGTGTCAGTACAGGAGACAACTCAGCTGCACATGTCTTGAGCAGAATGGCTGGTATACCATCAGGACCACTGGCTTTATTCACATCTAAACGACACAATGTTCTCCATACCTCTTTGTTAGTGATGCGGATTTCAGGCATCGAAATACCGCAGTGAGGAAGATGTGCTGGAGAAGCATTGCCAGTATCTAGATGCGAATTATCAGCAAACAGAGAAGCAAATACATTCGCTTTCTCTGTTGCTGTGTGGGCCAGGGATCCATCCGGCTTCAGCAGAGCAGGCAGTGAGGGTTGGCAGAAATTCGACTCGATCGCTTTCGCAAGAGACCAGAAAGCTCGACTGCCAGTTGGTTTGACAGAGAGCTTTTCGCCATTCTTAGCGATTCGATCGAGACGAGCCTTCCGCAATGCCTTTTTGTAGGACTTGGCAGCTAGGTTAAAGGCTCTCTTCTTTGTACTTAGATCCGGAGTTTTGCGGCTTCGAGCATCAGCCCAAATGAGGTATGCCGAATGTTTTCGGTCTTGAGCATGACCACATTCAGCATTAAACCATGGGCGAGCTTTGCCACCGACGGGAACTTCTGCAAAAGGAATAAAATACTCCATTGCCTGATGCACCACATCGGTTATAGCATCCGCGCAACTCGACGGATCCAAAGAAGTAGTCTTGTGTAGTTCGCGAACGAACTAGTTCGAAAGAGCGCTCCCACAGATGAACTACGCGAACTAGATCCCACATTTCCCGCTCCTTAGTTCCTTAGTTCGTGACAGATCACAGAATAAAATAAGTGACATCAACCGTCAACCGAACTGTTGTCGTCTCGCTCACAGTTGCAAGGAATGCTATCTCTCACTCGCTCATTGAATTGCTTTCCGTAGCTACAGCGAATAACATAGAATTTGTATAATATCGAATATCTATAGCGAACTTTCATAATTCTTATTATTAAAATTTTAAAACCTTTTTTACACTTCTTTAATATGTTTGTCTTATATAAGTTAGTTGATAATTTTCAAAACTTGATTAAATTATAAATAAAAGTATATTTTAATTCCTACCTAAATTTATTTGTGTTCATTAAAAATATATATTTTATGAACACTTATTCATAGGTTTATGCTATTTTTAGTGCCCAAAAATTTTAACTAAATGTACACTGCTTAATAATCTTGTCAGAGCAGGAGCGATATCGTAATGAGCGAACGAACTGCCTTTTGAAATCTCTCAATTAAACAGCTCCGAACAGCTCCGAATTAAACAGCTCCGAACGAAACGCGAACTAACGAACTAAAAGAGCGAACTAGTTCCTTAAGGATCGGCGAACTAAACAGTTCGATCTCAGTCGCGAACTATAACGCCCAAGACTACAAAGAAGAGAAGCAGACCTGCCGCCAAGGATAAGATGCAAAGAAGTGCCGCATCTCATCCCAATCTGCTGACTTGTATTTCCATACTCGCCTAACACCATGTGGTTCGAGAGCTGGTGGGGAATATGTAAACACAGATTTCACCAGACAGTGATCGGAGGTTCCCAAGGGGGAGGTGACCTCAACACGATACCTGTCCGGATCAGTTGTCAGCAGAAGGTCCAGGCAATTGGCTGTATGGCCTACCACATCTGGTACCCTTGTCGCTTGCCTCACCAGCTGAAAGAGGTCCAAGGACAACGCAAATTTCCGCGCTTCTCTTCCAGCATGGTCGGTTTTCTGGTACGGGAACAGCCAGTCTTGATGACAAGCATTAAAGTCCCCCAGAAAAACAAGCTGCGCTGAAGGATACTGATGCAAAGCCATATCAGCAGCCTCACCGAGATACTCAAATAATCTAGTTGTCTCCTGGTCACCGCTGTGCGAACGGTAGACACAGGAATACAGGATTTTTTCGTTTCCTGTGTCTAGTAAAACCCATATAGAAGAAAAAGTGGGGTCTTCAAGGTGACGGAGACGCTGGATACAGAGGTCGTTCCGCGCGTACACGCAGACTCCGGCACGTGAGCGAAAATTGTGCTCTAACGTGTATCCGGGATAATGCAGGTGCGCAGCGCTCAAAGGACATTGTATCTGCGTCTCCGTCAAAAAGAAGAGGTGCGGCTGCTCTGTCTCCAGGTGGTGATGGACAGCTAGGATATTAGAGTGCAAACCCCTGATATTAGTGAGGTGCACTTTAAATGAGGAGGAGTGCAACCGCTGTAAAAACATTTTCTTCTTTTTAACTTTACTCATAAAAAAATAAAATAAAAGTGAATAGGGATGGGAAATGGCAGTTGAACGAGGCGGTACGTATCGACCCCGACGTCGAAATTGGTGATGTCTTGCCACTGGGAGGCTAGTCTGGAGACTGCGGGGACGCCCGAACCCCCCCAGGGATCGCCATCGGGCCTCCTCGTCTGGTCGCCAACCAGCACGATGGAGCCACCCTGGGATTTTACGCAGCTGGCGGGGCAGCCTTTCGTGGGTGGCTAACCCACTAATTGGGCCCCCAACTATCTGCGGGCGGCCAGCGGAAAGCCGTCGCTTCGGATCCCGCTACCCTCCTCGACTAGACACCCGACAAAACAAACACCAACTCGACGTCAAACCGGTTCGCAAACGCACCGCAGCTGTTCAGACCCATTTCCCATAAACGGCTTCATCGAGCAACGTGCCGGAACACGACTAGGTCGCTTTGCGGCACGACTCTGCCCGATGGGTGGTAACTTTGCCGGCGACCCGATGTTATGGTCTACCACCAAGAACCTGTTGGATGTTGATTTTATGGTAAGTGGTAGGTACTATTCTTACCTTCAGCTCAAAATATTAGTCGTTTTAAACCATTTTCATGTTCCATTACGACGAATTAACATAATACTATAATTTGTCTAAATTTAATATTAGAAATGACAATTTCTTTATTGTTTTCAGGTATCCCTATGGATTTTTTTAAATAAAAAGATTCCCTAAGCGAATCATGGCTTGGGTCTGTCTTGTTGGTGGAAAACTGGAACGGGCAATTGACTAAGAATCTTAATTATATAAATTGCAGCACACATGTATTCATGGGCGTACCCAGATTCTGTGGTAGGGGAGGGCATGTCAGATTTTTTAAATATATTTTTGTAATTTTGAAGCTATAATTTTTATTTTTCTGAACATAGTGTAACTATGAAAGAGTAAACGTTGGTGATTTGTCTTGCCGAATATCGCAAATATAAGAACTGAAAAGCCATTTTTCTTATCCCCGACTAACCTTTCTAAACATTTTCACAAAATGCTTCTTAAATATTGAAATATTTTGGTTTTTGAAAGACCGCGTGTTTTTAAAAATTAATTGATTTTAAATTGTAATGTAAAATAAGAATTTTAATTGACAACAGAAGGTAATAGAGAAGTATACGATGTCCAGGAGGGGCAGCTGCCCTGCCCCCCTCTCCCTCCTCGGTACGCCCATGCATGTATTATAATAAACACTATAAAAATATTTGTAGATGTCACGTAATGACAAGAGGACTAAGGACTAAGAGGGCTCTCTATATCCTCATACTTAAGCTGTGTGATTAAAAGTTCAAATGTTTATAACATAAAAGTAGAAAAGCAACATCTTGTCTTTTTGTAATTGACATTGGCAAATGACAACGTAATTTGAGGGGCTGGGACGTAGACGGAGAATGTGGATGATTTCCAAAAAAAAACAACATAGTCAATCCGTGTCAATAATCCGTGATAGCCTTTCTCTCTCTCTCTGATAATAAAGTATAAACTCACAATATATACTTTTATGTTTAATATAATTAAAGACATTAAGTTATTTTCAAGCCTGTTTTCTTCTGTTCAGTATTATTATTTATCACTCAAGCAGTTCCACGCAGACGAAGTCGCGTTCACTGTTAAAGACTATAAAACTATAAAATCTACTTACTCCTGTCTATTATTAAAACCACTAACTTATGTTATACTAGCTGTTCTATTATAATTCTGCATATTTTATCATTTCTGCTCTACGTTCTAATCGTTTGAAAGCCTTTTTCCTTCTTTTCGTTATGGCTTCATTCCAAATTATGTATGGAATATTCTGAAAATTTCAAGTTACATTCAGTTAAAAAAAACTTTTTATCTGCTAATACTATGATGCAGATTGGAAATCTTTAAATATAGTGTACATTTGAATTCCTTAGTTATATTGTTAACAGGACCTAATACTACATGAAAGTATAATATAGCTATAATCTATAAAATATAACAGCAGTTAGTGGTTTAAATAATAGACGGGAGTAAGTAGATTTTATAGCTTTATAGTCTTTACCAATGTAGGGTTGCCCCTAGCAACATAGTAGACCCTAACGACGTAGAGCTATCGTAAGTGAGAAGTTCATCCTTCAATCTTACAAGGGCACTGCAGATGGGGGAGGAAGCGACGTGCTCCTTCCCTCTAGCCTACCGCGACGGAGTGGGTCAGCTGTAGAGGCTAGCTCCTTGAGGCTTGAGGCTAGCGTTTGCTTGCAGCAGGTGGCTATTGCGACCCAGCACCTATCACTGCCAATAATAACGTGCAATGAGACTTCCAATCCAAGTAGGCCTAAGCGGTCCGCTACCAAAATAGTGCCGACGGTTGCCAGACGAGCTGTCCCCGCAAAGATCCTTCCCCGTGAAGTAACAAGTAAAATTTCGTCTGTTCAAATCATCACCCTTATCCGAGAATGGAGTTACGTTGGAGCAGCCAGTCGTAGTCCAGCTTCCACAAGACCGGCATCAAAACAAACACTTGGACCCATGGCTCAAGCTACGTCGGTAGACCTGGCGTGCGCCGCATATACTTCTCTATCCTGTAGATAAGCCTCCAACGACCGCCGGAGATAGGGAGACAAGGAACCGGAGTGCCTCGATCAAAGTCTCGAATGACTTTGTTTCTGAGAAACTTGATAATAGTATTGACTGTGCAGGCGTTTTTATAAAGATAGAGATATTAAAGGAAATGATATTCTATAGGGTTTTATTCTAAAGTTAATAAATGGCAACATCGCATTTATGTCGGGGAAATAAAAAGTGACTTTTCTGATATAGAGGTTATTATAACCTAGTGCACTACAACTACATGAAACTAAAATATTTGCTTTACGAAACACTGTACTTGTAAAATAGATTCACTTCACTCTAGATTAAATTAAATGACATAAACATTTTAACTGTACCTTGCCTAATATCAAATCGTTTTTTCTCGATTTGGACGAGCTTCACGAGCGAGCTTAGCTTTATTTAAATGAAAAGTAGCTTATAACAAACCTTGCAGGCATCGTACAAACACGCAAGTCACCCAACCTCACCCTGTTCCAAAATTTTACATTTAATTAATTATAGACATAAATGCTTGTTAATTGATTATTATTTGCTATTTATAAGATGTCAATGTCTTCCTCAATTGGTATTTTGTCTTCTCTTCGACTATTTTTTTTATTTTTTTTTTGTCTGTCTATGCTGTTAGCCCTGTTGGTTATTACAGCGTCACCGGGGGAGTGGGTGGGTCAGGAGACCCGTCCTTAAAAGGGGGGGGCCAGATGGGCCCCCATGGGGTACGACGTCCCGAGGGCGTCTCAGATTGAGACACGGACCTCGGCTCGGGGCGTCGTTAGTCAGGAGGGAAGCTAAGGAAAATCTCTTCGTTTAACAAATGAAGATTTGCCAAGCTTAATAGAATTAAAAACAGATTCATATAAATTTAGGGTGTTTACTAATCTCGATTTTCCTGTGTAGACATACTAGAAGAATTCTTAAAACAAACAAAAACCAAAATATAAAAGGTAGGTAAGTATATGTACCTAAAAGTAGGTATTGCAAATATATTTGACACCTCATCCACTTTTTTTTTTGTTACAAATTGCATTGTCGAAATACTGTGTAAATTAGTACCAACTAACTATAAGTTGGTTTATTTATCAATATTACAATATGTATAAAAAGTTTTGTATTTGGACGAAGAGTAAGACTATAATAATGGACTACTGCATCATATTAATTTATATAGTCATCATCATGAAATCATTGAATCATTGAATTTTTTTACAAATCTCGATAAACAACAAAAAAATAACAAAAAATGTTTGCTTCTTCTTTTATTTATTACTCTGTACTTTGTAAGAAGTACTTAAAAGGTCAACAAATGTTGTTGGGATTGATATAGTGAGGCTGCCTGCAAGACGTGGTCAAATAATTACAAATAACCCTGTATATGTATATATATTTTTTTACTATCAAAAAGTAAAGATTTCAACGAACAAAAAGCTCACCGACTTTTTCAGAAAATCTAAAATTTTGACGTGAGACTTTTTGACTAAAAATTAGAGTGCTTTTTCGTAAATAAATTCAAATAAGGGGAAAAAGTATCTTTTTTTAATATAAAAAATTATATCGTGTTTGAGATAAAAAAGGTAAGTTTTCAGGAAATTTCCTAAATTAAAAAAATGTTTTGTAGAAGATAAAAATAAAAAACCAAAAACTTGGTTTTTTGCATTTTTTGCCTAAATGTTGAGGTTATGCCAAAAAATTGCGAATATAGGAGTTGCAGGTCTTATTATTACCTACAACTTTGCCATTTAACTTTTTTTTCATAGGACTCGTAGTTTTGCCGGAAATCGCAATAAACCGTTTTTTACCCTTAAAAGCTCATTCCCACCCCTTTCCCGAACTCAAATCGCCTTAAATATAGTTTTTCTTTCAGTTCAGTTTCATCCTGTTACAATTTTTTTGTACTTTTGACCATTTTTGAAGATATTGGCACTGGACTAGTAACGCCGCCAATTTACGCTACGCCGCAATTTCAAACGCTGTTTAACAATCATTTTTTATACACCTAGATGCTATCCCGCACCTCCATAGTCCACACCCTATATTTTATGATAGATATCCACAGAATAGATAACAAAATGTGAGAATATGTTTAAAAAAATGTATCAGAAATGCTATCCAACGATATACCAAGTATTATAATATATCATTATATAGGTAGGTATGTATTTCACTAGTGAATAATTACACTTTCATATGTTGGTTGTTTTAGTTTAATCCTACATACATTTGTAAAAGGATCATACGTGTGTAAACGTATCTTGAGTCATGAAATAAAACTTATTAGCAGAATTCTAAATGGAAATATATAAAAAAATTCGGTTCGGTTAAAATATAAGCAGCATCTCCAAGATATGAATATGATGATGAAGATTTTTTGGCAGGTAAAACGTTTTTATAAAATATTGTAAGTAAAAACCTAAGCCAGTGAAATTAGTGTGTTCGTAGGCTCATTTAGTACAACATAGAAAAAAAAACAAATAATTTTAAAAAGCAGAAAAAAAATAAAATTAAAAAAAACTAAGAGGTGTCAAGGGACACCCGGATGGAACAAAGTTCCTTTCGATTGTGTATTGAAGGAATAGGGAATATACATAAAATTTAAAATGGTCTCAAATACTTTCTTTTTCGGATACTTATTATCATCTTATTATAATAAAAAACATTTTTTTTTATTTACTAATCATTTAAGGCCCTAAAATATTTTGTGAAAAGTGTTAATTAAGGGAGCGAAATTCAAACTTCCAAAACGCGCCACCATTGGTCGAAAGGAAATGTGACGTCATTTGACAGGCCATTCAAATTATCGTCGTTTAAGTTCATACTGTGGTATTAGTGTTACTGAGAAAATTTATAATTTAAACCTATAATTAAGTGCTTAAAGGTTTTATTAAATGATATAATTGTTTAAGTATTCCTAAAAACATTTTTTTCAATACTCAAACAATTCTAACAAAACAAATACCTACAAACTCTTTCAATAGCAGTTAGCATGCAGCATTACACATAACATTTTTAAATTTCTTCCTCTGAATCATTTTCCACTTCACTTGACTCGGATAAATAACTTGGTTGATAATCAGCAGATATGGAAGATATAAGATGCTATAGAAGTATTATCAGCTGTGTTTTCATTAAACATTTTCCTTTTTAAAATACATATATAGTTTTATTGGTAAAGTACCAATATTGTGTGTTGAATGAGGAAATGGTAACAATGCCACATTTTGTTTTCATCAGATATATTTACATTGACACTTTTACATCCCTACTTTGGTTTAATATTAACTTGCACAGCTTAGCCACTTGGTAATTTATCTTTAATATGCGAAAAGCAAGGCTCTGCCTTGTGATCACATTTAATATTATCTTGGCTTATTAATAACACAGACATTTGTATGGGCAGTACTAGGAGTTACTTATTATATCACTTCTTTGTAAAGGTCACCAATTTTTTTAAACACTACTTTAGATAGCCAACTCTGAAAAGGCTTCATTAACCGATGTCAATCTTTGCCTTTGGACTATGCACATTCTCATTCTCTCAGCTGGTATTTTTACCACAAAAATATATAAGGAACAACTCCTTTCTTCAAACTTAGATTACATTTTTCTCCTTTTTGTTTTGTTACACATATAATATTCAATATTATTATCTGTATCTTCCTTAACCTTAAATAAATCGACAACCTTAAAATTTTCCTAAAACCAAAATAAAATACGGTTTTTATAGAAAGTTATACTGAACTTTTGTAAACTAAATAAGGTTAATTTTAAAATCTAATTTTCTAATGTTCAATAGCTAATGCAACTTACTATAAATTTAAACTATTATATTAAACTTGAGAGATAACAAAACATGTCGTGTTAACTTTTGGTAAGAATTTTTACCGTCTAGCCCCCTTTTCACAACGCGCGATAAGGAACTACGTTCCAAAAAACCCCCGATACAAAATACGTTTAAAAAGGATATAAATAACATTATTATTTACTTATTTAAGTTGTTGCATCGGGGGAGATGGAACCGCTAAATAAAGGAAGAATTCAAAATGCAAGTAAATTACCAAGGCAAATAATCAAATAACAATATCAAATAGTATAGTCTAAGCCCTCATTCATTACCTCCGAAAATTTTGTAAAATAGACATCATCGTCAACGTACGTACAACGACCCCCGAAGCAACGACTCCAATAAGTACATAGCAATGTTATTTTTATCCTTTTAGACGCCTTTTTTAATCGGGGACATTTAAAATTTAAAATTTACTTTTTTTATACTTTTTTTTTCTCTACAATTACTAACAATGAAGATGTGATGACACCCTTAACCTTTGCAAAGCTCTCATACATACAAATTTGTAATAATGCTAAACTATAATATAATACACAAATACCTAATCAAAGATTAACATATTTTTTATTTATGTATTAATAAAATTAAAACATAATCTACTGTATGAGATACTTGTATCCTTTATTTAATTTCACACCTTCATTATTTGTAACATATTAGTAGGTAGCTCCTTAGGTCGCTACTTGGTAAGGTATTCTACTTATAATTAAACAACGATGCCTATAAATATTTATATTACGAAATATCTAAAAACTGAAATTATGGGTTAAAACAATTATAAATTTGTCCTTGGAAGTATACTAATGGTTTACTCAATGAAAGAACATAGTTATAAATAAAGAATATTTATTTTTCTATAAACACATTATTCCTTTTATATCCTTTTATTAAATCTTGACTCACATCATATAAATCGCGAATCGCGTTGGGCTTTCGTCACCGAAGTCGTGTGCGTGGATGGAGAAAAGTTCAGCGGCCGGGCCGCGGGCCGACGTCGAGACGAAGCACCCAGCACGCGCAGCTTCTTAGCTAAACAATTTGTGCATCGAGGTCAGGTAAAGATTATTTTAATCTCTAAATCACATTTGGACACTAATATACATGTATAACTACGATCAACAAGTGTCAATATTGAGCAGTACGAGGAGGGCCGCGGAAGCGCGCGGCTCGCAGCCTACGTCACGCGGTCCCATACACGCACTCGCCGCGTCGCACACCAGCTGTCTCTTCACCTGGAAGGACGGCAGCACGCTTCCATTGATCTCGAACACGCTCAACATGTTGTATTACGCGGACCACATTCATACCAGCCAATTTACGAACATCCTCCTCACTCCAATCTGGATCACGCAATAACTCGGCTAGAAGATGAGGGTAACGTGATACATCCTCTAAACCCTCTGGGGGGGCATCAATCCCATCATATCCAGCACCAAGACCAACGTGTTCCACGCCTGCCACTCTTCGCACGTGATTTATATGTGCAACGACATCTTCTACTGTAGCGCGCTCGCTGCATGTTACAAGTTTTGCATAGAAATTAATCATCACTACTCCTCCATTGGCTGCTATCATGCGAAGCAGCTCATCTGGGACATTTCTAGAAGAATTACAAATGGCAGAAGCGCCAGAATGAGAAAATACTACCGGTGCCTGTGAAGTTTCAAGAGCATCGCGAGCTGTTTCTTCACCTGCATGCGAGAGGTCAACTATCATACCAAGACGATTCATTTCTCGAATTACGGCGCGTCCGAACTCAGTGAGTCCACCAGAAGTGCCAGCGGCACGCGCCCATCGCGTATCACATGTATGAGTAACAGTAAGATATCGAGCACCTAGATGATAAAATGCGCGAAGCACCGCTAGAGAATCACCGAGTGCATGCCCGCCTTCAACCCCTATCAAAGAAGCAATTCGACCATCCCGATGGGCATCTAACAGTTCTGTTGCGTCAGTAACTAAAGCCAGATGCGCTGCGTTCATTTCAACTATTCGTTTAATAACATCCATTTGTTCAATTGCCAATTGCACAGCGTCTTTATCTCTCGCACCACATGGAACATACGCTGACCAAAACTGTGCGCCTACCATACCCAGACGTAGCCGTGGAATGTCCGTGTGCGACCAGCGCGATCGAGCCCACGGCTCTAAGCCTTCCAAGCCGGCACTCAAATTAAAGTCTCCTATTTTATTATGAAGAAACTTCCTAACATTCCATGCTAAATCATTGTGGCCGTCTATGAGCGGAGAATCACGTAACATTCTTCTTATGGTAGTTAATCGCTGTTCTGGAGTAGCACGACCACCACCACCAAGGGCTAGAGGAAGTGCTAGTGCAGCGCCAAGAGCAGCCAACACTACCAGTGCAGCGAGAGCAATACGCCAGCGTGGTCTACGCGGCGTTGGCTTTTCGTCAGAGCTTCCAGATGCCGATGCTGATAATGAATCCGGCGCCCAGCGACCACATCTTTCTGCAACGTCTGGCAATGAACCTGGGAATGTCATGCCCTCTGGTACAGCCGCCTGCAATAAAGAAAATATAATAAGAATAGTGAAATAGATAAAAAATGGGATTATTAGTCTATGCCTCGGTTTGGAAATATCCTATAACTTATTACTCACGTTTAAATATTTTTTTATAAGAAATTCTTGAAATAACAAATTCATCAAATTCATGATGGATGTTGTTATTGATGTTGTTTAGTGTGACTAAAGGATATTGTAATTAAATTAAATGAATTAGGAATATTAAAGATTGTTAGGTCAAGTGATAATTAATTTCCTAAAATAAATGCTGAATTTCTTAAATTATTCAGCATGTTCGGTAGGATGGCCATACAAACTTTTAATATTTTACTTTGGCAATATTAGTATGATTTTTATTAATTAAATGATAAAATTGCTTAATAATGTCTATGTTGATGAAATACTTTTAAAGAATAATAAAATATTATTTCGTTTTATTCTAAAGCCCCAGATTTTATTGTATCACACAACATATTCCTGATTATATTAGAGTTATTAATAAGATTACAAAACATTTGCGAAAAGGCAAGAATGACATTGTTTTGGTAAAGCATTTTAGGTCTAAATGGTTATTAAACAGAAACATATATTAAAACTAGACATTATTTAAAACTAGATATTCACAGCGGCTTCGCCCGCGCTATATAGGAAGAAAAGACTTGTTATGTAGGCCAAAAAGTTTATACACTTTCTTTATCAGGTACAGTAGGTACTTTATTAGGGATAGCTGTAGCCCGTGACAGTGTCCACGTAGACAGTAAAAAATATATTTACATAAAGAGTCACGGGCAACAGCTAGTGATAATATAAACCCCTTTATCATACTGTTATTAGTGATTGTAAATAATTTTACCTCTAATTGTTTATATTTATTAATATTCGGATATATATGACAAATTCTTGAATAATGTTACTTAATACATTTAAAATATATTACATTGTCGAAATTTTCACGCAGATCCGTATTTTTCTCGTATTAAATTTAGCCTATGTTCATCAGAAAGATAATGTGGGATTCTAATAGATTTTTGAAATTAAACTTCTTTATCGGGGTTGGAAAAAAATTTAGTGTAACATTTTTTCGTTACGCGTCACATTTTTCCGTTACGCGCCAGCTATTTTCGTATAGCTTCATCTCTTTTACACCATGTTGCTATGGAAATACTAAATAATAAAAATGACAAGTATGTGGATTACAAAACACAATTTACATTAACCAAAAATAAAATTATCGGATTAGAGTTTTATAATTAAATAATGAATTGTAATCACATACTGGACAATACGATTTTATGGACTTGCTATTGAAACTAATAAATAAATTCAAGATCATAACATGAAGAAGAAATTATGAAATATAATTTATAATATTTTTAAAATACATTGATTGTCTGAAATAGAAGAAGTAAGAATGAAAAGAAATATGAGTTTTGGCTGAGAAATGGAGCATTGGGGTCCTGATCTTTACAAGGTCTGTTTTGCTATACCTAAATCGAACAACAACTCTAAACAGCAGAAACCATGATGAAGAATATTTTTTTTTGTGATATAGTGACGATCCAACATGTTAAGAAGCCTAAAGTTATTATTTTTAAAGTGGATTGTCATGTACATTTGTCTGTTTTTATGGTACTTTTGTGTTTCTTCTATGAGAATATTATACGTCAGAAACAGTCGATTAACTTCTTACGTTTTAATTAATTAATATTAATGAAAATTATGACGTTTTTCTGTTACGCGCCATCTTTATTTCTAAGTCACATTTAAAAGAAAATGTGAATTATATTTACATGTCATAAAGAAATTTCACTTCTTACATGTGTACACTGTAATACACACACACATATTTTTTTTTTATTAAATCGGTCCAGTAATTTCGGAGAATATCCATTACAAACAAACAAACAAACAATCAAATCTTTCCTCTTTAGAATATTGGCATAAGTATTTTGAAAAATATAACAAATATTTTTTTTACGTGTAAGTCTTAGCTACATTTATTTAAAAAAAAAAACTTTTTTTTAATTAAAATATTTTTCTTTTGATATTGTGTTTAAAAAATAGTATTACTTATATTTTTCTATAGAAACTATCTAATGCGGAGTATTTAAAGCAATACCTAAAATTGTACAGTGTCCAATTACATTACGTTGCAACGAAAAAATAATATTTTGAATAATAAAATACAGATATATCTATTAAGACGTAAAGACTTGCGTTTTATTTTAATTTATTATACTATATATAAATATTACAATTCTACAAAGTATATTCGCTAGGTTTTAGGCATAGTGTTAGAAAGCCAAATGCATCGTAATAAGTGACACGTCGAGCTTAACAGACTCTTATATGCGAATGAGACCGTTCTTAGCAACCATAAAGTTTGTTATGTTTATTGTTTCCTCAAACGCTGTAACGGTACAACATATATTCAAAAAATCTTAGAATAGTTTTAATTCTTATAATAAAATGTCTATTTTATCAAATCTAACCTGTATGAGTCAAGTTCGCTTTGTTTAGTGTGAAGACCATACATTAATATCTAAAATAATTCGGTGAGGAATCTAGAAATATATTTAATTATTAATTATCTTTTTGTTTTTTAAACCAAAATCAGAAGTCCGTATCTCGATTGTTTTATAAACATGTATGATAGTAGTTGGTATTGGAATGACCAACTGTGACCATCTCAAAGAACTGTTTTGTGTAACGATTACGATCAATCGGGGTTTATAGATTTCTCTATAATAATTTTTGATTTATAAAGTCAGCTAAAAAATGCATAAATATAAAATAAGCAGTAATTTCTAAATCTAACTAGTTAGAGTCAAGTTCCCTTTGTTTAGTGTCAAGACATTAACAACAACGATGTTACATTCCAAGAATAGTTCGTGAGGCTATTGAAATTAAAAAACAGGTCGTGGTGCAGAACCCCGGGGGACCCCGATTGTGACCAAAATTTAGGGATGATAGAGAAAATCATGCTGAACACGATGGTGAAAGAATTTTTCCTTAACTCGGCGAAATGTGAAAGTAATGACGTTTTGAAAAATCCTTGCAGTAATGGGGGATACCAGTTGGGAACCGGGGTTTTGGGTGGGGATTTTTTTTTGCACACCTGGGGGATACCAGCTGGGAACCGGGGTTTTGGGTGGGGTGAATGTCGGTGAAAGTTGGAGAAAGTAACCTAACCTAACCTAAAATGAAGTTGTATAAACTGGGTGTAGAAAGTAACCTTTTTTTTTTTTTTTTTTTTTTTTTTTATCGTTTGGAAATCCTTTATGGATACCACCCAGCCCAGGGGAGAGCCGGGATGGTTATGTTATGTGGGAGTCCTGCACTGCAGTGTACCCACTAAAACCCAACGGTTACCCTCATCGCCAGTGTGGAGCGTCACGGGATCGCTTACGCATGCTACCGTGACGCCCCGGCGGAATTACTACTCTAAGGTGAGAGCCCCAGGTTAACGGAAGGCACCCACACGACTGTAGGCCTATTTTTCGGTGGGAGGGTTACACCCTACCCTCCCACTCAGGCACTACGACTGCACTACGACTGGAGACCGTTCGCATACTCCCTCCTCCTGCGTCCTAGCCTCCTTCGGCGAATCGAGTCTGCTGAAGCGCTAGCCTCTCGTTGCCGCTCCGCAACCTCCTTTGCCACCATCACGGTTTCACAAAAAGAGGTCATTGCAGTCCAACACTTAGCGCTTTGGAGCATGGCTGGTATCACGTTCACTAACGAGAGGTTGCCACCGATTACCGCTACCAGGTCACGTCTTTGCTGACTCCAGGCAGCGCACTCCTCAAGTGTGTGACGCGCTGTGTCGAGAGGCGCGTCACACTCGTGGCAGTCTGTAGTTGTTTCCCTTCCCGCTATCTGGTGCAGGTACTTGCCAAAGCAGCCGTGACCCGTCAGTATCTGCACCAGATGAAATGTTAGGGTTCCGTGATTTCGGTTCACCCAGTTGCTCAGGTGAGGCCGAATAGCCTCCACCGTCACCGAGCCGGCAGCAGGAGAATCCAATTGTTCTTCCCACCTTCTGATCAGAGCTTCTTGGGCAAGAGCCCTAATTCGGCCCACCTCCAAAACTGCTGGAAGCTCACCACGGGCCCGTGCGTTCGCTTTGTACCGATGAACTTCCGCTAGCACCTCCGCCTGGAGTTCCCAGTAGCCGCCGTCCAAGATACTGTACGGTATCCTCTTATGCCTCTTACCGCAATAACCCTTTGCGGTGTTCTTAATAGGGTCTTATTAGAAGTGGTAAGAGATTCCACCCAAATAGGAGCGCCATATAGAGCCATGCTTCTCAAGATGCCCGAGTAGTAGAAAGTAACCTAACCTAACCCCGGTTCCCAGCTGGTATCCCCCCATTAATGCAAGGGGTAACACTTTCCATTTGTATCGTTAGAGTAGAAGGGAGAGGGGGAGGGGGAGAAAAGGGGGGTTGAAGCCCTATCCCCTGACAACATTTTTATTGTGGGAAAATGTTTAGTTCTGGAGATATTCCGATTTGAAGTTTCGTGAAAACTAACCTAAAATATAAGTAATTAATACTTCTGTGACGTCTCCGGCGCTTCAGGATGGCCAACCCCTTCACCCTTGCGTAACACTGAACTGAAACCCAAGCTCGCCTTCGCCACTTCGCTTGTTGGTCGCGTTCGGCGACCAGCTTCAGTAGCTACGGCTCGATTGGGTTTCAACACAGTGTTACGGCGGGTGGGGGCTGCCCTCCTTTCGCGCCTCCGGATTTACAAAAACACTCTAGGGGTTGGACAGACAAGACTACGTGGAGTCGGGGTTGACAGAGTTTGAGAAAAAAGTTATATAAAGTAATATATATATATATTAATTATTATTTATTTCAAAAACATTTTAAATCACAAACGTCATATATCAAGTTGCCGCCATTTGACATTAGGGAATCTAAAACAACAGAGTTGTTACGAATTATGTTTTTCTAGTTAAATTAAAATGAAATACTGGTATATTATATACATAATTGATAAATATGTTGTATAGATGTGAAGTGTTATTTAGACATTGTGTTTTTGTGCTAATATTGGTGAAAATACGGTAAGTTACTTTTACACAAAAAAAATATATTTTTGAAAACGTCATAACTTTCAGATTTCGCCGAGTTAAGGAAAAATTCTTTCACCATCGTGTTCAGCATGACTTTCTCTATCATCCCTAAAAAATTTAGGTCAAAATCGGGGTCCCCCGACATATGCACCCTAACCAAAAAACATAATAATTTGAATAGAGAAGATGGTTGGGGATTATCTAACACCTGGGACCCACTCTTGAAAAATATAAAATCCCATGTTTGTGACCGCACTGTAAGACCTCAAGAGACTGTTAGTGAGTTTTGTGTGAATCCTGAACTGTACGCCCGGAAGCTTAGAAACCGTTGGAGGTAGATGATAAATTAACTGACTTACTAACAGACACCTCCATCTCGTCTTATCGTGAACACGATTGCTGCAAAGCACTCGAAACGTCGGGTTAGATTTTAAATGTAAATTTAAACTTTAATTCATTATACGCGAGTTAAATACGTAAAAACTAGTTTTATTTCAATTTCTTAATCTACAAATCTACACATCAATAATTTTGCAAAGTTGAATAATTAAATATTATAATTATAACTCTTTTATTTTATACATTATTATTCAAATTCAAATTAAAAAATATGAGACAGAATAATTACACCAAAATTAAGCTCGGTCAGTAAAACCTTGTTAAAATTAAAAGACATTAAAGGATTACTTAGAATTGTTAGTATTATATTTTACCGCGTAAAACAGACACCAAAACTTAATTCATCAGATTCCAATTACTTTGCTACAAAAGTAGGTGACACAGTTACGGATTGTGTACCAGACGTAGACGCTCTTGAAGAAGGAAGAAATGGACTAGCGCTGAATTAATGTTGAGGTTGCAGATAACAACAAACTTTCTAATTTTGACAACTCGTAACAGATTGTTCAGAATTATTACTGGTATTAATAGATAATATAAAATATATTTATCAAAGATTACCATAAATAAAATTATACTGTAAACATTTTTGAACGCAATAAATATATTTTTAATCTTGTTTAAATTAGTAGGTTAACTCTATGATATCAAGTACAATCATTCTTGATACACCTACAGTAAGAAATATAACTAAAAACGTTTGACAAATATATATTTTTATTACATTTCTAATTAATATCTACTTAATCTAACAGACTATAACTAAACTATCTAGATAGATCTATCAACGTGTCTGCGTTTTTTATAAGTGACAAAGGGATATTTTGACTGACTTCTCGTAAACTAGTAACCGAAATTTATTCATTTAGCTAGAAGCTAGATGACTCAATTCTAGAGTAGAGCATCTAGACATGACAATAATTTGCCGCGTGTTCAATTATGCAAGGGGCACATATTATGGACAGAAGCAGGGATCTGAATAGCCTGTGACCCATTTACAGAACTGGCGCGGTAGCCTCCACCCGGATTTCACTTTACAGCGCTAAATAAATATTGTAATTATTTTGATACCAACAATTAAGGTTTTATTACTAACTCAATTAAACGTTCAATATGTTAGTTGTATTTATTTTATAATACTAGTATATTACAAAGTAAATGTATAAAACGAATTAAATTGAATAGTTAAACCGTTCAATTACAATGCAAATTGTGTACTATAAATTCAATATTTAATTTGCATCCAGCAAAAAACATATTCCGCCAATTATCACAATAGCTCCGATTTATTAAAATATATTTTTATTAAGAAATTAATTGGTCTAATTCCTGTTATATGACACTGGCAATTCCGAAGTATTAAATTGGTATAAAAGTTAATATGACTATAATAATTATTAACTTTTATTTTCACATACATCTATCTAGTTTCTACTTTAGTTTAGAAATAAACCCTCATTAGGTTCATTACTTATGTTTTCCCGCAAACAGTAAACGTCTGAAAGTATTCGGTCGAATGAGCCTTGTAAATAACTTGTAATAAATGTATCTATAAACAAAAGCCTAGGAGCGGCGTTTTCCTTTGATCAGGAAGCCTTCGTGCCGTTCTAATTGCTAACAATAATTTGTTCGGACTTAACGGATTGTGCTACTGACGTAATATAACAATAAATAAGTTTCATCTTGCTTAAGTGTGAGACATTAATTAAGAATTTGGTATCAGAAAAGATAGAAGAAATGCGTATGTATATAGGTAGGTATGCATATTATCTTTTAAGCAACTGACATGGTGTTTCAATTTATAATATTGAATAATATCTATTATGATACTTTCATTACGATCAATTGTGTGCAACGTGTATGAAAATTGATGTGATTAAAAAAAACTGTAAATGATCATATCTTTAAAATATGCTGTGCCCAGCTCAACAAAAGCGATGATATTTAGGGATCGGCATTGTTTTGTCTTATATTCCAAAATTACCAAATATATTTAAAAATGTTAAAAAAATAAAAATACAAGTCACCTTGGTGAATAAGGATAACTATTATTTACGACTTGTAAAACTTTGCGGCATGTTGCGGAAAGCCAGCTAACAGGAAAGTTGTGAAAACATTTCGCGAGTAGGCGAGCGAGGGCGGAGCTGCATCGATTCGTTGCAAGGCAGACGGCGGTCGCCAGGTCGCTAGCGCTACCCCACAGCCCACGGGCCACGGCTGACATAATGTTGCGTGAAATTTGCGCCCCCATTGTTACCTTACAACTAGCCAGCCGTCCGCACCGCTACTTTGTACCGGACCTGGATGCTCTCTCAACCGTCCCTTCATACCATGTCAAATGAACGTTACGCGTAATCAAACAAATTACTGTTGTGTTGATTATATTTTCGGTATTGCCAATTAAAATGAATTATTTTTAAGTCTTTGTAGTCTCCAGATTTTAATTCATAATAATTACATGATATAGTACCTATATAAAAAAATATTTTTTAATAATTATTGAACCCAAATTGCGGCAAGCTCAAACCTTTCATTATTGAGTATATTATTAAATGCACTTATTAATAATATATAAACATTATGTATATATTAATATTAAATGGGATACTATATATTGAATTCCAATAAAATGGGATTCAAAATCCTAGTCTTAATCTCAATCCCGGAAAGATTGAATTGCATTATAAATGTATGAATGTTCTTTCGACTTGGTCAGGGCAGTAATTTATATACGTTTCACCCAACGGGATACCTTCACCTAAGCACAATGGTTACCTAACTCTTTCTACCCGGCGAACCATGAAGCCTTCGTAACATTTTTAAGGGTAAAGCTTTTTTAGGTGAACGAATATTAAACTGGGTCGTTTTTAAAATTAGACTACTTCTTCATGAGACACATATGCTAATGTTTGATAAAAATAACTCAAATCGATACTTCAAAATAAAACTATTATTGTAAATTAACAATATCTAGACCTACTTAGTTTTGCATTCAATTATGATTTATGATATAGTATACATGCTTAGAATACAAACTCTTATTAGATTTATTCTGTTTCTCATGTAAATCCGTCGCTTTTTAATAGCATATCCAAAGCATACCGTCTACACAAAAAGAATAATAAATGTGATTTCCTTCCCCGATTTCTGACCCTTACCTCCCTTGTGGCAGTGAAACATACGTTTTAAATATTAATTTGATGGCATTTAAATAATTTACACTAATTTATCTAAAGGGTTCTAGTCACAAATTACTTTACGGGAATATATTATTTAATGATACAAAGCACAACAAGTTGCGGATAAATAAATGTCTTATTTTTATTCAGATACACGATGTTCCAGCTTGTTAAGATAAAATATGTAAAGTAGATGTTTGTAGAGAGAACGTGTGGCATAAAACGAAAAGTATAAATAGTGTTAACTGTGTGTTTATTTATGTTATTATATAAACGATTTGTCTATATAAACCTCTGAATAATGAACTAATGTCAAAGATAGTTCTTATACACAGATGTAACAGAAGAATATCAGAATTACACAATATCGTACTTTGAGAATAATAACGCACTAAAAACAAATATGTATACTGCTTATGAATAAAAGTGCTTGCTCTGACATTAATACTCCATTTATTTAACTGCTGAATTTGCTTAACAAAAGTCGACATCGCGATATTCCAATTCAAAAGGCTCAAGAATTATAGCATAAAATACAATGTGAAAAAATAGCTTCTTGGCCTATATTTATTGAGCTCGAGATTAAAAATAATGTTTAATATACAAAGAAACAGAGTAAACAGAAAATGTTTGAGCTTACACTCATACCGTCTTTATTAAGCTTGTTCGTGTTTTTTTGTTCTGTGACAATTAGGTATCATGTATAAATGACAGTGTTTTTTTTTTAAACTTGAATATTTTAAATGTGTTCTAGAAATGTTTTCTACAAGTTACAGTTGTTTTTTAATATATTTTTTTTAATTTCTAGAACAGGAAAATAAACAACATCCTAACGAATTGATGCTAAAGTTTATCGTTTGTTTCTGTTCCATAAAAAAATATGTAATGAAACAATGCATTAGTCAGTATATTGTTGATCTTGGAATCGGTAAAACTTTTTATCTGCATAACTTTGTTCGTTCTGTTGCAAAGAAGAAACTCAAATTCATTTAACTGGTATCCATGAAAGTTTTTTATCGTGTTTGGAGACAATGATATATCTATACCTATCTCAGACGATCAACTTTATCTTTAAAAATATATTGTGTATTTTTAATTTTACATAATATTTAAAAGTTAATTTAAAAATACGTTTATGAATAAATAAAAGGTGAATGACTATATTGTCCCGAATATGTTTTTATAATTAGAGTTGGTGTACTTTAACAATGTATGTAAGTTGCCTACCTATCGACTAGTTGCCTTACAGCGGTTCCATTTACGTAGCTAAAAATATTTTATTGGATGAATATTTTTTAATAGTCATTTATTTCAATAAGTCTTTGAAAATGTGCTTTTGATTGTTCAAATGGTTAGTTATTAATTAAAACCTAATTATGTAATATTATTAAAATTATAAAAAGGTATTTAAACGTTTTTTTTAATTTTTACATTTATTAAGTAAGATTCCGGAGGTATTACCTAAAGGGCCAACTAAAGATCAGGTTTACTAACCTAACTAACCTAGCCTAACCATCCAAGGAACTCTATCCTGGAACACTGAAATGTTATATTTAGAGATGACATTAAGTAATAACTAGTAAATAAATACTTTTTTCCATTTTCATTAATCATATTAAATAAGAGCCGAAATATTGTTTGAAGCAGTGTGCGAAAAGCGCCATGCTTGCTCACGCACTTGACCCGGTCACGCGTGCTCCGAGCCAGACCAGACCAATTTTATTATTTAGCTACTTTTATATTTTCATTTAACTACCACTCAATTTTTAACGTTACTTTTATTTTTAAATGACACTATTGTTGGCCAGTTTTCCAGAGAACTCTGAAATGAGTTTACTCTGCAAGTATAACATGAGGAATTTATTCGTTTTAAAATTTAATTGACAGACAGTTATGTTTCTTATGAACATAATTATTCCTTAGACTTTGTGCTTTATAAAAATATATATATATTTTTTTAGATGTTACTAGAATTAGTATCGCGTGTGTTATTACTATGGAGTTAAAAAAAATATAACACTTTCACACGTTATGTCCGGATTAGTGTAAAATTATAAAAGTAATTATCTCAAAGCCTTGTTCAAACAGCGCTTCAAAGAGCTTCAAGCGATAAAAAAGATAAAAATATATGCTAGGATATTATTATTGTAAAGGTCTTATATGGGTTTATCCACAAGTCATTTAGCACTGACCTTTATAAGTCTTTCAAAATTATTATACTTTTAGTATGTAATCTATCTAATTTTATATTTTACTAACTGTTACTAACTATCTGCAGGTAAATCTATCAACTCATTCAACATTGACAAAATGTTTTTATTGTAATTATTGGTCTAAACAGTTGTCATATTTTTCTGCACAGCAAAAAGTTAAAAGTGGTCGATATGTTGAAACCATAAGCTATCACCAAACCTAATAGTTTTTTTTTATACGGAAATTAAAAACACTAACAATAGACAAAAACTTAATTTACTATTCTTTATAACTTGACTTATTTTAAAAACTTATTTCAGCGTTAAAACAAATACATTTTTAATATATATATTTTTTAAGATAAAGCCATAAGTCTTGTAGAATTTTCTTCTACACACTTATTGTATTCAACATTGAATCACAATAGAAACAGAATTCCATAGTGTTAAAATCACTTTTTAAATAATTAATAATCAAAGAGTAATCAAGGATTTTTTTGCCGGTTCTGCTCCATGTTTTCTTTAGACCTGCGTAACCAGAGTCTGAACTTTTATTAGTACAACGTATGCCTATTTTAATAATAACCTTTTGATTTTATAGATTTAACAAAAAAAGTAAGATTGTAAATAAAGTATTAGCAACGGTTACTAAACTAAATAAAAGTGCATATTTAACAATAGATCCGAATACATTTATAATGTAGAAAGAATAAACTAACCATTTTACTTTACTACGTGTGGTTACGCGTTCGTGAGCATTTACCGACAACTTCGAGCACGCGTCTTTTGTGGAAGGCTTTATGGGCGGACAGATTTAGACATTGTACGCGTTATCGTAATGTAGATTTGCATTGACGATGTCAGTAGTACCATATGTTATTATTGTTAAGTATATTGTATGTTATTTTAAAAGATATATGTATACAGAATAGTGACTGTAATCTTGGATAAACATTTTTTTGTTATTATTTTTTGTAGGTGCCTATTGTATTTAATACTAACAGATTACTACACATTCGAATTACATGGAGGTACAAAAAAAACAGCTTTATTCATAGATTTATGAAATGTAAATAACTGGTGATCCCGCAGTTTTATTTCGATAATCCAAAAATATGTATAGTGTTAACTTTGGCATAAAATGATTTATATATTAGATTCTTGCTATTTTTGTATTTTATTTATTTATTACTGAATTCCCTTATATTTGAGATGGTAATAAATTTGATCTAGGAGTCATGACGAAAATATAAAATATGAAACCTATGTAACTGTCAATTTAAGTAACTAATTAATAATATCATAGAGTGTCGAATATTGAAGTTCTTAGGAGTAAAACTACAAAAAATAAAATGTAAAAAAAATATATATTACGATCAGTTAACTTGGAAGATATAATAATTTTATTTAAATAAAAAAAAAAATAAAATTGAGAATGTTATTATTAATTGTACAATATCAAAAAACGCGTTAAGGTATAACGCGTTGGAATTATAATTTGGTGCCTTACCCATATGGCAATACATATATTATAATTCCAAGTTTCCAACTACCTTGGGTACAAAAACGTATTTAAGTTTTCACTTGCTATTACTTAACGACTGTCTGTTTGTAACAATTTTTTTTTTATACATATAATGTTTAATTAACAATGTATTAGGTATAATGTAAATATATATGTTTTTTATTGGAATCTTTTTAATATTCCGTCGTGTATGTTAAGTTTCTTTAAAATAAATGTAGTTGTAAATTTCTAGCTGTTTTTTAAATTACGTTGTACAAGAACAAATAATGCGATGTAGAAGCTCGTGTTTTGTTTTCAGTTTGTAGCTAATATATTTTTTATTTATTTAGCTACTGTTGTTGTTAAAAATATTGAAAAAAAAGATACTTAAAACCTACAGTTTTAGTAATTTAATCAATGAGAAAATGCACTTAGAGGAATATTGTTCAACGAGTCCTAACTTTCCTGTTAACTTAGTTACGGTTAGTTTTAATATTATTCAAAGCCTAACACTGGATACGCTAATAACATTGCAGAAAATATAATTACACGTCCTATTATTAAAAAAAATAATATAAAATAGAAACAAAAATTAAACTATTCATATTAAATTTAAATTGACAGTAATAAATGATCATAAAAGGTTAAGCCAGGTTTTATATTATTCTATAAAGAGTTTCGGTGGGTTTCTATCTGTTTGTGAGATTCATTATGTATAATCTAGTGAATACATTTCAATAGTATTGTTTTGCGTTGTCACTACACT